>OY796885.1:21274123-22474123 GCA_963680785.1 Diplosoma virens | reverse complement strand
CCATACTTCCTTCTCCCAAAACCCTTTAAAATTGGTCTTGCACCAATGCTGGACTGCTTTGGCTGTGTGGGAGGTTGCCCCATCTTGTTGAAGCGTAATTCCTTCCTCTCCCACTGTTTCTTGAACCCAGGGAATGACTTTTTCTTCCTATATACGACGATAGATAGTTTGGTTAATTTTCACGCCTTCGTCGATAAAGATTAGAGGTGTTTTCAGGCCTGTTGAAGAGAGTCCTGCCCAAACCATCACGGAAGAAGGTTTCTGCCTCCTAAATGAACTGCAACGTTAACTGGCACCATGTCCTTGTTTGGAATCCAAATCCTGTCATTTTGGTGGTTGTGGATAGCTTGGACAGTGAAAAGCTTCTCATCTGTCCAAAGCACTTGAGGCCGCGTGCCAACAACAAGTCTCTTGATCAAAACCTTAGCTCTATCAAGCCTTTTCTTCTTAGTGGCGTTTGACAGGAGCTGCCTCTTGGTAAATTTGTACGGGTAGACGTGGAGATCATCCTTGAGAAGCCTTTGCATGGTGCTCACGCTTACAGAGGTGTCCTTAGCCAGTTTTCTTGCGCTCCTTGAAGGGTTCCGCCTCAACCTCTCCCTGACCTTCTTAATCAGTTCCTTTGTCCTGATGGGTTTTTCAGGAGTACTTCTGATTCTTGGAGCACAACTTCCAGTCTCTCTGAACCTCTTCACAGCCTTGTAAACACCTCCACGACTCACAAATCGCTTCATCAACCGAAAAATTTTTGCAGGTGGAAGTTCTTTCTTACAATACCCTTCAACGATGTCATTTACTGTCTTTGCCATCTTACTTTTCTAGATTAAATATTCTTATTGATATTGAAAACTTACTCTAGAATATATAATAACAATCTGAAGAGGTAATGCGAAGTTAATAATGGAATAAAGTATTTGTCAACACTTCGGTGAATCACATAAAGTATTTGTCAACACTTCGGTGAATCACCCTGTAAATACAATTAAAACTTTTAGATTGATACAAAAGAAAAATGTATAAAAATGACTAACTCCAAAGTTTGAGTTGTTGCTTTGGGTTTCAGCCATTTTCAGTTTTTTTAAACTTTTATCAAAATTAAAAAAGTGCAGTAATTTCAAACAATAATCTGAAATCAACAAAAGATTATTAATGTAAAACTATAAAAACAAACCAAATTATCAAATTAACTTTGCTTTCTATTTTTTCCCCAAACCATAATCGGTCTAGTTCAGAATTTCTAAATTAGGGATCCATAGTGACCTAACAAGAAGACCGCAGAATTTTTCCATAAAATAATAATTTGCAATCTACTTTTTGTTTATTTAAAGCCAACTTGTCATTGACAATTCTTTAACTTGACACTAAAATAGCAAAATTGAAAACTGAACCTAAAATAAAGACTTTTTTGGTCTTGACTGCACTTAGAAAATCAATTTTAGCTTCATCAAAAAAATTAATAATTTTGGGGTTTACAAAGTAGCCCATGCACCCCAGCAAGTTTAAAAACTATGGTTTCATTTTTTGCTTGCTCAATTTACGGTTGCTTTTTATTTTAAAAATTAAAAAAACATCAAAACAATTATTTAATGATGTTTAACTCCTTTTTACTTTAAATAATTATGTTTAACTTTATATAATTTAAAAAACACCAAAACAATTATTTTAAGATAAAATGAAGGAGGAAGTGAGGAAGCACATGGTAGTGGAATGAGGAAGTGCAAGAAGCAATAAAGAAAAAAAAAAGAATACGTTTAGGGAGATGTGCAAGATCCGATCAGAAAAGAATAAAAATAATTACAAGAGAAAAATCAAACAAGAAAAATTGTCAGTAGAGCAATGAGGGAGAGGCTGAGCAAAAGATGAATGATTTATATGATAAACCAAACAATGTGGTTAAGCTTGGTAAGTTTTTAAAAAAGGAAGGACAAGATATAAACAGTGGACAATGTTTGAGAAGAATAAATGGCAGACTTGCATTCAGTGAAAAGGATCAAAAGAGAGTGTGGAAAAAACATATGGAAAAGATGATGAACAAGAATGCATGGGATCAAAAGACTAAGATTGGTATAGTGGAAAGTCCAGTAGCAGAGGTTTCCTTAGAGGAAATAACAAGTGCAGTGAAGAAAATAAAATTAGGGAAAGCATCTGGATTTTCAGAAGTTAGCATGGAAATGATAAATGCAGCTGGGAAAGTTGGAATTGATGTGATGATGAAATTTTGCCAGAAAGTATTTGATGGAAAAGGAATGCTAAAAGATTGAAAGACTAGTGTGATGGTGCCAATCCGTAAGGGAAAATGAGATGTGATGAACTGCAGAGCAAATAGAGAATGAAGTTATTGGAACACAGAATTAAGATTGTTGAAAGGGCATTGGAGAAAAAGATAAGAAAATTGGTGGTGGTGGACGATATGCAATTTGGCTTTATGCCAGGAAGAGAGACGATAGATGCTATTTTTATAGTGAGAAGAATGCAAGAGAAATACAGGAAAAAGGATAAAAAACTGTTTTGTGGATTTAGAGAAGGCCTTTAATAGAGTTTTAAAAAGAGTAGTGCAATGGGCACTGAGAAAGAAAGGACTACCAGAGATCTTTGTGAAAGTGGTGATGAGTTTGTATGAGGGTTTAAAGACAAAGATTAAAGTTGGATCTGAATTCCCAGAAGAATTTTATGTAGTGATTAATTTTAGGTACATCAGGGATCTGTTTTGTCACCTTTGTTGTTTGCAATTATGTTGGATGTTGTGACAGAGAATGCAAGAGAAGGTTTAATGAAAGAGATTTTGTACACAAATGATTTGGTACAGATGAGGGAAACAATGGAGGGTCTGAAGAAAAGGTTTTTAAAATGAAAAAGCGCATTAAAAAATAAGGGACTGAAAGTTAATCTTGAAAAGACAAAAGTGATGGTATGTGGGTTAGAAGGATCCATCCAAAGTAAAATAGACCCATGTGGAATATGTGGCAAAAGGGTGACTGTGAACTCAATGTTATGTACGAAATAGGATCAATGGATTCATGGAAAATGTTCTAAGTTGAAGAAAGTAACTCCAAGTATGGCAAGATTTTTTTCTTCATTGTAAATGTGATAAAGCAACAAATATTGAAGGAGAAGTGCAACATGAGGTAATGCATGACAAAGTAGAAACTGTCAAGAGATTTTGCTATCTTGGCAATAGGTTGAATGCCAGTGGAGGATGTGAAGCTGCAGAATGAGTGGGATGGAAGAAATTCTGAGAGTGTAGTGAGATACTGTTCAGAAAAAATTCTGTTTGCAGATAAAAGGAAAGGTATATAAAAACTATGTAAGATCAACTATGTTATATGGAAGCAAAAGGTGGTGTTTGAGAAAAAATAAAGTAGCCATTTTAAGAGCAGAAAGATTTATGGTGAGGGCAATGTGCAGTGTAAAGTTGGTAGACAAGAGGAATACAGAGGAGCTGATCAACATGTTAGGTTTGAAAAAGCAGCATATAAACTAGCAAAGGTGAATGATGTGAGGTGGTATGATCATGTTTTGAGACAACCTGAGGAAGATGTTTTGATGAAGGCAATGGTACATGAATTGGATGGAAAACGTAAAAAGAACCAATCAAAGATAAAATGGAGGGAACACAAGAAGGGTTGGTTTAAGAAAAGAAGTTGCAACAGATTGTTGTAGGCAGAGAAAAGGTGTAGGAAGAGTTGCAGAAGTAGTATGATGCATTCGGCCACCTCCATTCACTGGGGATACTTAACCAAATTAAAATTGGATGGTTGTTTGTTATTGTTTAACTTCAATATTTTTCGTAAATGCTCAATTTGAAAAAAAAGTGCTGTATGCTACAAGTATGAAAAACAACCTTACAACTGGTTAATACTTGAATTCTGCTTAAACATATGAGAAACTAGTGTATATTGCACAAATTAACCAATAAAACTTTGCTTTTATTTTTGTCTATCTCTGTTATGTCCCAACTTAATAATTACAAAACCATTGATTTTACTTTTTTTAAAAATGTTATTTTTGTGAAAAAGCTGGGAGGCTTTGGAAGAAAAAAAATCTGTTGATCATTTTACAAGTGGACACTCTGTTATAATGCTTTATTGTTTAGAAAATATTAGTAATTTGCTTTACTTTTGACTGAGTAGATTTGTTATGCTACCAACCAATTTTCTTGTTTTTTTAATGTCCTACAAATGAAAACCAAATAACTAAAAGGTCAATAAAGTAAGCAACTAAAAAATAATTCTTATTCAATTATCTGATTTATTCTTGTTGACATGAAATTAATGAATTTTTTTCTTAATCTTGCATAAGATTAAATTTAGGATTTTAGATTTGTATAAAATTCATTCATTTATTTTTATTTTTATATGAAATCAAGTTAATAAGTCAATTGACATTGACAGAGTGATTGAAAATATGGAAACAACAATTAAACAATATTCTTTTACAAGCTTGAAATGAACATAAATAGTTGTGATGAAAACTTCCTAAAAAAAAAAGTCAAACAATTTATGTAAATAAACAACACAAAACTTGATTAACAAAGTCCATTTCATAACTGATTTAATTTTTTCTGGTCATAAAAAGTTATCAATATTTTTAACATACCAAAAATATCTACTTTAATGAAATAAAAATTTTCTTCAAATGTTAATAAATCTGGTAAAACTTGATTTTGCTATATATTAAATTATGCTTATAAAAAGGTTCAAAAAAATATCAAAAATAATACTGTTTAACAAAATTTTTTTTCTTGCATGGACTTTGAGAACTGATTTAGGGTAATTTTAATGCACTGAATTCAAATCTGTGCTCAGATTTTCTCTATCACTCTTGGTTGTTTTACACAAAACTGTGCAAAGCACAACTGCAGAAGTTGAACTGAGCTTTCATATTTTTTTCGAAGCATTGTGCTCTTGGTTAAAAAATTATTAGTTGCATTTAATTGTGCTTTGCACCGAGAAATAAAAAGATTACTTGCACTTTATTGCACTACGCATCAAAGATTAAACATATCAATTGCACTTTATGTAGTCCCATTTTGCTAAAGCACAGTCTACTTTGATTGTTTTTCAATGTAAGTAATTGGAAAACCTATTGGAATGCGCTTAATTATTTAAAAAAGTACATTACGTTTTAACTGATTTAAAAATCAGGTTGTGCTGCAATTAATATAGTTTTTAAAACAATCTACATTGCACTTTACATGAATTTCAAAAGCACATAGTGCTGCACTTTACATAATTTCAAAATCACATTGCGCAAGTTGCACTGTGCTTTACATGATTTCAAAATCACAATGTGCAAGTTGTGCTGCACTTTACATGATCTAATAAACATATTACTTAAGTTGCACTGCGCTTTGCTAAAGAAAAAATGCCAATCTGCATGGTCCATATTGATAGATTATGCAAAAAGTTCCTTATTTACTCACAGGCTTGATGCCACATAATCAAGTACAAAAGCATTTTTAAACCTGATTCATGAAATATAAACAAAAGACTGCAATAAAGACTGCAACACCAAAAAAGCATGTGAGACCGAGTTTTTGCTTCTATGCTTGATATGAAAAGCACTCACATTGTCAGGTTTAAACATATGTTTGACTGCATTAGTTGCTTTACAGCAATGTTTGCTAATGTGTTTCAGATTCAATAATTTACAGTTTAGTGTTTGTAACAGCTTTGTCCTGATTTATTCATTACATTCATATACTTCCAAGCAAAGAAAGTGTTGCAATGACCTTGTTAAAGAAAATGTTCCTTCTAACTGTAGATATTTTTGTCATATCCGTAGTTGTGGCTGCTTCACTTCACCTTCTCAAAGATGTAACATTAATACTTTTATTGAAAGAGTATACCTGGCTTATTTTGGAGTAGCCTACCAATGAGTGAGGAAGACAAAAATTGGGTGCCTCACCAACTTTGCACAACTTATGTGGAAACACCAAGATTTTGGTCTCAAGAAAAGAATGCTAAGCTCAAATTTGGTGTGCAAATGGTTAGGAGAGAACAAAAAAACCATGTTTATGACTGCTACTTCTGCCTTGTAAACATCAAAGAATTCAATAAAAATAACAAATAACACTTGCAATACTTAGCATACCATCTGCTATACAAGGTTGAGTCAAAAAATTCTCAGGCAAATGCCATAGTGAAAAAAATCTTATCATTCTCAAAATGGTGTTTCCTTAATAATCTTGGAAAGTTTCATCATTCTATCTATTTGCAGCATTACAATTTGTTGCATTTGAAATATTTTGTATTTTTGTGCCTTAAAATGGCGAATTTTGAAATAAAAGCAAACATTAAATTTTTGACTAGACATAATTGGAAACCTGTTAAGATCATTGAAGCTTTACAGCAGGTTTATGGTGAGTCTACACCATATAGAGCAGTCGTTTATGATTGGATTAAACACTTCAAGGAGAGAAGGGAGCAACTTAAAGATGATTCAAGAGGGGAGACCCTCCACCTCAAAAAATCAATAAAACATCAGGCTTGTGCAGAATCTTGTTGAAGAAGATAGAAGAGTTACTATCGATAAAATCGCCAATGTAGTGGGAAACTCACATAGATCTGCATTTTCAATTCTTACTGAAGATCTTCACTTGAGCAAGCTTTCAGCACATTGGGTCCCATAAGCATTGCAGGAAAATCAACTGAATCAAAGAGCTGATCTTCCCTTAGCAATTTTGACAAAGATGGAAGCAAATGAAACCATTTTTTTCAAGTGCTGCTTCACCGGAGATAAAACGTGGATCTATCAATTTGATCCAGAAAACAAAATTCAATCAAAAGAGTGGCATCTAAAGGGAGCATCAACCCTGTTAAATTCAAAGCAGAAAGGTCTGTTAAAAAGATCATGGCCACCATTTTTTGGGACTGTAAGGGAGCATCTTGATAGACTTCCTAGAAGGTAAGAAAACAGCTACCTCAAGATATTATGAAGACATTTTAAAGAAGTTGAAGACATCTTTAGCCAAAAAACACTGAGAAAAATTGCACAGTCACATTTTGTTTCATCATGATAATGCCCCTGCTCATTCTTTGAGGGCTGTTAGAGCCCTATTATGCAAATTTTGATAAAAAACACTTCCACACCCATCTTATAGCTCAGATTTAGCTCCCTCTGACTTTTTTTGTTTCCGAAACTAAAAGAATCTCTCAAAGGTACCTGATTTGGGTCCTTAGAAGCAAAAAGGCAAGTGATTACCTGGTGTCAGAGCCAGGCCCCAGAATTCTACAATTCTACAAGAGATTTAATGGTTGAAAGGTAGATTACAAAAGTGTATAGACAATAATGGAGCTTATGTTGAAAAATAAATGTAATCACTTAAAAAATAAAAATTTTATGGCATTTGTCTGAGAACTTTTTGACTCACCTTGTATTGCTGGTTTCCCACAGTGATGAAATACCCATACTGATTTTCACCAACATGCCAGAGAGTGTTGAGAATGAGTGTACTTTTTCCATGTCTTTATCTACTTCTGATAACAAAGAAGGAGAGAGTATAACACATGCAACATGGGCTGCTGATTGGCTTATCTGTATAACCAGTCTGAATTGAACAATCTGATCTGAGATTTAAACTTGCACAAGCAATCTGCTGAACTGCTGCACATTACCATTCTATTCAAGTGAAACTCCAGTGTTGGTTTGAGTGCAGAGCGAAAGCAGTGGCCCAGTGATTATATTGCCTTGATTGACAAGTGTTGTAATTGTTTTGCATCAGTATTTTGGAGATTGATCCTAAAGAGGTTGAATTATTTGGCTAAACAATTTAAGTCATAGCACTGATTTCACTTTGTGGTTTGGCAGAGCATGGGAGGAGAGTTTCGTCAATTGATAGTTTTTCTGCAAATTTTTTATATATTCTTTCTTGTAGGAGACAGTAGTCTCTGTCTGATTGTGGAGAGGACTATCTAAAAGAAACAATTTGAACTTAGTTAAAGCCAACTGTATAAGAACTTTCAGTCCCATAGTAAACTACTTCTTGAGCAGGAATAAAAATTAGTCTGTGACATCTGGGGGCTCATCCGGAAAAGATTCAGAATTTGGCTTAAGAGTGTTGAACAAGAATTTACAGTTTGGAAATGGCAACTAGTTTGATTGAAGAAGAATTTGAAAAACTAAGAATCTGTACAGAAAGTTTGAAGATGTTAGAGACGGCAAAAAGTGATTTCTTTCAAAGTGAGTGGAATTGGCTTTGTGAGAAAGAAGAGAAAGAAAAGGAACAGCAAGCAATGCTACAAGCTGAGCAGGAGAAGTTAGATTGAGAATTAGAACTTGAATGATTGAAATTTGAATTGGAGAAAAGAAAAATGGAATTGAAAAGAAAAATGAAGATGGAACTGGAGAGATTGAGACTGGAACGTGAGATGAATTGCTTTGCTGGAGAAGTGAATCAGGCAGGGGGTGCACGTGTTTTTTTTGGAGGAACAAGATCCAATGACCTCCCCCACTTTGTTGATGGAGGTTGCATGTGATATGATGCTAGCTGGACTTATGGGAGTCAAGAAGACAGAAGATCAAATATTAACCAATTTTTATTGGCCAGGGATTCACCAGGAAGTAGTGAGTTTCTGCAGGTCATGGGATATATGCCAGAGGACAGTATCAAAAGGAAGTTTAGTGAAAGTTCTGCTGCAAAAAATGCAGTTGATGGACTTGCCTTTTAAGCATGCAGCAGTGGATTTAATTGGCCTGATTATGTCAGCAAGTGACAAGGGGCACCGATATGTACTCACTTTAGTAGACTATGCGATGTGTTATTCAGAGGCTGTTCCTCTCAAAAATATTAACACTGAAACAGTAGCAGAAGCACTTTTGGATTTGTACAGTTGAGTTGGGATACCAGAAGTGTTTAGTGATCTCAGAACTCAATTTGTATTGGACTGCATCCAGGAAGTGTCAAGGTTGTTGTTGATAAGGAGGCTGACAATGACTCCGTACCATCCAATCTGCAATGGTTTGACCAGGAAGTTTAACAGGACATTGAAGAAGATGTTGAGGTGACTATGTATTGAGCAGCCTAAACAGTGCCTGTTTTTATTTGTGTATAGAGAGGTTCCCCAAGCTTCTACCAGATTTTCACCCTTTGAACTTTTGTATGGACGTACTGTGCAAGGACCCATGACATTTTGAAGGAGCTTTGAACAGGCAAAAGTGAATCTATGGAAGTGAAGAGTAGTAATTAATACATTTTGGAGTTGAGAGAAAGGTTGGGGGAAACAATGAAACTTGCTCAGGAAGAACTAATGAAAAATCAAATCAGATATAAAGGAATTATGACAAGAAGACAAAAGTCTGATTGTTTGGTGAAGGTGAAAAGGTTTTGGTAATGCTACCAACAAACAACAAACTTTTAATGCAGTGGAAAGGACCATATAAGATTATTGAGAAGTTGGGAGATCATGATTATAAAATTTTAATTGGAAATAAGGAGAAGAGTTATCATGCTAATATGTTGAAGAAATATTAAGTGTGAGAAGACAAAGCAGAAACTGCAGATGAAAAAAAAGACTTAAAAGTAGCAGTCAGTGCAGAAATATTATTGGACGAAGAAACACCAAGTATAGATGAAGATTTGCTGTTAGAATCAAAAACATACAGGCAAAAAGAAAACATAGGTGACATCAAATTAGGAACAGAATTGGATGACAGTCAAAGCCGACAATTGCAAGCTTTGCTAGAAGACTATGCTAATGTATTTTTGAATGTGCCAAGAAGAAAATCTAAAATTGAACACAAGATCAATTTGGTAAATGAGGAGCCAGTCTGTTTAAAACCCTATCCTTTGCCATATGCACTGAGACAAGAACTAAAAGATGAAATAAAAGATATGTTGGACAAGGGAGTTATTAGGAAGTCATAATTGTCATATGCGTCACTAGTAGTTATTGTGAAGAAGGATGGTTTGAACCATATTTGCATCAACTAGAGAAAGTTAAAAGTAACAATTTTCAGATCTGGAGCCAATGAAAATTTTGGAGGGTCTTTTCCAGCAGTTGGGGAAATCTTTTCCAGCCTTCAGCCTTTCCAAAAAGTCTTTTCCAGCGGTTAGGGAAATTTTTCTCAAAGATTGATCTTAGTAAAGGTTACTGGCAGATACCAGTGGCAGAAGAAGACTTGTTAAAGACCATGTTTGTGACATCGAACAGGGCATACAAATTTCCTCAAATGCCTTTTAGCATGAAAAATTCTAGTGCAACACTTGTTTGTGGAATGAGAGTAGTGCTTTCAGGCACGTCCGGCATTGAAAACTGCATTGATGATTTAATTGCGTTCTCCAGCACCTGTGAACCTTAGAAGAGCTGCTGAAAAGATTGAGTGGGGTTAACCTCACTGCTGGTCCTTTAAAATGTATTTTCAGGGCAACTACTGTCAAATTCCTAGGTCATGATGTAGGGTATGACTGGATTATGCTGAATGAAGAGAATCTGGACAAGATTGCACAGGTAAAGCAGCCAGTCATGAAGAAGGAAGTTCAATCATTTTTGTGGGTTGCTCAGTTACTACCAAGACTAAATTCCTTCCTTTGTGGTTATTGTGGCACCATTGACGGACTTAACAAAGAAGGGGCAGCCAAACTTTGTCAAATAGGGTGAGCCTGAGAAGAAAGCTTTTAACACCTTGAGAGAAGTTCTATTGAAGCAGCCCATATTGAAACTGCCTGATCATTGAAAAGATCTTACCCTATGTACAGATGCTTCCAACAGCAGGATCGGAGCCACGTTAATGCAGGAGCATGAAGGGAAACTCCACCCCATTGCATACACCAGCAAGAAGCTGATGAATGTGGAAACAAAGTACTCCATGCTTGAAAAGGAGTTCTTGGTGATAATTTGGAGTGTTGGAAAATTTTGTCTCTTTCTAGCTGAAAAGAAGTTTGTTCTGCAAATGGACCACAAGCCGCTTACCTTCCTCAGTATGGCTTGCTACAAGAATGATTGTGTACTCCAGTGGTCTTTATCTTTGCAAGGATATGACTTTGTGGTGAAGGACATTGCTGGCAAGGAGAATGTTATGGCTTATTACCTCAGTCATATAATTGTGTAGAATCTCTTGTTGTTCGATTTCCTGTTTTGTTGTGTAAAATTATTTTGAATTCAGTGTGTATTGTGAAAAATATTGCATAATATTCTTCTTTACAGGGGGCATGTGTCACACTTCGTTTGTAATAATTTTACAAAACTTTAGTTATTCTCTGTTTAGAATAATCTTAATTTTACCATGAAATGATATCCTCACCACCTAATGCTAATGATATAGTTGGTAAAGCTCCCTCATCTGAGAGTTAACTATTAGTAATCTGCTTTATGATTGCTTGAACATCTTTTTTCCAGAGAGTAATGACGTAATGCACTTTGTTGACTTATTATTGCTCTGGTGCATTTGAGATATATTGTAGAAGGTTTGAGCAATAGAAAGTTCCCACACACTATAGCAAGTGCTACTTGAATGGTTATCATGTGACATCTGTCTATTTAAATGTTTGCTTGATTACATTATCATTCCATTCGAGTCAAACTCCAGTGTTGGTTTGAGTGCAGAGCGAAAGCAGAGGCCCAGTGGTTATATTGTGTTGATTGACAAGTGTTGTAATTGTTTTGTGTCAGCGTTTTGGAGATTGATTCCATGGAGGTAGAATTATTTGTGTTAGATGAATTTAAGTTGTAGCACTGATTTCACTTTGCAGTTTGGCAGAGCATGGGAGGAGAGTTTCATCAATGGATAGTTTTTTCATGAATTTTTTAATACATTCTTTCTTGTTAGAGACAGTAGTCTGATTGCAGAGAAGACTTTTTAAAAGAATCAATTTGAACTTGTTGAAGCCAACTGTATAAAAAGTTTCAACCCCATAGCAAACTATTGCTTGAGTTAGAATAAATAAAAATTAATCTGTGACAGTTGCTTTGGTTTTGTCATGTGTACTGAGGGTGGAGAGTAACAATAAATGATCTGATGTGAGGGAGGGGATAGTCTTCCAGCTAGTGCAATCACTTAAGTCTGCTGAAGTGGTGATGTATGGTGTAGTAGGCTGTTGTATTTGATTGAGTGGTTTGACATGTTGAGTGTTTGTGTTTAATGTAATGTGATTTGAGTTATTCAATCAGTTCTCCTCTATGGCCTTTGGTCGGTGCTTTTGGTCATTGCTAGTAAACAGTGACGATTGCAGTGATGATTGTGTTTGGATGATTTGTTTGTATGTGAAGTGCTGGATATATTGAGTCTTCTTTTGTTTAAGATATATAATTCATAAAACCCTTGAATAATAAATAACTCCACCCATTGAACCCTTGGGTAGTAATAAGCACTTGGATTGTACAAGTTAATAAATTTTTGACAATCAATATATCATCTAGTAATCCCTCATTGGCCAATATTTATATATGTATTCTCAAGTCAGAGCAGGAGCCAAAGCTGAAGTTTAAAATTAATTGGCTCCGGAACCAGAACTTAATCTAAATTAAGCTGGCTCCTCAGCCCTGATTGAATGCATTGCTTTGGTTTAAAGTTTTTAACTTAATTCTGTGATATAAACACATAAAAAAGGTAGTGGTTTACTGGTGCCTTACTTTTGAATGTCCACTTGTATCATATTTCATTTATCTAGTACTTGTATCAATGTATATTGTGGTCAGTAATGTCAAAAAAAATATAAAAGCATGAAAACAATTTTTAAAAAATATTCTTATGCAAGTAATTGCCTTTCATTACAAACATTATTTGTTATACAGGGTGTCCATGAATTAAGGCAACAAATGTTTTGGCCTCTATCAAAAATACAAAAAATTAAAACAAGCATTGCTACTCATGACTTAATAGGATAAAGAATAGGGTTTCCAATGATATATACTTTATTCAATATAACTCTCTTTGTTCTTGACTACGGCCTTAAATCTGTCTGAAAACGAGTTGCACATGGCACGTAGTGTTTCTTGAGGCATAGCGTCCCACTCTTTCATTAGTTTGGCCTTCAGGGACTCCAAGGTTTGATGAGGACTGGAGCACACTCTTTTCTCCAAGATGGACCAGATGGAGTAGTCCAATGGGTTTAGATCCGGGCTTTGCGCTGGCCAATCTTCCTTACTTATGAATGAGGGGATTTTCCTCAGAATCCACAATTGGGTAAATTTTGAACCATGGGAGGAGTGCCAAATCTTGTTGGAGGGTCCACAGCTGATCTTTGCTCGGCCCAGGGGAGCAGACAACCCTCCAGAATGCCTGAGACATACCGCTCTGCAGATTTTGGCATCAGGTGACAATTCATCCTTCAGTTGTGGATGAGGATGCCCAAACTCTATCGTTTTTCTGGTTAACAGCTTGCTGGATGTCAAATTTCTTCTCATCAGTGAAGACCAAATTGGGCAGCATGCCTTCTGCAATGTCCTGCAAAAGTTTCTTGCATTTTTCAGCCCTCATGGCCACATGACGATCTGAGAGTTCTTGTCAATGCAGCATCTGAAAGGGTTTAACTCCTAAATCTTCCCTCAACAGTTGGTGCATGATGGATTTGCCTACACCAGCTGCAGCAGCCAAGTTCTTGCAACTTTGGCGAGAGTTGCATCACAGCTTCTCCCTGGTGTTTTTTATCAGTTGGGGGGTACGAACAGTCCATTTTCAGCCTTGGCCTTCCCGATCTAAAGTAGTTCCAATCTCCTGAAACTTTTTGATGATCTTCCAGACAGCTATGTGGTTGATTTTGAGCCATTTAGCTATTTCACTATTACTTTCTCCACTTTTGTGGAGTTTTATCTCAATGTTACGATCAATAGACATGGAAATAATTATTTTAAAAAACTTTGCTATAACTGAAATGAAAGAGCAGAGTTTTAGCTTTAAAATGGTGTATTAGTTGTTTGAGAAAAACCGAACTTAAATGCACTAATTTAATGGAGAAAGTTGGTTGCCTTAATTCATGGACACCCTGAATAAGTGCTTACATCCAATGCAAATTTTTTAACTTCCAGCGAAAAATTTCATTTAAAAAAAAAACAAGTTTTCAGATTTCAAAAAAGTGATCTGATTGACAAAAGCTAATACCAAATTACATAAAATCTGTTGAAAAATTCAATGCAAGAAGAATTGTGTTGATCAATGTAACTAAAATTGATAAAATCAGACTTACACAACAAAAAAGTAATATTAAAAATACTAGCAATTTAGAATTGTTACAAAATAAGTTTGACAATAAATAGAGAAATTCTAAATTAATAATTATGTTAAATATTATTAAATTTAAATATTAATTATGTTAAAATATAAATAGAGAAATTTTATCTTTCTACAAAAGGTGTTGCAACCATGCATCATTCTATAACACTGGTCAACACACAATTTGGTGCCTCAAGTATTAAAACTGTTTTGGGGTATATTTGGGGCGCTGATTCCAAAAATGACATCGGTTTTTTCGCATCAGCTCTGGTTTTTGAGTTACGGCATACCCCTATAATTTTGACTTTTATCTGTTATACATGGATCTTAAGCAACAAAGAATTTGTTTAAGATTATTTAAAGGTATGTCAAATGCGCAATAGCAAAGTAACTACGTGTTTGACGTATTTTCAACAACACAAAATAATAAAATACCCCGATGAAAGCAATAGACATTGAAAAATGCAAGACTTTATTCTAGTAATTACATAACATCTAAAAAGTGTCTTTTGTAGCACTTTCTGGAGTGTTTAGTATCAGGACAGTGCCTTTGCAAACTCCAACAATAATCAGCTAGCATTGTTTCATCTCATCTTCCTTGGTACCGCTCCTCCATTACTCTTATATCCTGGTGAAACCTTTCACCATGCTCCTCGCTTAGGTCACCAAGATTTTTTGAAAAATGGTCTAAATGGCTATGAAGATAGTGGACTTTGATGCTCATGTTGCAGCCAAGATCTTTAAAGCTGCTTAACATATTGGTTAAGAGCTCTACATAGTTGCTTGCCTTGTAATTTCCCAAAAAGTTTTTAATAATCAGCACAAATGCGGTCCAAGCAGCTGATTCGTGTTCGGTCATATGCCTAGCAAATTGCGAATCTTTTATAAGCTGCCTGATCTGTGTGCCATTAAAAATTCCTGCTTTAATCTTTTCCATACTCATCCCTGGGAATGCACTGCACAAATATCAAAAGCATGCTCCATCTGTATTCAATGCCGTGACGAATTGCTTCATAAGACCAAGTTTTATATGCAACGGTGGGAGAATGATCTTTTCTGTGGTAACCAAGGGTTGATGAATGATGTTTTTCTCGCTTGCAATCATTTCTTTCCTCAAAGGCCACTCTTTTCTTGTCCAGTGTTCACTTTTTGCTCTGCTATCCCACATACAGAGAAAACAAGGATACTTTGTATAACCGTTTTGCTGGCCCAGAAGAAAGTTTACCATTTTTAGGTCTATACATATTTTCCACTGATACTTAAGGTATGCTACCTTTTCCAGAATTTGTTTAATCAAATCATATTCTTCTCTCATACTAATTGAATGGCCTATTGGAATGGAAGCATACTTATTGCCATTATGGAGTAGAACACATTTTAAACTTCTTACAGAACTGTCAATAAAAAGGCGCCATTCTTGTGGATTGTATTCTGTTAGTCTCATTTTTTGTAGAAGCCCCCCAACATCATTGCAGAAAACCAGATTGTTTTCCTTTGAAAAATAGGGCAGTAAATCTTTTTCTCTTCTACGATAAAACATAATGTTAGTACCAGGCTGAAGAAGATTTTTCTCATTTAGCCTAGATGCGAGGATTTCCGATGTCTCTTTTGAAAGATTGAGGTCTCTGACCAGGTCATTCAGCTCGAACTGATTAAATCGCAACAGTGTAGCAACTGCGCCCTGAAACTCACTTTCACTGCTACAGGTCACTGCTGCATCAACAGAACTAATTCATCAGAGCTTTCTATTACTTTCTGTTAGGTGGTCAAACACAGGAATGGGAACTTCGTCTGAATGCGGGACAGGCCGTCTTGCTGATTCTAAGTCGGGGTATATCCATTTTTTCTATTGTTACGGTTGATTCACTTAATGTTAACCATACAAAAATAGCAATCGTTGTGAGGATTTTTAGGTTCCCTCCAAACCATTGTGACACCAAACTGTAAACTTCGTCTCTTTCCATTAATCCACTGACGTAAATGCTCTACACAGGTTTACAAGCAAACAAATATGAGCGGTATACCGTATCTCAAAAACTAGAGCTGATGCGAAAAAACCGCCGTCATTTTCAGAATCAGCACCCCAAATATACTCCAAAACAGCTCTAATATTTGAGGCACCAATAAAAAAATTTTTTTTTGTTGACCAGTGTAATTACTATATCAAATATTACTGTCTGCATGCTATAATGTTTAACGTTTTGTTGCTTCTTCCTTTTTCTTCTTCTGCTATAGTCCTATATGTTTGTTTATTTCTTTCTGTTTTTGTTGTGGCGGAGCAGAAATAAAAGATACTGATACTGATTCAATAAGTCACTGCAAACTTTATTTGTAAAACTAACATAGATCACCCTTGTGGTTACTATTGCTTCTTAAAAAGATGTTTTTCTTCCTATTTTTTTTTTTATTATTCAAACCTGATGTGGTAAGGGGGATTCCAGGTTAGGTTCACTGAAAATGATCACTTATTGTGATTTTTTGAAAAGACCCAAAATTACAATTAATGAATAAACTGAAATAATTTCATTTAAAATTCAAGCAAGTGAAATGATGACCCTAATTTAATGGGTCTCTTGAAGAGACTGTAAACTGTTGTTCGTCAATGAAACTAACCCAGAATCCCCCCACAGCACTAGGAGGCAGTAAAAAACAAACCAAGTGAAAAAGGATCTCTCAAGAAACAATAGTAACTACAAGAAATTTTGAATTAGTTTTACTTTAAAAAATTGCTTACAGTTGCTTATTGAAGAAACACAAATTAATTGGGTCTTTTCAAAAAAAAAAAAAAAAACCGTACCTGTTTTTTGTGGATGAAACTAACCTGGAATCTCCCTACAGCTTAAGGAGGAAATAAAAAGAAACCAAGAGAAAAAAGATCTCTTCAAGAAGCAATAGTAACAATGGGGGATTCCGGGTTAGTTTTATTAACAAAATCACTTTCAGTTGCTTTTTAAAGAGACCCATTTAATTAATCTACCTTACAGTTAGACATGGATATTTTTGTTTATTTGACAGCAATCATGCAAGTTTAACTTCAAAGCACTAATCATTAAATTGATTTTTCAACAAATCCATTTTATTTTAATAAAATGTTTTAAAATCTGACAGAATTTTATGAAAAACTTCAACTATTAAGATTACGCAATGCCATGGTTAAAAAAATTTAACATTTAAACCAATCCAGTTTGAACAAGACACTAAATTTGAATGTTTAATTTACAAAAAATTCAGACAATAAAAGATATTTATAGAAAAATAAATTTAACAACTATTATAGTCAATTTTCCCACTACAGCTTTAAAATGTGGTTACACTGAACATACGAAAGAAAATAAATAACTCAATAACTCTGATATTTTCATAGAAGACCAAAAGGTTATAACAGTACAATTTTATATTTTACGTTAACAGGTTAATAAATAACATGTGGGAACATTATAGATTAGCTATGCAAATAACTTTTTTAAACGTTTACCTTTTTCGACTTAAAGTCCTTAAAGTTTTTTAGCGTTGGAATTCTACAGTTTTTCATTCAACGAATCTAAACAGACATCTCACATAGTACGATATCTTATATTTATTTTTGTTTGACCATTCTCACATGACGTTAAATATGAGTGACGTAGATAATTGGGCAAAATTCATATATACTATAAAGTTGTATAGGATTTTTATAGGAAATCTTATACAGATGCCGTTTTAAAAATTAATTAATTGAGATCTAAAGTTATTTGTAAGCTGTTGTAAATATATTTAAAATCTCAAAACGCCGTTAGCCTAAATTTTACTTTTTAACTTCTGACTTTGTATTTATAAAAAATCAAAGATACATGGAAAAATAAAATTTCTAGTTTGATATCGTTTCGCTTGAGTGCGACTGAAATAAATGATAATTCTTGTCAATTTTGCTATTTACTACTAAATAGTTAATTAAAATTTATAAATTAAAAATCGCCATGATATTTTTTAAGGTTTAGTTTGATTATTAAAAACTTTTTTAATTATTTTATTTATTCGATCATTGATTTAATTCCTGGTTGATTTGATATACAAATGAATTTCATCTTATCTCTTGTACCAAACATTTGCCGGCAGCTTTTAAAGAGATGTTGAATAAAATTACATTATGTCTAAGTAGCAAAAAACCTCGGCAAACTAGAAGTAAATCAAATTTATTTCCCTTATTTTGCAGAATAGACTTAACAAAACAATCTTTAAGTTATAGAGGCCCATTAATTTGGAATAAAATACAACCGTCAATTAGAGAAAAAAATTTTTTTAAATCTTTTAGAAAACAATATCTCCAGCAAGTTCTTATTTTAGAGTACGTCTAAAAATCCTATGGTAGCTTTAAAGATTCTACTGTTTTATTTTTTTTATTACAGGTTTTAAGAAGCATCCCAACACATATTCCTCAGATGAATCAAATGCATCACTCAAAAATGGAAGTGTTTGGTCTTCTTTTTTATTTTTTTTATTCACTGATCTCCTGAATATGAGAGTAAACTACATCCGGTTGTGAGTTTATTTTTCATAAGTTGGGACGAATGAGGAAACCCTGTCACAACTTTCTCCAGGCTACCCTTGGGCAAAATGTAGCACCTGTAAGCCTCCCTAATCATGGTGTAGAATTTAGTAAATAGTTTTTTGAAATTTTGTTCCGATATTAAAAAGTTTTTTGAAATTTTGTAGAATTTATTTGGTAACTTAGTACGTTGTTTAATCGTCTACCTTTTTTGGCGCCTGTTAAGAAGGCCTCGCCAATAACACAATCTCGGTGTCTACTAAACGATAATTCTTAATCTTCTTGCTGGATCTGACCTTCGAACCAGCGACAGCAAAAATATAGTCTAGCTAAATCACAGCTCAGACTACCACAATATCTTCTTTATTAAGAAATATGCTCCAATCCACTTAGGAGCCCGAATAGTATAAATCAAAGCAACAGGTTAAAGCTCAATAGCTTAATTCTTCACAATCACGTAGATCACCAAAGACTTGCGGCCAAAAAACTATGACTTCACACAGTTAACAATTTTCCAATTTTTAAGTTACCACAACGAAACATCGAATTATTTATAATCATGCTGCTTTTCAGCGAATCGTATTTATACCAATCAGTAAGGTTACTCGAATGTTCTGAAATTATCTCAATCACCGCACTATTACGTCATAATCAAAACAGGTCAATCGGATAGTTCTGGAAATTACTTTAAATTTCGTGAAATTAAGCAGTGTTGCCATTTTTTCTTGTAAATAAAAATAAATTATTTAAATTGCTCATAAAACTGTTATTTCTTCGGCTATTTGAGCCGGACCAACGTGAAATCAAAGATATTTTTTATGAGATTGTGAATCTACATAATTTGGGCGATTTTTAGGAACGGAACAAAGCGGCCCCAATTTGACACACAGTTGTCAAATTTCAACACAAATGAAGTTCGAAAAATCGCAACTTAACAAATCACAAAGACACTTGAATTCGATGTACAAATACACAACTTCACTTAACTCAATACTCAATAAAAAAGAAACACAGCACAATAAATAAATGAAATACACTAACTTTAACACTGCAGCCAATTGTAATCAATATCTTGTATACAGCACAAATGTGAATAACAGAAACATCAGTAGTTTATATTTGCTGCAACTTATTGCCTGCTTCAAATCAACAATTCAATTTCAAAGTCAGCATTTATGAATCACAAGGGCAGAAGTAGTACACAGCTTTCTTTTACAATTTAAGCAGCAATATCTCAGATTCATTACATGTAAATAGGGCCAAAAGAGCATAGGCTACAGCTAATGTCTTCTACTATCAACAGGAACGTCTTATTCTTCCAATAGAAAACCCAATAAGCAAAGCACATAAATAAACAAAAACACAGAAAATAACAACACAAGAGTAAAAATATTATGGCAGGGTCTGCCCTCCGTCAGCCTTGCCAAGTTGAAATTCAGCTATCTAAGGGGCAGTCTACTGGGGAAATACAAGAAAGGTCCCTTAATACATAAACCACTTTGACATCACCAGTGCTTTCATCTGTACTAGTAGTGGCAACTCTACGCACAATTTGCTTTCCATTTCTACTCTGGGGAATGACCTCATGCACCCTCCCAAGTTGGTATTTGCCTCGTTTTAATATATCTTCCATTGAGGTTAAGATTACCAATTGGCCTGGCGTTAGATTCTGTGCCATTTTCAACCACTTCTTTCTCCCCTGTTGCCAAGGTAGGTAAAACTCCAGCCATTTTTGCCAAAACTGGTCACTAAGAGAGATATTAAAGCGATAGTCTCTCCTTAAATTGTCTTTGTGTTGTGGTGAACCTACCACACAATATGGGCTTGAATAGGGAGTTAAGAGCGAGGCAGGGGTTATTGCTGTAAAGTCTCTAGGGTCATCACTTAAGGGGGTCAAAGGTCGATCATTTACAATCTTGCTGGCACTTTTCACGTGTGTCAGCAATTCTACAAAGCTGGGTCTGCGTTGTGACTTTTCAAGTATATTAGCAATCACATGCTTGATTTGCTTCACCATAACTTCCCAAGCCCCACCTTGTGCAGGTGCATAGGGGGGAATAAATTCCCAGTCAATACATTTTTTACGAAGTGAATTTTTCAATTCTGTAGACTCAAGCAATTTTGGCAGCACTTTGGCTGCAGCTTGGAATGTAGTTCCATTATCAGAGTAAATTGTACTTACTGGCCCTCGCAAGTCTGTAAACCGGGAAAGCAAAAAACTCTGCAGCAAAGAAAGTAAATGCAGCCATGCATCCCGCTCTTTAACAATCTCATCTGGGACTTTTGTATCCCAATCATATTTATCTATAGTCAATTGCTGCAAGATCAAACATGCTTTAATAAAGAAAGGGGACCCAAATCCCAGTGGATCAAAATTCTGTCCTAATTGACTGAGCATGGTTCTTCGTGTATACTTACCTAGAGGCTTCAATGAACAGTCAATGCCCAACTCATCTGAGTCAGGATCCCAGACACAGCCTAAGGTTTTGGCAGAAGGCAAGGCTAGCTCTTCACCACACAAGTCTAATTCTCTTATAGAAGCTGACAAAAGTTCAGGACCTAAAGAGGACAAAACACTCATAGTGTCCCTATTTGCGCTCCACTTAACAAGTTTAAATCCACGACTTCTAAACAGGTTCACCTCTCATTTGTGATTGTCTGTGCACTCTCTAAACTATCTACTGAAAAAATAAGGTCATCCATATACATGTTCTGAAGTATATTTTGAAGGGTCATATCACTAGCACATGTGGGGTTTTCCTCAACAAGCTTCTTAAATGCAAGACAGGCAATGTAGGGGCTACTTTTGATGCCCCAAGGATGGACTCGAAAACGGTAGGATACCAACTTACCTCTTTCTACATCATTGTTTTCAAACCACAGCAAGCGAAATAGGTCTCTTTGGGCAGCCGGCAACTGAATTTGGAAAAAACACTTTGTGACATCTGACATCAAAACATACTTACCTAAGCGAAACCTGGTTAAAACATGCAGCAAGGGGTTTAGAAGATCAGGTCCAGACATAATAATATCATTCACACAGGTTCCCTTAAACTTGGCCTTTCCATCGTACACTATACACTTCTTAACTTGAGAGGTAACAAAATAAGGTAGATACCATTTTTGGTCATTCACACAATCAGCATCAGGCACACGTTCAATGTAATTATTGGACTGCATTTCTGCCATAGATTCAACTAAAAATTCTTTAAGGTCTGGTTGTCGAAGGGCCTTCTTACGCAAGGCAGACAGTCGCTCGTGTGCTAACTCAAAGTTATTAGGCAATGTTGCTTTCTCAACCACAGGTACGGGAATCTCAAACCGGTCATCTTTTACCTTTATGCAGGGCTCTACCAATTGACTGGCAATAGTATCAGTGCGAGATCATTGAGGTATCTCATCTTCAACAGATAAATCTTTAACAACACTACGCAATTCAGCAATTTCTGCATCTTTTCTGTCAATAGCCTGTTGCAAGCTTAATGTCTTGCTTTGCTTGTCTTCAACATTGGCTCTTAAGACTTTGACAGGTACCTCACTTAAGGATGTTTTTCCGCCAACGGCTAACCAGCCTAATGGAGAGAGTAGTGCGTGCGGGTCAGTTTGACTCTTGCCCATTCGTTCTTGCTTGACATACATAAGATGGGCATTGTCATTGCCCAGTAACACATCCACACTATGGCAATTATCCAAGCAAACAATTTCAATATCATTAAAGTGCTCATACACACTCAAGTCCTGTTTATGAGGCAAAGTATTTTCATCATCACTCCAAAGTTCATTGACCACCGACACCACATTACCAAAAATCTCACCAGTATGCAATGACTGCACATTAAACTTGACTAAATCTGCCGTGGTAGCCTTGCAACTAGTCATTGTTTGCATTTCAAATGAAACATTATCAAATGCAGTAAGACCTAAATCTTGTACCAGCTTGTTTGAGACAAGAGTAACCTGTGACCCTGGGTCATGCTGTACATACACCAACCTGCTTTTACCATTTACAGGGTTCATTATGCGGGCAGCGGTGACACGACTAAAGGCAGCCTTCACACTCCCAATACCAACTTTGCGCACAGTAACTGAAGGTTCTGAAGTGTTATCACCACTCTCACATGCTTGAGATGGTATAACAAAGGCATCATGCAACAAGAAAGAGTGCTTTCTACTATATGCAGCTCCACATTTTCTACATCTATTGGGGGCAAAACAATCTTTAACAAAATGCTTACGCAGACAGTTCAAGCACCGACCAAATTTAACAATTACATCTTTGCGATCAATAGGTGTCAAACGCAAAAATTCAGAGCAATTTGACAGATAATGATGCTCAACCAGCCCTTTTGAAGAACAGTAGATGCACATAGCATGCTCTGGTCGACTATTAGTAGTTAGAGACTTCTTCTGTTTATCATTTACATCAGACCTTCTTGGGAGATTAGGTGATTTAAAGGAAGTTTGTCTTACTGGGCAAGCATTTTTACTTTTATCATGGGGCTTTTCGAATTTGCGCAATTCACTTGAAGCATTTAGAAGTGAAATACCAAAATCTGTCGACTTGTAAGATTCTTCTTCCGTTATAAATTCAAATAAGCTTTCAAAACTAGGCTCATTTGTGTGACCAAACCGATTTGCCAAAAACTTTAAGAACTCTTTTTTAGTTACATCCGGCAAACGCTTAGCCAAATCCAATACAAATCGACCTTCTACTTTATCTGGTTGATTATAAGCTTTGGCGTAGAGCAAACATTGAGACAATTGGTCTTTATATTCTTTTAGCGCAAAGGCCGAATCTGATTTTAATTTATCACCATACCGAAACTTGCGGATTTCCGGTTCAGCATAAAAACCACCTCTAACACCAAATCTCTGGGACAATCTTTCAAGAGACATTTCAATGCGCCTAGCCTCAGACAGGCCAGGTGTGTCAGCAACCAGATTAGAAATATTTTGGCCAGCAAGTCCAACACAAGCAGCTTGCAACAAAGTTAAATGTGAATTTTCGAACGGACAACTATCCATTAAAGCCTTAATGCGATTATGAAAGAAAATATATGGCATATTACTTCCGTTGTAATTAATCAAAGACGCCTTATCTACGTATGAAAGTACGACAATTTTGATATTGAAAGAAACTGTCCTGCTGAGTCGAGCCTGACTGCACAGGAGACAATCCATTATTCCAATTTAAACCACCAACATTGCAAGATCTAGCATTCGTAACAGCAGGTAAGGCAGCACTAACATACTTATTTTTAACACCACCATCATATTCAACAGCATTAACACCAGATTGACTACAATTTTTAGGGCATGTCTTTGCCCGACCAGTCAGCACACCAGGGGAAACTACATAGTTCTGAAAGTCAGGATGCACACTTTGGGCGGCCCTAAAAGCCACATTGCCTCGCAGAGACCTATCATTGCTACCTAGCAAATTATTTGAGTCAGAAAACTTCTGCGAGGTTAAATTCTCCCGGACAGCAGTCTTGGGGAGTAACACATCACCACCAGGGATCACATTCTTACTCAGCTGACTATTATTATTCAAATACCCGCCATGGGTTTCACGAAGTAAATCAGTTCTGGTATGGACTGACTGCCTTGAACTGACTTGAGAACCAGACCGTGACTTACGGCATTCCAAGCCTTTCTTTAAAAATTCAGCCTTTAATGCTGCTTCTTTTAAGGCCAGCTCCGCCTTGAGCTCTGCTTCTTTCTCCTCCCCGGCCAGTCTCTCTTCCCGGGCCAGTTTGGCTAACCTTAAATTAGCCATGATTCGATTAGTCTCTATCTGCCGTTGAATTTCAATTTGTGCTTCAGACAAAACAGAGGTACATGAAGCTTTAGACCCCAAGTTGGAGACACTATCCTCTGGGTCAATAATCCCATCATTATCTACCCCCCTGGCCATAGATCTAGTGGTCATCCCTAAGCGAGTACCAACCTTCACCCCCCCTGGGACAACCTCGTCTAACCCCAAACTAGACGGGCCAACATCGGGCAGCCCTACGTCAATATCTTTACTAGACATAGCTAAAAATCTTAACAATAAATACACCACCAAATGAAATAAAATAACAATTACCACAAAAAAATAAACTACCAGTTCACAGCTAAATAAGAGAAAATCCAAATTCCACGGTACCTTTAGTTGTGAGGAATTTTCTTGCAATTCCCCTCTGGAGTCTTCAAATTAAATTATTCTTTTCACACAGTTCAATTAAATTAAGCAATTTTACCAACAGTTTATTTCAAAGTAGGTTATTCAATTTAAGAGCTCTTCTTATATAACAAATTTACTTGATCTTCTTAAAACTTTACTTGTTGAAATTTACTTGTTAGCTTGTAAAAAATCTTTTGAAATTTGCTTGTTAACCTTGCGAAAAGTTTTTGAAATTTTGTTACTTCCACAAATTTTAGTTTTCTAAATTTTGGAAAGTTTTTGAAATTTTGTAGAATTTATTTGGTAACTTAGTACGTTGTTTAATCGTCTACGTTTTTTGGCGCCTGTTAAGAAGGCCTCGCCAATAACACAATCTCGGTGTCTACTAAACGATAATTCTTAATCTTCTTGCTGGATCTGACCTTCGAACCAGCGACAGCAAAAATATAGTCTAGCTAAATCACAGCTCAGACTACCACAATATCTTCTTTATTAAGAAATATGCTCCAATCCACTTAGGAGCCCGAATAGTATAAATCAAAGCAACAGGTTAAAGCTCAATAGCTTAATTCTTCACAATCACGTAGATCACCAAAGACTTGCGGCCAAAAAACTATGACTTCACACAGTTAACAATTTTCCAATTTTTAAGTTACCACAACGAAACATCGAATTATTTATAATCATGCTGCTTTTCAGCGAATCGTATTTATACCAATCAGTAAGGTTACTCGAATGTTCTGAAATTATCTCAATCACCGCACTATTACGTCATAATCAAAACAGGTCAATCGGATAGTTCTGGAAATTACTTTAAATTTCGTGAAATTAAGCAGTGTTGCCATTTTTTCTTGTAAATAAAAATAAATTATTTAAATTGCTCATAAAACTGTTATTTCTTCGGCTATTTGAGCCGGACCAACGCGAAATCAAAGATATTTTTTATGAGATTGTGAATCTACATAATTTGGGCGATTTTTAGGAACGGAACACATGGGTTACTAAAAGTTTGTCGGCAGCGTGGTCGAGTAGTTAGAGCACCGGGATTGTGACCGATACGGTCTGGTTTTAAAACCTACTCGCGTACGTCATTCTGTTGTGACCTTGGGAGAGACACTTTACGGCACTTTCCCCTGCTACAGGTAGTAAAAAAACGTTATTTTAACGTTCGATTTTGGTTTGCAGTTTGGTTAGATTAACGTTTAAAATAAACGTTAGTTTTACGTTAGTTTGCTCATTAGTTTAGTGTTAATTTAACGTTTAAATTTTGGTTAGCACGGTTAATTTCTAATGTTACTTTAACGTTCGATTTGGGTTTGCGTTTTGGGTTAGATTAACGTTCGAAAGCAAACGTTAACTCTACGTTAGTTTGCGCATAGGTTAACGTTGATATAACGTTTAAATTTGGTTAGCTTGGTTAACTTCTGACTTTTGATTTTGGTTTGTTTAACGTTAGCTATGGTTAACTTCAACTATTATTAACCAATTCATACGTTAAAATTTGGTAGACTTAGTAAGATTTGATTTTTTACGTTACTATTTGGTTCGCTGTAAGAGTAACTACTGTTAACCTATAACTTTTAAATTTGGTTTAAACCAATATTACAAATTTTCATGTTGTAATAGAAGTTATGTTTAAATGAACTTTACTATCAATAAGCATAAATAAACATGCTTAAATCCTCTGCTTTGGAAGACCACCCACTTTTGATTGCTGCACTTCTACACAAGCTCAAAATTAAAATTTTATACAAGTTTATTAAAGGACGTTCAAAGTACAATATAAACAATTTAAACGTTTTAAATTTTTTTCAATTGTTGTCTTTTCTCACGGCCACCGTCTCTTTCAAATTTTAACCAAATTTTTATTACGACTTTGATTTCAAAGTCAGTGGCGGCAGTCGTCAAAAAAATTTTTTGAACAGCACCTAAAAATAAAAATCACGATCATACAATGTCCAAAATAAAAGTCGCCACAGCATATACTATAATTTATTTATAATGACAATTTTTTATACAAAAGACGCCGCACTGTTTGGATCTTTCAGCCCTTATTAAGTAAACTAAGAAACTTTAGAGAAATATTAGCAATGCCTGAAAAAAAGAAATAAATTATTACCATGAATTACTTAAGCAAAAAGCTGTTAAATCAGCTGGAGTCTCAGCGTTAGAGCAACACCCAAAGGTCAAAATAATGTTGCCACTTTTCTGTGGGATTTTTATAATTAAAAGTAAATAAATTTCTATTCTATTTAAACCAAATAGTTGGGCCTAATTTAAAACTGACCATGACTCGTCAGAAAAACTAACCGCGCCTGTAATAAATAAAACAAATATTACGCTAAGCTTTGAACGAGGCTGTAGCGATATTGCTAATATAATTAAAAATAACTTAGCAGATTGACTTTTTTTCAATCACTTCACTCTACGACTCAATTGTACATTTCTATTTTTACGATTGATTTTTCAACACATGCGAAGCAAACTGATATACATCGCGCTCAAGACACACTGTTGCGTCATAGTAGACAATAGCTACACAACCCGTTTTATTTTTAAACAATTGTTCATATTTTAAAAGGTTTCGTTTCTAAAAAGGCTTTTAATTTTAAAGCTTCTATTTTCTAATATTGAGCTAAATCTTCTTCTACTGCAGTTAATTGTGCGCTTATAGTTTAATTCACGTTACAGCTTCTTTTTAGTTGCAAGCAGCTGAACAGCGCAATTGACCTATTTTCTTTTAATTAAAACGCGACAGAAACTTTTTTTGAAAACGAGGATTAATTCTGATGACCACAAAATTGGCGCGAAAATGCTTTGTATAGCTCGGCGATTGCTACAGCTCGTTTTGTAGCATCACACTTTAAAACAATGCGATGTCTGGTATCAAAAATTTGTTGTGCCTGATTTAAAAAAATTTTTTTAAATTTTTTATTGAAACATAATTGAAAGCGCTTCGAGAAAAAATTGAAAAATCATTATAACTTATCGTTTTCAACCGACAAGCAAACAAAATTTATATTTTCAAAGACTGAATAAAAATTTTACTATTCTTTTAAAATGCAACTTGTCCTATCAATAGAAAAAGTAACTAATATTTTAACAACGATATGGTTTTTTTTTAACTTGTCACTTTAGTTAGCATGCAAACGTTATTTAAACGTTATTCAAAAATTTGAATGATAAAAGTTTATTTTAGGTTAAAAAGCGAATGTTAATTTAACGTTCGTTTGCTAACCTCAAAAAAACGTTTACTAATTGACTAAAATATAACGTTTCGTCTTAAACGCTAACCAAAAACAACTATTCCAACCAAATTTCAACGTTAATTTAACGGTTGTATGCTATTTTATCCCAAAATAAGGGTTCTCATAGCCGTGAGATGTAAGTAATAACAATGCTTGAATAGCAGATGTAGCAAGTTTTTGTAGCTACTGTACATTAATTTTTTTTAAAAAAGAAAAAAAGAAAACAATTAACTTAAATTTTTTTAAAAAAGCAAATAAATACTGTAGTGCATATCAAAACGCAAAAAGGCAGCAAAGATACTGTATCACAATCAGGGGCGCCGGAGTTTTTTTTCCAGGGGAGGCAAATTTCAAAAAAAGGGCACTTTTTGTTAAAAAGGCACTCTAGCAAAAGTCGATTATAGCAACCATGTCGCAATCAAATTAGCGTATTCTCTAAAAAAAAAAGGTCTTCACTTGTAGTCGATCTCTGATTTTCCTACTTTCGTCCCAAAACCAAAGGTCTTCACTCAAAATCGTTCTTTCACTCTAAACAAACGTCTGCCTCATTCGCCTCACCCAAAATCCATCACTACCTAAAACTTACGATTTTCGCGACTTTCATTACTGTACCATGATTTACGGATGTCTTTAATTTTAGAAACGTCGTTGCATTTGATGGTGATCGAGATTACATAGGTTCAATGTAGAGCAGATCTAAAAATATTTCTGTAAGACAAATTTCAAAAGGCACAATCTGCCCCCTGTGTCCCCGTGTTTTCAGAATATTAATTGCCCCCCTTCCCCCCCCGCTTCCGGCGCCCCTGATCACAATAAAATATACACATCCGAGCCATATAAAGAGAATGTTGCATAATCATGGGTGGGAGAAACAACAAACTCTGTGACCAAAAGGGTCAGGCAGGTGAAGAAACCCACCAAAAGAAATCCTGCCGAGGGTCAAAAGGACCATTTCAAATGTATATGGCCGACAAAAAAACAACCAAAATGAAATACAAAAACATTAAAAGAATGGTGTGCATCCCATAAAAAATTTATTGAATTTTCATCGTGATCGGCAAATTTTGTCATTGGTTTATAAACATGATTTTCTTGTGGAATGTCTTGAGCTCGTATTTTGTTTCTTCATCAAATTATTTGAAGTTTCCTGAAAAAAAGAACAGCAACCAGCAAAAGTTTTTCTAAGAGTTTGTTAATTCGTTTTTTTTGACAGCTTATTTTTCGATAAGATACTTTAAAAATTCTTTACGAAAAAGTTTTATAAGACCCAGACTCCCTTAATCTATGTGGGACATTATTACAAAGGAGTGGACACCTATGCTTTAACGATTGTTTGGTCGCATTCAATCTACAAAATGATGGAAAAAATTTAGATTGACATTTTGTGTTTATTTGTGAGTCATTGCCTATGATGTTGTGTTGAAATAAGTTAAAAAAGCATGGTGGTAACAAGTTTTTTATGTATTTGTACATAAAACTACATAGTTCTAGTTTAACAATAGCAAAAACACGGGAATAAAAACAAAGTTAAAAGCCCTTTAACTTGTTTTTATTCCCGTGTTTTTGCTATTGTTATCTTAAGCTCTAACTTTGTTATTGAGCACTTTAGAAGTACTGATTCTCATACAGTGTTAGTTCTAGTTTATTTATTTGATCTGTGGCGGCTCGTGGCTTTCATTAATGGTGGGGCCAGCAAAACAATTATTGAAATGTCAAAAAGTTTCATTCGTAGACTGCCTAAATTTAAAGGTGGGGTAAATAAATTTTAAGCAAAAAATGCGATATTCGCTATCGCGATATCGATATTGTAGTATTCGCTAGTGAGTAATTTGACACCATTTACTGGAATAGCTTATTTGAAGTTAAATTATTTCGATCTGGAAATACGAAAATTACACAAAATATAAATAAACTAAGGATGTTATTCATAAATGAAAATGAACATAACTGATAAACAACCACAGCTGTGAAAAACATGTGCTGAAAAGTAGAAACTGCTGTCTCACAAAACAATGCACAACATCACCCAATATCAACTGAATAAGAACTAATTCTTTGAGGCTGCACACGGACAGGCGCAGGCGCAGCTAACGTCCGCTTATATGTTACGTCTGTTTGGGCCAGACATCGCTGGCCCCAATTTTGTGCTATTGACTTGCATAGTAAAATCTTCATAAAGCGTGGCGCGTGAGTTGGTTGGCTTTAGATGTAAATATATAGAAGTAAACGGGCCAGAATATGTGGATCGTTTTGAAGAGACTTCAGAAAATGTTTGAAAATATTTCTCGTTGTTTTTCAGTTAACTGTTATCTTGGCTCGCATGTAAACATTTTGATATTTAATATAGGGTTTCTCTTTAGAAATTCACATATTATAGACGTTTTTTGCGTGTGAGATAAATAAATATATAAATAAATAAAATTAAGTCAAATTTTTAGTGGGGCCCGGCCCTTGTGGCCCCTATGTACGAGCCGCCACTGACCATAAGAAAATATAAATCTTTATCAAACCATGGTTGATTATTTTTGGTTTTACAATGTTGTTGTGTTAAGGGAAAACATTGATTAAAAGCTTTCTTGTAGTTGCTCATAAGTGACTCGTAAGCACATCTTCAGCAAGTATAGGGATAATGTCAATGTCTTTTAACATTTCATTGAATTTTGTGAGATTTTGAGGAGTAGAAGAAAACCTTTTTTTGTTTTGGGTTAGAAAGACCATATTTTGTAAAATCTATACATATGTACATTGGTAAATGGTCAGATAGTGGGTCAAGTATGGCACCTTATTTTATTTGATGAGAATGAAGGTTGGTCCAAATATGATCTATTACAGTTGCACTATCACTAAAGCGAGTGGGTTTGTTAATGACAAGAAAATAATAATTTTCATGCATCAATTCGACGAAGTTGCTAACATGTGTATTTTCTAGATTTAGTAAATCATAGTTTAAATCTCAGTAATAATACATTTATTTAAGGATTCTCTACTATTTTGAAAGCATTCCTCAAGATTATCTAGAAAAATCTTATTTGAATAATTGTCATTCAATGGGGATCTATAAACATTACCACAACACACAGTATTATTAAGTAATTCAATCTTTATAAAAATTGATTCAAATGCTTTTTCATGCATTTGGTGGTGAAGTTTGTTTTTTTTAATTTGTCCACGTTTTCTTTCTGATTTCTTGTTCAAACGAATTAATTTGTTTACAAGGTATTTTTTTCCTGGTGTGGAATAACATCTGATTGTTTTTTGTAGAGGATAGCGCTTTCGAGATTAAGCCTTTGGTATTGAAAAAATGTCACGTGGAGATAGCATAATTAGGATTAAGAGAACCGCTTGTACTTTGAATGAGTGTTAGGTAATTAGAAATTTTGTTTTAGTATTGCTCATTTCCACAGACTGGTACTTTGGTTGCAGATTTTGTGTTCGCTGTGGTGAGAGGTTTATATATGTCACTAGAGAAATAACAGAGTAAACCACGTCTGTTTCTTTAGAAGTAGTAGGCTAGGGTTGCGTTTATTATTGCTAATAAAATCGATTGACTAAAAATCTTCATCGGGGTAATATTAAGTGAAAAGGTTGCAGTTGCTTTGAAAGCAGATTTGATATTTTTTTTTTGCTGAAAGCAGCACCGATATTTCCTTCGCAATGTTAGCATAATTGCTAATTGTTCCAGAATTGAAATTTATCCAGTAATCCGAAAACCTGACGTAATATAGCTTCAAAGGTCCAAACATCCTTTTGTCTAGCGGTTGTAGTTTGTGTGAAGTGTGAATGGAGCGTTAACATTACAATGGTGAATGCTCAGCTTTTTCTACAGGTGCTAAGGACGTGAGAGTCTGATAGTCTAAAATATAGAGAATTTTTGAAGTGGCTTAACCATGGAACGTTCAATATCTCGAGATTTTATCATTGCCTTCGATCCGGTAATTGTAAATCTAATTCTATTTAAAACGTAAAGCTTTATGTTATACCCCAAAAACTTTGGCTTTTATCACTACTAAAACTAAAGATGGTAGGTGCTTTCACGTAGCCTGGGCCGTGAGTAAGTCTGCTCATTGATTTTAAAAATGACAGACCGAAACCGAACCTACCAAAACGGAAGGGTATCCACCCATTCCGATGTTCAGTATGGGTCTGTTAATCGGCAAACGTCCTTTTCAGGACGGGGCAATGTCAGGATAAAACTGCCCTTTTCAGGGCACATTGCCAACAAGTTCCGAAGACCCACTATTCTTCAGCTGAACATCGAAGGCCTCACTGCAAGCAAGATGAATGTTCTTCATCACCTCGCTATGCAGTCTGAGGCACTCGTCATCCTACTGCAGGAGACCCACTGCACTGATGCAGAGAAGTTGGTGCTACCACACTACCAACTAGCTGGGTCTTCTTTAAGCAGGAAGCATGGCCTTGCCACGTTTGTTCACGAGCGACTGAGATACACGCTTTTGGACCAATCTCCACCGACATCGGAGATCGAGTGGCTGTGTGTGGACGTTGATGGCTATAAAATAGTCAACGTCTACAAACCACCGCCAACGCGATTGCGAACCCTGGATCTCCCAGTGTTTCCTCACCCCTGTCTGTACGCTGGCAATTTTAACTGTCGTCATGCTGACTGGGGTTATGATGACAACAGTCCGGATGGTGAGTGCTTGGCTGGATGGGCAAGTATTAATTGTCTTGCCCTCCTATATAATGCCAAGGACGCTGCCAGTTTTTATTCCGGCCGCTGGAACACTGGCACCAATCCAGACCTAGCTTTCGCTAGCGTAGGTCCAAACAGTCGCTTACCGGATAGACGTGTCCTTGAGAAGTTTCCCAGGTCACAACATCGACCCTCGCTTATTACACCACCAAGGTTTGCTATGGCAGTGCCAAGCATGCCTGTTAAGCGATGGAACTTCCGCAAGGCCAATTGGAGTCACTACATTGCTTTGACGAATAAATTCGCAAAGACTTTGTTGCCGCCTGATTCACTTGATGTGGATGCGGCTTACCAGGACTTCTGTAACATCATTAAGAAAGCAGCCAAGAAGACTATCCCACGCGGGTATCGAAATAACTATATTCCGTGTTGGGATGCAGAGTGTGAATCCCTCTATAAAACCTTTCTGCAGTCTCCTCAGGGAGACGACTCAAGTTTGGCTGCTACAGCTCTACTTGCCAAGCTTGACAGAAAACGGAGGATCGATGGTCCGAAGCAGTTCGGAGCATTGACTTCTCACACTCTAGTCGAAAAGCGTGGAGTATCTTGAACAACCTTACTGGTAGGTCACGACACTCTCCTCGTCATTGTCCCGTTTCAGCCGATGCTATTGCATCTCAGCTGGTTAGAAATGGGAAATACGAGGCTGTTGATCGCAAGTCATCTCGACTTGTCTTTCAAGAAGTGTCTGACCTTTGGAGGGCCACAACACCAGACGCAGTAAATATCTCTGACAATTTTTCACAGAGAGAATTTGCTGCTGCCCTTCAACATTTAAAACCAGGTAAAGCTCCGGGTCCTGATTCCATCTGCCCCGAGCTTATACTCCATGCTGGAGCTGCTTTGAAGTCCTGGTTACGTGACTTCCTTTCTTCCTGTTTGCGCCGACTCAAAATTCCCAAGATCTGGAGAAGAGCGCTTGTGGTCGCGATCCCAAAACCAGCAAAGCCCGTGGGGGACCCAAAGAGTTATCGACCGATATCTCTGCTCTGTGTCCCCTACAAGATCCTCGAGAGGCTTATCTACGCCCGCGTTGAACCATTAATCGATCCACTGCTCCCTAAAGAGCAGGCTGGGTTCCGACGCGGGAAGTCAACCGTAGATCAAGTTGTTCTGCTAACCCAGAACATCGAGGATTCTTTCGAGGCTAAAAAGAAGACCGGTGCCGTATTTATCGATCTGACAGCTGCTTATGACACTGTCTGGCACCGTGGCCTTACCTGCAAGCTGCTGAGACTACTTCCGGATAAGCACATGGTCAAAATGATCATGGAGCTTGTCCGAAATCGAAGTTTCACCCTTACCACCGGTGACAGCAAGCAAAGCAGGCTACGCCGTCTTAAAAACGGCGTTCCTCAGGGATCGGTCTTGGCTCCCCTCCTATTTAACATCTATACGTACGATCTTCCTTCCATGATTTCCAGAAAGTTTGCTTATGCTGATGATTTAGCATTGTTGCACTCTTCTGGAAACTGGAAGGACTTGGAGGGGACATTAAGCCAAGACATGTCCACACTGTCAGCGTATCTCCAGACTTGGAGGTTGAAGCTCAGTCACACTAAGACGGTGACGACAGCCTTTCACTTAAACAACCGAGAGGCCAAACGTGAGCTAAAGGTCTACAACAATAGTAGACTTTTACCGTTCTGTCCAACCCCTACATACCTTGGGGTAAAACTGGACAGATCGCTCACGTTTCGTCACCATTTAGTGGCATTGCGCAAAAAACTATCATCGCGCGTCACACTGTTGAGGCGACTCGTGGGCTCGGGATGGGGTGCTGGTGCTAAAACACTACGCATAGCCACCTTGTCTCTAGTCTACTCAACAGCTGAGTACTGTGCGCCAGTCTGGTGTCGCAGTGCTCACACTCGCCTCATTGACAGTGTCTTGAATGACGCCTTGCGCATAGTTACTGGATGCCTTCGTCCCACTCCAACGGACCACCTACCTGTACTTTCAGGCATCCAGCCAGCTGAGCTTCGCCGACTGGGAGCGACACTCTCCTTGGCTTACCGTGGATCTCTGGACCCCGATCATATTTTGCATGGTCTTTTAAGTGGGTCCTCAGATACTGGCCAAGTGAGACTAAGATCCAGACGCCCGTTTGTGCCAGGTGCGCGGAATCTCTTGGACAATCTTGCCAGACTTGGCATCCGCGCCTCTGAATGGACAAATCATAAATGGAACGCGGAGTACTGTGAAAGTGCTTCCAGGCTCCGTGCTTTTGTGCCCGGGACCAGTGTCAGGCCTGTTGGGATGGGCTTACCCCGAGCAGCTTGGGTTAAGCTCAACCGCCTGCGGACTGGTGTTGGGCGATTCCATTCGTCCATGCACAAATGGGGTCTCGCTCCTTCACCGAATTGCGAGTGTGGCGCCTCAGAGCAAACCGCAGACCATGTACTAACAATGTGCCCCATACATCGGGCACCACATGGAGCACGCGGTCTGACGGTTTTGGATGACGAAACTCGATGCTGGCTTAATAATATCACTGCCAGCATCTGATCCAGGCAGTGCAGCAGTCTGGGGTAGTAAAAGGATAAACCCTCGGCCCCAGTTCTGTTTGTGTCTGGCCTGGAGTGGATGCCCTTCAAACGATGACGACGACGACGACGACGACGACGACGACTACTAAAACTCCAAAGAAAATTATGCTACTTTTTTGACAAAAAAACAAACAGGATTCCCGTTAAAAAATTGCACGAACTAATCTAGCTCATAAATTTTCCATGACAGCAACATCACACTTACAGAAAAACGCGATTTTGTTACAGAAGTATTAAATTGTCACGCTTCAAAAACTTGAAACGAACTGGGAAAAAAGCTAATGGATCAACTATACTGTATATGGATACTTTTTAACAGCTGACTTTATTGTTACTCTCCGTCATTATTGTTAATCTTCTTACTTCCAAGTATTCTTTTACTGTTGTTTTTGTTTGTTATATTATCGACTCTAAATACTCTTCATCTACTTAGAAGACCGTCTGAACTCTTTAAATAACAACTTTTGTGTCTTTAATTACTCTCGTCAATTACTGTAGAATAATTTGGTTCTATCTTTCGGTTTTACAAAAAAAATTAGTTTTAAACTTCCTGCACAGCTATTTGGTAGAGGCTCTTTTCTCTCAAACTTTAACCAACTTTCAAAGCAGGCCTACGTCAACTGCAACAAGGACGCAATGATCTTTGCCTGATTGGTCTTCCGGTGAGTGGGAGTCCTGATCTTTCCCTAGTTCCTGCCCGAATAGCCTCTAAATGCGCATGGCAGACCCTTCCGGACCTCGGCTCAGATCATCTTCCTATCTCCATCACTATTCCCACTTCCCCTATAATTAACTCTTTCCACCGCCCCCCTCATTTAACTATAATAAAGCTCGCTGGGATGATTATCTTACTTAAATTGATACCCACTGCCCTACTCCCTCTAACTTTACAACACTTTCTCTTCCTGAAGCCACCCACACCTTTAAAAAACTCCTCAATGATGCTGCCACTTCTGCCATTCCTTTCGGCAGCATCAACCGCCCTGCTAAAGCCTGGTGGTCTCCTGAAGTCGCAGATGCCGTCGCAAAACGCCGAAAGGCATTTGCAAAGGCACACTGTTCCGAAGAAGACCGCCAGCACTATATCGCCACTTCCAGATATACCTCCACTGTGATTTCCAAGGCTAAAGCCAAGTCATGGCAGAACACTTGCTCTAGCCTTTCTCCTAAAACCCGTCCCAGCGAAGTCTTTTCTTTACTACACTCCATCTCTGGCTCCCCCTCCCCAACTACTTCTGACTTTCCCAATTTCCCAAATTGCCATACCCCTGTAGATTGTGCCAACCATCTCTCCTCACATCTACAGTCCCATTTCTCTACCCAAACCCCAAAACCTTTTCGAAGCACCGAGAAAGCCCAAATGAAACAAATCAGAACCGCACACTGCAACACCCTGCGTTCCACTTTCTGTACACCATTCTCCTCAATTGAACTCTCTACAGCTATATCTCTCAACTCTCAACCTCAACCTCCTCAGGCCCTGATCAAATTACCTACCCTCTTCTATCCCACCTCCCACAATCTGCGTTAAATTTTCTTTTATATATCTTCAATCTTTCTTGGTCAACTCACACCTTCCCATCTGCCTGGAAGCAATCAACAATCATCCCCATACTCAAACCCGGAAAACCCTCTGACTCACCTTCTTCATATAGACCCATTTTTCTCACTTCATCTATCTCCAAACTCTTCGAAAGAATGGTTTTAGGACGACTAACCTATTTTCTTGAACAACAAGACATTCTCTCACCCGTGCAAGCTGGTTTTAGACCTGGTAGATCGACTGTAGACCAGGTTCTCCTTCTCTCACAGTCAATCGCAGATTCCTTCCACCAATCTAAGCCAGGCGCACGTACAGTCCTTGCCACTGTGGATTTTGCGAAAGCTTTTGACTCAGTTTGGCACTCTGCCCTTTTCTCTAAACTCCTCTCATTAGATCTTCCTCTTTGCTTTGTTGAATAGATACGATCCTCACCTCTCAAATCGCCGTTCGAAAGTCCGAATCTGTAATTCATACAATCGTCCTTTCCGTCTCCGAAGAGGAGTTCCCCAAGGTTCGGTTCTAGAACCAGTTCTCTTCTCTTTATACATCAATGACCTTCCCACTTTCCTTCCTGCATCTGTCAAGACCTCTCTCTATGCAGATGACCTAGCCATCTGGGCTTCCTCCCCGAGTGTTGAGTGTGCAACCGCTGTAGTACAAGCTGCCCTCAACAGACTGGTGGAATGGTCCTCAAAATGGCGCCTTCCTCTCAACCCCCTCAAATGTGAAACATCCTTCTTCAGCTTAGACCCCTACCAATCACGTATACAACCCTCTCTGCACATTCTTAACACCCCTCTCAAATTCAACCCTCGTCCAACCTTTCTCGGTGTAACCTTCGACCGCACTCTCTCTTTCAAATATCACGTCTTATCCTTACGGAAAAAGTTTCACAACCGATTCCGTGCTTTCCGCTCCATTGCCTCTGCCTCCTGGGGTCCATCAAAAGAATCCTTATGTACCCTATACAAATCCCTCATTCGCCCCATCCTCACCTATGCTTCCCCAGGCTGGTTTCCCTTCTCATCTCCTACTCACATCACCTCCGTGGAGAGGATGCATAGATCTTCCTGAAGAGTAATCACAGGTTGTCTATCGTCCACTCCCATTCCTCTACTTCATATAGAAGCACTTCTACCTTCACTACGAGTCACCCTCACCCAACAATCCCTCTCCTTCTTTGAACGAGCCCTCCGTCTACCTCCCACCTTTCCCATAGCCTCTCTTGCAAACCCCCGTACACGTCTCAAGAAGAGCTCATGGAGATCCTTCTCCAGATCACATAACCTTACCCCTAACCTACATCTTACCCTGAACCACTAATCCTCTGCCCTCCTAAACCCCCCTGGTATGCCCCATCTAGTTACACAATCTCACTCCACCTCTCATCCCCATGCTCTCGCAAAGACCCCCCTCCCTTCGCAACACTGCAGCTACCTCCCATCTTTCCACTCTATCTCACAGCGATATCTCTGCCTGGACTGACGGTTCGGTACCTGGCGGGCTGGGACAGGGTGGTGCAGGGATACACATCAAGTGTACAAAGTGTGTCACTGCTACCTCGCTTTCCTTCTCAACTGGTCTCTGGGCTACCAGTTATAGTGCTGAAACCTTCGCTCTCCTACATGCTCTTGAGTGGTGTATCTCTCACTCCAAGACATGCAATTTTGAATCTATCACCTTCTTTTCCGACTCTTTATCTGTCCTATCAACTCTCTCTACCCCTACCATATTTAACCCCCAAATCCTTATCCAATACTCAATCTCTTCTTAACTCTCTATCTCAATCCAAGGTTGTCCATCTACAATGGATACCTGGTCACTCTTCCCTCCCAGGTAACGACTTAGCTGACTCTCTAGCTAAAGCCGGTGCCTCTCTCGATCCCTCCAGTATATCAGTGTCCCTCGCACCCCTTATTTCCTCCCAACGACTATCCCTCTACACCAGATGGAGACGCAGTGTCCAAACTGGTTTCTTTCAACACCAAATCCCTTCAGTATCTCCCGAGAAGCTTACTCTCCCTCGCTCCGCTCTCTCCCGTTTACGCTGCAACGGGCACAGCACTCTCCTTAACTCTTATCTCCACAGGGTTGGTCGAGCCGAGACTCCTTCATGCAGCAACTGTGGTTCTGAACCACAGGATCTCTCACGTCTCGTGCTCGACTGCCCTGTACTAGACCCTCTACGTCGGGCCATTTTTGGCCACACTCCTTCTCTTTTGGACCTCTGGTCCCGTCCGTGGGGAGTCGCCCGATTATTGGGATTCCGCGGAATTGATCCGCGCCCCCATCCCCAGGAATGGGTCGGGTAAAACCATCACCACCACCAGGACGCGATGAATTTTCAAAGAAACCGCATAGATCAAGCAATGCGATGGTAGACCTCCAATAAATTTAATTTTGATAAATACAGTAGGCCTACTTGCTACGACAATTAATGCATCTCTGTATTTACAATAAATTAAGACTATTATTGACGTCTTTTAAAAATTAAGCCAACTTTTGGTGTTTAGATTGTTGTAGACTACCCAATAAATGACATTTTGTCGATGAAATACTCGAACGCTTTTGAAGCGTCAATTTTGCATTTTTGACATTAATGTAAATAGCATATATTTTGAAACAACTCGCATGGAATGTTGAATTTCACACAACAACCAAGTTTGCTAATTTTGTGGTGTTCTGTTTTCTTGATTGTTTTTCAATAAGTCCGTTTGTCTTCTTTTACAATTGCCATTAAGCATAGGGTTACCATATTTTCATCACCAAAAAGGAGGACACTTTTTATTTTAAAGAAATTTATTAACAGCTAGTTGTTCTGCATCGCCTATACGGCAAAAGACAAACGAAAGCAACAATATTTTAGCTATAGGTCAAAGTGTTATTAAATTTAATTTTTCGACTTAGCCCACGAGTATTTGGCTGTTTCTTGAACTTTCTTAAGTAGTGTAGAATCAGCTTTAACAATATCATAAAACTGGTTGCATGTAACATCATTGAAATTGTACACCAACTTCAAGATGCTTGCAACTGAATCAAAAAGAAATCGCTCTCTTTCTTTTGACCATTGTGGCTGTAACAAGGAAAAAATACGTTCAACATTAGCGTTATGAGCTATAATGCTGAAGTAAAACTGTGCAATTTTTAACAGCTCGCTAAACAATTCAGTAGTACTGCACGTGTTAAAATAGGCTGCCCATCTTTCATGCGCCATCATTTTGCGATATGGCAGTGCATTTGTTCCAAGCTGTGTTTCAATGAATTTGCATAGCCTGTGGTATTGGTCAAACAATTTAGCTTCATCAATACAAACATTTTTCTGCTGCAAATATTCCAGACATGGTTCAACATTTTCCCACTTGGTTGTTTGCGACAGTAGCATCCAATCAAAGCATTCAAATTCGTAAAACAAACTAGTCCATTTATCCAAGTATTCCACGCAAGATTTGTACAGCACAGAAACATCCCGGATGAACGAGTCACAAGCTTGATCTTGACCTTCTTCTCTGAGTTTATTCAGCTTTGATTTAATTTGCGTTGATATGAACATGTGCTTTTTTCTCTCTTTAATTGTTGATTTTACAGCATCGAGGCACGATCTAACTTCACCAATGGATGCTTTTGACCGTTCAATATTTTGAACTTGCTCATTGAAAACAGCGATGAATGATTGCAAGTGTTTCAAATATAGTTCGTTCAAAGGAGCTTCATAAAACCGTTTCAAAACAATCGGTGGCTTGTCAATTGACGTGAAATACAACTGTAAGGCAGGGAACATTTGAAGCATTCTTGACAAGCTAGGATAAAGCGACAGCCACCTTGTTACACTGTGGGAAAGTAGTTTCCGGTATTCTGTATCCTCGAAGTTACAATAATCTTTCAACTCCTCTGTGCGAACAGTATAAATGTAAAAATACTGGTAGGTTTTGTACATAATACTTTCAACATCTATAGTCATCTGATTCGTACCATGATGCAAACAGTTATTTAAAATATGCGCCGGACAACCAACTCCAACCAGTGTTGGTAAATCATTTTTCAATCTAGAGAAGACGTTGTTACCCTTTGGACGTCTTAAGCCACCAAAGTTAGTGTTACAATTGTCACCAGTGAAAGAAACACATTTTTCGAATAAGCCCATTTTTGTCAGAGTTTCTTTTACTTCATTAGCAATTGTTAAAGATGTTTCGTTTGTAGTACTTTTGACTTCAAGCAACTTTGACTGAAGGCCCCCATGTTTCCAATCGAAATATTGAACCACAATAGGAAAAAGTTTGGTTGATTGATGGTTACTACTATCAGTTGCCACTCCGAGATACATAATACCATGTTCTTGTATATCATTCAGCACGTATTTAACACTCATGGGAGAAAGAACGTTATTAACAATAGCTTCAACTTTAGTCCGAGCACAAGAATACTTTTTCGAAATGTTTGAATCAGGAAATAATTTTCTCATCAAAGGTGATGTACAATCATTAGATTTGTAACTTTGGTGATGCTTTACAGTATGAAACGCCATGGTAGCTTCAGCAGCGGCAACATTATCTTCAGTTTGTGTACCAGGCTTACAGAAATAATCTGTCACTTTTGCAGATGAAGTTTCTCCCCTGATAGCTTTTTTATGCTTTGTATTCTGTACATGCATATCTAAGCTAAGTCCACCTTTATTCGCCACTGAAATAAACGTACCGTAGCCACAAACAATGCATTCCGCTTCAAAATCATTCAGTCCCTTTCTAAAACACGGATACTTTTTCTGTATCTCTTCTGTAAATTCTGACTTCCTCTTTGGCATTATTTTTTAGCAAGCTAAATGTTTCACTGTTAACTAGATCTGAATGTCTTAACAAAGCTTAACTTACAGTACAGTGGATGCCACAATATTGTGTAGCAAAGGACAATTGTGATTGTTACGTCATAATCGTGTTTGTCTCGCTGTGCTGTTTTGTTGCTTGTGCTTGGCATTCGAAAGATGAGATGCATTTTTGAAGCTGATTAAAAACAAGTCAAGTAAACCATTGAAGTCGTTACAATTGCATCATAATTCATTATCGAATGAGAAATTTATTACATCATAAACACCTCCGACTGTCTTAGAGTAACCTGGTAAGACGTAAGCTATAGCGCGTGCGCGATATATAGGCCTACTTTTAGTGTAAGGCTGAATGATTGGACATGTTTTAATTGTTCAAAATGCCGAAAAGGAGGACATTTGGGCATTTTTTAACGTCCTCAGAGGACAAATTATTTTTCATTAAAAAGGAGGACATATCCTCCAAAAAGAGGACGTATGGTAACCCTAATTAAGCATAACCTTTTTTAGTTTTTGAAAAAATCATTTCTTTTTATAACAAGATAATTTTTCAAATAGCACAAAACTGAATAAATACATTAAAAAGAAAAAACACTGACCTAGTTTTTGCCTTGTTTGGCAATCAGTCATGTATTAAACCAGTGGTTTTCAACCTTTTTGGTGTAGCGGAACTCCAATGAAACATTCCAGAGGCTTGAGGAGCCCCTGTGCGATAATTTGATTGTCTTATGCCAGGGTGGTCCAACTTCTGCACTCTTGTGGCCCACTTTTCAAAATAATTCGAGTTTGCGGACCGTAACCGGCTAAAAACACCTATTTTTGTCCCAAATCAAGGTGTTCTCTAAAAAAAAAAAAAAGGTCTTCACTTGGAATCGGTCTCCGAAATTCCTATTTTTGTCCCAAAATCAGGGTGTTCTCTAAAAAAAGATCTTCACTCGGAATTGGTCTCTGAAATTATTAATACAAACTGTAAAAATTACATTTATTCTCGTAAAAAATTCAATGATAAACTTGAGCCTAATGTTTCTTGCAAAACTCTTTAAAATTGGGTCGTGTTTTTGATAGACACACACGAAGTTCATCTTCCACAGACAACTTGCGGAACTCCTAAACTGTTCTGACGGAACCCCGGTTGAAAACCACTGTATTAAACAAAGCAAACAATAAAAAAAATGGAGAAACCATTTTTCAAACATAAACAATATTGCACAGCATATACGAGCACATTATTGGCATATAATTAAAAATCAAGCAAAATCGGACGAATGAAAAAAAGAAATCTTTTTGAAACAGCTCGAAGACCCCAATAGTCTATAATTCAAAACAGAACCGCTTAAATTTCAACACGCTCAAAAAACACGAGTTTTTATTTACTATTTTCGGTAAAAAAGTTTTCTGCAGTTATGCAAGCGACCTAGAATTTTTTTGACGTAGTTATTAAGAAACCAATTATGGCTTAAAAACCTTTTTATTTAATTTAAGCAATTAGGCCCATGGTAATTACACCGTTCTTTGATTCTTAAATGCAAATGAGGCGTAGATCTGGGATTGCAATTTTTGAACAATACGAAACCTATCAATCACGCTTTGTTTAAGCAATTGTTAGTTTTTTTGACCCCGATTAAACAATGCGACAAGCAATCAAAAGAGTCAAATCTTTTGAATTAACAATTTTTAAATCAATTAAAAACTTTAGAAGCATGGCCTAGTTGCACGAGCACCGTTTTAATGGCGATTTCAGTTCAACAATTTTCTTGTCATAACCTATTATTGGTGTCTTTTTCTTAGCTTTTCCGTCACAACAAGCAGTCTTAAAATACAGTCAAAATAATATTAGGGCTCGTTTCCACTACGAGAGTGGAATAGAGCATTTTCTGTTTGTAATATTGATCTTTCCGCGTTTAAAATCTAAGCGAGCGGTAAGCAAAGCAAAAAAATCAATAGAAGAAACAAAGAATACTCCATTACACGCTTGTATGGGAAACGAGCTTTTATTCAATTTTGAATTACGATTACTGTTATGTTCTTATAAAAAAATAAAAAAATTGACCAAGCCACGAGATACTCGTTTGGTTAATACTTTCAGCGCCTTCATTGTTAACCTGCAAATCAGGAGGATGGAGGGTCGATATGATTATTATATGATAATGATGAACGATCGGTAAGAAAAACATCAAAAGGATGCAAAATTGCGACAAAATTAAATGATAACTTTTCTTAATCAATTTTACTACATTTATTGTACTTCCTCTACGAAGTGTTTGTCTTTGTTTGAAAAAAAATCATCATCAAAAAATCAATTTTATTTAATAAATCTCCTGATTATATTCGTGGTAAGCACCAGGGACACTTAACATAGTAAAGCTTTATTCTTGCATATTTAAAAATGTTTGACTTTTCCCTCCTGCAGTAATTTGATCCAAACTCTACCGGACGGATATTCGTAGTCTTCAAACGAGCTTGGTTTTATGGTGCTTGAATAACCGGGGGCCTGAAAAAACAGTTTTTGTCAAAACAACATCGGCCAGCGGACAACACGGCGCACACATCACAACAAACCGAAAAAACAAACATTTTCTGTTAAAAGGATCTCGCATTTTGAAATGCTAAATGTAGAAAAGATTGGTAACAAAAATCTATATGTCTTTGGTTTAACCAAACTTGGAATCAAATTCAATTACACCGCTTTAAAGAAGGCCCTATACACAAGCTATTCAAGAAAAAGTACGCAACGAAAAATAACACCAAAGGTTTAGCTAAATATAAGGACAATTAAAAATCAGCCATTTGATTTTTTGAATATAAGAACTTTTAAAAAATTTTTGAAAGACGTCTAAGTATTAATAATAATCATCTTGCAAAAACTAACTTAATTCAAATTATAAATAACTCGATGTTTTCATTTATGGATACGCACATCTCCCGAGGAGAACGATTAGTGTGCAACGGCAAACGAATGGGCATCGACTCAAAACTCCATAAAACTTACTTTCGGGGCGATGTACGAATTACTTTGCAAGACAACGGGATGTTCGAAATGCTCGTGCAGATGATTCACATATTCGGCCATTCTATTGACACAAACTGTTTATGAAAAACGGTCAGATTTTAAACTAACACTTTAGAGGCTACCTTCCCTCCTTTGTTGCGGAAACGCAAAGATAGTCGAACATGATGATGTGCTGGACCAGCTCGCACAGACCGACACCGCCAGCATGCGGGCAAACAGGAACTAAAATTACATTAAAAAAGTATTAAAAATAATCAACATCTTGCAAAAACTAACATACCGTAAAACCTCTAATTTAGCGCCACCCCGTCTCTTCAAGAAGTCGCCGTAAGCCATTTCTTTTTGCGGTGAAACTAACCAGAAATCCCTCTTTCAGCATTAGCATTAGCATGGAATAAAAAAAAAAAAAAACAAGAGAAAATGGATCTTTGAAGAAGCGATAGCAACCGCAGGGAAATCCGGGTTAGTTACACAAACAAAAATCGCTTACGGTGACTTTTGAAAAAACAGGGTGGCGCTCAATTAGAGGTTATACGGTAATTTAAAATATAGATAACTCGATGTTTTCATTCAAAGATACACATATCTCCCGACGAGCACGATTAGTGTGCAACGGCAAACGAATAGGCGAGGTTTAAAGCGACGATTAAAAATATAATTACAATAAAAAAAAGAGGGGACGAATCTGAATAGTGAAAAAGTATTTTTAAGGGCAGATTATTATCAAAAACAATCTACACACGTACTGTTGAATTTTTTGGCCATTAACAAAATGGCGATGTTCTCGTTAATTGATCCAACTCGACATGAGTCGATTTGTAAAAAGCTCAAAGCCTCTGCCTGCAATAGCTGCTTAAATATGACTCGATTCTGACACTGCTCTCCGGTCGCAACTCCAATTCCAAGGGGCTTCAAAGCCTAAACATTAGTTTTTTAGATTTTTTAATACTTTCTTTTTGGGTAATTTGTGCAGCTAGTCTAAGACTAGTGACTCTTTAATTTACAAACATACGCACACGCAAAAAAAACAACACTTTAAATGAACACAAGATGAAAAGTCTAAGCATTCAAGCACAAACCCACATTTCATTTAAGCTCGTTCAAAACGGACAGAAAGTTTCGACCTTAGCAATAGCAGCATGTCCCAGAATGTCATCAGGACTCGTGGGCTCTTCGATCCAAAGCGGTTTAAACTGGGCAAGCTCCTTCATCCACCTGATCGCTTCGTCAACGTCCCACTTCTGATTGGCGTCCATCATCTAAAAACAGACACGAGACGCGTTTAGAGCATTATAAGCGAAAGCGCATTATTTACTTCATTCTGTAAATTAATTATTTTAAAATTTATTCAAAATTATTACATCATAGTAGATTGGAGAGAACAAAGCAGGCTGTAACATTCCGATTCGAACTAAAGTTTTGTCTCTTACAATTAATCCCGACTACCTCTGCACAGGTAGTTTAGTTCTATAAAAAATACTTTTTCCCGTTCCTACTATGTCAATGAAACAGAGTAATTAAAGCTAAGCTACAGTGCATTAATTTTATTGTTTGAAATGATTGACGAAATATCCTGTATTACACGAGGCTACCAACTTTTATAAAAATAGAAATCAAGTTCAATGAGTTAAGTCAGTAACATTTAGCTATTTTGTGATTTGATTTTTTTATATCGCCACCATATCAATGGACAGAATGGAAATAGATGGCATTAAACGTTTCAACCATTCAAAACAGAGAAGACAGTTGATTTCCGAAACGTCTAAAAATTTAAAGCTCTTAAAGAACGAGTGAACAGATTTTAATTTTTGGTCAAAAAAGAAAGAAAAAATTTTCATTTCCAGGGTAGATTTTGCTTTCCAAGAACCTGCGTCGTACCAACTGATTGTTGTATCCGATGCAACCTCGAATCAGCTTCGCTCGCCGTTTGTCATCTTCCAGGTTTGTTCCCACTTTCATCTTGAATCTATAAGAAATTGGCTTATTTCAAATCGATCCAAAATCAACATCGTTTTCACGATTGACTAGTAGAAAAAATGCGGCATTTTAGAAAAAGTAAACAAAAACGTCAATACAAATTTTAATATTCCCATTTCCGTGTTAGTCTAAAAATCTATTTTCGAAAAAAAAAAAAAAAAAAAAAAACATATACATGTTTTTTTCAAAATTTTTTTGGTCAGTGTTTATCAGAAACAAAATCACGATGTTATTAATACTTAATTTCACAATTACAATCCATAAATGCTTTTTTATTAAAATGCAACTTTCAACCAATTAACCTGCATCAATCTAACTTTTTATTACAATAGAGTAAATTAATCGATTTGGAACCTAAACAAAGTTTTAATTTAAATAACACTAGAACAAAAGACAACTTGATTCGGGTATTCTGTTATAGTCTTCCAAAGCAGGTCAATCCAACAAGTAAAAAATTTTTATGAGTGCCCAAGCTCACCGCTTGTTGTTACTTCACATATTTAAAACATTTAATAATTCGTCGACATATTAATTAGTAATTGAAAAAATATGACGCGGATAAGAAAAATAAGCAGGGTGGAAACTCTGTTAAGAATAAAGCAACCAACAACGTCAAAAGCGTAAGGCAATATCCTGGATCTGATCTGTCTGCGGCAAATTCTTAAAAGCAGACTTCTGCAAAATCATGAAATCAGCAGGTACAAACAATACACTTGGGCTCATTATGGCAAAAATTGATTCCAGTAACTTTGCAAATACAGCATGCATTTTATCGAACAGCCTTTATTTTGAAAGCAACGCAACATTTAGTAATATTGCAATTTTGCAAAACTAAAACGAACACTGCTGACATAATATTAACTTACCTCGTCCAACCCTCGTTCAGCGCGGTTTTGCATTTCTAAGAAGGCAAACAACGGTTAGGCCGAAAGTTAACTACAAAGCAAACAAACAACTACTGGGCACAATGTACGGCATTTAAAAAGCACTCAATTGAAAATACAGAGGTAAACCGACTTGCCGAAATAGTTATTTCATGGCTTAGAGCAGTGTTTTGTAATACCTTTTACTTCGTGACACATTTCTAAAGTATATTACCCAACAAACCTATTTCTATTTATGCAGACTTGACGTTAAAGTTCTTTGACCGACGTTAAACTGACGCATAAATACAGGGTGGCCATAAAGTCGCGCACCGGGTTAAAACTCACAATCCATTATTTTTTTCGAAAACCATATACTAATTTAACAAGTTGATTTACTAAAAACGACACAACACTTGTGGGTTGTTAGAAATAACCCAGGTATTGTTAAACAATTATTCTAAAATTATTCTTGGTGCGCGACTTTGTAGCCACCCTGTATATTTGAATAGGATTTCCTTTAGTTTTTTTCAGGTTTTTTTAAGTGACAACCCTCTTACTAAGGCTATTAAAATGTTTATTTTCTACTTTCAATAAACGTACATACGACAAACCTTATAAATCGCATACTAAGGTAGTTATATGGTGCTGACATCTCACGCTGAAAGAGCATTTTTTTTTGAAAATTGTCTTTTTCCCACATTAATGGCTGATATTACGGTTAGAAAAATCATCTAATTGCTTTTAAAATTGCAATTGAAATTAACCAATTTAAAAATGTAAAAATACAATACTAATCACAGGGACTTCTTCAAGTTATCAAAATTACTTACAAATAAATGTTACAAATGCAACAATTACAACTCCTATTTACAAATGCAACATTCACAATTTCTTTTTCCTGTTAAGCATGAAAAACATGTAATTGTAATTAAAAATCAAATAAAATTTTAATTTCAATTACTGCAAATCATGTAATCAATTGCAATTCAATCTACCAAGCTTGGCAAGTGTTTTACAACAACATAGTTCATATGCTGGCTTTTCAAACAAACCGAATTCTGAGCCTACACGAGATAGAATTGCATATTTTGTATTGAGGTTGTTCCTGTGTTCACATTACATTTAATCACTGTTCGTAAAACATTGGCTTAAACGCTACTTTTTTGGCAGGTTAATAACAGCTGAATAGCTCAAAGCCATATTGGTTTTCAAGTGTTTAGTAATTTCCAGTCAAAAAACAAACTGTCAGTATACAACTCATTTGACAAAAAAGCCAATCTTATTCCAAAAAAAATCATTACAAACACTATTAAAACTAAAAATGATAGCATGTAGTCAAAATAACTTTTTAACAACATCAATTTGGCAATATTGCCTAATGAAACCAAAACAAGCCATTTACTTCAGTGAGCATCTGATCAGTGTATCCAAGCCATGCTGTTGAGGTGGTGTAAGCAGGATAACCTTCTTTTAGCAATTTCTCTTCTGCATTAAAAGCAAAACATTACACAGAAACTTGATGTTCAAATAAGAAAAATTGCTTATAGATACATTCTGAGGATACAAGTGAATGATGCATGCTAAGAACTGGAACAATTCAACATTACAACCAAAGATGGTTACACCAAGTTAATATAATTTTAGCAATGTAAAATCAACTATGAAAACAAATCAGGCTTTAAATGTCTACACTGAAACAACATTTCCAAAAAAAACTTTACCAAAACCTATTTGCCTATCACTTTAAATAAAGCAAAATGTTTGACTTGCCTCTTTTTGGCTGGTCAGCTTTGTTTTTGGACAAAATTTGAATTGCTTCATCTTTGGTAATAACATCTGTTCTGTAATAAAAAAAAAAAAAAAAAAAGATTAGAATTTATGTTTGTTTGGAAAATTCTTTTTTAATCTTTTTTGGTTATCTATTGGTCGTGATATTTGGTTGCATAAATGCTTGTTGGTTTGCAACACTGGTTGCTAACCAATATTGCATTTAATTTGTTCAACATTTTATCTTGATAATATATCTAACTCATCATTGTTAATTAAAAATACTATAATGCTTAGAATTGTAATCAGGAAATTTGTAATTATCAAAATGAGTAATGTGAATCTGCAATTCAATAATCTACATTTTTATAAGATATGGTTTCAGCATTAGCATTAATACATATGATCATGTAATTTTTTTTTTTACTTTTTAAGCTAGAATTAATGAAAGCATTTGAATTGGAACAAATCTGAACTTGATACAAGAAATTGTTGTTTCACTTTTCAATTGCTCTTTAATTTTAATAAAACTTAACTTGTTGCTTCTTAGATTAGACCACCAAGAGGCTTTCTTTAAAGTGTGCAATATAAGCAAAGCTATCATTTGAGAAGAAACCAAAAAATGATAACTGCAATTTGCTTTTGGAGATGCAATAATCTTATAGATTATTTGAGAACTGCTAAACACTACTAATGCAAGGAAACTGTTACTTAGCATTTTTTCAAAGACATGTTTAGGTTGGTTATATAAGTACTTGTCTGACACTCTAGTCCACTTGTCCACTAGTATATATCTGGAACTGATCACTATTAGTTAGTTGTTAAGAATATAATATTGATTAGATCATAAATTTTCATGCAAACATAACATTTTGATGATCCAATTCTTATTTAAAAATCTATACTTGAAGCCTAATTTAAGCTAGCAACATAGATTTTGGCCAAGTAATGCATTAGTGTTAAAATGGCAAAAAGAACCTGAGTGTGTTACGTAGTAAAGTGTAATATCAGTACAATTTTGAGGTTTGTTTGTATAATGCAGCATTTCTCAAACTGTGTTCTGCAGAACACTTGTGCTTACTTAATGTTTTGCTTAACAATGAATATGATTGTTTGCAAGTACTAATGAGCTTGCATAACCAAGCTTTAAATATTTTTTAAAAAATTTCATATACTTTTTTCATATGTTATGTTCTGCTTCACAGTAACTTAAAGCAACTTAGTTTTTCAATGAGCAAAATTTAAGTCCATTTATATTCTTGACAAATTTGTGATTAGAAACGTTTTTGGCCAAATGTTTCTTGAGTTACAATAATAAGACTAGGTGTTCCATGAATAAAAAAGTTTGAAAAACTCTGGTATAAAGAACACTAATTGTCTAAAAATCAGGTTATGTCCTAATGAAAGTTAGCACAGAAATGAACTATGATAATAAAATAACACAAACAATGCAAAAATGCACTTTGTTTAGGTGGTAATTTTGACTATATACGAGTATTCGTACATCTTAAATTAAATTTCAAAAGTTTATTATATATGAGCTACTTTGCAAAAATTAAAATGTCCAATTGCTGTGCACTGAAACTAATTCAATTCAATTTAATTTTATTTGCAATCAAGGTATTATGTTTTTAAAGTTGAAATTGACAAAGTGATTGCAAAATAGGAAACAGCAGCTAAACGATATATGTTATTACATGCACAACATCAATTGTACACAGCCACTGTACCTAATATTATAACTTGTCATCATTTGGAAGGGCATCCACTCCAGGTTAGACACAAACAGGACTGTGGCCGAGTGTTTAATCTTTTACTAACCCAGGATGTTGTACTGCCCAGATCAGATGCTGGTAGTTATGTTGTTAAACCAGCATTGAGTTTTGTCATCCAAAACTGTCAAACCTTGCACTCCATGTGGTGGCCAACATATGGGGCACACTATTAGAATGTCATCTGCAGTTTGTTCAGAGGTGCTGTACTTGCAATTCAACAAAGGAGCAAGACCCCATTTGTGCATGGATGAATGGGATCACCCAACAACAGTTCACAAGTGGTTGAGCTTAACTCAGGCTGTTCAGGGCAAGCTCATCTCAACAGGCCTGGTATGGGTCCTGGGTATAAAAACATGGAGCCTGGAAGTATTCTCACAATACTCTGCATTTCATTTATGGTTTGTCCACTCAGAAGCGCAAATGCCAAGTCCAGTAAGGTTGTTTAAAAGATTCCATGCATCTGGCACAAATGAGCATCTAGATCTTAGTCTCTCTTGGCAAGCATCTGAGGACCTACTTAAAAGACCATACAAGATATGATCAGGGTCCAGAGATCCACGGTAAGCCAAGGAGAATGTCACTCTCAGTTGGTGAAGTTCAGCTGGCTGGATGCCTGAAAGTATGGATAAGTGGTCTGTTGGAGTGGGATTGAACCATCCAGTTACTGTGCACAAAATGTTATTCAAGACACTGTCTATGAGGTGAGTGTGAGCATTGCGATACCAGACTGATGTAGTATTCAGCTGTTGAGTAGACCAGAGATAAGGCAGCTGTGCATAGTGTTTTGGCACCAGCACCCCATCCTGAGCCTACAAGTCACATCAGCAATGTGACACATGAGGATAGTTTTTGTGCAATGCCACTGATGGTGACAAAACCTGAGCAATCTGTCCAGTTTTACCCCAAGTAGGCGTTGGACGGAACAATAAAAGTCTATCATTGTTGTAGACTTTTAGCTCACGTTTAGTCACTCGGTTATTTAGGTGAAAGGCAGCCATCACTGTCTTAGTGTGTCTTAGAGCTTTAACCTCCAAGTCTGGAGATATGCTGAAAGTGTAGACATGTCTTGGCTTAAAGTCCCATCCAAGTCCTTCCAGTTTCCAGAAGAGTGTAATAATGCTAGATCATCAGCATAAGCAAACTTTCTGAAAATCATGGAAGGAAGATTGTATGTATAGATGTTGAATAGGAGGGGAGCCAAAACTAAGGAACGCTGTTTTTCAGATAGCGTAACCTGCTTTGCTTGCTGTCACTGGTAGTAAGGGTGAAACTTTGGTTTTGAACAAGCTCAGTGATCATTCTGACCATGTGCTTATCCAGCAGAAGCTTTAGCAGCTTGCAGGTAAGGCCACGGTGCCAGACAGTGCCATAAGCAGCTGTCAGATCAACAAATATGGCACCAGCCTTCTTCTTAGCCTCAAAAGAATCCGCGATGTTCTGAGTCAGCAGAACAACTTGATCTATGGTTAACTTCTCGCATCAAAACCCAGCCTGCTCTTTAGGGAGCAGTGAATCAATCAATGGCTTGACGCATAGATAAGCCTCTAGAAGATCTTGTAGGAAACACAGAGCAGAGATATCAGTTGATAACTCTTTGGGTCCCCAAGCTTCATTGACTTTGGGATTGCGACTATAAGCATTTTTCCAGATCTTGGGAATTTCGAGTCAGCACAAGCAGGAAGAAAGGAAGTCACAAAACCAGGACTTCAAAGCAGCTCCTGCATGAATTATAAGCTCTGGGAAGATGGAATCAGAGCCCTGAGCTTTACCTGGTTTTAAGTGTTGAAGGGCAGCAGTAAATTCTCTCTGTGAGAAAGTATCAAAGATATTTACTGGATCTGGTGTTGTGGCCTTCTAAAGGTCAGACACTTCTTGAGAGACAAGTCAAGATGACTTGTGGTCAACAGCATCGTATCTCCCATTTCTGACTAGCTGAATGTAATAGCATCAGCTGAGACAGGACAGTGACGAGTAGAGTGTCATGACCTACCAGTAAGGTTGTTCATAATACTCCATGCTTTTTGACTAGAGTGTGAAAAGTCAATGCTGCAAACTACCTTAGACCATCAATCTCTCCACTTCCTGTCAAGTTTGGCAAACAAAGCTGTAGCAGCCAAACTTGAGTTGTCTCTCTGAGGTGACTGCAGGAACATTCTATTGAGAGATTCACACTCTTCATCCCAGCACAGAATATAGCTGTTTTGATACCTGCATGGGATAGTCTTTTTGGCTGCTTTCTTAATGATGTTACAGAAGTCCTGGTAAGCCACGTCCACATCAAGTAAATCAGGCAGCAACAAAGCCTTTACAAATTTATTCACCAAAGCAATGTAATGACTCCATTTGGCCTTGCAAAAGTTCCATTACTTAACAGGCATGCTTGGCACTGAGAGCAAATCTTGGTGGTGGAATAAGTGAAGGTCAATGTTGTGATCCAGGAAAATTTTCAAGGTCATGTCTATTTGGTAAGTGACTGTTAGGACCTACACTATAAGCTAGATCTGCATTGGTGCTAGTGTTCCAGCAGCCAGAGTAAAAACTGGCAGCGTCCTTGGAATTGTATAGGAGGGCAAGACAATTAATACTTGCTTGCCCAGCCAGCCAAACACTCACTGTCCAGACTGTTATTATCATAACCCCAATTAGCATGATGACAGTTAAAATCGCCACCATAACAACAGGGGTGAGGAAATACTGGGAGATCCAGAAATTGCAGTTGCATTGGTGGAGGTTTGTAGACATTAACTATTTTAAACCATCAACATCCATGCACAACCACTCAATCTCCAATGTCAGTGGAAATTGGTCCAAAAGTGTATGCCTTAGTTGCTTGTGGACAAATGTGGCAAGACCATGCTTCCTGCTTAAAGACCCAGCTAGTTGGTAGCTTCAAAGTACCAGTGCAGTGGGGCTCCTGTAGTAGGATGACAAGTGCCTCACACTGCAAAGCAAGGTAATAAAGAACATTCATCTTGCTTGCAGTGAGGCCTTTGATGTTTAGCTAGAGAATAGTGGGTCTTCAGAACTTTTGGCAATGTGCCCTAAAAAGGGCACTTTTTTCCAGGCATTGCCTAGTCCTGAAAAGGGCGTTTTTTGATTAGCAAACCTTTGCTAAACATCGGAATGGGTAGATACCCTTCTGTTTCAGCAAGTTTGGTTTTGGTCTGTCATGCTTAAAAGCAGTAGCAAACTTACTCACATCCCAGGCTGCAAAAAAGCACTGGGACTTATATCATTACACTATTTTGATTATAGCTAATAAAAGCAGTTTAAATCAATTAACTGTTTTTAAACTCACATATAACTGAAGTCCACCAGATTTACTATTTCCTGAGGTGTCATATCAGCCAATAACTTCCAAACAGGCTAAAACATTCATAAAAAAACGTATTTTAAAGCACTTTTAAATCAAAATAATGCAAAAACTTACACATTTAAGCAAGTTTACTAAAACACACTACTAAGCACAAATAGCTTACTGTAGAAAAATATTAATATTTGCTAACCAAACACAAGCTTTACAGATTGTAAAAAGAACAAACTTAACCTTGCCGTGCCATTATAGTACATTTAAAAAACATGTCAAAATTTTGCCCATATTTTGCATCACATTTTAGCACTTATGCACAATACACTTTAGATGAGATCAATCATGGTGACCAATATTACACTATTTTATAATGTATTATGCAGAACTGATGAGATCCAAAAGGTTGAAACAGTACTGTTTGCAAAAACACATGTTCTCACTTCATGTAGAGTAAACACTCTTGAACTGGTAAACAATGATGCCAGTTTACTATATATGCAGGATCTTCTTTGTTTGGGGAAGATGGATGGGAGCTGGATGGTCCACTAAATGGTTGGACATATTTCCATCAGCCAGGTCACCAGCTTCTTTTTGACATCTGAGAGAGCACAGGCTTCATATGGATGGTGATAGATGGAGAAAAATATTATCTGCTCAGCTGTCTGCTCTTTTGCACCACACTCACAGGCTGCCATGGAAGCCATACCCCATTTGTGCGTTTGAGTGGAATAGACCAATACAAGTTCAGAGGCAGTTTCACTTGACCCATGCAGGTTGGGAAAAGCTAATTCCCAGTGGTGTTGGGCTAACATCTTTAATAAATGTATGGAGTCTACAGATGTTTTCTTGCCACTCCATGCTTCATTATATTCTGCCCATCATGCTACACTGGTGCCTGAATGAGTGGAATTGTTCAGCAGTTTCAGCACAGCAGGCACAAATGAGTGTCTTGATTTAAGTTGCTGCAGCTGTCCACAATGTAAAGAAAGAGGAACCTTTCATATAGGAGGTGTTCTGGCTTCTAAGCATGACGAGCTAAAACAGTATGACTTTTTGGCAGCAAAGTTCAGTTGGTTGGATACCTGCTAAGATAAAAAGGTTGTCCATTGGTATTGGATGCAGGCATCCAGTCACTACATGCAAGGCATTGTTAAAGGCTTGTCATGAAAGAAAGTATGGGCACTGTGACACCAAACAAATGCATAGTATTCAGCCATGGAATGGAGCAAGGCAAGGGTGACTGTGTAAAGTACTTTGGTATCCACACCCCAGCTTGATCAAGCTAATTACCTTAAAAGCCCAACATGAGATGTTAACTTCTTGTGCAGTGACTCTAAGAGTCGACAAAACATGAGTGCCCTATCCAGCTTCATGCCAAGGTAAGTGGGTTCAGCACAAAATGGTAGGACCTGTCCATTGACAAAAGTGTTAAGCTCACATCATGCCTCCTTAAGGTAAACATAGAAGATTGCTTATACTGTCTTTGTTGCTCAGAGCTTGAACTTCCATTTGTAAAGATAGGAGGATAGCATAGCCATGTCTTGCATAAGAGTTTCTTCCAACACCTACCAGTTGCTTGCACAGTGCAAGATGGCCAGGTCATTACTATAAAAAAATTTTCCAGTGACTGTCACTGGCAGGTCATATGTATAAATATTAAACAAGAGGGGAGCCAAGACTGCTCCTTGTGGGATGCCATTCTTAAGGCATCCTAACCTGTTTTGCTTTCTGGCACTGGTAGTGAGGGTAAAACTTGAATTATGAACAAGTTTCATAATCAATGAAACCATGTGCCTGTCTAGAAAAAACAGAGTAGCTTGCAGGTGAGGCTGTGGTTCTATACAGTATCACAGGTTGCTGTGAGATCAACAAACACAGCACCTTTGGCCAAAAAGCCATGCTCAATTTCTTGAGTTAGAAAAGTGACTTGATCTATAGTTGACCTTCCACACTGAAATCCAGCTTACTCTCTAAGTAGCAGTGGGTCTATAATTGGTTCGATGCCAGCATAGATAGGTTTCTCCAAGATCTTGAAGGGAACACAAAACAAAGAGATAGGTCTATAGCTTTTTGGGTCCCCTAATGGCTTATTCAGCTTTGGGATAGCAACCACTAATGCTCTCCTTCAAATTTTTGGAAACTTGTGCATGCAGGAAGACAGGAACTTGTTTAACCAGGACTACAAAGCAGAGTTGGCATGGAGTATTAGCTTTAGGCATAGAGCATCAGGGCCTGGAGCTCTTTCAGATTTTGATAGCTGAGGGCATTGGCAAATTCTTCCAGAGAAAAATCTCCAGAGATACATTTGTTAGGCAGTATTAGAATTCTCCAGTGTTGGGAGACCTCTATAACAAAAGTGTAGCTGACTTACAATTTTTTGTTTTTTTATCCATTTTTAACCAACTGTGAGGCAAATGAGTTGGTAGTAATGGGGAAGAGGGGGCATGTGTTCAGTTCTGCTGGTCAAGTTGTTAATTATATTCCATGCCAGCTGACTGGAGTGTGTGAAATTAATGTTATTGACAAATTCAGACCAGCAATCTTTTTGATTTTCATCAAGATGGGACAGCAACTTGGAAGCAGCTGAACTGCTTCACAACATTGGCAAGAGTATTCTTTGTTTATTTTATTGATTTTTTTACTTCTTTACAAAAGTAAAAGTTGAAGAATAATGGTATAAACCATGTTCAGATTTAAACACAACATGTTTTTTTAGTAGTAACACAACAAGATCCATTAAAGTTAAAGAATTACTTTGCCTTGCTTTTTTCCCCATAAATCCCACAAAGCATTAAATATTCCAGCACTAGCCAGATGTACAACACCTTTTTCTGGTCCAAGCTATAAAAAAAGTACATTATCAACAAAACATTGTTAAGGCATTTATTTAAATTAAACACTGTAATAACTCAGACTACTAAACACAAAAGAGCAAGAGTGACTTTTATAATATATAAATATATTTATCCCAGAATAAAAGAATTTCTAAAACCAGTTCCAAATTTGAAACTGAAATAGGAAACTAGCTACTGTTGTTGCATTATGATTAGTATTTTAATCAAGTAAAATCAGAAAGTTAAAACAACTAATTTTTTACAAACAATTACTGATAAGAATAAATTTATGACATTACTCAAAAATCGATTCTCTCTTGTGGAATGTCAATATAGTATAAAAAAATTACATATTTTATTTAAAGTTAATTTAGAAAGAGAGGTAATTTTCAAAATTCATTTAAAAATTATAGCAAGCAAAATCCAACATTTCATTTAGTTTGTAAAATTTTTTAATTAAAAAGCTGAACGTTTTTGACTATCATCAGTCCTTATCAAAGCATCTAAAATTGTTTAAAATCATCTGAAAAATTTTAACCATAAACAACAATTACAATCAATTAAAATATATAAAAAATATAAAAAACAACAATTTTCTCGAGTTTATGCTGTCACTGTTATTACTAATTCAATTTAAAGGCAATGACAATTACACAAAACAACGTCAGAATTCACAGAGGAAAAAAGGAGAAAAAAGAGAAAAAAATAATGCAAATCACATGACTAAATTAGAAGAGTTGTAGCAAGAAAGACGAGTCATTTTCATACAGTTGTCTATTTAATTTAGGTTGAGCACTTTAGAAGTACTGATTCTCATACAGTGTTAATTTAGGTTGATGTTTTTTAATTAGTAACGCTTCATGAATTTTACAGTCGTAATCTGAGGAACATTTTTTTATAACACTAAAATGATGTATTAAGCTATCCATATCTTTTTTATTACACAAATTGCATTCAATAATATGATCTTTTATTTTGCTTTTGACCAAAGAGCCTAAATTTAAGTGTTCCTTTGCTCTTGTTACCACATGATGTGTTGACTTACCAATGTAAGTCAGACCTGCATCACATGGGCACGAAAAGCGATAAACAACATTTGATAACAAAAGCGCAGGTGTGCTAGATTTTAAATTGAAATAGTTTCCAACTTTGCAAGTTTTACATATAGGTGTTAAATGCATGGCAGAGAATTTCCAAATAAGTTTCAAAATGTCTTTTGCGAATATGTGAGACTGTTTCCCCACATATGGAATTTCAACTGTAATGTTTTCTTTTTCTTTTTTATTGGTAGGTTGCGTCTGATTTAAATTTGTTTGTCTACTATTCATAAATTGGTAAAAAACTTTATTGAAAAAATAATTTGGGTATCCATTATTACAGAACATTGATCTTAATTTTTCTACTTCATTTTTGAATAAATTGCAATTGGAACAAATATTTTTGGCACGATTTAGCATACGACTAATTAAGTTTGATTTCCACATTAACAGGCAAATTGCTTTGAAATTTAGAAAAACACCAGTATGAGTCAGTTTTCCCCAAATCCACAATTGTAAATTATTATTGTGTATTTTAAGTTCCATGTCTAAAAAGGGGAGAGTATTAGTAGACTTTCCATTGTAAATTGTAAGTTTTTATGTTGTGAATTTAATCTATCTAAAAATTTTTCCTCTGTGAATTCTGACGTTGTTTTGTGTAATTGTCATTGCCTTTAAATTGAATTAGTAATAACAGTGACAGCATAAACTTGAGAAAATTGTTGTTTTTTATATTTTTTATATATTTTAATTGATTGTAATTGTTGTTTATGGTTAAAATTTTTCAGACGATTTTAAACAATTTTAGATGCTTTGATAAGGACTGATGATAGTCGAAAACATTCAGCTTTTTAATTAAAAAATTTTACAAACTAAATGAAATGTTGGATTTTGCTTGCTATAATTATTTAAAGTTGTTTGGCAATCTAATTAACAATACTTCCAAACTTCATTCAAAAATAATTTGAAAGCATATGGATCTTCACTATGTCATAATATTTCAAATTTTTTTGTGAAAACAAATATCAATTTTGCCAATTTTTAATCAGGATTGAATATTTTAGAAAGATTCTAAAATAGAAAAATAACATTTGAGATTATTTTGATAAATATATATGCAAGGATTTGAAAACAATCAATTGATGCTCCACTCTTTGCCTTCTACTCATCTATCTCCCTGATACTATCCTTTTAGAAACTTGGTATGGATGTCATCCTGATGAAAACATGCTAGATGTAATCTTCATTATTAACTGCAACCAGAAAAAAGCAGAGAACAACAATGTAAAATATCTTTTGCATTCATCAACCAAACCAAAACTTTTGAAACCATTTATGGAGAATTGCTTTGGTGACGAATGTCAAGCAGAACTGTGTCTTTTCCCTAGTATTGTTCAACATTTATATGATTGCAATAACCTTATTCAATCAAAATAACAATATCTGAATCAAATCAAGCTGCTTTGAAAATGAGAAGCACCAGACTCGAGTTTCGCTCTTGTTAGAGCTCATCAGTGATGCTTATCTCACTGCGAATCAAACTGAGGACCTGTAGTCTTCCACGCAGGTTACTATAACAGTGACAGCATAAACTTGAGAAAATTGTTGTTTTTTATATTTTTTATATATTTTAATTGATTGTAATTGTTGTTTATGGTTAAAATTTTTCAGACGATTTTAAACAATTTTAGATGCTTTGATAAGGACTGATGATAGTCGAAAACATTCAGCTTTTTAATTAAAAAATTTTACAAACTAAATGAAATGTTGGATTTTGCTTGCTATAATTATTTAAAGTTGTTTGGCAATCTAATTAACAATACTTCCAAACTTCATTCAAAAATAATTTGAAAGCATATGGATCTTCACTATGTCATAATATTTCAAATTTTTTTGTGAAAACAAATATCAATTTTGCCAATTTTTAATCAGGATTGAATATTTTAGAAAGATTCTAAAATAGAAAAATAACATTTGAGATTATTTTGATAAATATATATGCAAGGATTTGAAAACAATCAATTGATGCTCCACTCTTTGCCTTCTACTCATCTATCTCCCTGATACTATCCTTTTAGAAACTTGGTATGGATGTCATCCTGATGAAAACATGCTAGATGTAATCTTCATTATTAACTGCAACCAGAAAAAAGCAGAGAACAACAATGTAAAATATCTTTTGCATTCATCAACCAAACCAAAACTTTTGAAACCATTTATGGAGAATTGCTTTGGTGACGAATGTCAAGCAGAACTGTGTCTTTTCCCTAGTATTGTTCAACATTTATATGATTGCAATAACCTTATTCAATCAAAATAACAATATCTGAATCAAATCAAGCTGCTTTGAAAATGAGAAGCACCAGACTCGAGTTTCGCTCTTGTTAGAGCTCATCAGTGATGCTTATCTCACTGCGAATCAAACTGAGGACCTGTAGTCTTCCACGCAGGTTACTATACCATTAGACCATAGGACCTGGATGATGGATGGACTCAAAGCAGCTATAAGTATTTTTTGGATTTGCAGCTCAAGGTGACCCTTTGACCGAGAACAACCCGACAAGTGGTTAAGCAAATGCTTACTCTCTTAGAACTTGCCAAGCGAATGAAGAATTTCAATTTATTATATAGTTAAACACGAGGATTTATTTTTGATTACAAATTGAGCTGCTTTGAAAATGAGAAGCGCAGACTCGAATTTCGCTCTTGTTAGAGCTTGTCAGTGATGCTTATCTCACAATGATTCTCGTGTTTAACTATATAATAAATTGAAATATCTGAATCAGTTACAGATTTTATCACAGTCTATTTAATACTAGGTGTCTCAGGTCTGTGAACAGGATTTCTGTTTTTCTGCCAAAAAACTCAAAAACGCTTATAATTCAAATAATTTTCAGTCAATAATTGACATAACAAATACTAATTACAATTGCTTAGAACTAGTTGAAAATCTAAAGACATAGATGTTGCAGACAATGCTCATAGCCAATGCTCCATCTGCCAGCTCAAGTTAAGCAAGGAGCTATTGAAGAATTGTGATACCTTCTCATTATCATTATTTGGAAGGGCATTCACTTTGAGTGAGTCACAAACAGCACTGGGATGAGGGTTTATCCTTTTATTATACCAGGCTGCTGTGCTGCCTGGATCAGATGTTGGCAGTGATGGTGTTGCACCAACATCAAGTTTTGTCATCCAAAACTGTCAGACCTTGTGCTCCATGTGGTGCCTGATGTAGGGAGCATGCTATTAAAATGTGGTCTGTGGTTTGTTCAGGAGTGCCATATTCGGAATTTGGTGAAGAAGCGAGACTCTATTTATACATGGATGAATGGAATAGCCCAACACCAATCCACAGGCAATTGAGCTTAACCCAAGCTGTTTGGGGCAAGCTCAGTCCAACAGGCCTGGTACTAGGGATGTACCGATACTTAAGTATTGGTATCGGTGGTATCGGCTAGTAGTATCGGTATCGGTAAATATAGCCGATACCTGCCGATACTTTTTAAGCACAAAATAAATATAAAAATTTTTTTTTTATTTTTTTTGTTGTATAAATATAAAAATTTTTGTTGCCCCCTAGAACTGGATTGGATTTCTAACATAATTAATGATTTCTTTTTAAAGATTTGTAATAATATTGTAATGATAATGATAGATATATACCTGGAAAAAATTCAAAATCCAATAACAAGCTAGATTTAGTAAATACATTAATTATTAGAAGCAAGGATTTGGGCTATTATCCAAAAAAAAGCACAAATTACAATAAAGTGAGTGCAAAAGTAATTTATTGCACTACAAGGCCCTGTTTCGCTCTTATGGAGCTCGTCAGGTGCAACTTAATTACAATTACAAAGTCACATTGTCACGATGAAACCAACTAAGCAATGAACTGTTTATAAAAGCTGAAACAATTTAAAATGAGATCACGACAAAGTAACAAAATTCGCACAAAAGCAACTTGTACTAGAAAAAACCGGATTTAACTCAAGCGTGAAATGCATAGCGTCGCGCTATATCTGTAGATCACAGAGCACCTTGCACCGGCATGAAAGAGACTATGGAACGATTATAGTATCACACTATTCTGATCGAACCATTTTGACTGTTTCACAGCCAAAATGGTTCGATCAGAATAGTGTGATACTATAATCGTTCCATAGTCTCTTTCATGCCGGTGCAAGGTGCTCTGTGATCTACAGATATAGCGCGACGCTATGCATTTCACGCTTGAGTTAAATCCGGTTTTTTCTAGTACAAGTTGCTTTTGTGCGAATTTTGTTACTTTGTCGTGATCTCATTTTAAATTGTTTCAGCTTTTATAAACAGTTCATTGCTTAGTTGGTTTCATCGTGACAATGTGACTTTGTAATTGTAATTAAGTTGCACCTGACGAGCTCCATAAGAGCGAAACAGGGCCTTGTAGTGCAATAAATTACTTTTGCACTCACTTTATTGTAATTTGTGCTTTTTTTTTGGATAGTAAATACATTCTTTGGTGTTACTTACAAAAGCTTTTACTGATGGTGCTCAATAGATAAAAAAGTATCGGTGGTATTGGCAGTATCGGTATCGGCTCTAAATGCTGGTATCGGTAGTAGTATTGATATCGGCTTAAAATGTGGTATCGGTACATCCCTACCTGGTACTGGTTATGGGTATGAAAGAGTCATGAAGCTGGTTGTACTCTTACAGTATTATATGTTTCATCTGTAATTCATCCACTCAGAAGCATGGGTGCCAAGTCTGGCAAGGTTATTAAATAAATTCTGTGCAGCTGGCACAAATAGACATCTAGATCTTAGTCTCTCTTAGCAAGCATCTGAGAATCCACTTAAAGACCATGCAACTGGTCAGGGTGCAGAGATTCACAGTAAGCCAAGGAAAGTGTCACTCTTAGTCAGCAAAGCTCAGCTGGCTGGATGCCTGAAAGTATGGGTAAGTGGTTGTTGGAGTATAACTCTGCCATCCAGTGACTATGTACAAGGCATCATACAAGACACTGTCAATGGGGTGAGTGTGAGCACTGTGACACCAGATTGGTGCACAGTACTCAGCTGTTGAGTACACCAGAGATAGGACAGCTGAGCACAGTGTTTTGGCACAGCACCCCATCTTGAGCTTACAAGTCGCCTCAGCAGTGTGATGCGGAAAGACAGTTTTTTGCACAACACCACTAAATGGTGACAAAACATGAGCGATCTGTCCAGTTTTATCCCAAGATAAGAAGGGGTTGAAAGGAACAATAAAAGTCTATTGCTGTTGTAGATGTTTAGCTCATGTTTGGCCTCTTGGTTATTTAAATAATTTAGCTGTCACTATCGTAGTGTGACTGGACTTCAACCTCCAAGTCTGGAGATACACTGAAAATGTAGTCATGTCTTGACTTAAAGTCCCTCCCAGGTCCTGTATAGATGTTGAAATGGAGAAAAGTCAAGACCATTTCCTGGAGAATGCATTTTTCAGATGGCACAGCCTGCTTTGCTTGCTGTCAACTGTAGTAAGAGTGAAACTTTGGTTTTGGACAAGCTCCATGATCATTCTGACCATGTGCTCATCTGGCAAAAACCTTAGCAGCTTGAAGGTAAGGCCATGGTGCCAGAAAATGTTACATGCTGCTGTCAGATCAACAAATATGGCACTAGCTTTCTTCTTAGCCTCAAAAGATTCCTTGATGCTCTGTGTCAGCAAAACGACTTGATCCACAGTTGACTTCCCATGTCTTTTTTATTTTTTTATTTTTTATCTCTATATTTATCCTCCTGACTCGCAGGAAAGCAACGGAGGTGCTATACATAGGGTAAGCAATTACCCTGACCTGCTTCCGGAGATGCCAAGATATTGCTGTCCGCTAGTAATTTAGTAGAGATATTACTGTAATTTAGAACTGCTTGTCAAGACCACCAAGCAGGGGAAAGTGCCGTAAAGTGTCTTTCCCAAGAACACAACAGAATGGCTTGAGTGGGTTTTGAACCGAGACCATGTTGATCATCAGTCCGGTGCGTTAACCACTCGACTGCACTGTCAAAACCCAGTCTGCTCTTCAGGGAGCAGTGAATCAACAATTGGCTTGACACAGTCATAGATAAGCCTCTAAAGAATCTTGTAGGAAACTGTATTATTGTTGTGACTTGTATTTGTGATATGATTTATAAGTTATCTTGTAAGGGACTTACTGTTGGGCATGTTCTATACAACAAAGGAATCCAGCACATCAAAATGCAAAAAACAAACAACCTAGAAAAGAAATGGCACAAGCAACATTGGTCAAGTATTGAACTGATAACATTTCCTTGCTGCTTATGGTCTAAACTGTCAAAGTAAAATATTAAGCTGATGAGCCATCTTTTCGCCTATCAAAGAAACAACAAAAGACAACATTGTCAACAAAACAGACATTGTCAACATTGTCAAAAAGACTGAGAAGACAGCAAGACAATGAAAAATGAAAATGTCTGGCCATATATCTTATCATAATAATTTATTATTTTGAGTGATCATGTTTACAAAAACTGAAACAGAATATCAACAGAAAATCACCACTAGTAAATAAAAAATATTTTCAAAGCAGCAAAGATTATACAAAAAACCAATGTTGAAGGATGAGAAACAGAAAAAACATAACAGAATACCTCAAATGACTAAAAATTTTTTGACCAACGAAAACTTTTTGTTTAATGCATTAGGAATATAAATCAATTAATACAACATAATTGTGCATACCCATCTCAATTGTCCTTGCTGAGTAATTTCTCTATAAAATTTTCCGAATTCAGCAAAAATTTGATTTATATCTTTACCAACAACAAGATTACTGATGACTTCAGCAGCCTTAGCCACTGAAAACAAAATCAACAAAAATATATTAAAATGTAAACAACTTAATTTAGTGTAATCTTACCTATATTGTTTCCTCGACCAAGGGTAAAAGTCAAACCATGACCATCAATATTATCACTAGAGCTAGTTTTGATGATAACATATACAGCTGAATAATCTACTTCACCATGCTGCAACGAAACAAAACCATATTCACAAAAAAAATTGTATATACATATACAAGGTGGCCCAGGAAAGTGTGGACTAAATTTTATATATATTAAATTTAAACACATTTCTCGACTACTAAAATGCTTGTATTTATATCGATGTTGGTGTCAAATTAACCAACATGCTTATCAGAAGACGTTAAAGAATAAAGTTGTTCTTTGGGTAAAGAAAGTCATTGGAAATAAAGGAATTACACTTCAGCAGGATGGAGCAACCTCTCACACAGCCAGATTGGTCCAGGACTGGTGCAAAGAAAATTTCAAGTTGTTTTGGCCCAAGAAACTATGGCTTCCATCTTCTCTTGATTTGAATCTAATGGACTTTGGGATATGGTCCATCTTGGAACAGAAGTCCTGCACTGTATCCCACTCAAGTGTGGAGGTCCTGAAGCAAAAATTGACCAAATCTTGGGCAGAAATTAACACTGAAGCTGTGTGTGCCACATGTGTTCAGGTGATTCCTTGCCTTTGCTGAGTTATCATAGAGAAAGAAGAATATATTGAATAACTCTTGGATGTTATTAAATACAATAAATTTCTCTTTTATTTGATATATGAGTTGTTTTTATTGGCATTCATATAACTGAAAAAACTTAACTTTTGTTTGTCCACACTTTGCTGGGCCACCTGTATATATCTATACACAGGATGCTTTAAAAGTAGGTGGACAGTAAATGATAACATTTATTTTGAAATTACATATACATACAATTATATTTACTAACACAATTATTACATTGACAATCAAATTTTATTGTGAACAATAATACAAAAGCCTTTAAATTTCATCAATGCAATTGGTGCTCTATATACATATATATACATCTAACACTATAATATGAATTTAAATATTTTAGGATTAATTATGGATAAAGTTTACACTTTATTTTCAACAAAATTACCATTGCATCAGATCCATGATGTTCTAATGAAGTTGGAAAACGAATATCTTTGATTAAAATTTCAGTTATTAATTCCATAATTACTTAAAAACATATCACTTCAGAAGAAATAGATAAAAAATATATAAAACTACTTTCCGCGGCTTAAATTATGAAATAATATTACAATATTACTACTAAACCTGCCATGTAAAACCCATAAACTAAACTTTTTAAATTTTTCAAAAAGTTTATTTAGCATAAGCAAATAAACTACTGTCATTCTGGCAGAATTCTCTCATTTCAACAAAAAAAAAAAATCTCTAGCTCCAATAAAAAAAATTGCGGATGAAAACAACAACAAAAAATTCGTTATAAGGTGTACGCAAACAAAAAAAGGAAAGCAACATAGCGACTATAATATAGCAACAGATCAACACAATGAAAATCTTTTTTCGGAAAAATTCACCAAATGCAAAAATGTCTCAAACACTAAGTTGAGTTTTACTTTAACTTTATAACTTTTAAGAATTCAACTTATAATTTAAGCCAAAATAAACAATAAAGAACTCAAAATTTTAATGCAAAAATCTATTGAATACAAAATTCCTCTAACTTTTAGTCAATTTTATTTCCACTTGCTACCTTTTTAATAGTTACAAAAAATCATTGTCACTTCATCATAACCAAATCTACAAATTGGAAAAAGTTAGCTTGAGCAATTTGTGCCAACACCATATTCAATTTTGGGTAAAATGAACTTGAACATCGGTCACTTTACGTTAAAAGCTATGTCGCGAAAAGCGAAAACGCTTGTCATTGAACTCAAAATAAAACATGTTTCCAGGCATATATCCACATAAGCCGAACTGGTTTGGATACCTACGTTTCTTGCCAGTGGCGTACGTAGAAATTTGTGAAGGGGAGGAGTTTTGGAGCCGAAAACACGATTGCTCTAAGTGGTCCTGGTAACGGGCAAAAACTTCCTAAATTAGGCCTACATTCAAAAATAAAGTGTTTTGGTTGTAAGAACATCTTGCAGTAGCATGAATGTATTTTTACCAAACCGTAAAACTAACTATTGAAAAGGTATGTGCGTGTAAATTAACCATGACAAGAAACTTTCCAAATTAAAAGCAACTCGTGTAAATGATAAGAACAATAGGTGAAAAATCAAACGAACAAAAAAATAACCTTACTTTACAAATATTTAAAGTTTTTGTACAGGCTTATATTCAAACGCCTGTTTTTTTTACTTAATCCGTTAATTACGTCATCAGGGCATAGCGTGAGGCTCCTATAAATGTTTAGTAATGCAAGTCCATTCATTCGAATTAGTGGCGTACGCAGAAATTTGTGAAGGGGGGGGGTTTGGAGCCGAAAACACGATTGCTCTAAGTCAGGGGTTCCCAAACTGGGGTACATTTAGGATTCTCAAGGGGTACATTATCAGAGAGAATATCCTTATTTAAGTTAAATTCCGTGTCCGGAAGAAATAATGGACTCAAATGTCTAGAATTTTCGAATCCAGTCGATTATAATTACGTCAAACAGGACAATTAAGAGGGAAGACTTTTTTACAGATCACCGTGATTTTGGGTTTGAATGGGGAAAATTTGTGGCTGCTGAAAAGGGTAGAGCTTTCATTTTTTAGAGATCACCTTGATTTTCGGCATGAATTGGGAAAATTTGTTTCTGATTCAAAGTGAAGACCTTTTTTTTTTTTAGCGGACACCATGATTTTGAGACAAAATAGGAATAATCGAAGGCTGATTGCAAGTGAAATCTTTTTTTTTATTAGAGGACATCATGATTTGGAACAATATCTACCCGGCTGAGGCCCACAAACTCGAACGATTTCGAAAAGTGGCCCGCAAGAGTGAAGAAGTTTGGACCACCCTGTTTTAGTGAAACGTCACAACATTTTGGAGGTACATGCAAACCTGCTACAGTGTCTAAAGGGTACCGATCAACTAAAAGTTTGGGAAGCCCTGCTCTAAGTGGTCCTGGTAATGGGCAAAAACTTTCAAAATTAGGCCTACATTCAAAATAAAGTGTTTTGGTTTCAAGAACATCTTGCAGTAGCATGAATTTTTTTTACCAAGCCGTAAAACTAACTATTGAAAAGGCATGTGCAGGTAATTCAATTATGATAAGAAACTTCCTAAAGTAAAAGCAACTCGTGTAAATGATGAGAACAATAGGTGAAAAATCAAACGAACAAAAAAATAACCTAAATACTTGACAAATATTTAAAGTTTTTTTAAAGGCTTATATTCAAACGCCTGTTTTTTCACTTAATTTGTTAATTACGTCACCAGTGCAAGGCGTGTGGCTCCTATAAATGTTTAGTAATGCAAGTCCATTCATTCGAGTGGTACCACTTGTGTTTCGTAAGCACGTTTTTCGTCTGCGTAACGTGGAAAACAATTGTTCACTAGTGCATATTGTCACTGGAAGAGTTAACAAAATGATCATCAATGTAAATATATGTGCGGAAAAGCATCGGAACTGCATTCCTTGATGCTGCTCAACGCATTAGTTGGTCTTTCTGCTGCGTTCAACCGAAAAAGCTTTCTGTACCATAATATCAGTTCAGGCACTAGTTCTCCCGAGAATTTCGTTAAATCATTTTCGTAAAATTTTTCCAAAACTTGAATACTTTTAATTTGTTGAGGAGTTGGTCCACTAGTTGGATCAGAAGAAATTAAACACTGAAATTCATCAATAATCGATTTGTGGGCTGTAAATCTTGCTTCGAGAGTGACAATAAAGTCATCAAGAAATGGAATAAAAATCCCTTCTCTAAAATATTCTTCATCTGTTTAGCAGCAATATTGCATCGATTGGTCTGTCTTGAAGTAAGGCGTGGTGTTTCCAAAATAAAACCTTCGGCTTTGGCCGTTTTTTTGCGCAAAAATATAGAACTAGTGAAATTAATATTCGTTTTTTTCTCTAAGACACTTCATTTCATTTGCAATATCATATGCAATGTTGACAGCCGCAAAAGAGTTTATCGACTTTTTCTGCTTAACTTTGAACAAAACAACACTGTATCCAAAAACATTTTTTAAAACTAAGAGAACAATGCAAAATTCACTTTGCGTAATTGTCGAAAGCAACTGCAAAGCTCGTGATGAAGTTCCTCTCTGTCTGGCCATGCTAAAATTTCTGCCAAAGCTTCTACAACGGTAAATTGTAAATTTGAAAAAGTACTAACACTCTCGTGTCGATCGACCCATCTGATGGCACAAATTTGAACAAGTTTTTGAACTTTTTTTGAACTTTTTGAACTTTTGTTGTTGACGAAATCGTGTTGACGGAGTTGCGTAAAAATGTTTTGACGTTTTGAAGCATTAAAAAATTTGTGAACTAAAGCTATTGTTTCCATGCAGTTTATTTTCATCACCATACTTAACTTTCAATATTTTACAAGTTCGAAAGTTTTCTTCACAGTGGCAGCTGTACATTAGCTAACTTTAGGCGATAGAAAAAATTGCAAAAAGAAAAAAATCGCAATTTAGGCGATGAAAAAAATTGATGCGCAAGCAGTAATTAAGTTTCAAAGTGCGGTAAACAATAGAAACCAAAATCTTATTATTGAAGCCTATTTACTACCATGTACATATGGCTGAACACCATTCTTCAAGGGGGGGGTTGACCCCTGAAACCCCCCCTTGCGTACGCCTATGATTCGAATAGTACCAGTTGTGTTTCGTAAGCACGTTTTTGTAATATATTGGTAATTTTAATGTGGCAACACGCAACACATAATTTGTATTTCTTAGTAACTATCACGGACTAGTCAAGAAGACGATGTATAATAAAGAAGAGCAAAACATATAAGACTGACTTGTGCTATATAAGAGAGAAACGACAGAATATCACATGGCGTCGTCGGCAGTTAGCCATAAATAAGTCAAAAAATAGTCTAAAGAACTTCAAGTAAAATTATCAATTTTAAAAAGCCAGTCTCAGTTTATCAGATATATTTTGTTCAATTCCATTAAAAGATCATATAAAGTAATTGTTGAAAAGATGGCGCGGTCAATTGACTGGTCTTTAAAGAAAGTTTTTATTAGAGAAGATTTAGATTTATCCACACACTCCGGAGAATTCTTTTTGTCATGGAAAAGACAATTTAACAATTTTTTCAGAGAATCTGGCATTAAAGCTGAGGCAACCCTTGGGAGACCAAAATGGCAGCCATTGAAGCGTGCGTCACGAGCGCAACTTTCGAGAAAATCACTGCCGCTCAACTGCAGTTGCCGCGCGAACAACGGCAAAACATCGATGCCGTGGTCGACGTCATTGCCACCGTTGCCAAGGCGAAAGATAATGTTTGGGTTTACAGAAAAGCCTTTGATGCTTATAAGCAACAAACTGACCAAACCTTTAAACAATTTTATGCTGAAATTGTGAAACTTGCGTCTATGTGTGAATTTGGTAAAGATTTTTGTGAAGACGATAAAATTCGTGCAGTTGATCAATGTTTATTGATGAAGCTTGTGCTTCACACAAGCGATTCAATTGCCCAAAGAAAATTAATGGAAGTGCCGGATTTAGATTTACCAGCCGCCGTGCGAATATTAGACACCTATGACTCGCTACAAAAAACTACCAACGCTTTAACTGAAAATGATTTTAACGCAATTGAACGAATCGCAAAACAACCGGTAACACAAACTTCAAGTGGTTATCGATCAACTTTATCAAATCAGGAACGAATATGTACACGCTGCGGTTATATACATGGTTCCTTGCGTACATGTCCTGCGAAAGGACAACGTTGTAATTTTTGCCGTCGTGTTGGTCATTTTGAGAAAATGTGCTTCAAAAAGAATCGGAGGCCGACAACTAACACCTTTTCATCAAAAATCAGTGAAGCAGAAGCCCAATCGGGAGCAATAGTATCGCAAGTCGGCAGTAGGACTGAAACAGTTCAGGTACGCGTAGCCATTGACAACGATTGTTCCGGTATTTTGCGCTTTATAATCGATACAGGATCTGATTGGACGGTAATCGGACTTCATCATTTGACTCTGTTGCATCTACTGCCGAGCCAATTAAAAAAGCCTACAGCAGAAATGCAAGCCACTGTTACAGCCACAGGCGAAAAAATGACTCCGGAAGGTTATGTTTACGCCAGATTTTATTTTGGCCAGTCATATGTTGATTCAGAATTGGTTGTTTTTAGAAACATTAAAACCCCATTGCTTTCCATCGATGTTGCTAAAAAGTTAAACATTGTTCATATCAACACCAAAGGGTCCCCAGGACACCCTGATTTTGAAGCAAAGAAATATGCGGCGGGTGCTACTCAGAATACCAAGTCAATTTTAACTCCGTTTAATAAAGGTAAAATCTTTTTAAACTGTGAAACCCGTTGCTCCTCGAGCACAATTGACCCAGAGGGCGGTTATACCAAACTATTGAAACAGCAAATCCTTCAAGAGTACGACGATGTATTCGAATCCCAACCACCAATGAAAGGTGAGAAATTTAAAATTGTTTTGCGCGATGATGCTATACCGTGTTGTATTTCTAAAGCACGACAAATTCCTGTTGCATTTCAACAAGCTCTAAAAAACGAACTCGACGAGCTCTTAGCAGAAGGCATAATAATACCTGTCACAGAGGCAACAGAATGGGTTAATCCAATTGTTGTAGAGCCAAAACGCGACCAAAACGGGGAGTTTAATGGAAAAGTTAGGCTATGCGTTGATTTTCGACACTTAAACAAATACTGCTTACGTGAGCACTACTTCAGCCCTAGTGTGCTTGACGTAGTTCAAAGTATTCAAGCAAATGATGCACATTTATTTTCTAGTTTTGATGCATGGAAGGGGTACCACCAAATACGGAACTCGCTGAAGAGAGTAAGCATTTAACTACTTTTTTGACACCTTTTGGACGTTTTCAATACGAACGCGCCCCCTTTGGCATTAATTCGATCAGTGAGCATTACAACAGAAGAATGTCTGAAGAGTTACATGATCTGCCCAATACTAAAAAAATTGTTGATGATAATATCGTATATTCTTCAAATAGTTTAGCACAGCATACTGCCCTTGTAAAGAAATTTCTAACCCGATGTCGAGAAGCAGGTATTCGCTTACAGCGCAATAAATTCATCTTTGCTCAACCAGAAATTACTTTCGCTGGCATAGTACTTAATCATAACGGTTATAGAATGCAAGATAAAGTGATCAAAGCTATTCGCGACTTTAAAAAGCCAAAAAGCTTGACCGATTTGCAATTGTTTCAAGGCATGGCTAACCAACTGGCTCCCGTTAACCGAGATTTGGTCACCGCTTTGCAACCCTTAAGACCCTTGCTGCAAAAAAATGCGCAACCCTTTCACATGAATGATGAACAAACATTAGCCTTTGAAAATGCTAAAGCAATTCTCACCAGTAACAATGTGATTGCGTATTATCGACCCGGAGCGCCATTGCGATTGTTCACTGATGCTAGTTTAAAACATGGTCTTGGTTTTTACTTAAAGCAGCAACAAACCGACAACGATTGGAAAACGATCCAAACGGGGTCAAGAACCCTAACACCAGCTGAAACAAGATATGCTCCTATAGAACTTGAACTGCAAGCAATTGTTTATGCCACGAAAAAATGCCACAATTTCTTAGCTGGGACCAAATTTAATTTATTCACTGACCATCGTCCCCTTGTAAGTATTTGTAATAAGCGAAGGCTGGATAACATAAACAACTCCAGAATTTTACGAAGCCTCTTAAAATTAATGGATTATAATTTTACAGTAAACTACATTCCAGGTCCTCAAAATAAAGTTGCGGATTCATTTTCTCGCAACCCTGTTGATAACCCTGATGAAACTGACCAACAGCATGTCGATTCACAGGCATTCTTTCTTCGAATTTGCCGTTTATCCCAAGCTGAAATGGCAGATTGTTCGTTTCGATTAGAACAGCTTAAAGAGATTGCTGACAACGACGTGGAGTATCAACTTTTAAAAGCCCAAATTAACCAAGGTTTTCCCCAAAACAAATGCGACCTCTCCGATTTGCTGCACCCTTATTGGAACGTTCGTGAAGACTTATTAGTAAGTGATGATGGCTTTGTTCTTAAAGGGACATGCTTACTTATTCCTCATGAATTACAAAAAAGCATATTGTCAGATTTGCATGCTAGTCACCGGGGGATCGAAGGCACAAAATCAAGAGCCCGCTTAATAATATACTGGCCTGGTATGGATAACGACATTACTAATAAATGCAGAAGCTGTCCCAAATGCGAATTTGACAGACCGAGTAACATCAAAGAGCCGTTGCAACATCTGCCAGTTGCTGAATATCCCTTTCAGATTATTTCAGCTGATTGGTTCGACCTAAATGGAAATAAATTTTTAGTAATAGTAGATTGGTATTCGGGATACTTTGACGTAAAAGGTCCATTTATCAACCCTGATGCAGCTGCGATAATTAGCAGTTTGCGAGAATGGTTTATAAACACTGCAGTTTGTGATGTATTTTGGAGTGATGGTGGCCCTCCTTTTGGCTCATCAGATGTTAACGACTTTTTAAAAAGGTGGGGAGTTGAGTGGCGTCCGTCGTCCCCACGGTACCCTCAAGGCAACTCTGTGGCTGAATCAGCTGTTAAGTGGGCAAAAAGTCTTCTTCGAAAATGTTGGCGTGGCAGAGGACAGCCTTTGAGAACAAATGAAGAATGGATCAAAGGAATTCTGCAGTGGAAAAACACACCTCACAAATCCACAGGTCTATCTCCAGCCATCATGTTGTATGGTCATTCCGTACAGGACGCTATCCCCTGTCACAAAAGTTCTTTATCACGAAGTTGGCATGACGAAAAACTTCGAGTTGACAGGGAAGCAGCAAAAAGAAAAGAAAAATTGGAAAAATACTATAACAGAGGCACAAGAAACCTAGAACAGCTTAAAGTTAATGATCCAGTTTGCATACAAAATAATCGCACTAAGAGGTGGGATAGATATGGACGGGTAATGGAATGCTACCACCAATCACGCCGATACTTGATTAAGCTCGAGTCAGGATTAATGATTCATCTTCGAAAGAGATATTCTCATCCCAAGAATAACACTAATTCCACTGAACCAAGCAATTACCTCGATGTTGGTGACGTCAAAAACAATGAACTGAACGATGATTCTGATGACGAAGTCGGAAACAACTTCAACCGAGCAGTAACCGAGACTGAAAGTTCATGTGATGAACTTAAACGATCTGACCGTAAACATCGGCGACCTCGTCGTTTTGATGATTATGTGATGGAATAATTCAAACATTTACCTCGAAATGACCTTTTATTTTCATCACACAACCTTTTGCTTGCTTATTTGTATATTTTCTTATTTGTTTATTGCTTATTTATGTGCTTTCTTAATCCTTTATTGCTATAACGGGTTTATCAATCTTGAAATTAATTTTTACGTTAAAACTATATTAACTCTCGATCATCTATAAGCCTTGATATAAATAACTTTCAATATATGGGGGGATGTAATATATTGGTAATTTTAATGTGGCAACACGCAACACATAATTTGTATTTCTTAGTAACTATCACGGACTAGTCAAGAAGACGATGTATAATAAAGAAGAGCAAAACATATAAGACTGACTTGTGCTTTATAAGAGAGAAACGACAGAATATCACAGTTTTTAGTCTGCGTAATGTCGAAAACGATTGTTCTCTTGTGCATGTTGTCACTGGAAGAGTTAACAAAATGGTCATCAATGTAAATATGTTCGGAAAAGCATCGGAACTGCATTCCTTGATGCTGCTCAACGCATCAGTTGGCTTTTCTGCTGCGTTCAACCAAAAAAGTTTCCTGTATCATAATAGCAGTTTAGGCACTAGTTCTCCTGAGAATTTCGTTAAATCATTTTCGTAAAATTATTCCAAAACTTGAATGCTTTTAATTTGTTTAGGAGTTGGTCCACTAGTTGGATCAGCAGAAATTAAACACTGAAATTCACCAATAATCGATTTGTGAGATATAAATCTTATTTCGAGAGTGACAATAAAGTTATCAAGAAGTGGAATAAAAATCCCTACTCTAAAATATTCTTCATCTGCTGCAGCAGCAATGTTGCATCGATTGGTCTGTCTTGAAGTAAGGCGTGGTGTTTTCAAAATAAAATCTTCGGTTTTGGCCGTTTCTTGCGCAAAAATATAGAGCTGAGAAATTCATATTCGGCTTTTTCTTTAAAACACTTCAATTCATTTGCAGTATCATGTGCAATGTTGACGGCCTCAAGAAGGTTAATCGACTCTTTTTTGATTAACTTTGCACAAAACAACACTGTATCCAAAAACGTTTTTTAAAACTAAGAGAACAATGCAAAATTCACTCTGCCTAATTTAGGGTTACCATATCTGAATAGGCGCAATCCATGACAGTCATAAACGTACCAGCCAAAAGTTTTGGGGTGATGAAGATTTGCGCAAATTTTCTGACATTTGCCCGAATCATGATTTTCTATTATTTTACAGATAGGAGAAAAAATGTCTTGAGATTCTAGGATGAAGACAAAAAAAGTCTTCACTTAGAATCAGTCTTAGACTTCTCAATTTTTTGTCCCAAAATCATGGTGTCCTCTAAGAAAAAGGTCATCACTATCAATCGAGTGTATTATCCCTACTTTCGTCCTAAAGATACGTCCTAAAACTGAGGTTGCGACCGCTCCGTTCGCACCGTACTCAAGCCATGACTGAAGATAATTTGAAAATCCCTGACATATTAACAAATTAACTCCCTGACGAAGATTTGAACATTAAAATCCCGGACATGTCCGGGAAAATCCTGACGTATGGCAACCCTAGCCTAATTATCGATAGCAACTGCAGAGCTCGTGATGAAGTTTCTCTGTCTGGCTATGCTGAAATTTCTGCCAAAGCTTCTACAACAATAAATTATAAATTTGAAAAAGTACAAACACTCTGGTGTCGATCGACCTATCTGGTGGCACAAGTTTAAACAAGTTTTTGAGCTTTTGTTGTTGACGAAATCGTGTTGATGGACTTGCGTAAAATGTTTTGACGTTTTGGAGCATTAAAAAAATTGTAAACTGAAGCTACTGTTTCCATGCATTTTATTCCCCTGCTTAACTTTCAATATTTTACAAGTTTGAAAGTTTTTTTTACAGTGACGGCTGTAGATCAGCTAACTTTGAAGCAATTTAGGCGATAGCAAAAATTGATGTGCAAGCAGTAATTAAGTTTAAAAAGCGCGGTAAACGATAGAAATCATATTATTGAAGCCTACTTATTACCATGCATACGAACGCCATTTTTCAAGGGGGGTTTGACCCCTGAAACCCCCCCTTGCGTACGCCTATGTTTCTTGCACATTACGAATACAGTCAAACCTCGGTTTTCAAACACCATTCGTTCTGAAAGGCTGTTCAAAAACCGAATCATATTTTCCCGTTACAAATAACGTAAAAGAGATTAATTCGTTCCATGCACCGAAAGAGTAACTTATTTACCTGTTTACACTATACCCTGTATAACATAGTATAAAACTATTTATTCAAAGAGTAAATAAAACGAAAAAGAGTTAATAAAGAGAAAAGAATGTTCAGTGCAATAAAATTGTAAATGCACCGCGTAACAATGAATGTAAGAACCGTTATAAACGGAACAAATAACAATGAATGTAATAAACGTAACGATGAATGTACTGTATCTCGTGCGGAGGTCGACTGGAAAATGTTTACGTTTCGTCTTGGCAGTCACGTGTCGCTGTCGTTCTTTTTATTTTTTTTTGTTCGAGTTGTTCGAGAACCGAGTCATTTTCATCTCAAATTTTCTGTTCGAAAACCGAATTATTCAAACTTCCAGACGTTTGAAAACCGAGGTTTGACTGTATGCAAATCGGTTGGTCTCAACCCATACTCAACTTTTAGTAATATAAACTTGAACATGAGTCCCTTTAAACGCTATGTCGCAAAAAGCAAAAACGCTTGACATTGAACTCAAAATAAAACATGTTTCCGGGCATATATCCACATAAGCAAAACTGGTTTGGATATATACATTTTTTGCATATTACGAATATACAATAGGCTAGTGTCAAACCATATTTGATTTCCAGCTGAATGAACTTGAACATGTATTACTAGTTGTTAATGCTTTACCGCGAAAATTGAAAACGCTTAGGCATAGTTAACGTACAGAATATGATTCTTAAATGTTGTACAAGAATTTTTCCAATAAGTGATACAAAGTGCAAGATTTAGTGTTTTTAGTACTTCTATATTACTTTTTTTTTTTTTCAATGCGCGTTGTAAAATCTAATTTCATACCGGATCGGTCGAGGCCCGGGAAAACAACGACCGTTACCAGTGACTGGGCACCAAGGGTTACTGGTGGACATGCTACTTGGATGCAAAGAAGAGGTGGAAAACAGCAGAGAAGAAGGAAGGAGAGAAATGAAGAGAGGAAGAAAGCTAAGAAGATCAAGCTGAGGGTTGCTACATTAAATGTTGGAACCATGACTGGTAAAGGAAGAGAAGTGGCGGATCTTATGGAACGAAGAGGGGTGGACATACTGTGTGTGCAGGAAACTCGCTGGAAGGGGGAGAGAGCAAGATGCATAGGTGGAGGATATAAAATGTGGTACTGTGGAAGTGGAAACAAAAAGAATGGTGTAGGAATCATATTGAAAAAGGAGCATGTGGACAGGGTAGTGGAATTATGGAGGGTATCAGAAAGGATAATATGCTTGAAGATGGAGCTTGATGGTGTTATGTTGAATGTCATCAGTGCATATGCGCCACAGGTGGGGTGCATACGTGAAGAAAAGGAAACATTCTGGCTGGACCTAGATGAGACAGTGGAAAAGATACCAAGGAATGAAAGAATTGTGGTGGGAGCAGACCTGAATGGGCACGTAGGAGAAGGGAATAATGGTGATGAAGAATGCATGGGCAGACACGGATTAGGGAAAAGAAATAATGAAGGACAAGCAGTGGTGGATTTTGCTAAGAGAAGGGAACTAGCAATCACCAACACATATTTTGTAAAGAAACTAGCACATAGAGTCACCTACAGCAGTGGCGGACGCAGTTCGCAGGTGGATTATATCATGGTGAGAAGACAAAGAATCAAGGAGGTGGTGGATACAAAAGTTGTTGTAGGTGAAAGTGTAGCAAAACAGCACAGAATAGTGGTCAGTGCGATAATCATCTGGACAAAGTGGAGGAAAGCACCAAAACTAGTGAAGAGAATAAAATGGTGGAAATTAAAGGACTCGAAAGTGAACAGTAAATTCAAAATGGATGTGATTGAAAGCGGAATACTTAGTGGACAGGAAGACTGGCAAACAATAGCTGAAATGATACGGAGCATTGCCAGAAAGGAACTGGGTGAAACATCAGGAAAAGTTAGCCCGGCAGGTAGACAGGAAACGTGGTGGTGGAACCAGGAAGTACAAGAGAAGCTAAAGGATAAGAAAAAAGCTAAAAAGGCATGGGATACCATCAGAGATGGTGCAAGCAAGTTGGCATATAAAACTGCAATAAAGCAAGCTAAGAGAGAAGTGGCAAAGGCAAGAAACAAGGCATATGAGGAACTGTATGAAAAACTGGAAACAAAGGAGGGGGAAAATGAGGTGTTCAAAATAGCAAAGCAGAAAAACAGACAAAGCAAGGATGTTCAACAAGTAAGAGTAATCAAGAGTAAAACTGGGGAGATTCTGATGGAAGAAGAGAAAGTGAAACAGAGATGGAAGGAGTATTTCGACAACTTACTCAACCATGAAAACCCTAGAGAAAGAAGAGAAACGAGAACAGAAGAAAGAGAAAGGGACGTGGAAGATATCTCTGGAGAAGAAGTCAGGACTGGGTTGAGGAGGATGAAGAAGGGAAAGGCTCAAGGACCTGATGACATACCAGTGGAAGCATGGATTGCTCTAGGCAATAAAGGTGTGGAGTTTTTAGTGAAGTTTTTCAACAGACTCTTGCGAGGAGAGAAGATGCCAGATGAATGGAGGAGGAGCGTGCTTGTACCTTTGTACAAAGGTAAAGGAGACATCAAAGAATGTGGAAACTACCGGGGGATCAAGTTGATGAGCCACACTATGAAATTGTGGGAGAGGATAATAGAAGCAAGGATAAGGAAGGAGGTGACAATTGCTGAGCAACAATTTGGGTTCATGCCAGGAAGGAGTACCACCGATGCAATCTTTTGTCTAAGGATGCTGTTGGAAAAATGGACTGAAGGGCAGAAGGCAGTGCACTGTGCCTTTATTGACCTGGAGAAAGCATACGACAGGGTACCCAGAGAAGAACTGTGGGAATGCTTGCGGTTAGCTGAAACATCAGAGTGCTACATAAGGATTATCCAGGATATGTACGACGGAGCGACAACAACTGTGAGAAGTGCAGCAGGGTTGACTGAAGAATTTAAGGTAGGTGTTGGACTCCACCAAGGTTCAGCACTCAGCCCATTTCTTTTTGTTGTCATTATGGACAGGCTGACGGAGAACATCAGGAAGGACGCACCATGGGATATGCTGTTTGCAGATGACATAGTTCTGTGTAGACAAAATCATAGGGAGCTAGAGGAGGACCTGGAGATTTGGAGAAATGCACTGGAGAGAAGAGGCCTGAAAGTGAGCCGGAGCAAGACAGAATATATGAGGGTTGGAAGTGTGGATGATGGAGAAGAGTTGAAGTTGCAAGAAGAAAAGGTAAAGAAAGCCAAAAACTTCAAATACCTGGGGTCAACAGTTAGTAATGATGGAAGATGTGAAGAAGAAGTAAGGAGAAGGATCCAAGCAGGATGGATGAGTTGGAGGAAGGTATCTGGAGTTCTGTGCGACAGGAAGCTATCAGCAAAGGTTAAGGGTAAAATATACAAGAGTGTTGTTAGACCAGCCATGCTTTATGGAATGGAAACGGTGGCAGTGACTGAACGGCAAATGGGAAAAATGGAAGTTGCAGAGTTGAAAATGGTGAGATGGGCATTGGGAGTGACAAGAAAGGACAAGATAAGAAATGAATATGTGAGAGGGACTGCAAAAATTGCAAAGCTGGGAGAAAAACTTCAGAATGTGAGGCTACGTTGGTATGGACATGTAAAAAGGAGAGAAGAAGACTACGTGGGGAAAAGGATGATGGAGATGGCAGTGCCAGGCAGAAGGAAAAGAGGAAGGCCAAGGAGAAGGTGGATGGATTTGGTGAGAGAAGACATGGAAAGGGTTGGAGCTAGGGAAGGAGATGAAGTAGACCGAGTGAAATGGAGATTACTATCGCGCTGTGGCGACCCCGAGTAGGGAGAAGCCGAAAGAAGAAGAAGAAGAAGATATTACTTCAATAATTCTTGATTTTTTCACTGCCACATTCCAATCGCACCCAATAGGTTGTGACGTTAAAGATCGTTAGGTTTTTTTCGCAGGACCTTCACCGGCAATCCTATTTTACCTGCTTTGAAAAATTCAGTCTTTTGTATTTTAAGATATCTATTTTATTTACTTGTTGTATAAATCTTGTAATTTTTTCACCTTAATTAAAAAGTTTTTAGTTATTTTGATTAAAGTACTTAACTGCTTGTAATTGTAGCGTTTATTACTAGTGCGATTTTAGGCTAACTGTTATAAAGCATAGCGTTTTTCAAATTGTATAATATGATATTTTTTTGATTGGTGTCTTGTTTCAGCTGAACATACTGCAAAATATTGTTTTTACTTCATTTCAAATTTATGTAATCATTACAACTGCCACTTTTTTACCTTAATGTATATTGCTTGTTTCTATAATAGTTGATAAAATGTTTTGTTTTGTTTTAACTGGAAAACCATTTAATTATAATCTCGTTTTAGTTGTTGTGTCACTTTAATTTAAAGTTGCTTTACTTTTCAAACTCTAAAAAGATTATTGTTTTAATTTTGTTTTGCGTTAAAAAAACATAAAACAAGAAGACTACCAAAAATTTTAGTTTAAATATAAAATTAAGAACAAAAAATGTTTGTCGATTCCTAAACTATAGGGGAGAGTGGGGTACAGTGAAATACGGTATACAGTAAATCACCCGATCTAAATTGAAAAATATTTCACGTTGCATGACTTTAGTAAAGCTCTCTTTACACAAACAAACTTCCAGGTAGCACAGAGTTAAAACTACTTTTCAGGAAAGAAATAATTAATATTGGTGGTAAAAAGTAAAAAAATGTTAGTTATCACTTTTGATTACATTTTAGCGCAAGGTTAAACTTAGGCAAAGCTGTATTTATGAAAAATAAGAGCTTTACTCGTATATGGGGTTAAATATTAATAAAATGTGAAGCAAAGTTTGCTGTAGAACGGCATGTTTTTATTACTTTTGCTTATAGACCAGCCATAGTACACAGTGGATCATGCCTCAGTGGATCAGTGACGCAAGTGATTCACTGTGTACCGGATTTTATGATTAAATAAATTGGGTTCTAGTACTTTATTTTTTTGATACTGTACGTTTATAAACAAATATTAAAAATGCCTAGAGCTAAAAATAAGTCAAGAAAAATTAGTGCTACTCTTTCGGGATGGACAAAAGAAGCTGTAGAACAAATTATTAAAAATAAAGCATCAATTCGCAATGTATCTGAAGAATATGCCATACCATTTACAACATTGTGGCGCTATGTATACAAGTATAAATTTTTCGAGCATTCTACCGATGTTGTTTTTGAACCAAGATACAATTGCCGGAAAGTATTTTCGGATGCTGAAAAGATTATGTCAAAGGATTCCTTTTAAAAACATGAAAAATTCATCACGGTTTAGATTTCCTGAACTTTCTTTACGGAAGCCAGAGGCAACCAGTCTCGCAAGGGCAACTTCGTTAAACAAGACTAACGTGTCCTCTTTTTTTGACAAATTAGAGGAATGTCCGAAAAGGGCTATCTACAGTCCGTCAGACATATATAATTTATCCGGCAGCGTGGTCGAGTGGTTAGAGCGCTGTGCTTGTGATCAACACGGTCTCGGTTCAAAACCCACTCGCGCCATTCTGTTGTGTTCTTGGGAAAGACACTTTACGGCACTTTCCTCTGCTTGGTGGTCTTGGCAAGCAGTTCTAAATTTCAATCGTATCTCTATTAAATTACAAGCGGACAGCAATATCTTGGTATCTCCGGAAGCAGGTCGGGGTAATTACCTACCCTATGTATTAGCGCCTCCGTCGCTTTCCTGCGAGTCAGGAGGATAAATATAGAGATAAAAATTAAAAAAAAAAATTAATGCTGATGAAAATGGCTGTACGACTGTGCAGTCGGTAAGAAAGGCCAAAGTGATTGCTTGTCGTAATGAAAAGCAAGTTGGAAAGCTGACATCTGGTGAAAGAGGGGCTTTGGTTACCGTATTGTATGCAGTTAATGCAGCTGGTAATTCTGTTCCACTAATGCTTGTCTTTCCCCGAGTAAAATTGAGAGATCACATGATGAAGTGTCCTCCTCCAGATTCGATTGGTGTAGCAAATCCGTCTGGATGGATGTCTGCTGCATGCTTTACAGAATTTATAAAGCATTTTATTAAACACACAAAATGCTCAAAAGATCGCCCAGCCATACTAATTTTGGATAACCATGATAGCCATATCAGCATAGAAACAATAGATCTTTCCAAAGAGAATGGTGTTACTCTTCTTACGCTTCCACCACATTGTAGCCACAAGCTTCAACCCCTTGATCGATCGGTATATGGTCCTTTCAAAACGTTTTGTAATCAAGCTGCAAATTCTTTTATGGTTAGTCATCCTGGTAAGACTATCATCATTTATGATGTGGCAGAGCTAGTTGGCAAAGCAGACGAGCAAACATTAACACTCAGGACTATTAGACAGGATTTGCTGCTAGTGGCATATGGAGAAGATGAATTTTTGTCCTCATATGTCTCGGACAGGCCCCACTGTAGCACCAATAATTGTGATACTACCAGTGAGACAGAAGACTATTAATCTATTCATCTGCATTGTCTACCAGCATCGGAATCGAAAACGCATCTGAGTTTTTGTCAATATCTGCAGCTACTATTACTCCGGAGACGGTCTTACCACTACCTCAGTGCACACAACAAAGCAAGAAATCGTCCTGGGCAAAGAAAAGAACAAAAACTCAAATTTTAACCGGCACACCAGTGAAAGAAGCTATTGTGGTAGAAAAAATGCTTACCGAAAAAAAAGGAAAAGGAAGTTGAATCTAAAAAGTGCAAGAAAAAGATCATTCAATGTTCACGAAGCAGCAGTGAGGACGACTCTGATGTTGCATTATGCTTTGATGAATCGGATATAAGTTTTTCTGAGGATTTCGATGCCAATGACTACAATACAAAAGAGCTGCAAACTAGCGATTTTGTACTATGCAAATTTTTTACGGAAAAATGGCGAATCGCAATGTATGTTGGCATAATCACTAGCGTTGTTGTGGAATACGAAGTAAAATTTTTACGAAAGTCGTATTGGGGTTGCTTTACGTTTCCTAATGTGGCAGATATATGCGATGTAGCAAAAAGCGATGTGGTTCTTAAACTGCCAAGTCCACAAACTTCTGAAGAAACTTTAAGGGCAAGGAGACAACTATCATATTCAGTAGACTTAACTGCATATAAAAATTTCTTGTGTTAAGCAAATGTCTCATCGTATGTTTCAAACTAAACAATTGTTTTTCATGTAAATGAATTTCATTAATTTTGTTGCGTTTCTATTTTCGAAAGTTTTTTGATGCGAGTTGTGCAGGCTTTGTGCATTAATTCACTGGTATTTAGCCATTTTTTTAGTAGTCTATTTTATTTAACACCTTAATGATTAAACTTTAAAGTTAATCTTCACAGCTGAATTAATAACTCTTGTTTGTAAAATAAAAGACAAATCTTATTTTAGAAAAAAGTAATTATGTTAATAGGCCAATTGTTGTCTTGATTCACTGTGTACTTGTACTATACTCACTGTGTGCCGGTACCTGTACACAATGAATCAATTTTCTGCTCACCTTTAATATAAAATAACTCAATGATCAAAAATCCCAAAAACTTTTTATTAGTGTGAAATGTAGCTTAGACCAGTTAGTTTGGATCACCAAAGTTTGGTGTTTCTATGTTACCCCATATTTGAATAAATGCAAAAATTAACTTTTGTGATTCACTGTACCCCACTCTCCCCTATTTTGCTTTCCCATATTTTAATGCAAAAGTTATTTAATATCTGCCGTCATTTAGCTAAAATATTTTTGTGCTATTAATGATTACCAGCTGAAGCTGTAAGCACTGTAGATGAAGCAATTATTCTGAGGGTTAACAAAAAAGAAATGTTTCACTTTTTTTTTAAAATTCTTTCATTAATTTTATTTGTCAAATGCTAAAATGTCCAATAAAAATGTCTTTTTTCACCTACTGACTTGATATCTCAATTGTGAGTTTGAAATAGTTCAAAAAAATGTACATTACATTTTTAACTGCAAGAAAGCACCAAATTAGCACCGCAACACTGGCGTCGTAACCATGCAAGCGAAAAAGGAATTAAAGAGTGGAAGACTAGGTTGATTTTAACAGAGGTTTGAGGGATTGTCTTGTAAGTACAGCCGTGGGCGAGGGACAACTACAACTACAGCAACAATATACTTTCCAATTTTTATTTTTACACTCGTTATATCACAAAGTATATGAACTTTTAGCAGTACCCAAAATTATTTTTGAGGAATTTTTTTCTCGAAATAAAAAAAATTAAAAATGAAAAGTTTTCTCCAATTTTAAAACAAAACTAAACAAATTAAAATTTCGGTGCCCCCATAAAGCAATCGAAAACGACATTCTAGTTTAGTGTATAGCAGTGCCAGGCAGTGGTATGCACGGTACTTTTTAAAAGTACCGCAGTACCGGTACTCGGTACTTTGAATAATCCAAATTAAATAGTAATGACTAAAAATCCTGTGTCATACATTAGATCTTATTTGACATTCTAAAATCGTATTTAACGAAACGAAAATAATCCCCTACGTATCTAACGGAGTGTCGCATTATGAGTATTTTTGGGCAGATTAGGTATCATAGAGATTAAAAATGACGTCGTTTTCAAGATGCAAGTCATAATTAGGCGATTACTTTTTTTAACTATTTTCAGGTAAGTAAAATTGTATTGGCGAAGCCAAAGGGTTTACCGTATTAACTATTAGGGCTGGGTAGTGGCAGAGGGTGAGTATTTTTTCCAAGGTGCGCGCTTACGCTCGAACAAATCAATTAGTAATTAAAAAAAAAGTAAAAGATAATGATGGAATGAGTCACTATTCCGCAACGTCCTTAACAGTGGCATACAGAGGATTTTTAAAAGAGAGGCCATACAACTACAATCAATTATGCTTAGTGGAAAAATTTTTTAAAGTGGTAAAAAAAGGTCTTCATTTTAAATGTCTGATTTCTCGTATCAGTGATCTCCCTCCTAAATACGCTACTAGTCCTCAATAAACGATGTTTCGAAATATATTGGCTTTACTTATTATTCTGAAGTTTCATATTGCCGGTTATAATCAGGGCGTCGAACCAAACCCGTAAACCCGTATTAACCGCTATAATTTTTTGAACCCGAAAAAATAAAATTTGCTGAACCTGAACCGGAACTGAACCCCTAAAAATAAAATTTGCTGAACCTGAACCGGAGCTGAACCCGTAAAAAAAATTGCTGAACCTGAACCTGAACCGGAACCTTATTTTAAATGGATCCGGTTCGACCGTTTGATGCTCAAATTTTAATTTTAAAGTTATTTGTAGAAGAATCAGAATCACAATTTTGTCTTTGAAGTTGCCCCAATTTTTTTGGTCGCGATACTTTGTTGTGTGGCAATACAGAAACGTTATGAACGACTTTTTCAGGCGAGAAGTTAATGCGAAAACATGTCACTTGCTAGATAAAGAAAGCGAAATTTTAAATATATGCTAAAGCAGTTGTTCTTAAGCTTTTTACAGTGCCATACTTTTAAAAAAATACATATTAATATAGAGACGTAGCAAACATAGTGAAACCATCGTTGGTGAAACCAAATCATATAGGACGAAAATTACATATAGATTATGACTCTTATTTTTAGTGTAACAATTAGTTAAGTTATTGAAATAAACTAATTAAAAAAAAAACTTTAAGGTGTCTTGCGAACAATTTTTATACTAAAAATCGTTTAAATTAAAATTACACGTAGTCGTAGTCTACGCAACAAAGCAAAATTATTTGACGCCATTGAAAAATCAAAGCTGCACAGTGCAGGCTGTGGGGAACCACTCGACTAAAATTTAGTTGCGTGGAGACGTTTAATAAAAAAGCAGTGCAAACTTATCGAATGATTCGAGTTCAGTGTAACTTATACGTAGTTGCCCCAAATGGTTTTCACAAGCATGATGGTATCCCTAACAGTCAAGATTGAGTGAAAAATAATGTCGAGCAAGCAATGCAATAAAGTTAATTAATTTTTGATTTTCAAAAAAACAAAATTCGTTGAGATTAGGAAGAGAAGTTAGTAACCTTCGCCTTGTAGCGTGAAGTTTAAATAATATTTTGTAAGCTAACTGCTTTTCTCTTATTTCTCAGCTTCTTATTAGGCTCAAATTTGCATGTTGAAATCTAAAAAGGCCTTCACTTTTGCGGTAAGGTTGATTCGGAACGAGCTGTTCATAGTTTTTAGGCTTATTTAAAGATACTGCAGCAGTGAAAATTGGATTACTTAAATTTTTCATTTGCTTCAATGTTTGTTTCAACTTTACGTCAAAGATTTATCTCTTAAAATTGTTTAGTGAAGATTTGGCTGACTCAAACTTTTTTATTGCCTTAATACATGTATTTCGTACTCATAAACGTTTTCAGAAATTACCTCCTGCGTTAAAACCTCTTAGGAGTTTTTGTTTCGCGCACACGTGCTTTTAAAATTTTCCACTGAAGAGATAAAGATTGAGTTGATTGCAATTCATAATAGTTAGCCTACGATTTTATCTTTTCATTGATTAGATAACGCCAGATTTGATTTTAATTCATTTGTATTTCTTTTTAATCTTTCGTTTATTAAAACTTCTTCGAATACCATAAATAAAACCCAAAAACAGATGATGATTAAGCGCAAAATTTTTTTGCTATTAAAAAATATTCGTCTTCAATAACAAACATTTTTTTGTTTGAATGTCATCGGTTTTTGTTTTTTATTTATAATATCTAAAGAAGTTTTAATAAACAAAATTGGATGATATTTAACTTTGCATTAATAATGGCTGTTTTTAATTGCAAAACCACCAACCTTTTACTTTATTGATAAAATTTCACGTCTCAACGCCTAGAAGAGTGAATTAAACAACACGTTCCTAGATCCATCGCCAATGCTCCTGCCTCGCACAACCGCCAAAGCCTTTCCCGCTCTTGCAAGGCCAACATACGCCCACAACAATTTCACGAATCTTCTTGACAACGCCCAATGCGTTCTTTACTACAACAACAAAAAATTTTCTATTCTTCGCTAACTTCTTTCAGCCAATGAGAACTCTTACTTTCCCCTATATAACTCAGTTCGGTTTCAATTCTACTTTATTCTGACAATTTCCCCTGAAGAGTGTCAGATGAAAAGCTTTGGGAAGAAAATCTTTTACTTAACGCAATCTTTAATGACGTTTCATAACTAGTAACCTTCTGCGTGAGGGCCGCCACTAAAAAATTATCAAAAAATTCTTAGACAAGTGTATCAGTGGCTAGTCCAAGAAATATCTATATAAACTCATATAAACGCAATCTATAAGAAAATTTTGAGATCACAAAACAACAAAAAACGTCCATTTCCGCTTTTGGCGCTGGCAAGATCATTACCATAAATTTATTGGTAAGACTTTGTTTTTACAACCAAGACCCATGCCGGTGAATTAGTTTAGTTTAATTTTTTTAAAACCTGTACCAGAATTTTTTTAAAAACCCTTTTAAAAAATATTTTTTGTGTTTCCTACTGCTTGCATCACTCCTCCAGGAAGCGCGTCTGCGGACGCCCATGATAACATGAGGTAACAAATTGTGTTTACAGTCCTAACGGTTGTCAGAAACAGACGAAAAAGATATATTCCGAACCCGAACCGGAGCTGAACCGGAACTAAACCCCTAAAAAAAAATTTGTTCAACCTGAACCGGAACTAAACCCGAAAACATTTTTTTTGCTGAACCCGAAAAAAATTTTTACGGAACCTTTAAAAATAAAATTTGCCGAACCTGAACCTGAACCGGAACGCTATTTTAAACGGTTCGACGCCCTGGTTGTAATACTGTACTTTGATATTATTATTGTTTGTGTTCTTGCATTTAGGCCTAAGTTTGTTTTGTCGTTATTATTTTGTTAACAAGAGAAATTATCAAATAAATTATTATTCAGTTAACAACATTTATCAAAAAATTTTTATTGGTGTCGTGTTACAATTATTGCAAATGTAGGGCAAGTAAAAAACACTTTCAGAGTGAACAGGTGAGATAGTAAGTTCAAAAGATTGGGAACCACTGATTTGGAGGATGAAGAAGTAACACTAACTTGAACTTTATTTGACGAACTTTCAGGCACACTTTTATCTTCCGGAGACCTACCTCACTTTGTATAAAATAATTTCTTTTTCTATTGAAAAAGCCTGTGGATAGTAGACTGGCGTTTTTATGCCATTATTTAGCTTTTAACTTACTAATAACGTCAATTAGAATGCTAAAAGCAACCTGCTGCGTGTTTTAAACTCTTACACCCTGGAAATGTTTGGCGCTAGTGGCGCAAAAAAAGTGTTTGCGCTCCTAATGGCAAAAACTTTATGAATTTACCATTTTAAAGTACAATTTACGCATCTATTGTAAAAAAAGTATGTATGTTTTTTTTATTTTTTTTTATAGGTACGTTTTTTTTATTTCTCAGCCGTAACAGCACAAATCAAAGCACAAAAACACAATAAAAGCCGAAAAAAAAAGGAAGCAGTAAAATACGTTGTAGGACATGCAAATAATACGTACATTGTATAGATACAGCAAAGTCATTATAATTAGCATGCTCACTGCACCTTAAAAACAATAAAACACAAAAAACAAACAAACTTGATAGGGACAAATAAGAATTAGCTTCTAAGACTTGTGGTGAATATTTATGCAAAACCACATAGGCCTTCAAATAAAAATTATTTTTATCGCATGCAAATTATAAAATTATTGTGTGGGTAAGTCATAATAAATACAAATGGAATTATAGGTTTGTGTCACAATAAAAAAATCTTCAAATATGATTAGTAGACCAGCAACTTCCGATGAAAGATCCATAGCCGTACCTGCTGGGGGGCAATTGCCCCCCCAAGTTTCTAAGATTTGAGTCAAATTCAAATTTTTCGGGCAGTGACAAGAAAATAGTTGGGCAAGATTATAATTTTTCGGGCAGCGATATGAAAAATTTGGGCAAAGTCAGGAGTTTGAGGGCATTAACATTGATCAACTGCAAAAATGAGTTACCAAATTTAGGTGAAGACTTTTTTTTTTTAGAGATCAATATAATTTTAAGACGAGATTTCTTCTTCGTCCAAGAATCTCAGACAATTTTTTTGTCCTGCCCATAAAGTACTAGAAAATCATGATTTGGGCAAACGTCACAAGATTCGGGAAAAACTTCATTGTCCCCCAAATTTTTTTGGGCTGGTACGCCTATGGAAAGGTCTGATATAATGGAGAGATTTTAAGATCTTCCGTTTATGCTACAGAATCTGCTTCTTAAAATAATCTTTTCGTTCTGCTTAGCTGAAATAATATGACACAATGTAACTGCAATACAAAAGCAGACAGCAAGTAGTCTATTCAAAAGTTACCTGAATCTTGAGTAATTAAAATACACGAATAAATATTCAATATTTATCATAATTTAATAATGTAACAAACAACAATGAAATAGTTTGCTAAAATAGAAGCTATACTGTATAGTTTTAGGATTGCAAAGGTTTAGTTAAAAAAATTTTGTAACTGCAGAACGGAATGACTTTAATGATTTAGAATCTTGTCGAAGATTAAATGGAATATCATTCCAAATAAGTGGTCCTTTATATCTCATAGCTTGCTTTGTAATATAAACTCTACAAAACGATGGATAAAGTGAGGATTGTGACCCTGGTATTTTTTGTAATTTTAAACGCAATTTTAAAAGAGTGGTCAAATGGCAAAGGTAGTAGTTTATTCATAAATTTATACACAAAAGTGCCTATCTCTAGGTCCCTAATTTGACGTATACGTATTGTCAGTAGATTGCTATCTTTCATGACGTATGAGACTGTCTGCCTCTTATCGACATTAAATATAGAGCGCATCAATTTGTTCACTGCACATTGGAGCTTGTTAATCATGGTTTCGTTGCCAAAACACCATGAAGTAATGCAGTATAAAATATGACTTTTAACCAGTGTGTGATATAAAAGCAACAAAGTCTTACGATCAAGAAAAGGTTTAATTTTTTTAATGCAATAAATGCTAAACCTAATCTTTTTTAGTAAATATTCCATGTGTGGCTTCCAAGATAAATGCTTGTGAATAACAACGCCAAGGAATTTTGTGTCAAAAACTCTTTGTAATGCGTGGTTATTTAAAATAATATTTAATTGTTTAGTGCTTTGTTTACAACGAGGGGTTTGGAAAATTATATAGTTGGTTTTGGTAATTGTTTAATGATAATTTATTAGCAATCAGCCATTTGTTAACATTTTTTAATTGAGTGTTTGCTGTCAAAGTTAATTCAGACAAACATTTATGTTGAAAAAATATAGTGGTGTCATCTGCAGACATTAAAGCCTTTCCCTTCTGCAAACAGTTTTGAAAATCATTTACATAAATTAAAAATAATAGGGAGCCAAGTATAGAGCCTTAAGGGACTCCATGAGATAAGTGGCAAGGTGATGACAAATTACCCCTGTATTTTATCTGTTGTAAACGATTAAATAAATAAATTTGAAACCAATTTAAGGCACAACCTCTGATACCATAATAATGTAATTTACTAAACAGAACGTTATAGTTAATAGTGTCAAAAGCTTTTGACAAATCAAGAAATACACCAACTGCAAATTCTTTCTGTTCAAATGCATCTGTTACTGTTTCAACAAGTTTAGTAACAGCATGGTTAGTACCATAATTTTTCCTAAACCCAAACAGTAACTTGTAGAAAAAGTTATTTCTATTAAAATTTGAATACACACGATTGTATACAATTCTTTCAATAACTTTTGATACAACAGGAAGAAGGCTAATTGGTCTATAATTATTAACATCTAATGGAGTGCCTTTTTTTAAGATTGGTATAACTTTTGCAATTTTTAATTCAGAAGGAATAACACCTTTATTAATAGATAGGTTGAAAATATGAGTTAAACAATTTATCATGTTATCAGGAGTCAGTTTTAGAATTTAAGATCTTTAATTTTTATTTTACTAAAATGGTAACTTATTTGCGATTACAACGATATAAATTTTTTTAAAATCGGTTGAAAAAACAAATTTGCAATAAGCGATAAACCAGTGTTTCTTAACCTTTTTTTTACATATTTACCCTTTTAACAAAAGTGATTTCTAGAATTACCCTCAATATACTTAATGATGCTCATTTATTAAAAAACGAAATTAGCAAATTACTTCAGTTATATTTATTTAATGTGACGGCTGCCCTTGTTTTTTGGCAACGAGCTGTTCAATGTCTGGTGAAGCAGTAGATAATGCGCAACAAATGTCAGATTCAACGTCAAGTCCGTTTCGTGCTTTAGATTTGATAGTAAGCAACGCAGAGAAGCCGCACTCGCACAGGTAAGTTGAAGAAAACGGAACCAGAATACTCAGAGCATGAACACCTAGCCGAGGATAGTAACGTTTAGTGATGTCGCGGATACAAAATTTTGTGTCCGCAGCCCGCAAGAATTTTTTATTTGTGACACCGCACTGTACTGCACCGCAAAATTGTTACCAAAAATTTACACCGCACCGCGCTGCACTGCAAGTCATATATTTGAATAAAAAATTTTTAGACATCTTTTCCTTTTTTTAAAAAGGTGTTTGTTCAAGCAATACTCACTCTTGTTGTCATCAAAGTAAGCCCTTTATACAGTATTTCAGATTCAGCAATTCAATAGCTACTGGCATAATCTTGTTATATCATTGGAAGACACTTTTTAAGCACATTATTCTGCTTGGCATTCCAGCAAGCAACCCTAATTCAGTAATATCTCTAAAGCTAAAAAAAAATAAAAATAAAAAATTTCAACCCAACACCAATATCTTGGCATTTTCAAAAGCTGATAAAGATAGTTGCTCTTAGTATAATGCCCCTCAATGTTTACCTGCAAGTTAAAAAGATAATTGGCAAACACAAATCTTGCTCACGATCAAGTTTTTTTTTTTTAAATGGTTTTTGCTTGGAATTTGAAAAAGTAACCACTTGAGCATGTTGCATAAATTAGTTAGTTTTTTTTAATCATAAAATCTTACCAAAACCCTTAATATGCGTTTGTGGTCAAAGCAGTAGTTGTTGTCATGCTAAGCTATTTTTTACAGCTATAACAATATATCAAATCCTCACAAATAACCTTTATTAAACTATATTTAATAAGTGCATTCAATTTAAGGCATAATCAACTACCTGCGTCTTGTTTCCAGTTTTGGTTTTTAAAGAATTGTGCGCGTGCTCGTATGAGCTTTTGAGATTCGTCACGCGCTAATGAAAAGCGTAAAGAAAAAAGTTTTGTAGTTTACTTTTAGTTTAGCAAAACAAATTTATATTTTTACTCACTAAATGTTGCCTTCTATAATATATCTCGAATAACGTACTTTTGCAAAAAAAAGAAAAAAATTAAAAAAACATATAATTTGAAACAGTATAATATGAGGCGAAATAAATCCTACGTAAAATTGTGCATCAAATGCTTTGTTTTGTGGCACACAAGCTACTGCTGGGTTTTAAAGTGGTTTTTGGAGAGTCGTATATGCTTACAAAATAAAAACCCTCACAAGACAATTTTGTTGTCGAGACCTTATGGAGGTTTCCTTATTTTTTTAATATAATTATACAGTCTTTCTCTTGGAAGGGGCCATATGGACCCACCTGTTCAAATAATAAAAAAAATAAAGTAGAACTCGCAATTTAATTCTAATGAAATTTGATTGGTTCACTTACACGTGGCGAGCACACTATAAATTGAGATCTTGGTAAATTTATTTTTTTCAGTCGTTTAGTGATCCAGTGGTTCGGTGATTTGGTTCAGTGTTGTAGTTTGAAAAGTGAATTTCTAGATCGCAAGCAAAACTTGGGAAAATTTCGTTTTGCGATTGCATCGTTTGGCTGCACCTTTGGCGATATTGTCTGGCTGCATCGTTGATTAAAGTAATTGTGGTCGTTGGCTTGTGGAAGCCTGTGAAAATTTAATATATCGAAATTTCAGCATTAATATATACGGTATAAAAACCATGCGACGTGTGCAAAGCCAGCGGTGAGATTGGGGAAAACTCAGATAGCTTCCCTATAGTTCAAGAAATTGAAGAGAAAAAGAGAGGGATTCGCTGTGCGGTCTACTGTAAGCTTTTTAAAATTAACACCACCCTATATTTAGCCATAGAACAATGAAAAAAATGTTCATTATCAATATATTACTTAAGACTTTTAAAAACTAAACTACGATTTTTTTTGCACAATTTTTGTGAATTAATATATTTTACGAGAGAATGGGCAAGAGACAAACAACTCTACAATCATATGTATAGCCTGCAAAAAAAACTAAAAATTAAAATAAAAAATTTTACCATAAAGAGAAATTTTGTGCTTTTACTTTGTTTATCTTAGCTTCTTTAGAAAAACATATATTTTTCAGTTATTAGATAATCCCTGTATAATACATTTAAAATACACTAATGTAAGCTTGCTTTTGCAAAAAGATAGAATTGTATGAGCTCAAGCGAAAATATTTTGACTAATTTACAATTTGTAACTATAGCAATTTAAAATTCATAATTCAATTTTTTATGCCAGTACTCCGCAACCGGTGTGCCGCAGAGTAACTGTAACCTTTCTCTTCTTTTTACAAAATACTTTTCATCCTTTACAAATTTGAACGTTATTTTACCTGCTTGAGCCACTCAAATCCAAATTCCAGACTTCGCACTGTGCATTTGTGACGTAAGAAGAGAGATACGTGATGCATTTACGCATCAATACCTTTATATTGGTGAGACAAAACAGAACAAGTGTAGGCAAAGTCAAAGCTCAGTGGTCTTTAATTAAAAGTTTAGCAAAATGGTTAAATTCCTGAAAAGAACATTCGAAACTTGTGATAATGAGCAAGATAATGTACCTAGCACAAGCAACGTTGTTAAGAAACAAAAACTTGTCAAAAGGCAATACAGGGAAGATTACATTCAGTATGGATTTTCTTGGTGTGGTAACAAAGGCACTCCAAAGCCACTCTGCGTTATTTGTAGGGAGCAACTTGCAAATGAAGCGATGGTTTCTAGTAAACGTATTGGCCACTTAAACACGAAACGTGCTGTTCATGCACACAAGAATAAAAATTATTTCCAGCGAATGTTAAGTCAAAATAAGAAGCAAGAGTGTTATTTGAAGCTATCTTTTACAGTCTCCTAAAAAGTATTGAAAGCTAGTTATCATGTCGCTAGGTATTGAATTGCACGTCAAAAAACGCATACTATCGGCGAAAGTTTAATAAAACCAGCATGCCTGGAAATTGTTCGATTAATGCTTGGACCAAAGTCAAGGAGGTCAGAAAAGTGCCATTGTCTGCGAATACTATTAAACGACGAATTGACGACATGTCAAATGATATACTTGAAACTTTAATAAAAAAAATAAAGCATCCCCAAAATTTTCCATTCAGGTTGACGAAACAACAGACATTAGCAAGAAAGCACAGCTGTTACTTGAAGTACGCTTTGTAGATGGTGATTCCATAACCGAAGAATATTTATTTTGCAAAGAACTTCCAGAGCGAACTACTGGTCAGGAAATTTTTGCATAACCAACCAGTTTTTTACAACCCATGCTATCCGTTAGAGTAACTGCATCAGCGTTTGTGTTGATGATGCTTCAGCGATGATGGGAGCAGATAAAGGTTTTGCTGCATGGGTAAAACGTCAAAATCTAGCAATACCAATTACGCATTGCTGCATACATAGGGAAGCTCTGATGATCAAACTTTTAACACAGGAACTTTCTAAAACAATGAGCGATTGCATCGAAATTCATTCATTCATTCATTTTATTCTCAATTATTAGTAAACAGTTTAACACAAAAATTATAAATATTGGAAAGATCAAGAAAAGGAAGAAGCACCACAACGTCAGACGTTAAAACATGCATAAGATAATCAGAAAGTGAAAGTAAAAAACAGTAGAAAGCATGGCCGCAACACCTTAATCAGACAAAAATACAAGAAATGAGAAAGAAAAAAGTAAATATAATAATAATATTATCAAACAAATTGAGATTGAATAACCGGTGCATGACTAGTCTGCGTAATGATGATGGGTGGCACAGCTAGCCAAGATAGAAATTTAGTTCAACTGAGCAAGGTGAGTAAAGAAAAACCATCCATAAAAAAAACCTCACCAGATCCAGAAACCTTTTCTGAATGCATCTGGTGACATACAAAAAATAATAAGAATGAATACATACAAAAAAAATTACGAATTTGTAAATCAAATAATAAGCAGATAATAACGATATTGAAAATAACATAACGTAACATAAAAAAAAACTATTACGCTAGTCGAAGTTGATGAATAAAAAAATTATGTATGATTAACATAAAAAAAAAAAAAATTGTTATCCTCATCAAAGCAAAAGCCTTAAACTCGCGAAATTTTTCAATGTTATGCGACGAAATGGGATCACAGCTATTTTACACTTCTGTGCGTTGGCTTTCACGAGGAAAAGTTCTCGCAAGACTATTTGAGCTCCAACGCGAAGTAAAGCAGTTCTTACTAAAACAGAACAAGCACGAATTGTATAAATATCTTGAAGACGATCATTGGATTGCAAAACTTGCTTACATGGCTGACGTATTTGAACACATGAACGAGCTTAATATAAAAATGCAAGGAATAAGTGAAAGCATATTGATATGTTCTGACAAGTTACATGGTTTCCAACAAAAATTACTACTCTGGCAAAATGAGTTAGACTAGGATCTCTGGAAATGTTTCCCAGAAGTTATAAAAATCAAAAAATGTTGAAAAGAGTTTCATGTTAAATTTAGCCAAAAAACATTTAACTTTAATACAGCAAAAATATGACAAGTACTTTTTCGCAATTAACACCGAACAATATGACTGGATCCGAAATCCTTTCTCAACTAATGCTAAAGCGTCAACAAAAGAATTGCCCCTGCATATTTGAGAAAATTTCTTTCAAGTAAGAAACGACAGAACACTAAAACTGAAATTCAGCGAAATTCAACTAGATATGTTTTGGATTTCAATCAAAGAAGAATATAAGCAAATTTCCAAAGCGGCTATTGAAATTTTGCTCTAATTTCGCACAACTCACATGTGCGAACAAAGCTTTTTCATCTTTATTACTAATCGAAAACGATAAACGATCCTGCATAAAAATGTTGACGACGAACTTTGAGTTGCTCTTTCAAGTATTGAGCAAAATATAGAGCGATTGTGCTTATTAAAACAAGCACAAATATCTCATTGATGTACGAGCATAAATCATATCGTTGTTTTGCTTTTCTTATGTTTTTAGTTACATTTTTTGTTGCGGTGTGCCGCGATTTAAAAAAGGTTGCGGAGCACTGTTTTATGCGAATAGTAAAAGTCTTGGTAGGTTTCTTTTGGGCTGTTTGTCATTAAATCATATTGACTACAAATAATAACAAATTACTATTTGTCCCAGGTTTGCGAACTTAAATCCGAAAAACAAAAATTGCTGAACTCGAACTCAAGAAATATTTAATTAAATTTGAATTCATTAATCGAAAAGTTTTGAAAAGAGAATAAATAACATTTTGGATTTTGCTTTTGAGATTAAATACAACTGAGTTGTATTTGACTGAGGAAATATTTGGGTAAAGTCAGAACTTTTTGGGTAGCGACAGGAAAATATTTGGGCGAGAAAAAATTTTTGAGCTCAGAAAACCAACTACTTTTGCAGGACAAAGTTTTTAAATTCAGAAAAAAAGATTACAATTTCAGGTGAAAATTTTGTTTAAAGGTCACTACTTTTTTGGAATAAAAATCGAGAAATCTGAGACAGATTCCAAGTGAAGATCTTTTTTTTTGGTCTTCACTCTAAATTTGAGACAAAATTTTTTCTCATTTCTGTAAAGTACTAAAGATCAGGCAAACTTATAAAATTCGGGCAAAACTGTATTGCCCCCTCAAACCTTTTTTCGGCTGGTACGCCTATATTATGGCTTGTTTCATTATATTCTTTATTTTGTTTATCTCTTCATGGTAGCCTCCCAATTTTTTAAAGTTATTTTGTATATAGGCTTAATCTAGCTTTTAATTTTTACAGCATCGAACAGATCTGAAAAAATTGAAAATTGAAGAACTCGAACTTGCAAATACAAATCCATCAAGTTCGCAAAACTGATTTTTCGCTTGAAGAGTTAAACTGACAAGCGGTTACCAAACTTACTTTTTGGAAAAAAGAAAGAAATTGCTGTCCGGTTGTAATCGTTTATAGATTTTTACTTTTTACAAATTAGTGATAGCGGTATGAAATCGTAGGCTAATTTAGAACTGTGAGAAATGGCCCATAGATGTCAGTAAAAAACTTTCTTCTCCAAGAACAATACGAGTGTAGTAATGATAGACAATACCAAAAAAAAAACTAAGCAAAGGCAATATGAGAAAAATTTTTGTAACCAAAGCGATTAACTTAATCATATTCAAAAGGTTAATTTAAAATAAAACCATTTGAATATAAAAGCAATCTTCACGTTTTGTACCCCTTTTCTAATTAAAATCTTTATGTTTTTATATATGTAAAAAAATTACTCTCTTATTTTCTAACACCTGTATACATTATTCAGCACACAAACATGAGCTTTTAATATATATTAATTATTCTGAGACTGTTTGAAACAAAGCATAAAAGAATTTCTCTTCATCTACTTGGCAGTCCAAACGCATTCTTGTCGTTTTATAAAGTGTACTCTAGATGGCGCTTTGGCATAAAAACGAGTGAGCAACTGCCAATCCGCTTTTTTGAAAAACGTGAACCCGTTTCAACTCAACGTTTCGCTTTAATATGATTTAGAAATAGAGGTAATTTTTAAAATCTATTCGTGAATAATACCAATCAGAAGCCAAAATTTTTTCATTTAGTTTGCAAAGTTTTATTTAAAAAAACTGAACGTTAATGATAAAATGCTGATTTCTGTTTGCTATTATTTACAATTGGTTTTAACATCAAATGAAAATCGGCCTTTTTTTTTTTTTTGTTAAAGACAAGGTCCAAACCAAAATATTTATGTAAAATGTGGTTAAGCTAAATGAAAAATTTTGTAGAATGCTTGTGCTTTTCAAGAGAATTTACATAACTCAGAATCACACATTACAATTACTGTACAAATTACTATTGCTAATGTAAAAAAAATAGTATTTAGAAATCGAGGTCAAAATCTTGGGTAAAGGACAAAACTCAAACCATTATCATATCAGCTGTAGAAGAGGAAGATTTAAAGCATCGGCATAATTTATATTAAAGTAAAAACCAAAAAAATTGAATTGGACAGCAACATCTTGGCATTTTCATAAGCAAGTCGGGGTAATTGCTTTCCCTATGTATAGCGCTTCCTTCGCTTTTCTGCGAGTCTGGAGGATAAATATAAAGATGAACTTAGAAAAATAAATGTTTTTGTTTTTATTACGTTTTCAGTTAATCGCCTGATGAGTTGTTTTTGGCTAAACAGATTTTTACGATTTTATTTTAGTATGTATAGTGCTTTTACCTAAATAAATAGATTTTGCTCTGATTTTTGATCTATGAGCACTGTAGTAGCTGAATTGAAAGCACTTATTTTTGTACTATAGCCTATATACTGTATATATATATATATAATTTTTATCATAATATATATAAAATGCAAAAAAAAAGAAAAAAGTTTTTGCTCCGGGTTATCGCTTTTCACTACATTCAGGTAAATCATTTTCTAAATTTGTATATTTTTGCGCAAGTGGTCCATAAACTTGACAAAATTGGAAACAGCTTAGACTCTCGTGATTTTTTAAATGTATTTTGATAAAAAAAACAAGGTTTTTTGATCATTTTGTGTATTTAATTTTGGTTCAAAGTAACTGAAAGTATAACCATCATAACAACCATAATGCGAGATTTCTACTCGGCTCGGCGATTATTCTGTTATGCATGCGACCGCAGTAAAAATAAAGAGTTTAGGACGAAAAGAGCCTCAGTCACAAAGTATTAGTATTGAGTTAGAAACTTTAGTTTTTTACGTATTTAAATACTTTTAATTTCATTCAAGGTCGGTGATCGTCGGTAAAAAACAGTTCTTTAAAAAACTTGGAAAGCAATTTATGTAAGGATATAATTAACAAATGCGACACCCTGAGGTATCCCAGAAGTCGGGCACCATATACTGATTTTTAAAGCTCCATCACACTTTGCAATTTGCGTTCGGAACTCCTGTTCTGTTATGATCAATAAAATTGATATTTATATCTATCATTATGAAAACCTGCATCTTGCGCGACTTCTGGGACACCCTATAATAGATGAAGAGTCGTTATACTGTAAAATGGAAGAGTCTTTTTCTTACTCCATATCCAGCGTTTATTACTCGTTATCTTACATATGGTCCAATGAAATGTAAGAAATGCTCGCTTAATGAACTCTTACTCTTGTCAGACCCTTTCATCCAGAAGAATTACGTCGTTTATGGAAAGCTACAGTTCGCAAAAGAGTTCTATCATCCAACTAAGGTTTCGCAAACCTAGTAACTGTGAGTTAACTACAATCTGACAGTCGTTATTTGTTCTGCGTGTCCGATTCCCAGTGGGAGGATAACGATGTGACTTTAAACTTCTTGGTAGTAGAGATACTTCCTTCTCGTACCCCGGTTGCCCAAGACAACGCCGTATTTATTCCGCTGTGGGCTATTATTCTTTATTTCATGGTTCTACTTTTTTTTTGTAGTTATAATCATAGTCGTGGTGTTTGTAGTCATAATCATAGCAAAGAAAAACAGAAAAAGTCATAAGCATAGCAAAGAAACTTTTTTTGTAGTCATAATCATAGCAAAGAAAAATTGTCGGTCCAAAACGCCGCAACACTTCGCGTCAAATCAAGATGATATATATTCGTGTGCCTACTTGACCAATTTCCATATTTAAGCGCGACACAGATCCCAGCTCATTCGTGGAAATTGTGTAACTAGTTTATCGGACGGCACATACGCCGAGAGCGGCCCGACCAATAGCAACAGCACGGGACACAAAACACTTCAAAAATCATCTGAAGGCTCGCCAACGGAACCAGAAACTTTGATAAAACAAGGTGATCGGGATATTTTCTCAGCGCCAGTTAGAACCACAATTGGTTCTTTTAGAAGGTAGGTAGATTCTGGAGTTGATGAGATGTAGCGGTAACAATGGTTATTCAATTTAAAAGTTAAAAATAAACGTAGACCTTGCTTTTATGCGTCTTTCCAAACTTCCAAATTTAATTTATTTTTTTCATTGAATTTAATGAGCAATATGTATCAATTTAAAAAATGATTACTAAGTTTTAATTTTTGGTAGTGATGCTTGCTTAATTCTTTTTTTTGTTTGCGATTTTTACTAGTAGGCTTACTTTTCTGAAACGCCGTCAAACATTTGATCGCATTCCATCTTTTTTATTTAAAAGCAAGAGACGATATATATTCCAATTTGATCGAAATTTTGGAAAACATTGATATATCTATCCGAACTTTTAAATATCATGCTTTTGTGCAATGAGAACACTGTAGGTCAGTGCTTCTCAAACCCTGAGTTGCAAACCAAAATTGGGTTGCCGACGACAGTAGTTGTGTAAAAATTAATGCATTTTGGTTGTAATTCGATCCTGGTTTCACTGATTTAAAGATCAGAGACAGACTGAAAGTAAAGACTTTTTTTAGAGATCACTACTTTTTAGCGATGAAAATTGAGAAATCCTGTCAGAAGCTTAAATTGTCTTGTGTTTAGTTCCCTTTTCATATTTGCAATAAATCTGTAAAAAAAATTGGGTGGCTAAATTTCTGCTCCCTATTTTCGCTTAGCATTTGGGCCACCAAAAAAAAAGGTTGAGAATCACTGCTGTAGACTTTATATTCTTAATGACATGCAAAAACCTTATATATTTTCAATAAATTTTCACGTTCTTGAATGGATTTACTTCTTCGCACCGTTTGACTCAATTGCACGTGTTATTCATCGATTTTTTTAACGTTCTTTTACAGTGATTTTCAAGAAAACAATTCTATTTCAATTAATAAAACTAAACTGGCATCGCATCATTCATTCTCACTTTCTTTTCCAACTCACGATCAATTACATTCTTACGATCCAGCGGGTGGTCACCAAAGGATTTTAACTGGTACCTGCCGACAAAACCACCAATCGATTCTGAAATTGATGTTAAATTTTTTTTGGTTTTTCTAAAGTTTGTTCACATTTTGTCTTTATTCTTTTTTGCTTATGCAGCATTTTTTGTTATTTTTAATAAAACTTCAAAAACTTTGCAAATGATTTTTTTAAGAACAAAAATACCACGTGGAGGAAATTACTAACTTAAGACGAGTATCAATTCAGTGGGTTGCTTTTTCAGCTACTTTAAGCAGTAAATCTACAATTGGCCTTATAAAACTGCTGTTATTCAGCCTATTGTAATATTGCTTCAGTAGTAGCCTGTCGTATCTTCTCATAAAACTATTGTAACTTGCCTCCCCGTGAAATAGTTTTGTTATTGGTAAAAAGTTTGACCAAAAAGTAATTTCTCTTTCTCTCCGCAATTACTTTACAACCGGTATGTTTTTGTAGAAGTCTAAAATAGAATTACTCCTGATAAAATGAATTAATTTTATTAGCAGATAGAATACTATATCAAGAACAAATATTTTTGTAAACATCTATGAAAATATCGTAAACTTGGACTTTTTGAACTATATTTTATCACTTTACATTTTTTTACACTTTTTTTAAAAAGGGAATCAAGCAAACACTAAAAACCAAAAGTTTAAAAAAGATTAAAAAATGATCATCGCTTTGTGTGGGGTATCGGCCTTTTTCTTGTTTTCGTTTAAGTATTTAGATTGTGATTTTCTTTTCAACGTAGGCTTGAGGTTTGTCGGACTATGGCAAGTTCATGGCACAATGATCGTCTTCCTAAATACCCTGGTACTTTCCACGGCAATCGAAGCGTGATGTTTCCTGATTCAAACTTTCGTTGCCAGTATTTTGGGACAGTAGCAGAAGATTTCGCGCTAACCCAATGTGTCTGCGCGTAAAAAGCAATTACAGTTGTTACGTGCCGCTGGAGAAAAGAAAACAATATACGTTGGAATGGTTTTGATCTTTACTTAAAAAGAAACAAACTTTTTATCAATAACTAAATCTGTATTGCAATAATACGTTGCTGGATATATTCAACGTTCAGTCGCGAAACACACTGTAAATTTACATTTTTTTGTTCCATTTAAAATGTAGTTTAAAATATTTTTTAAAAGAACTTTTCACCGTTTGCAATTATTAGTTATGAAAATTTGTTTTAAGTAGAGATATTCGGCTAAAAACAGAAACATTTATAAGTTATATTTGTATTGTAGGCGCATTTGCTGTGGTTTAAAATTTTACGCTTGGTAATCTAATTTATTTGGTCTAGCACTACGATTTTCAACATATGGGCCATGGCCCAGTAGTGGGCCACAGAGGTTTTTTTAGTGGGCCACAGAGGTTTTTTTAGTGGGCCACGGAGCATAAATCAAAAGGAAAGCAATATGTATAATTAGGCTTACCAGCTGTCCCGTTTTTTAGGCATTTTTCCGGCGTCCTGTCCGGTCAACCATGTGAAGACATTTTTTTGTTTAGAGAACACTATGATTTCGGGACAAAAATAGGGAAATTTTAGAGCGATTCTTAGTGAAGGCCTTTTTTTTAGAGAACACTATGATTTCGGTACAAAAATAGGGAAATTTTAGAGCGATTCTAAATGAAGACCTATGATTTTAGAACGGGAATTTAATTTTGTTGACCGAAGTGGGTTGTTAAGTTACCTTGGGTTGAAAAATGGGCCACGGTACGAAAAAGGTTGAAAACCACTGGTCTAGCAGGACAAAACTCGTGAATTTAAAAACAATAAAATAACAAATTCATCTAAAAGCTAGCCAAGTTGTAAGTTTACCGCGGGCCGCAATTGATGCGATGATCAAAATGATGTCAAATTGAAATCGTTACGAAAGCTAAATTAAAAATTTTATGTTAGAGTCAAAGTGTTGAAGTTCTTTTTTTTGGGGGGGCGTCTCTTTTTGGTCACATTGACTTCAACGATTATTTCTAATTAACTTCCAGGATAAATAAAATTTTAATCACAAATTCAGTTTAGAACCAAAAATGGTCATCACTTTGACTCTAGGCGTTGCTTTTCTAAACAAAGCGAAGAACTTTTCACTGAGCCAAAAATAATTCCGAGTTATCAGCGCACCATTGGATGGGTTCAAAAGTTTTTCTGAAAAAATTTTTTTCTATCCAATAAAAGTAATGAATGGCAAATTTTTGAAAGTTAGACGCAGTTTATCCAATCGCAAGCGGCATAAAACTTAGGTTATCGGAAGATGAACCTTCATTATTAAGCAATTTTACGTTATCAAGGAAGGCGAGATACGCCATTTTACTGCTGTGAATCGGTCAAGCGTAAAATGAGTTTTACAGAGAGTAACAATTTAGCCTACGATTTGGCCATCCGGTTAAAATTATTAATTGATTGGGGTTTATACCTTTAACACTGAAAGGAAACCAAAGGACTTTTTTATTTTTTTAAACAACGTTTTTGATGTTAGGAAGTTTGCCGTTTCTGATTTTCGACAGATCGTACAGTATAGTTCTTATTATTTATTTTCGGTGCTTACGTATTATCGGGAGGACCTTTAAAAAAACGACTCAAAAATTAAAGTAAATAGGGTTACTTATTATTAAAGTAAATTAGGGTTACTAACCCTAACCCTAACCCTAACCCTAACCCTAACCCTAACCCTAACCCTAATCCTCAGTGCGCGGTAAATCAAAGATCTTCAAAAATCAAAGGTCCTCCCGATAATACGTAAGGACCTTATTTTCTTTATTAAGGCTATTACTTTAAAGAAAGGAGGCGGAAATGAAGTCTTTGGTTTTAGTAGCTATTTTGGAGTTTGCTGGTTTTAGTTTTTTAGTTTCTATGTTAAATATTCGGTCCATTGAACTTTGACTGATATTAATAATGAGTTCATGTATCGCAATCTTTCTCAAATCCTTTTCAATGTCACGTGTGACGGTTTATGTCTTTTTTGAACATTGTTTATGCATAATCAAGTTTGGTACATTGCGGCAAACTTGTTTGCTTTGCTAATTCAAACATTATAAACCTAAACGCCCGTTTTCACCACGAGCGTGGAATAGATCATTCCTTCTTTATTTCATTGATTTGTTTATTTCTTTCCGGGCTGAAGCGCTAAGCGAAGCAAAAAATCAACAAAAAAATAAGAATACTCATAATCAATAATCAATAAAAAATAAACTCAATTTAAACCAATACGCAAATACAGCTACTTATTTTTTCAGCTTTTTTTAGGTTACAATTTTTTTTTCGACAATTATGACCTTTCCCTAAAGATCCGCTCCAAAGCAGTCGTTTATTTTCAACAAATTATTAGCATTATGTAACACAATCAAGTCTAAAACTACGAAGATATTGCTTATGCCAGCGCAGTTCAACTACAGGCCCGCAGAACAATTTTGCACAATTCAAGTCTTTTGCGGCCCGCGCAACAATTTTGCACAAAACAAGGTATGGCGAGCCTACAGGACAGAGTCTAAGGTTGAGGCAGATTCGAGGGGAAGACATTTTTTTGGAGAAGACTATGATTTTGGGACGAAGATTGGAGATCGATTCCAAGTGAAGACCTTTTTTTTTTTTTAGAGAACAGTATAATTTTGGGACAAAAATCGGAAAATCGGAGATCGATTTCAAGTGAAGACCTTTTTTTTTAGAGAACAGTATAATTTTGGGACAAAAATCGGAGATTGATTTCAAGTGAAGACCTTTTTGAGGCCCGCAAGCTGGAACAAATTTGAAAAGTGGCCCGCAAAAGTGAAGGAGTTGGACCACCCTGGCTTATGTTATTCATCAATCATAGACCGTGTTTACTGCCAGCCCTGCTAGTTATTTTTTCATAAAAATGTCTCTCCAGGGACTTCTTGCGCACTTCAAAACCCTTGGGATGCAACAGGTTTAAATGACTGGAGGCATTTATAGCAGCGAATTCGAAGCCACGAAAGCTCCACAGATCATGCAGAGGCGTGTGTCATATATGAGCAATGGAGAATCAGGGGGACAATAGAAGAAGCGTTGCACGAGTCTTTGCTGGAAAAAACAAACTTTTGGCAAAATGTTTTCATCAAAGCTAAAATATCAAGGTAAAAAATAAAATATACCAAAAAGCTAAAGTATCAAGCTAAATTTCTGTGATTGGAAACTGTTATTGACACAGTTTCAGAAAAAGGAGTTACAATCATGAATCAACCAGTTTTTTGGTCTCTACAAATCAAGATTTCAGAAAATGTAAATACTGTGGTTGAAAAAAAAATTATAGTTGCATTTGTCATGCAGCTACATTGCTTTTCTGTAATGAAATTATCAAAACGGAGCACAAAAAAGACAAGCTAAGAGGAGAAAAATAGCTGAAGCAACCAGAAACTCTCAGCGACTGAGTTCGTGGCTAACTCGACCAGACCAAAAGCATTTGTGAGACAGAATCTATTGCCCAACTTGTTGATATTAACAGTTTTTACAATAGTAGATACCAATGAAGAAAATTCCGATACTACTAAAGTTAGATCAGATGCAAGCAAGAATGACGACTTTCTTACCATTATTGTAAACTCAGAAATCAAGAAAGCAATTATTGCAGCAGGTCCCAAACAATCCGAAATAAAAATTCCAAGTTTTATTTATTGCGCCACAATGATCTTAACGTACTGATTATTTTCTTTTGATCATGTTAAAGAAATATGTTAAACTTTTTTCTGTTTTTGCTACATTCTAGATATGCAAACGTATGTTGGAAAACCGAATTGGGAGAAATTACTTGCAATAGGTTTCATATTTCAGTAACAAAATGCGAAAGAAAATTTACTGCTTTTGCTAGTAAACTATTGTAAATCCCAACGAAATCTATAATTTGAACTAACTGTAACTCGCAAAGGGAAAGCACTTTATTATAGATTATAGATGTTTGATTGATATTGCAAAATACGCTTTTAACCGTTGTCCGAGGTAGCCGCGAAAAAATGCAAAAAGCGCGATTTTATATGACTAGACACGTTAGCGTACAAAAATGCTCTATACTGTATAGTCACAAAATGCTCTCGCTGTATGTGTTAACCCTGTTCAGTCTAGGCTTTTTGGAAACTTTGTACGACTGGGGAGGGGGCAGAAAATGCCGGTTCTCTTTGCTTGCTTAGCCTATATCTTGACAATTATTAGCGCTAGAAACGTTATTCAAGGTGGTATAAAAAAAAGAACTTCATACTCTTTTGATATGTAAGCTTAAATATTACAATAAAGTATTATTTTGGATTAAATAAGCGAGTTTTCAAAGGGTAGTCAACTTTCGCAAATCGGCTCTTTCGTTTTCCTAAAATTAACGACTTTGGCAGTTTGATTGATTATACAATTAAAAGCAAGATTCTTTTACAGTTGGAATCCCCTTAGGGAGGTTACTGCAGTTCACAGAAAAAGAAACTCTATTTCAGCAAAATCTTATTTCATTATCAAAACGCTTGGATCTTAGCAATTTCATTATACAACGCTTCGTTCTTTGCAACAACGAATATTTATCGAAATTCATCCGACTTTTAGAACAATTTTGGAAACGAACCTTTTCATACAATAAGAAATACAATTCATTCCTGAAAAAAATCAAATTTTAAGTGTCGCATACTTTTTTATGATTATTTCAAAATGTTTTAAATAAAAAATTTAGTTTTCTATTTCTTCTTTAAAACTTTTCTTTTCTATTTCTTTTTTAAAATGTTTATTTCGTTTAAATTTGTTTTGGAGTCGCTGCCTAAAACTTTTTTTAGATGACTTAGCCAAGTGTAAGATTTGGAATGCATGGTCCAAACAACCTAGAGGCATCTTATCGCTGTTTGGAAAAGGAATATTATGCTCAATTAAGGCTCTTGCTACTGCATGTGCAGTTTGTTTGTAATGTGACACAAGATCAGTTTTTTTAATATTTTTGAGTAAGGCTTCTTTTTTGTTTTTAGCTTTTTTGGTTGCACCATAACCAAAAATTTGTTCGCAATACGGAACATTCGGTAGTCTGTCTGTTGTTTTTAGCGGAACATCAGAGAGAAGCAAAGTTGTTTTGTCGGTTGTTAAAAGAATTTGTTTTTCTTGTTCAAACTTTTGTTTTGAAGAACGTCATTATCAAAGAATTTCTGCACAGTATAAAACTTGCGAAAATTTTGTTGAAGTTTTTGCTAGAGCACGGAATAAATTTGTTTTAACTTTCACAGGAAAATGTTTTGTTTTTCGCGAAAAGTAAGGCCTCCATAAACGAAATAAACTTTCTAAGTCACACTTAACAGCATCACTATTAGCGACCGCTTCAAAATAGCTACGAACATTCTTATCAACGCTACATTCATCATTATTATCGTCACTACCATCAACAGCCACATAACAATCAAAAAAATCAACACCACTACTAGCACAAGAAGCACATTTACTACCATCCTCACTATGTTTTGTACTACTATCAATGCCTAAAATACAATCAGAACAAACATTAGCACTCTCAGGAATTGTTTTTGACATCCGTGTGTCTGCTTTAAACCATTTACTTGATCTAGAAATTTTGTCAGGTTTATTAGTACGTTTTTTTTTTTCTTACTATGTCGAAGAGAAAATTTAAAAAGTTTTCCAGTTTGAATGGACGTTGAAGATTTATTATGTTTAAAAGGAAAAATATCAAGAATACCCGCATCTTTTGAGTTTATGTTCAGATAAAATATCCACCCAAAATCATATAGGCCAAGCTTGATTTTCCGATCGAAAGGTTGAAGAATTCTGAACAAAAAAACTGAACGTTACAGCTTGACGTCGATGAAACTTAGTGGGTGGCTGTATTGTTGGAACAGAGAAATATCAGACAAAAAACAAAACGTGGTCGGCCGCAAACAACTAAACTTGTGCGGGTTAAAACAAACTACTTTATGAAATTTGTTTCTATAACAGCTACGGCCTTTTTTGCCATTCTGACTGTTTACCGTAATTTATTTCCCCTCCCCTTTTAAAATTCATAATTACTCAGCCAAAACGCCTAAACAAAGAAATTAACTCAAGACGCTCTCATACCGCGTGGTATATTTTTATTACACTTTCGATTGCCCAGGCATCTTGTCATAACCTCTTTACGACAGTTTGCTTATGTAAGTATGGTTAACGCAGTTTGGTCGAATTACTTTTAGTTGTTTAATTTATATAATTTAATTTAAATAACTTTAAATATTCAACGATTGTAATTGGCAACTGGGTATGTCAAATTTATATGTTGTTTACATCTATGATTGGATTTGCACAAAAAATATTTAAGTTGCTCGTAGCGGTACCAAAAATGGCTCAAGAGCAATGAACTGTATAACAGCCCATCATAATCATTTTTTCTTATCTACAGTATATACAATTACTTTTATCACATAAAAATGTTTCAATTGGCCATCCGTCAATTATCTTAATATCCGGGTTCTTCCATCTTTTTCGTTCCATAAACCTTTCATTTTATACGCTAATTTGTTTCATACAAGTTTGTGAATTTTAAAATAAAGAATTGTCTTGTCTTTAATTCGATGGTGAAGAAATAGCTACACACTTCGTTCGTCTAGCACTCTAGATCAGGGTTTCTCAAACTTTTTTACTCACGAAACACCAAATCTTATCATTTTAGCCCACGGAACACTTAGCCAAAAATGTTTTAACTCAAGTTTGTCAAGATATAACAGACGTTAATTTTGCGATCAAAAAACTAAAATTACTGAAGTTCCTTTCAAAACAGAACAAAGCAAAGAAAATAAAAGGTTAGGATCTTATAAAATAAAAGGAATGCAATTTATCACTTTAATGAGAAGGATGAGCTTGCATAGAAGCAGAAAGATGTTTAACGTCTGGCCTAATAGTTAATAGTTAAATGTACATATCTGCTTCAGCATCCAATCTGTTCCTGTATTTTGTTTTTGAGGACACATATCGTGAAAACCCTGTTTCACATAGGTAGGTTGTTGCGAAAGGCAAGAGTTTCTTCAGAGCTTCTCTTGCAAGAGTAGGGTATTCTTTTTGCACACTTAGCCAAAACTTGCTTGAGAGGTGGCTTGTAAATTGCAATTTCAAATTACCATCGCTTGAAAGTTTGATGAATTCTTCCATAGTTTTTCCAGTAAATGAAGCAGTCGAACAACTAAATGGATTACGAACCCAATCGCAATTGAACATCCCTTTTGGAAAATATAGAAGAAAAGTATTTTGCAGTTCCTGCAAGTGTCGCACAATATCGCTTTTCACAGATTGATCTATTGTGAGATTATTATCTCCAAGAAAGTTTTGCAGCAAAGAGAAGCAAGCGAAATCGTTGATTTTTACATTTTCGCACCAAAATTTTAGTTTTCGTGTGATGGCTGTAGCATTATCTTTTACAGAAAAAACAGTTGTGTACTTGCCTTGCAGGCGTAAGTTAAAATCATTCAACTTACCAAATATATCAGCCATATAAGAGAGATACTGCAGCCATTTTGGCTCGTGCAACCTGCATGATAAACCAAATTTGTTTTCTTCAAAAAATATCAATAGTTCATTTCTTAATTCAAAAACTCTCGCGAGCACCTTACCTCTGCTCAACCAGCGTACAGATGTGTGCAACAATAAATTGCAATGAATACTTCCCATTTCTTTGCAGATAACAGAAAAAATTCTGGCTTTCAGTGGTCTTGACTTGACAAAATTGACAATTTTTATCACATCATCTAAAACATTGCTAAGTTCAGGAGGCATGCCTTTTGTAGCCAGTTGATGTCGGTGGAGTGCACAGTGGGAGTTGGAACATTCCGGATTTTCTTTTTTAATACGTGACATCACACCTTTTATTGAGCCAGTCATGCTTTTAGCTCCATCGGTGCAGACATCCAAGCATTTTTTTCATGGAATTTTATTTTCGCTCATAAATGTATCCAAAATCTTGAATATCTCTTCTGTGGTAGAAGTGGGTAAGGTCTTGCACAAAAACAAATCTTCTTGAATGTCTCCATCATAGACATAACGAACAAATGCAAGCAACACAGCCAACCCTGCCACATCTGTCGACTCATCCAGTTGAAATCGACCTGCTGTAAACGAGAGCATACTTCAGATTTTATATACATTCCCATGTCATCTATACGACGGCTAACAGAACTGTTTGATAAAGGAATGCTCTCCAGCTTTTGGTGGTCACTTTTGTTAAGCAAAATTTTTGCAGCTTCAAGCATGCAAGGCTTGATATGGTCTTCGGCAATTGTGTGTGCCTCACCTGCTATAGCAATTCTTTTACTGTACTTATTAAATAGGACACTTCCAATAGTTTTTCGGTGGAAACTGTTGTTGAATGAATAACTTTTTGCATGTCTTTCACTTCGCGAAGTCTGGCCTTAAAAAACAAGATGTCTTTTCCAACTAAGTTAGGGTGATGGCTTTCCAAATGTCTTTTCATTTTGGCAGGCACAAGAGAACTATTGTGTAACAGTTTTTGGCATATGACACAAATAGCACCAGGGTAGTCTTCAGAACCTGTCCAAGTAAACCCGAAGCCCAAGTAACTCTCGTTATATTTTCGTTTAACGCCACGTTTATTGGAATGACACTTTGGGCCACTGGTAGGTACAATAAGGTCGCTGTTTGCTAACAAATTATTATCACTGTTTTCAATTAAACCATTATCTTTTACATGTTCGATTTGTTTGTCGTTTGTTAGAGGCAAATCAGAATCATCACAGGTGTTTTTAAGGTTTCCAGTTTTCAGCCAGCGATCCATTAATAAAAAATACGCGTATGTATGCTAAAATGAACGAATTAGCAGATATAAATACTGCACCTATGCATAGCAATAATTTAATAAAATAGTAACTCGTTTAATCAACAAAGTATTAAAGTTGGTAGACAAAATACTGTAACTTTTGAAACATGTCTTTCAGCAAAGCATTTTTACTCTAGTCCAGACTCCCTTTAGCCCAACGGCCCTAACTAGTTGTGAAATTTCTTATCTCTGAAAGCAAAAAAGCCAATGCTTCTCAACCTTTTCAGCCTTCGAGACGTCTGGTATCATGCGATATGTGACCTCAAGTAACCTCGCAATATGTACAAAATAGGAAGAAAAAGCTTTCTTTAAACCAGAATAGGTTTAAAAAAGAAAACAGTCGTTTTTTCTATAAATTTATTTGTCATGCTCAGTTTTTTTGCTCAGTAAAACGTTAAAAACTTCGCGGAAGTCGCGGAACACCTTGAGGAAGCTCATGGAACACCTGTGTTCCGCGGAACACAGTTTGAGAAACGCTGCTCTAGATTAAGGCAATTGAAGGAAAAAAAAAAAATTTGCTTCGAATGGACGCTTTTAGATACATTGACAGCTATGCTTACCATTTCGTGCTTATTTCTAAATAAAGTGATTGGTTTTTATAGATAAACTTTTAGTTTTTAATAGCTTTTCTGGAAAGCGTGCTTATTATACTGACAACATCAAGTGAAGATAAAAAAAGGGGACTGGACTTGACGTTGCCAGTAAAATAGTTTCAAAACAACTATAGCTTACAAGTTTTAGTTGGTAACCTTTCAGTTTGGATAATAGCCGCGCTTATTTTTTGGTCAGTTCGGATAATAACTCTGTTGACAACTTGTGTCACGCGCTTCTATGAATTTTGATTAAAAGTGCAGCTGCATTCCGATAAAGCATTTTTTATTTAAAGTTGTTAAATTATTTGTTTTTGGAATAGGCAGAAAAAGGTGAAAAACATTACAAACTTACCTGAATACTTTTCAAAGAGTGTTTTGCTTTAATTGCGCTTCTCAAAATTTCTGCGTATGATATTTTTGTCTTCGAGCCTATTATTAAAAAATAAAATGCATGACCATCGCCGAAATAATAAAGAAAATTTTTAAAAGCCTTTAAAAATGCAACAGTGAAATCAAATACTTAACGATCATTTTCTACTAAACAATAGCACTATACTTGAACAAGCGTTTTGATTAATTGTTAAACATAAATAATAGAAGTGGCAATACTTGCTTTATAAAAGTCGGTTATGCTTTGTTTATCTTGCAAACGATTAAATAAACTTAAATTTCTTTAGAAATGCTTCCATGAAAGTAAGAGTAAAATAGTTGATTAGGAAAGCGCATAAGCAACATAATAAAGAAAACGCTCTCACCGGCGGGAACATCATTTTGTTGATGAAGAAACTGTGGTCGAATAGGATTTTTATATAAAATTGTGCTTGAAAAATCCTCTACGGACCTCATGAATAATCGGAGGCCATCGTCAGATAAATGCAAATTATTTGACCAGTATTTGTTGTTCAACGCAGAAACGTCAGAACAAAACACTTTTAATTTGTAGGAAAGGACAATGTGGTGTATTAAAGCGTTTACTACCGATGCACGCCATTCCATTTTTGTTGCCTTGAGGCAAAACTTCGGCAATTACGATCTGCAAGTAGAAACAGTTTGCTTTATAAAAATAAGGTCAAAAGCCAATGTTCGTGCGATACGAACAGACATTTGATTGTTGAAGTCGGGCAGCATTTGCACTTCAACAGTCTACAATTGTAGATTATTGTAGACTGTTGAAATGGTATCATTGAAACAATTTGTTTGTTTTGATTTGAAATAAAGCCGCTTAAACATAAATAAGGCCTATGTTTTTTTGAAATAATACGTATGTTTTTTTACTAATTTTTTAATTGCTGGTAGGCTATGGAATTTATATTAAGCCATTTCAATTTCGTAAGCACACAGAGCAATTATAATTTTTTGAATAATTTTTTTTCATAAAGTTATTTTTAACTAAATCATTTCTTTTTGATCTTTTATAACTAAAATAACTAAAACATATTTTCATTAGAAATGACGCTGCTAGAATCTTGTTTTTTTAAAAATTAGTTAAAAAAAAGACTTGTTTCTTGCCTTCTCTTTACTTAGTGTTTTTTCAAGAAGCGAAAACGCACTGCAAGGTCGCAAAATTTGTTCACCAACTTTTCTGTTCAGCAATGTCAAAAACGTTAAGAAGGTTTGTTATACAGGCTTTCTGCTACTTTATTTATATAATAAGATACATTTAAAAACAAAAGCACAATATTCTTGATAATTTGAAAGTTGTACCAAAATGCGTTTAAAAAATAAGTTATGACGTCAATGTAAGAATTATGAAATCGAGTTGGTCTTGACACTGATGAAAATACCTTTCTAAAAAACTCTTGTACACCTTTCGTGTACCATAAAATCACTTATAATCATAGGTGGGCACGAAAGTACCGCGGTACTTTTACTCGGTACTCTGAATTATCCAATTTAATAGTAATAAAAAAACTATTTTTGAAATTTTTTTTTTTTATTTTTATTTTTGAATTACACTATTTTTGAATGTCAATTGAAATTCAATGTATGACAGAGTTATAACTATAAAATTGGATTATTCAAAAGTACCTAGTAAAAGTAACGCAATAACGCGGTACTTTTACTCGGTACTTTTGAATAATCCAATTTAATAGTAATAAAAAAAAATTTTTTTTTATTTTTTTTTATTTTTATTTTTGAATTACACTATTTTTGAATGTCAATTGAAATTCAATGTATGACAGAGAAGTTAATAGTTATAACTATTAAATTGGATTATTCAAAAGCACCGAGTAAAAGTACCATGCCCACCTATGCTTATAATTCATGTCAATGTATGATTGCATATTTCAATCTTCCCTTAAAAGTAATTATTAAATATTCACTGTTTATTAACAGAAAGGGGTTTATGAAAAAGCGTTCATACCTATATGACTTCATTTTCGAAAAGAAATAAACATAGAGTTTTTATCAACGACACAATAGCCCTAAGCCTTACCTCAGTTTTATTGTACATTGTACGACATGTTTTAATTTGTTTAATTAAATCTCTTTTAAATATTTGTTCGAAATTTATTCCATTTTTGAACACATTGTTGGTTCCCGTGGCCAAAATTATAACTGATGTATTTTTAAAAAATGTTCCGTGTTTGAGTTGAAACGTGCGTTTCTTATTATTCCTCCTGGAATAGATACGGCTGAAAACGAAAACTTGTTTTTGGGTGAAGGCTTCACAATCTGCAAAATAAATAAAATTGTATTTAATATTTAAAGGTTTTTATAGAAGCAACTTTATTGAAATAGACTGGATTGACTTTAATGTTTTCCGCGGGGAACTACTTAGAAAAATTGAATAAAAACACATACAAAAAGCAGTCATGTATAGTAATTTTTTTTACCTGGGGTTGTACCAAATTTCTTGCGTTGCTGTCGCTTACGAATAAAACTCTATTTTGGGTTGATTTATTGCTTTCTATTAATTGTGCTACAGGCTTGTTGCATACACCACGGCTATAATAAAGTGGTGGAGTTCTCCAACCCAATATTTTTTCCGAAATTGAAAGTACGGCTAGTTTTCTCTAAGTAAATAATTAACTAAAAAGTACGGATAATAAACTGAAAGTATCAAAAATTTTAATTACAATTTTTGTAAAAAACAACGTTACAATGGATGAAAAAATTAAAATTTTCATTGATTTTTCTTACAAATAAAGTAGTTTTTCTCGGTCATTATTGCTAGAAGAGAAAGCGAATTCCTTAATATGCAGCTCTAAATTGTTCTTCCTGCAGTCATTTTGTACTAGACTTTATGTCACGAAAAATAAGCAAAACGTATATATCTAGAAAGTAAGGAGCGCACGAAAGATAAAATATAAGATATACTCGTTCAATACGCAAGTTCAACTGAGCAAATTTTGTTTGGCCCATATTTTCAATCTGGCAACACAGAAACACTTTATTTAATAATTGAACAAAAGCTTATCAAAGCTTTCTATTTTACATTTTAATGCTAATTTATAGTCCAGATTTTTAGACCTTGTTCCAGCGTCCCCCCAATGCACCATTATGTCCCCGAATTTCCAATTTTAAACGAAGACCTTTTTTTAAAAATGTCACTACTTTTTAGGACCGAAATCACCAAATCCGAGACAGATGCAAAGTGAAGATCTTTTTTTCCGAGATCATAACTTTTTAACAATGATTTTATTTAACGTCCCGATTCACCAGTTCAAAAATATAGTTCATCTAGTTTAGTGGTTTTCAACTTTTTTCATGATGTGGCTCACCTTTTAACCCAAGGTAACTTAACGACCCACTTCGGTGAACAGAATCTGGTGATCTCTAAAAAATAAAGATCTTCACTTGAAATTTGTCCGCGATTTCTCGATGATAGTGACATTATTATGCAAGATATTGATTTATTCTGGATTTATGCTCTGTTGCCCGCTAAAAACAGCTCCATGGCCCAGTGGCTACTGTTTAAAAAACTGGTTGAAAACCACTGGTCTAGTTAGTTATAAATAATTTCCCCAACTTTTACCTTTTTTTTTTAAATACTGAAAGCCACCCACAAATTATAAGGTAGTAAACTTTATTATTATTGCCAAATTTACTAAAATTGCTCAACATGGTAAAATTATTTTTCTATTTCAAAAAAATTGCAAAACGACGTATCATCACAAAGTTCTACAAAAATAACAGGCAACATTTTTTTCATTTCATTTTCAAGTAAACTGAATAAGTATCTCAAATTTGTAACTTTTTCTGAGAAAACTGCATGCTAGTAGTTTTGTTAAACGAAATTAAAAATTATACATTTGCTATGCGAAATGTGAAGTTAACAAATACAAGAGTTTACGGAACTAGCTGGTTATTAACTAAGCTGAACACAGCACGCGTACGGTTTGCCTTTTTTTCGACAAACTTTTTTGCTTTGAGCGTCGATAAAAATTTTAAAAAAAGTCTAAAATTAAGAACGTCGATAAAATTTTTTAAAAAGAGTCTTAATTGAGGACAATTATTTTCAATTAAATGGCCATCGGCGTTGGTGACGTACAAAAACTGCCTCTCTTTTCATTAAAGCAATGAATAGTTAGGAGGATTAATTTAAAAAAATTGTTCTAATTCTAAAATCTAAACAATTTGTAAAGAATTGTTCGCATAGGTACGTGCCTCCGAAAACTGATGAACATTTGAAAGCGTAAGCTCTCAAGTTTGGAAACTCTTCCATTCACACATAAGCACAAAGGAATTTAAGCAACGGCTTGTTCAGATACATCGCTTTCAGCGGGTCATTACTCTGTAATTTTATTAGTTCAACTTGGAAGTTCAGAAAGTGCAAAAAAAGTTGGTGTAACATTGAAGGAATAAAAAAGACACCAAGCTCCACCTGCTTGTTTTTGATATCTTAAAATCTAGGGGGTTGGTTTTGTCAAATTGATTCGGGGGTCGCACAAAATGCTTTCGCGAGCCGTATGTTCGTCATCTCTGTTTTAACTGAATAAACTAAAAAAGACTAACTGAGATTTCTATTTAAAATAGATTATCTTTTTCTGAAGGATTAAAAACGGAATTGAAATTGCCGAAATTTTATCGTGATTCACATCCCTACCTGCGATGATACAAGAATCGCTTTGACACAACCTTTTTTTGCACCGTTGCAACAAAAAAGTTGCTAGTCCGAATAATAAGAACTTGTATCTCTTTTTTAAAAGTTTATTCACGTAGACCAGGAATCACCAAACTTTTTTCATAAAGGGCCAGATAAGTGTGAGGATTGACCATAGCGGGCAGGATCAAACAAAGTACTTGTCATAAAGGAAACCGTAAACTAGGCTTTTATTCACAAAATTATGACTAAAATCTGAAAAGAAAGCAATAATAATAATTGAAATAGAATTAAGCATTTGAAATTAAATTAGCTAAAATCCATTAAACAAAACCAGAGTGCTATTTAAAATTAAAGTTCGCGCAAGGCAGCAAGTTACATAGGAAGATAACAACGAGAAAAATGAATAAACTTATGAATAAGGCAAGTGTTACGGTGGTTCGAGTCCAGGTTAAATCATGATATTACTGAATGAAATTTCATTAATCAAATAATGTCAAGTATAGCGAACAAAATCAATAAAAAAATTAATTTAGTGAGATTTATGAAACTGTCGTTAATCTCTGAGTATGTTGTCAAGCTTTGGTTTGGAATTGCTGCATCCAATCAAGAGAACCGCCTTCAAATGTTCAACAGTCAATCTTGTTTGATGCTCTGACTTCACGTATTTCATTTTTGAAAATGTTTGCTCACAAGCATAAGTTCCAAACATTGATGCCATACAAGACGCAAATCTCTTCAGCTTTGTAAACTCATCATCAGATAGGCAGCGATAAATTTTAACATACTGTTCTTCTCTGTGCTTCTGTTTCAACAACCCATTTGCTTGTAAATCAATGTGCTCGAACTTTAGTTCGAACGACATATCAGCAGGGTTACATTCAAACGGATTATGGAACAGAAGTATGTCGTTTTCAATTCTGTCTAGATCGGAAAATAAACGTTGGAACAAATCGCTTTGTCTAATCGCTTCAAACGCGTGACAACCTACAGTGAAGAATCATTAGATGATTTATCTGTAACGCCATGTAAAAAATCGTACTCAGAAACAGAAAATATAAAATAATTGCTACATTTCTTGCGGCCTGAGAACTGGAAGTTTGAAGTTTATTTCTTTCTTACTAAAGTATATAGCAGTGCTTCCCAAACTTGTTGGTCAGTGGAACACTGCATGGATTCTAAAGTCGAAAAGAAATACCTAATACGCTGAAAATATGGTGAAATAAAAAATAAATCAAGCAATAATTTATAATAGTAGCAGTAGATAAATTAAATTTTTTTTATTAAAAGAGCTTCCGTTTTTCTTAAGAGACCTTAATTAAGAGAGATTAAAAAATTATTTCCTTAATAAACAACAATATGCCAATAAAGGTTCTTTTGGTTAAATATTTTTTAATCTATTTACTGCTAGCTTTGTAATTTATTGCTTGATTAATCTTTTATCTCATCTTATAAAAAAATTTTGTGTAGATTTTTGAACGTATGTAATGTTGGGCTTTTCTTTATCAACTTAAGCAAAATACAATCAAAGGACAGCCGCTATAATTTCGTCATCATTAGAACAGCATTTGGCTGCAATAAAGTTAAAGAAAAATTTGCAATTATTTTGAACAAAAGTTTGCACAAAAATATTATAGATAGCGTAGCAGTAACTATTTTTTATAAAAAGCTTTTTCTTTAACAAATTTTAATCTTTTCTTACCTTAATTTTGGCTTTTGTTTTTTTGCCACAAAAAAAAGAACAGATTCCAATAGCGTGATCGAATTACAGCAAAAGAATTAGTTTTAGTGCAGCTGCATTGCGTGTGGCTCAGATCGTGAATAACTGTTTGCATCTACTAAAAAGTACTGACTGTTTGGTAAAGACACGCAAAACCAGCAAAACAAAATCAACTGTTCTGCCTATACCGAATAGGTTTACGAAAAATATTGGTAAAAAAAGAAACACCAAAATAAATCAATTGAAACGCTGTTACATACATTAAGTCTCGAAAATTTCTTGGAAAGTACCAAGTGGTTAAATAAGTACAAACAAATTGCTGTCTTAAAAAAACCTCGAGAAATACATTTGCTATTAAGTAAAGACTAAACGATAGTTGGGTAAAAACGTAAATCGAATTGACAAAAAGCAAATAACAACTTCGTTTATGACAACAAAACCGATAAAAAATTTTTTAAAAAAAGCTATTATCATAACGGCTTTCAAAATTCAAATTTTGTAAAGAGGTAGCAAAATAAAAAAACAACATAAAACAATATCAACGGAATAAAACATATGGCATTTCTCAAACAAAATAAGCTCAAGCAAAAATAACTACTTTGATTTATATGGATATGCCCGGAAACATATTTTATTTTGAGTTCAATGTCAAGAGTTTCCACTTAACGTAGCGTTTCTCAAACCATTGATCGCGAGCCAAATGTGGGTCGCCAAGACTATGCGAAATGGTCGCAAAAACTTGTAAATTACCGCTCGTAAAAGAAAAAGAACTGCGCACACAAAATTTCAAAAATGAAAACTCTTTTTTTAAGAGAACATTACGATTATAAGACGAAAATCTAGAAATCAGAGTCAGATTCAAGTTGAAGACCTTTTTTTTTCTTTTTTTTTAGAGAGCACTTTGATTTTGGGACGAAAAGTAGAATATCGGAGACTGAATTCAAGTGATGACCTTTTTTTTTAGAGATCACTATAATTTTGGGAGAAAATAGGGAAAAAAGAGATGAAATCGAAGTGAAGACCTTTTTTTCTTTTTTTTTAGAGATCACTCTGATTTTGGGAGAAAAAAGGAAAATACGAGATCAAAGCAATATTTTTTTTAAAGAACATCCAGTTTTAAAATCCTTGCCTAGGGCCCCTAACTTTGAATATTCACCACTGTACATAACACCTTCGTGTTGTTTCAATATGTGCTCACTCAAATTTATTTGGGTCGCAGTCATATTTGTAGATCGTTGTTTTTAGCAATTTTTGGTCGCAGAAAAAAAGTTTGAGAAACGCTGACTTAACGCGACATAGCTTTTAACGTAAAGTGACCCATGTTCAAATTCATATTGCTCAAAATTGAGTATGATGTTGACACCAACCGATTCAATATTCGTAATGTGCAAGAAACGTAAATTTCCAAACTGGTTCGGCTTATGTGGATATATGTCCAGAAACATGTTTTATTTTGAGTTCAATGTCAAGCGTTTCCGCCTTTCGCGACATAGCGTTTAACGTAAAGTGACCTATGTTCAAGTTCATTTTACTCAAAATTGAGCGTGGGGTTGACACCAACCGATTGCATCTTCGTAATGTGCAAAAAATGTAGGTCACTTTTTCCTTTTTCCAAGATTTTCTTAGATCCAGAGCAGATCCGGATCTTAAAATGTTGGAACAAAATAGATCCAGTATGGACCCAGTTCTTTTTTTGCAGACTCGGATTGGTTTTGAATCCTGTTTTATGTGGATCTGGCCACCTCTGCCTTGGGGGAAAAACACTTTACTTGTTTACAGCAAAGTTACTATAAAATACTATTTTATAGCAACTTTGGTTTACAGCAGTTAACAGCAGCTGCACTTTTATTTGCTGGCAGCATTAGCAAAACATGTAATGTAGCTCTAAATTATAGCATCACATCATGAAAAACCTTAATGTATAAAAAAGTTATAGACACTAATATCTTGCCATCTCTCAAAACAAGTTGTTTTTAAGTTTAATAATTCCGGACCTGGGGCTGCTACTTAATAATGTGATGAACAGTGGCGGCTCGTACATAGGAACCCAGGGGCTGGGCCCCACTAAAAATTTGACAAATAATATGTCAATTTCTAAAGAGAAGCCCTATATTAAATATGAAAATGTTTACATGCATGCCAAGATAACAGTTAACCAAAAAACAACGAGAAACAACAAGAAATTTAGGTAGTCTATGAATGGAACTTTTTGATATTTCAATAATTGTTTTGCTGGCCCCACCATTAATAAAAGCCACGAGCCGCCACTGATGATGAATAAATAAATAGAATAATATATGAATAAATGAATAGAATAATAGAATAAAAAGAATCAATAGAAATGATGATAATACAAATCAATAAATTATAAGCTTTAATCTTATTATTTATAATATGGAATTAAGTTTAAATCTGAATTACTCATGTTTAGTACCGGTACCTATTCAATTAGGGTAATTGTAAAATTAAATTTTTGGTAAATTTTTACTATTGCTTCAACTTGGATCTTTTCATCAGTTTTAAATTCTTTTAGTTTAATCAGTTTTAACTAATTTTAATAATAATTTTCATTGTTTCTGGTTTATATCTGCATAAATATGTGTGTACTTAATAGAAAATAGGTCAATAATTGTAATTCTTGCCCCCACTATTTTGTTGGTGTCAAAGTTTTCATCCAAAAGTAACACAAGTATTGGCAATGTACCGTACATGCAAAGAATCAATTATTTACTTGTGGGTCATTCCATGCCAAATGAGCAAATGGGTTACACCAAATGTTCTATATTTTTATGAAATTTGGCACACTTGTAGATCTCACTAAAATAATAAGAATGCAAAAAAAAGTTTTTTAAAATTCTCATTATTTTTGAAGTTATGGTCATTTTAAAAAACGCCATTTTTGCTTGTTCTGCTTCAATACACATGCTTAAAATTTTATTTAATTTCTATTTTTTTATCCTGTGATCATAGGAGGTTGTTGAAAATTGCTAGGCAGGTGTTTTAAGACCCAAGGAGTCCAAAAAAATAGCTTAAAAAGTTGTAAAAAAACTACTTCATATGATAAAAGAGCTTTGAATTTGTTTTTTACGTTTTTCAAAGGTCGAACTTTAAAGGCATATAAAAAAAATGGGTCTAAAATTTAAAAGCTGAAATTCACCCATTCTATTCTTATACCAATACACTTTCATGCCAAACAAAAAAGTTGAATTAATTTTGATGCTTACTATAAAAATAAATTTTTTTATGGATAACATATTTTTTTCCAAAAAATAGCATTGAATCAATTAAGACAGGCAAAATAACACAAACCCCATTGGAAAAAGGTAGCAGTAAAATACATAAAAAAGCTGATGCATGCATATCAACTAAAGTTTCATCTAAAAAAATCAAGCTACGCAAAATTTGCTTTAATGAGTAGTTCTTTTTAAGGCCAAGCACTTTAATCTCACAAACTATAAGTGTATGTACTATACCATTCATATACTTTAAATGTGACTTTAACTGCAAAAGATGTCACTATGAAACACTGGTATTAATAATTATAAAGCACTTTTCAAGAAAATGTCTGATGTCTACAAATAATCATTACAACTTCAACTTATTTATGCAACTTTAATTGCAAAAGAATAAGATGTCACTATGGAGCACTGATACCAATAACTACCGAATACTATTTAACAAAATATAGAACAGTCCAGTGCTCAATGACTAAAAATAATGATTTCAACTTTAACTCAAGTTAATCTTTAAAGTTGTAATGATAATTTATGGAGACCCTGGATCATACTGAACAGTGTAAAACATGCAGATCAAATAAACTGTTAAAAGTCCATTTAATTGCTCATGTCAGAAAATATTAATTACATCATTTTAAAATCCTTATCTGAAATTTTGTATTGTTGTTGGCTAGAAGTTAAACACATGGCAATGCTGAGCAGAATATGATTGTATAGTATAAAGCACATGTTTTCTTTAGAAGGCCAAACAAAAAGATATTGCAGGGCCATGTGGGTGCAGAAATTGTACTTCTGAATCATGTTCTTAATCATTCATTGACATCACCATACTAATCAGAGTTGTGAATTCAATAGATTTTTATTTGAGTTCAAGTTCATAAAAAATTGCAAGTCCAAGTTTGAATTCTTTAATTTTTAACTTTTCAAGTTCTGTTCGATGCTATAAAAATCAAAAGCTCGATTAAGCTTATCTACAAAATAACTTTAAAAAAATTGGAAGGCTATCACAAAAAGATAAACAAAGTAAAGGAAATAATGAAACAGGCCATTATATAGGCTTACCAGCCAAAAAAATGATTGGGGGGATGCAATACAGTTTTTCTCAAATTTTATGACTTTGCCCAAATCATTATCTTTAGTACTTTACAGAAATAAAAAGAAATTTTGCCTCAAATTCAAAGTGAAGATGAAAAAGATTTTTACTTGGAATCCGTCTTAGATTTCTCAATTTTTATTCCAAAAAAGTAGTGATCTTTAAACAAAGTTTTTACCTCAAACTGTAATCTTTTTTTTTAATTTAAAAAATGTTGTCCTGCAAATGTAGTTGGTTTTCTGTGCCCAAAAATTATTTGTTGCCCAAACATTTTCTTGTTACTGCCCAAACATTTTCTGAGTCAAATACAACTCAACTTTGAAATTAAACAATTTGATAACAGTATCAAAGGTAAAATCCTAAATGTTAATTATTCTCCTTTCACAACTGTTCAATTAATGAATTCAAATTTAATTATATATTTTTTGAGTTTGAGTTCAAGTTCGAGCTCAGGAATTTTAATTTATCAAGTTTGGCAAAAAAGACCAAGTTCTTTGAGTTAGAGTTCAAGTTTGCAACCCTGATACCAATGCACCAGTTTCTGTCATACAAGCATATTCTGCTTCATATAAGACCTGTGCTTTGTGTTATGCAACCATATTCTGCTCAGCATTGCCATGTGTTTAACTTCTGGCCAACAACAATACAAAATTTCAGATAAGGATTTTAAAATGATGTAATTAATATTTTCTGACATGAGCAATTAAATGGACTTTTAACAGTTTATTTGATCTGCATGTTTTACACTGTTCAGTATGATCCAGGGTCTCCATAAATTATCATTACAACTTTAAAGATTAACTTGAGTTAAAGTTGAAATCATTATTTTTAGTCATTGAGCACTGGACTGTTCTATATTTTGTTAAATAGTATTCGGTAGTTATTGGTATCAGTGCTCCATAGTGACATCTTATTCTTTTGCAATTAAAGTTGCATAAATAAGTTGAAGTTGTAATGATTATTTGTAGACATCAGACATTTTCTTGAAAAGTGCTCTATAATTATTAATACCAGTGTTTCATAGTGACATCTTTTGCAGTTAAAGTCACATTTAAAGTATATGAATGGTATAGTACATACACTTATAGTTTGTGAGATTAAAGCGCTTGGCCTTAAAAAGAACTACTCATTAAAGCAAATTTTGCGTAGCTTGATTTTTTTAGATGAAACTTTAGTTGATATGCATGCATCAGCTTTTTTATGTATTTTACTGCTACCTTTTTCCAATGGGGTTTGTGTTATTTTGCCTGTCTTAATTGATTCAATGCTATTTTTTGGAAAAAAATATGTTATCCATAAAAAAATTTATTTTTATAGTAAGCATCAAAATTAATTCAACTTTTTTGTTTGGCATGAAAGTGTATTGGTATAAGAATAGAATGGGTGAATTTCAGCTTTTAAATTTTAGACCCATTTTTTTTATATGCCTTTAAAGTTCGACCTTTGAAAAACGTAAAAAACAAATTCAAAGCTCTTTTATCATATGAAGTAGTTTTTTTACAACTTTTTAAGCTATTTTTTTGGACTCCTTGGGTCTTAAAACACCTGCCTAGCAATTTTCAGCAACCTCCTATGATCACAGGATAAAAAAATAGAAATTAAATAAAATTTTAAGCATGTGTATTGAAGCAGAACAAGCAAAAATGGCGTTTTTTAAAATGACCATAACTTCAAAAATAATGAGAATTTTAAAAAACTTTTTTTTGCATTCTTATTATTTTAGTGAGATCTACAAGTGTGCCAAATTTCATAAAAATATAGAACATTTGGTGTAATTAAAAAAAAAAATTTGCTCATTTGGCATGGAATGACCCTTGTTTAAAATCCATATAAAAATACAATACAAATCAAACAGGTCTTGATGTAAAGATTCAATGCAATTACAAGAAACAAAGTTGTCTGTGCAAAGAGTTATTTTATTATTTCAAATAATTAATTTTTAATTTCAAAATTTTTTGAACAGCTTTTGACTTTTAAGCAAAGGGGCATTTGATAAGTTTCTATTAATTTAAATGAACCTGTTTTTAAGATATGATAATCTTGACAAACCAATTAAACTGACTATGAAAATAAAATTTCATATGAAGTTTATGTAACTCACTAAATAAATTTTCAATTATATCCTTGATAAAACCTCTTTAAAGTTCCATCACTGCTTTCAAAATAAGTTTTAAAAAATTGTTCTCACTTTTTTTCTAATTATTACATGTGTCCTTATTGTAATTTTTATATTGTTCAATAATGTATAGATTTGGTATGGGCCAGTTTAGAGATACCCAATTAGTTACCACTTCAATTGTATGTTTTGTTGTTGGAGTTGTAGTTGGATATCAATTTGCAATTCAAAGACGTCGTTGGCTTCAATTTAAAAAAGATTACTTAAAAAAAAATTTGGACGAAACAAAAAAACGTCTTGATGCATCATGAGGTAAGTGTAGTGTTTTGAAAAAGGCAGTGGCTTGAAGTCTGCAACCAGAAGCCAAATTTTTAAAAATTAAAAGTCCAATAATTGTTTTTTCAACTCAATTGTCATATTATCATTTTTACATGGTGTCTTGCCAGCTAGTGTAATGCAACAAGAAAAGTGTTGGTGAATGGATTGCAGTACTTTGGTTTGATTTCTGGTTAAAACAGATCTGTTTTTTTTTTACTGTATGTTAAACTATATATAAAATACTTGCAGATTTTGTAAATAAAGTTAATGTACAAAATTGGGTTTAGAACTAGAAATTAGATATGGTTAAAGAACTAAAAGCTAAATTGAACTTTAATTGCATTAACTTCAGTGTAAATTATATTGGGCATGCATTAAGTTAGGAATTAAATTTACAAGTCTGTATATGCTAATCTGCGCTTAAGCGAATTCAAATTAGCCTAAGTCATTTTTATCCTGATTTAGCTTTAACCATATCTTAATTTTAATTAAGAAGTGGTTAAAGCTATGTTAGGGCGAAAAGCTAAGTTAGGGTAAAAAGGACTTTGGCTAAATTAGTGCAGTACCTTCAAATACTACAGGAGCTGCATGGAGCCAATGGAGCCACTGTATAAACTTCAAATACTACAGGAGCCACATGGTGACCCTTTAAATGAAGTCTAGAGATGCATAGAGCCACATGGAGCTGCATGAAGCCACCATGTAACCTTCAAATACTACAGGAGCTGCATGGAGCCACCGTGTAAACTTCAAACACTACAGGAGTCGCATGCAGACCTTTTAAATAAAGTCTAGAGATGCATGGAGCCATTGTGTAAACTTCAAATACTACAGGAGCTGCATGCAGACCCTTTAAATATAGTCTAGAAATGCATGAAGCCATATGGAGACCATTAAAATATTGTTTAAAGATGCATGGAGCCACAGTGTAGACTTCAAATACTACAGGAGCCACAGTGTAGACTTCAAATACTACAGGAGCCACATGGAGACCCTTTAAATACAGAGCTGCATGGAGCCACTGTATAAACTTCAAATACTACAGGAGATGCATGAAGCTGCATCGAGCCACTGTGTAATCTTCAAATACTATAGGAGCTGCATGGAGACCCTTTAAATATAGTCTAGAGATGCATGTAGCCACATGGAGCCGCAGTGTAGACTTCAAATACTACAGGAGCCACATGGAGACCCTTTAAATATACTGTAGTCTAGACATGCATGAAGTGGGATGGAACCACAGTGTAAACTGTAAAACAATATTTTGAAGGTCTCCCTGAAGCTCCATACATATCTACACTATATTTAAAATTCTCCATGCAGCTCCTGTAGTATTTGAAGTATACAATTGGCTCCATGCATCTCTACACTTTATTTAAAGGGTTTCCATGCGGCTTCTGTAGTATTTGAAGTTTGCACAGTGGCTCCATGCAGCTCCATGTGGCTCCATGCATCCTTAAACTTCATTTAAAGGGTCTCCATAAAGCTCCTGTAGTATTTGAAGTTTATACAGTGGCTCCATGCATCTCTAGATTTTATTTAAAAGGTCTGCATGTGGTTCCTGTAGTATTTGAAGTTTACACGGTGGCTCCTTGCATTTCTAGACTTCATTTAAAAGGTTTGGTGTAGTATTTGAAGTTTATATGGTGGCTCCATGCAGCTCCATGCATCTCTAGACTTTGTTTAAAAGGTCTGCATGCAACTGCTCTAGTATTTGGTGTTTACATGGTGGCTCCATGCAGCTCCATGCATCTCTTGACTTAATGTAAAGAGTCTGTATGCAGCTCCTGTAGTATTTGAAGTTTGCACAGTGGCTCCATGCGGCTCCATGCATCTTTAGACTTTATTTAAAGGGGCTGTATGCATACATGGTGGCTCCATGCCTCTCTAGACTTTGTTTAAAAGGTCTGCATGGGGTTCTTGCAGTATTTGGAAGTTTACACTGTGGCTCCATGCAGCTCCATGCATCTCTTGACTTAATGTAAAGAGTCTGTATGCAGCTCCTGTATTATTTGAAGTTTACATGATGGCTCCATGCAGCTCCATGCATTTTTAGACTTCATTTATAAGGTCTCCATGCAGCTCCTGGAGTATTTGAAGTGTATACAGTGGCTCCATGCCTCTCTAGACTTTGATTAAAAGGTCTGCATGTGGCTCCTATAGCATTTGAAGTTTATATGGTGGCTCCATGTGGCTCCATGCATCTCTAGACTTCATTTAAAGGGTCTCCATGCGACTCCTGTAGTATTTGAAGTTTACATGGTTGCTCCATGCATCTCTAGACTTAATTTAAAAGGTCTGCATGCAGCTCCTGTAGTATTTGAAGTTTACATGATGGCTCCATGAAGCTCCATGCGTTTTTAGATTTCATTTATAAGGTCTCCATGCAGCTCCTGGAGTATTTGAAGTGTATACAATGGCTCCATGCAGCTCCATGCCTCTTTAGACTTTGATTAAAATGTCTGCATGTGGCTCCTATAGCATTTGAAGTTTATATGGTGGCTCCATGTGGCTCTATGCATCTCTAGACTTCATTTAAAGGGTCTCCATGCGACTCCTGTAGTATTTGAAGTTTACATGGTTGCTCCATGCATCTCTAGACTTAATTTAAAAGGTCTGCATGCAGCTCCTGTAGTATTTGAAGTTTACACAGTGGCTCCATGCATCTCTAGACTTTGATTAAAAGGTCCCCATGCGGCTCCTGTAGCATTTGAAATTTATATGGTGGTTTCTTGTGGCTCCATGCAGATCCATGCAGCTCCATGCATCTCTAGACTTTATTTAAAAGGTCTCCATGTGGTTCCTGTAGTATTTGAAGTTTACATGGTGGCTTCACGCAGCTCCATGCATCTTTAGACTTTATTTAAAAGGTCTGTATGCGTCTCCTGTAGTATTTGGTGTTTACATGGTGGCTCCATGCAGCTCCATGCATCTCTAGACTTCATTTATAGGGTCTTCATGTGGCTCCTGTAATATTTGAAATGTATATAGTGGCTCCATGTGCTCCGTGCGGCTCTTGTAGTATTTGCAGGTACCCAAATTAGTGCAAAAAAAAGAAGATAATATGTTAATTGAATCGAAAAAGTAATTACAAGACCTTTTATTTTCAAAATTTTGGACTCTAGTACTGGACCTTAAATTTAAAAAAGTTTTACCAGACTTTAGATTTTAAAAAGGTTGGATTGTCAGTATCAAACCATTGGCTTAAAAAAAGACATTATTTATTAATATTGTTATTGTAAGAAAGCAATTGTAGCTGTGAATTGATTTAATTTTTTAAAAATTTATTTATGCTTTGTGCTTAAGCTTAAATTATTTTCTAAAAAATTGAATTTTACTCATTTATTTAAAAGATAAAATAGTCCATAGCTATTTTTTAAACAACTTAATCTTGGTTGTATGTAACTATTTTATGTTTTTAGTCTGACTCAACAACTTTTATCAACTTTCTGGAAAGCTTGTGCTAAAAACAACTTTTGTGTAAAATTGAGGCCAAATACTTTTTATCTTCAAAGGCACTTTTCCTTGAAAAGTTGTAAGTTTCAAAAACATTTGGAAGAATTGAACTTTTTATCTGGTTTGACAAAATATGTCAATAAAGAAATGTATTTATTTGAACCAAAGCCACTAAAAGATGAAACATTAACAATAAGACAGCTTTTGGATGAGTGCAAGCTACCTACTGATGTTTTAGCTTTAATTGGTGATATGCATCAATTGGAAAAACTCTGGAATGATGAGTTGGTGTATTATTTAATAAGACTTGCTCAATTAACATGTTTTAATCAAACTAGTTTTAATGACGAAGAGATTTCAATATCTGAAGTTATAAACAATTGCAACTTTCATGTTCTTCTTCGCAAAATTATTCTTATTTCCCCTTGCATGAAATCAACAGATTTAGTGTTCTGTTTTCATTCTGCAGCAAATTTGATGATTCCAGCTAACAGTTTTGTAATCACTCGATTAGTTGAAGTCATGCAACAAAGAATTAATGATTTCTTTCCAAAGGTATCATTGCATCAAGTTTACCTATAGCACTGCATTTATTGTTCCATTTTGATTTTGATTAATTAAAAAAACTTTATTGTTAATACTAAAATTTGTATTTTATCAAATTAAAATCAACATTTGTTAAAACTTTGTAGGCTTTTTTTATCTCAAAGCTAATCTTTATATGAAGGATAACAACAATAAATGTATAATTTTTTTCTTAGGATGTTGCTATTTGTCACTTAGGTTTACTTAAATATCAGTTTCAAACTCAATCTATGCTTGCAATGCAAAATGGCTTGACTTTGCATTTGGAAAATATAGCTAAAGATGAATCATTTTTTGTAAAAACTGCAATTAGTGATGGGCTTAAAACTACAATGAACCTTTCAAAATATTATGGACCTTCTGGTAAGTTTAACTGCAAATCTTATATTTATCCTGAATAGCAATGCATAAAAAGATATGAAAAGTCACAACTTGTTGATATGACATCTACAAATTTTTCTAAGGATTGCAATCATACTAGATTGACAATCTTTATTTGCAATAAGCTGGAATGCTCTTGATTTTAACCATTTTTAAGCTAATTTTAAGTAAAAATATTGGTTTAAATGAGTTATACATGTATATTAGGTTGAGAAATATGTTCATAGCATTTTTATCAAAGATTTTTATTTAAACAAAAATGAAAAGTTATGGCTATAAACTAATAAATTATGTATTCTCTGTTGCTGTTTACAACCTCCTCCCACCTCTTGACCAATTTGTCAATGCTATTCTGCCAAAAATCCCCGGGTCTGGTATCAAAGAATTTGTTGAGCCAGTTTTTAAGGTCCTCTTCATTGTCGAAGGTAACGTCTAATTTGTGGGTGCAAGGTCCAGAGAATATGGTGGATGCAGAAGGATCTTCCATTCGAGCTCTTGGAGTGTGGCTTTGATGACTGTGCAATATGAGGTCTGGCGTTGTTGTGAAGAAGTATGGTTTGGCCTTGTTGATGCAGTCTTTTCAATCAAATAGCCTCATTCACGTGATGTAGCTGGCTATGTAGAGCTCCTTGTCGACTGTGGCATTCCTTTCAAGCATTTTCCAGTGCACCATGCCCTCCCAGTCCCACCAAACACAGATCATGGTCTTCCCTGGATGGAAGTCAGGCTTAACTCTCAGCTTTGGCATATCTCCAGGAGCCACCCATTTCTTTGCCTAATATTTATATATAGGCACCATTTCTCATCTCCTGTGACGATTCAGTACAAAAAGCGCTGTTTGTGACCATATGTTGCTTGATGGCAGGTGAGATGTTGAGAAGCAATTTGAAGGTGATTTTCTTTGTTGTTTTCGCTAAGCTGATGAGGCACCCAGACTCCCAATTTTTCTGTAAATCCCATTGAATGAAGATGATTGAGAATCGTTTTTTGTTCGCATTTCATTTTTTCGGCCAATTCATGACTTGTTTGGCAACTTTCTTCCTTCAAAAATGCTTTGAGATGATCTTCGTCAAATTCAGAAGGTCTTCCACTGCGGGGCGTTGATGTCAAAATTGCTATTTTTGAACTTCGCAAACCATTTTCTTGCCATAGATTCACCTATGAAACCTTCCCTGTATACCATGCAAATGTCCTGGGCTGCTTCAGCAGCTTTTTGGCCTTGATGAAAAGCGAAGAATAGCAGGTGTCAAAAATGTTGCTTTTTAGCCCCTGGATATTCCATATGTAAGCCTCACAAATGATAAAATCTCAAAATACTCAAAAAGATGATCAGCACAGTTTTTTACAGTAGAAAGAGCTCTATCGAATGAATATATACATTTTGCCAAGTAGTAAAAAATCATTGTAAAATAAAAAAAAACATAAAAATGCTATGAACATATTCTTTAACCCAATACTTTAATATTTGTCTTTTCTGCAGTATTTAGAATTCAATTATCAATCTTGACAGAATCAAATAGAACTGACAAAAAATATATTAAACTTTCAAATACACTAATACATTAAACTTTCAAATGCACTAGTACATGAATTAAAACAGTCAAACAATATTTTGAATATTTTAATAACAAGTAAAAATCCTACAATATTGATTCTTAATTTTAACTTGAAGTGCATCAGAACTGTAATATTTAATTTTGGCTGAAACCAGATTTTAGAACAAAATTGCATGCCTCACTATAACATTCAAGCATAGAAAAAAAATATCAAATGACCAATGAAGAAATATTTGGCATAACAATTTATGGAATGTTTGTAGATAACTCCATCGTATGACTTTCTTTACAGCATTGCTATAATTACATGTACATTTCAATTACAATATCAACATTTTTTTTTTACTTGTGCATTATCTTACCACTTAAGTGATTTTTTCCTATTTAACAAGAAGAAAAATTCATTAATGAACTATTTTATGGCTAGCTGTTTGTCTAAGGCATAATTTTTATCAGTTTGTTTCTAATCTTGACATTTTTGGTGAGTTTAGTGAGAATCGTAAAAGGTAGCTGTGGCAAAGTTGCTGGGATTTAGTAAAGTTTGACAGCTGAGATTTTTGATTTATCTGTGGTAAATAGAATGTTGGCTTTTTTCTACTCAAGTGCAAAATAAAACACAATCAAAATAGGCCCAGAAATTGCTCTTTTGTTTGAAATGAATTTTACAATCACTTTAAGAAAAGTTATGCATCAAGGTACCATATTCTTGCAATCTGTCTGATCTTTTCAACAAAGCTGACCAGTGTTTTGTGTGGTAAAGAAGTTGAGCATTTTGGGCTTGCATTTGCAGTTGACTGAAGGCAATAAAAAAAGTAGTCATTCAAACTGCCAAAGCAAATGCGTTTATGCCAAGTCTGTATTGCTTTGTTGTATAGAAACAGAAATGTCTAAAATGGCAAAGCACTGTATTTTCATCCAAGGATGGGGAGCACTGTAAAAGCCATATACATTCAGCTGTAATGAAGTAAGACTGCGTTTTTTTTAAACAACCCACAAATTATTTGATTAAATACATATTGAACTTCAATATTTATTTACCCATTTATCATTGAGTGTTTAAATCATTATAATTGGTTGTTTATAATGATAAAATATTACTACACTATGCTTATTTAGATTTTTTTGTACAGCAACTTTATAGATTAAGGAGTATATTATTATTGATTGGTATTTGTTAATACGTTTTTTATTGGACGTTAAAATAACCATTATGACAAGTCACCATTACAAGCAGGTTATGACGCCTTAAGAATGGCATCCCACAGGGATCAGTCTTGGCTACCCTCTTGTTTAATATCTATACATCTGACCTGCCAATGACAGTCGGCAGAAAATTTGCTTATGTTGATAACCTGGCCATCTTGCACTGTGCAAGTGACTGGCAGGTGTTGGAGGAAACTTTTATTCAGGATATGGCAACTCTATCCTCCTATTTTTACTAACAGAAGCTCAAGCTTGTACAACAATGACAGTGTCTGCAGCCTTCCATGTTTATAGCAAGGAGGCATGATGTGAACTTAATATCTTTGTCAACAGACTGGCCCTACCATTTTGTGCTGAACCCACTTATTTTGGCATACAGGTGGATAGGGCACTCATATTTCACTGACATAGCCACCCTTGCCTTGGTCCATTTTGCGACTGAGTACTGTTTTCCTGTTTGGTGTTGCAGTGCTCATACTCTTTTTTTGACAAGCCCATTAATGACAAGGCATCCCTTGTGCACAGTGACCAGATGCTTGCGTTTCACACCAATGGACAACTTTTTTATGTTAGCAGGCATCCAACCAACTGAGCTTTGCCACCAAAAAGCTATACTGTCTCTAGCTTGCTATGCTCAGGAGCCAGAACACCTCCTATATGAAAGGCTCCTGTTTCTATTTCATGGACAGCTGTGGCAACTTAAATCAAGACACCCATTGATACCTTCTGTACTGGAACTGCTGAACAATCCCACCCAGTCATGCACTGGTGTACCACAATGGACAGAATATTAATGAAGCATGGAGTGGCAAGAAAACGTCTCTAGACTTTATACATGTATTGGAGATGTTGGCTCAACACCACTGGGAATTAGCTTTCCCAGACCTGCATAGGTCAAGTTTAACTGCCTCTGAACTGGCATTGGTCTGTTCCAGTCAGAAACACACAAATAGGGTATGGCTTCTATGGCAGCCTGTGAGTGTGGCACAAAGGAGCAGACAGCTGACCAGATAATAACATCGTGCCCCATCTATCACCATCCAAATGGAGTCCGTGCTCTCACATGTGAAAAAGAACCTGGTGACCTGGCTGATGGAAACATGTCCAGCCATTTAGTGGACCATTCAACTCCTGTCCATCTCCTCCAAACAAAGAAGATGAAGAAGATCACCATTACCACATAAATGACATTTTGTGCAGCTATTTTTTTCATAGAGCATTCAAATAATACTTTGCAAAAAAAGCACCACAAATTAACTGCATTGACTACAGCTTCATGTCATCGGTTCATCACTATTTGATTTCAAGCTAAGACAAGAAGTTTTATTGAAAATTGCTACAACCAACACTGGAGCTGGAGCTAATAAAATTTTGTGGTTCCAGCTTCAGCTCCACAGAAATATTTGAAAAGGCTCAGCTCCAGCTCTAGAAAAAAATGCTTGGCTTTGCAGCTCCTGCTCTAGCTTCCCAGCCCTGTTTTATCTATCTTTGTTTGTATTCCTCCGCAAAGTGATGAGTAGGGCAAGTTTTTATTGACCTATAAAATTGGAAAACTTGCTCTTTCAAATTATAGAAATTGACTTTTTATTGACCTATAGAGTTTTATTTTAAGAATAACCAAAATAAAACGAAAAAATGCGTATACAAAATGTATTATATACATCTACACATTCACAGGCTGCCGTTTGGCTGTGGCTGTCCACGAAAAACTTTTTTGAGCATGTAACTACGCATTCACATAGCTTGCAAAATAATTCATTCATCGGAGTTTTACTAAATTCTGCGGGAAACTCATTCACGACATTGTGCACTTTTATGTGCTGCTGAACTTTCACTTTTGGCATTCCGTTCACCTAACAAATCTAATATAATTTGTGTCTAAAAACAGTAACATAACATTTTATCACTACAGGCATGAAATCGTATACACTAAAAAATTGACTTTTTATTGACTTTATAACTTTTCTCATATGGCTTTGTAACAAAATTTTTTTCATTTCTACACGTTTTGAGGCATTTTGAGGCTGTAATAACAAATTGACTTTATTGACAAAAACTTGCCCTAGTCATGAGCTTTGATTAATGACTAAAAGAATATGATTGCAAATTTTAAGCATTTATAACTGAAATTTGTAGTTCATAAGATTTTTGAAAGTCTAGCTGCTTTTTTATATTGAAAAACTTCAGGGGAAATCGTCAGAATGAAGCAGAATTGAAACCGAACTAAGTTATAAAGGGGGAAAGTAGAGTTCTCATTGGCTGAAAGAAATTAGCCAATGAGAGAAAAGATTAAGAAATTTTCAAAGAGTAGACGAATTCTTTTTGCTTACACAGAAGGGGATTGAGAGATTTAATGAAAGTCGCTTCAAGAGCAGAAAGGTGAAAGGAAGAGCGACCTCGAGCGAGAATAGAAAATTTTTCGTTGCTGTAATGAAGGGCGCATTGGGCGTTGTCAAGAAGATGTTGACCAATGGCGGATTCGTGAAATTATTGTGGGCGTGTGTTGTTCTTGCAAGAGCGGGAAAGACTTTGGCGGTTGGCCGAGGCACGAGGATCGGTGATGGATCTAGGAACGTGTTGTTTAATTCGCTCTTCAAGCTGTTGAGACGTGCGACCAACGTACCGACTATCACAGTGGCACAAAAACTGGTAAATAACATTGCTGTGATGATGGGAAGGCAACACGTCTTTCTTAATCGCTGGAAGGAGCTGTCGAGTGTTGAAAATAACACGTGGTTCGACGGAGAAAAAGCAGCGTTTCACAGCAGACGTAATCTGCTTTTAGAACTTCATCAAGACGTTTCCAATCCATGGGATGTGTAGGTAGACAGGGCACTTTTTTACTGTGTGGACCGGGTTAGAATTTAGTTGTTGAAGTTTTCGCTTGAAAGCCGAATTGATTACACGTTCCAGGTAGCCATTTTCTAAAAGAATTGAATGAATTTTGCCAAGCTCTTGGTCCAGTTTGCTTTTAGAACAAATCATAAAAGCTCTGTGAACGAGAGTACCAATTAGATTGATTTTCCGTTTCTGGGTACTAAAAGAGTTCCAACGTAGATATTGGCCAGTGAAGGTGGGTTTCTTGTATACTGAAGTTAGAAATTCTGAATCATGCTTTTCTACCAACACGTCAAGGAAAGGGAGAGAGTGATTAGATTCCTTTTCATAGGTAAAGTGAAGTGAGGGATGAAGGGAGTTGAGCTGGGTGAAAAAAGTGTTGCAGTCTTCTTCATTGTTGAATAGAGCAAAAGTACACACGCCCACAACAATTTCACGAATCCGCCATTGGTCAACATCTTCTTGACAACGCCCAATGCGCCCTTCATTACAGCAACGAAAAATTTTCTATTCTCGCTCGAGGTCGCTCTTCCTTTCACCTTTCTGCTCTTGAAGCGACTTTCATTAAATCTCTCAATCCCCTTCTGTGTAAGCAAAAAGAATTCGTCTACTCTTTGAAAATTTCTTAATCTTTTCTCTCATTGGCTAATTTCTTTCAGCCAATGAGAACTCTACTTTCCTCCTTTATAACTCAGTTCGGTTTCAATTCTGCTTCATTCTGACGATTTCCCCTGAAGAGTGTCAGATGAAAAGCTTTGGGAAGAAAAATCTTTTACTTCACGCAATCTTCAAATTCTGTACCACCAAATGTTTATTGAAAAACTCAGCTTCAATGATTTGACCTGTAAGCGAAACACTAAAAAAGACTTTCCCAACAAACATTATTATCTCCACTAAATGAAAAGCGGGCTGTGCGAATATCGAAAACTTGATATTTAAAACGTATTGCAAACCTTGGTTGAAATGGCTTGAAACTTAGCCGCAGTGAAATAAACAAAGTGTTGGAAGATTAAGTTGTGGCGGCTTGATATAGAGCGTTACTCCACAATTCTATTCGAAAAACTAGTCAAGATAAAAGAAATCATTCTAATAGTTAAATGTACTAATCAGTTACCCTGCACAACTTTTTTTTACAATTGTGTTTATTATTTTTTTGTCCAAAGAAAGTAATTGCAATTTTTTTTTTCAGAATATTGTGACTACGTTAATGTGTAATAGCTAAAAACTTAATAATAAGTTTTTTTAAATTTTTTAGCATCGCCGCAATTGCGGAAATGCCTGTTTAGTTGTGTGAACGAGTATGTCAAACGTTTTAATACCGAAGAAAATATAAGCAATGACATGGCTGTGAAAGTTTTGGCTTCTTTATCTGGCTTGCGATATTATCATAAACCTCTCGTTTCAGCGTCATTAAAAGCTCTTTTGTCCAATCCAGGTAATATACTTTAGTTTTGAAAACTGTATGAAGGTCAGTAGTCGGCAGCGTGGTCGAGTGGTTAGAGCGCCGCGATTGTGATTGACATTGTCTTGATTCAAAACCTACTCGCGCCATTCTGTTGTGTCCTTGGGAAAGACACTTTACGACACTTTCCCCTGCTTGGCAGTCTTAGTAAGCAGTATTAAATTTTGGTCATATCTCTATGAAAATAAAAATTTAAACCTAAAAGCAATACCTTGGCATCTCCGGGAGCAGGTCGAGGTAATTGCTTGTCCTATGTATAGCACCTCCCTCCTTTTCCTGCTATTCAGGAGGATAAATATAGATATGAAATGAAAATGAAATGTTTAAGCTCAAGATAATACGTTGCTCTTGTTATGCCGTGAAAGTCGCATGATATAAAGTTTAGATACAAGCCAAACTCGTCGTCTTGTAAAAATGCCAAGTTATCTTTTGTTAAAGTTTTTCCTTATTTTGAAGTCCGAATTTTTTCTATGCGATGTAATCTCTTTTTTTTTTTTACTTTAGGTCAACTCTCTTTTTTGCAACAGGCATCGCTAAGCAAATCTTTCAAATATCTTAACATTTCCTTTACGGAACAAGAAACTGCACTTCTAAAAGAGAAATTTTCAGATAGTTTTCATAAGATGGGTCTTTCAGCTTGAAAAACTTCTCGTTGCCAATTATTGTTTTAATGTGGCGAATATTGTAAACCTAAAATCGTTCAAAATCGTGAAGATTCTTTTGAGCCAATTTTAATGCTTGTATTATTCGATTGTAAGCGACTATTACGACCTCATCATTTTTTCTTATAATTTTATAATAAAAAAATATCTTTCATGTGCTTTGATTGATCATTTGTATTAATGTAAAAACCCAATATTTGAGATAAATTTTGAGTAGTTTAACATTTCTTTTTGCGATTCTAAATTTGTGTACTTAAGTCAAATAAAGCCTAAGCTTTTGTTAAGTTTTAAGATTTTTGTGGTGCTTATGTTTTCTTTGCAAACGCTGCACGTTTAAAAAGTCTTGAAAATAAATTTCCCACGCATAAAAAATCTGGGTTTGATTTTGAAAACTTACTGTACAATGTAAATCATTGGTTACAGGTTTACACGGCTGATAAGTTTGGAAGTGAAGGTTTAGCTTAATCTCAACGCCTTGGTTAAATATAGCAAAAATGTATCATAGCGGCAGCGTTGCTGGGAAGTTTAATTAGCGATTGCAATCAAATTGCTTTGTGACGTCACGTTGCTCTAATTTTGACCAGGGCACTTAGGCAGGATTACCAATTCATGCTTGTTTCTAAGATCTGAGCTTATTTTTATGGCCACTTTTAAAGATAATTTTAATTTTTTTATTTCTAAAAAAACATGCTTAATTTTGAGTTCAGTGCTTAAATTTCATTAATATTGTTTTAGTTTTCAATAACATTTCTATAAAACGTGCTTATTAGAAGACCTTCATTGTCCGAAAAAAAGGTTTTTTCTGGTGAAGCATGAAGTAAGTGAAGACTTTTTTGGCCGTTATTACTTCTCAACTAAAGCTTGCAAGTAGTTTTGAAACTAGTTTTACTTTGATTAATTAGCTACCGGTATGCTTATTTTTTTGGTCAATTTAGATGGTGCGGGTAACTCTGCTTATAGGCATTAGGCATTTATGCAATTTCATTTGTTAGGCTGTTTTTGCAGATTGAGAGAAGTTCTTTACGCTTTCTCAAAACTTAGCCCATTCGTTGGTTTATTATTAACCAAAAGAATTAATAGCTGATACAAAAAAATTCGTCCTACATCATTGCGTTTCAATATTTCTGGTACGTATCGTAGAGCTAATTTTGTGTATTTCGCGAAGCCCAATGTAGTAGATTCATGTAAACAAGATAACCAACAAATGTTAAACCGCTTAACCCATATTAACCCAAAGGTAGAAAAAATAGAGAAAACTTTCTGAATTTTTTATTAACAACTAAATAATAATGTGTTACAAGAAGAAACTTGTACGAAAAGTAAAACTGCATTTTATATCTCAAAGCTATTCATAATCTAAAATAATAAAAAAAACAGTTATTTTTAGTTAGAAAATGCATTTGAAATAATGACTACAAATGTAGTCATTGGGATAGTTCGGGTTAATTTGGAACGTTTTTTATTTTTTTCTCTATATTTATCCTCCTGACTTGCAAGAAAGCGCTGGAGGCGCTTACGTAGGGTAAGCAGTTACCCCGACCTGCTTGCGGAGATGCCAAGATATATATGACTTTAATTTAGAACTGCTTGCCCATACCACCAAGCAGGGGAAAGTGCCGTAAAGTGTCGTTCCCAAAGACGCAACAGAATGGCGCGAGTAGGTTTTGAACTATGACCGTCTGCCGACAAAGGAACGTGAGGGTTGGGCAAAGTTTTTTAATTAATTGTTAGCTAAAATACTCTAGCTTTTCAGTTTCTAAGAAAATATAACCATTTAAAATTTTTGGAGTCTTAAAAAAAATTTGCTGTTTTTTTCTGGGAGACAGAGGTGGATGTCTCGAGACACGTTTTTTAAAGTCCCGAACTCTGACCTCTGCATCTCGAGTCCAGGTCGAGACATAGCAACGATGTCGCAAAGCCCGCAAGTGTTGTAATTACGTCATAATTTTTTAATAAAAATACCCTTATTTGTACGTTGTTTTAGCTATTTCGGCGTCATGGCCCTCAAATTTTCTTTAGTGACAATAAAATTGAACCAATGCAATTTTTATTACAAGCCTAGACACCGTATTAAGGTACTGGAGAATTTATAGTCCTATTTTTATCAACATTTTAACGTCTGCATTTCATATTTATTTGCTATCTCGATTATTATCTCGAAATGCTAAACTTGATAACAAAATTTGGTATCTCGAAATGCGACAATATCACGATGTTCTTTATTGTAGTCAATATATGTTTTATGACATTATTATAGGTTACATTCTTTGCGTTACAATTAAAACTATTGACACGATTGCGGTTCAAAGTCTACTGGCTTGGTTTTGTTGCGTCCTTGTGGAAAGATACTTAACAGCACTGTTTTGCTTTAACTTTCAGTCATATTACAAAATAAAAAATTTCAATTGAACAGCAAAATCGTTTCATCTCCGGAAGCAATTCGGGAAATTACAAGCATTTAGATGGTTAGGATTTAGAGCTTCAATGTTTGAAAAAAAAATTCCACTTTTGGTTGGAAAAGTTCAGCTGGCTTAATGCATGAAAGTTGGGGTGGGACGCAGGCATTTAGTGACAATGCTTAAGGCATCATTTAAGACACTATTTATGAGGCGAGCATGTGCATTGTGGGCTAAAAAGCATTTAGCTATCATCGAATATAGCGCAACAGCGTGACGCGGAAAAATAGTTTTTGCGCCATACCACATGGTGGTGAAAAAACGTGAGCTATTTGTCCAGTTTTCAGTATCAGTATCTTTTATTTCCGTCCCACCACTAAAAAAAAGACACAAACAATAACAATAGATCACACAACACTAAGTAGAGCAAGAAAAAGGACGAAGCAACAAAACGCTGGACGTTATATCATGCTATAAAAAAAAGACCGAAATATTAGGTAGAAATCGGAGAGACTAGTAAAAGTTTATTGTGTTATAAACTTTTAATTGATGTTTAGCTTCTCGCTTGTTAAAATGAAAGGCTGCATGGTACATGGTCTTCCTTTACCAGCATGATCTTAAGCACGGTAGGCTACTAGTAATAACTATGAAGCTTATTTAGAATAGAAGTTTCACCTATTTTGCCGTTGATCAGTAGGCTACGCAAGGTAGACTCCTCCGACCGGGAAAGTTTGTCGCTCAGGAATGGGTTTTAGCTCCTCTCTTTTTCAACATCTATTCGTACGGTCTGTTTCGTATATTTTTTAGAAAATATGTCTATACCGACCATTTGACCCTTCTGCATACTTATTGAGAGTAAAAGACATAACTGCAGTTTCAGGGTATTTTGTATGAAGGCCTCATATTTAAAGTTTTGTTTTATGCGTTCAAGGTGGTAATTGGTGTTTCGCCCCCCTACTTAGATGATTTAATTTATAAGTGTACACCAGTGGTTCTCAAACTGTATGCCGCGAGATTTCCAAGTGTGTTGCGAAACTTAAAAAAACATTTGTTTATTGCTCCGCAATCTTTTCTTTTAGTGGACACTACTTTTTAGAGGCGAAATCAAGATCTGCACTCTGGTCCAAGTGCCGTGAATTTTAAAAAGGTCTCAAAGTGTGCCACAGGCGCGAAAAGTTTGAGAACCACTGGCATAGATCTTTTTACTCTTTACGTTCTTCTTATCCCTTGTAGCCTACTTTTCCGAATTTGGTGATTGTAGATTTAGTGTCTGTGGTCCATTTCTATGGAATAATTTACCTAATCAATTAAAAATAGTTCAATCGCTCTCCAATACAGAATGTTATTACAAACTCATTTATTTATTTTATTTATTTCATCTCTATATTTATCCTTCTGACTCGCAGGAAAGCGACGGAGGCGCTAATACATAAGGTAAGCAATTACCCCGACCTGCTTCCGGAGATGCCAAGATATTGCTGTCCGCTTGTAATTTAATAGATATATGACTATAATTTAGAAGTGCTTGCTAAGACCACCAAGCAGAGGAAAGTGCCGTAAAGTGTCTTTCCCAAGGACACAACAGAATGGGTTTTGTTCTCTTGCTTTTGTCAATTAATATTGTGGTAATATCAGCAATGGCCTTACAAAAAGGGGGGCCCGATACAAGGAAAGTAAGAGGGGAGCCACTATTTAGTGTACTAAAAAAGGTAGCCGCAGCCATTTTTAGTGTATGAAAACAAAGTGATTAGTAAAAAAATGGTCTTCCATTTAGGGGGGCATTATTGAGTGATCCAAAGCATGGAGAGACAAGTGATCACTAAAAAAAAGTCTTTTCTTTAACAAGCACAATTGACAACAACCTAACGAGCAGAAGTCGAGCATGCTGCTGATTCAAAAAATTTGTTTCTTTCTTTTAAACATGCCTTCGACGTCCTGGTGCTACTATTCTTGTACAGGGGGGTACTTTTTGATGTATTTTAGGGGGGCTTGGTGCGGCCGCACCATTCGCACCGTATTAAAATCATCACTGGGTAATATTGTACTGTTTCATGATTTTATTTTACTTTTTTAGTTTCCTTTGGTGTGAAGCGCCTTTGATAAAAATAGTTTTGGTAAAAAGCGTTATATAAATGTGTACAGGGTGTTTCATCTCAATATGTCACTTTATGATAACTTATATATCAATAACTGTTGGAGATATGAAAACCAAAATTTTTTTTGCTGAAAACTAATGTTCTCAAGTTTACGCAGCAAAAATTTGAACGCAAAAATTAAAGAAATAAACGTTTTATTAAACTTTTCACAGATGTTCAATATGCGAGCCCTTGGTTACACAGCACACATCGAAACAATATTCCATTTCTTGCCAAACTCGAACAATCATATAGGGTTTGATGGTTATCTGTATGGTACGTCGCAGAGATGAGCGGAGTCACTTTTTTTGGGGTCCGAATCCAGTCTGGCTCGATTGATTTAAACTCCAACTCCAATCCGACTCCAAGAATTTTTTCTAAACCATGATCCGACTCCATGTTAATAAAATTTCATATATACAAACAAAAAACAATATCTTGTAACAATAAGTAAGTTGGTCGTAACTTAGTAATTAATCAGCCAAACAATGATCAAACAAAAAACAATGATCCACCAATGTTTCAAAAGGCATTCCAAAGTCTGATAAACTTTTAAAAAGTATTTTTTCAAGATTTTCTGCTGTTTTTGTCTCATTAAATTCTTTCACACATATCACAAATTGCTGCTGATAAAATGTATGGTGATACAGATAGAATAAAAGTTACGTGATCTTAGATCTGTTTATAAATCTGTGGTAATACCAACTAAACAAGATTTTTTAATAGCCTTATTTAGGCTACTTCCTCTATCAACTTTTCTCTTGAAGATAATGCATTTTTTTCTATGCTTCTTTTTATAGTGAATCTGGAAGGAAGTATTGCTTTTGCATCAACAATGCCATGTGTAGCTCCAACTTTTATCATTGCATTTGCAAACTGTATTAATCCATCACCTTCAACTACACTTAATGGTCTTACATCTGATACAACAAATGCAACTGAACTATTTAACACTGTGTCTTTTATAACTTTTGTCAAGCTCATGTCAGACTTACTAAAATATGCTGTTACTTAATACTTTAGGAGATATTTTTGCATTATATTTGCATCGTTTTAAGTGATCATTTAAATATGTTGTTCCACTAGTCGACTTATTGTGTTTTAATGCTTTCTTACAAGTTTTACAACTTACGTATCCAATACAATCTTTACTTTCAATATGATTTAAATATAAAAATTTTTACCAAACTGTGCGCTTTCCAGAAGTGTTAGGTATTTCCAGCAATTTGTTATCTTCAAGAAGTTTGCAAACTTTATTAGAAGAAAAATTCATGTTTATGTTAAAAGTAATCAAGGCTGCTCAAAATAAATAACCTAAATATATCAAATCTATTTAACTAAATGTAATAATATTTTATCTTAGATTGAACTTAGCAACTTAAACTTAACATTGGCAAATATCATACAAGTATACAAGTAAATTTGCACTAGCTTAAACTTAACATTAAAAAAAAACATATCTGACCATGGGAAAAAATCTATGCATTTATACCATCATTTTGGTAACAAGACAATCTTTATGCAGGCTACAAATACATATACCATAAAAACTAATATTATAATACCAGCCACCAGTGCATTAGACAGGGTGATACGGACTCATTTAAAGGAACTCATGTAAAGGAAAGCCTTACGGTTAAGGTTGGGTTAGGCCGGGATTTGCTTGAACAATAGCGATTATTTTACATGTCAATTTTAAATAATAAATAAAGAACTAGCCGCAAGTGTTGGGTATGAGCAATAAACTCAAAATAAATGCCAGGAATAAAACATTTTGAAGATTAAAAAAACATTTTTGAAATAAAAATGTTTCTTCTAATATTTGAAATTAATTGATTTTTAAAAGATACACTTCGACTCCAGTCCGACTCCATTACAAATTAGCAAAAACCGACTCCAGCTCCAGTCCGACTCCGACTCCAGTCCATGCTCATCTCTGGTACGTCGGTCTGGTGCTGCTTTGAAAATTCTGTTTGAAATTTACGTTGAACGCATGTCCACGAGTTGTTTTTATCAAATTTCAAAACACAAAACCCTTTCTCCTTTCCATTAAAAGACATTTTAAGCAAATAAAAGGCAGATTAATGGAAATGATATTTTACGCAAAAAGCTGAAATTTTGATTGAGACATAACGATGGTCTGGCAAAAAAAATTTGAGATTTTACCTTGTAGCGATCGCCACATTTTTCACGTTTGACATAATTGTATATTTTTGTTCGTTTATTCACTTTTTTCTTTTTGGATAGAAAACGAGAAAGTCTTGCGTTGTAAAAAGCACATGTAGAAAAGTTCTTGTACTGTTGGCTTGAAGAATAAAGAAAGATTGTTGTTTTAATAATAATAAAAAGAAGATCTGTAAAAGTTTGTGAAATTTACATGTAGCTACTGTATATATAAACCTTCTAACCGCTACAACCTATCCAACAAAATCAATTTTATCCTGTTACTTTTGCCAGTTACCGAGATATGAGATTTTTTAAAGTGACATATTAAGATGAAACACTCTGTATTATTATTATTATTACCTCAAATAAATTGTCTTCGAATTTGGAATTTCGAGCTTGAAATTATCCTGTGACTCTTTTTTCCTTGAATGGAAAAATTCATGTGTAAAGGAATCCTGAAATAATTCCTATTGACTATAAAATTTCCTTCAAAACGATATATAACATTTCGATCGGGAAGTTTGTTTAATTCAAGCTTGAATTCACACGAGTAAAAGTTGCGATTTTTGAAAACCGCTTTTGATTTTGGCTCTTGAGCAGCAGTCTGTTTAAAATTGTATTGGTGTTTTCATATACTGAAAACCGAATTTTGATAACTATGAAATGTTTTTCAAAATGACATTAAACATTACATCAATTTCCATCCGAAAGTTTGTTCAATTTAAGTTTTATAAAGATATATTGTTTTGGTTTAGCTTTTTATTAGGGTTTCCTTGGTAGGAAAAGTTTATTACGTTTTAATCCTAAACTGGTTGTTTTTTTTTATTACGTTTTAATCCTAAACTTGTTATTTAACTTATTTTTTAAAAAAAATTGTGATTCCTTGTAAAATTTTACTTAAGATGATCTTTATGAATACGTGGAAACTGCGTTATTCAAATTCAGTTAAAAAAATTTAGTTTTATGTTCGTCGGTGGCTCGCGAATAGGAGTTATATAGGATATCTATGGGCTTGCGTCAAATGCGTATGGTGTTGCCGCGACATTTTTTCTTTTTTTTGTAAAATAGAATTTTTGTGCCAGTACTGCAGTGGGTAGTATTGAATAAAAGTTTCCAAGTGTACCGTCAGTATGTCAGTAAACTCAAAAAATATTTTCCTTTGAGAAGGAAATTTATTTAGTTATACAAATGGAAGTAGCACGAAATAAAACTTTATAAAGCATATTTACTAGGTAATCTTAGGAATTTCATTTTCGAAAAAAATTTTATTCGTAAAAAATTAGATAATTTTATAGCAAAACATATATTATTGTTTATAAATTAGCAAATTAATTTAACAGATTTTACAAAAACCACTTGTACTTAGTTTGTAGAAAAGTATGCCTTCTAAAAAGAAAAAATACAATTCAAGATTTCCACCAGTAAGTTGTAAAGTCAACTATTGTTTTTAAAATATTTATTGGATATTTATTCTTTGATTAGCCAATAACAGTATTTTTGTTTTTTTTACTCCAATTATGGCATGTTTAAAAGTAAAAGTTTTTGTCTATAATTTAATTTTATGTTTAAACGAATTTATTACATTTACTCCTTAGTGATGGGCAACCAATATATTGGTGCTTGCTGCTCATGCTCACTTGCCAGGCAAATCACTATATAAGCTTCTTTTCAATGTGATCTATTTTTTAAAGATGGGCTCCAAGAATTTTGGCTCATATTGTACATCTGGCACTTACCTTTCTCTGATGTAATAACTTATGGTCATTTGTAATTTTTGTTTAGATATTGCTTATTATGACACTTAATGTCCCTCACATTATGTGTACTTTTAATGCCTTTCTGATTGATTTTCCATGTGTTTTTAGTATTTATTTTATAAGGAAATCTTCTAAATTGCTATTAAACATTTTAATAAAGATGATATATCACAAATAAATAACTATTTGATAGTGGTAAAAAAATAAATAATTGTAAAAAAACTGAAATACATTAAAAAAATGTTTGGCATTAGCGCATGGGTAGGCCAAGGAGTACCTGTCACTAAAAGGTTAACAAATTTTATTTTTTTACATATATTACCATAAATCTGGATGACTTTGATCAGCAGGGTAACTTTGATCATGATAAATTTTCACTATTTACAAGAGAAAAACTTGGTCAGATACCCTAAAACAGGGTAACTTTGATCAATTTTGGGGTGTTTTAGCTTTTAATAACTTGACACTGTCAATAAAAAATTTTTTTCCTGTTGATTATAACACTGCCTCTGAGCCATTGAATAAAATATTTTGATGATGTTATAACAGCTTTGTGGCTGAATGCTTTTAAACAAACTGTTGAACAATACTTTGGGGTAACTTTGATCACATTTTAAAAATAAAATCAATGTAAGAATGGAGTAAACACATTTGGGGGGTAACTTTGATCAATGTTTTATTTTTAAAATGTTGTAAGAGTTCAAAAATGAAATTTTTAGTTTTTTGAGAGGATATGTAACTTTTTGTTTTTTGAAAGGGGGCAGGGGGTTTGTGTAAAAACCTGATGGCTTTTTCTAGCTGTGTTTTCTTGACTATAAATAAAATAGTTTTCCGTTTCTCCAACTGATCAAAATTATTTCGTTTTATGGTTCTAAACCTAAACATGCACAATATACTTTTATCTATCAATGCCAATCATGGTTATAAAGTCATGCATTCTTTAATTTTGTGAAATGATGTTTTGGCATTTCCATCTTTTAACATTTTTTCAACATATTTTAATGAAACAAAACTATACACTTAACAACAAAACTAAGAGCAAACTTTGCATAGACTAGGTCTGAAAACCTTTCTATGCTGCACCCATACACAATACATAAAGAGTTCTTTAAACTATCAATCTAATAATAATAATAATAATAATAATAATAATAATAATAATATAAATTATAATGCTTAAAATATGCTGAGGTCAGACAGGAACCTCAGCTGCTCTAAGCAGTTGCAAAGATATAATGACATTAAACTCTAAACTTTAAAGATAGTACAAGTACATTACTACTAAAACAAAATACAATCATCAAGGACAAAACACTATGTGCCACATTTTTAACAGCTTGTTAAGCTAGAATTGAAAATCATCAAACTATATACAAAATATGCTTAAACGTCAAAAGCAAGTTTGAACAAATGGGTTTTAAGTTGTTGTTCAAATGTTTCAAAATTTTCTTCCATACAAACTATATGAGGTAACTTATTCCAAGTAGTGCAAATTTTTTGGAGAACATATATGAGTGGTTGATTTCTGTAAAAGAATTTAGTTTCAAGCATAAGTTTATCATGACCACATTTAACCCGTAAATTCAAAGAAGTTGTTGGAGAGAATGATTGAAACATATCAGTTAAATAAGTAGGAGCTCTTCTATGAAGTAATTTATAGGCAATAAGACACAGTTTAAAAGCAATACGATATTGAACAAGTAGAAATCAAGTAGAATCAAACCTATGGCAACAATTTTTTATTTGCAGATGTCTTCCTGACAATTCTCCATTAAGACCATAACAAAAAAAATGTAATAGGCCTAGTAATAGTAATTAGATCAAATTAAAATTATCAATCATCTAATCTTCATTTTGATAAAAAATGCTTTGTGGCCTCACACAACCTTTTTAAGTCATAAAATAATTAAACTTGACCCTTTGAATGAAATATTTTGTTCAAATGAGTAATTTAAGTAAGCAATCAAAATCATCCCAAACCTGGAGACTTTGATCAGATATTAATTGGTGCTCTGGTCTTAACACATGATATCAGACCTAATAAGAAATGTTGTGTCAAGATTTAAAAAGTTTATTTTTTTGAGATGTGGTTTGTAAAAATCAAGATAGCTTTAAATTATCAAAGTCACCCCAGTTTACGGTGGATAAAAAAGACATTAGAATTAGGGTTCAATTAAACTTTTGTCTTTGGTTCACTTGTTTTGCAGTTTAAAATTATATTTGAGTTTAATTTATGTCATAGACAAAAGCCGTCTTCATATTGTAATAATCTGAAAACAAAAATTTCTGTATTCAAATAGTCAACTTTATTATTCTGAATTGAAAACATGTTTATGGGGATGTCTCCAAACTTGAAAATCTTTAGTCTAGTACTGGATGCTAAATTTTTAAAATTAATGGTTAGATAACATTAACGTTTTCAAATGAATTGATTAGTGTAGTACAACAAGAAAGGAGTTGGTGAATGGATTGCAGTACTTTAATTTAATTCCTGGTTGAAATATCTGTTTTTTAAAAATTATATTATAAAATACTTGCAGATTTGTAAATGTAGTTAATATTCAAAATAAACTTAGGACAGGAAAATTCACAAAATTAACTTAAAACTAAGTTAAACATAAATTAGCTTAAATTGCATTGGCTTAACTGTAAATTATATTGAACTCGCATCAAATTTTAAATGAATTTTAACAACTTTTTGTAGGCTAATTTGCATTTCAGCTAACTTGAATTAAGCCATTTTCACCACATCTTAATTCTTAGTCCTAGCCTTAATTTTGTTAATGATACAAGATTGCACAATGTTTGACAGTCTAGATAAAAAGTGTATGTATATTTGAAGTAAAAAATGACTTAAGAAATTTTTTTATTAATTACATATAATTTTTTACTCTTGTGATTAACTTAGAAAAAAAAGCTCTGTTGTAAAAGTAAATTTTCACATTTTAATAATCTTTTATTAAAGTTCCTTATTATTGGTGCTAATATATCAGTATCAGCTGATATGGTTGGTTATCATCCAATTTGCATAATGATTCAACCTTAATGTCAGCATAATCTGAACTTGTCCAAACTCATAATTGACAAATAAAAGTTTCTTTCTAAAATCTTACTCTTAAGTTTGTTGCATTTGATTACAAAATAAATAAATGGAACACAGGACATATCTTTCTCATATGACAACTTATTGTTACATGGTTGTAACAAAATTAAGTTATTTTTTCAATTTTGGTTTGACTTTACCATGATATTAATATACAGGGTGGGCCGTAAATAACGCACCAAAGCATATAAAACAATTCTTATTCATATAAAACAATTCTTATAAAACAATGCTTATTCATTTGTGATTGTACCAGCGTGTACGTGTTTCTCTGTTCATTTGTTAAGTCTTGCTTTAATAAAAACGTGTGTTATTATTATCAGTATTGTTTAATATGCTTTGGTGCATTATTTACGGCCCACCCTGTATATTAGTTTAAGCACACCCCTTAAAAAAGCTCACTGTCTGTCACTAAAAATCTTTTAGATTTAAGGGATTAAAGTTAAAACTTAAATTTCAGATTAGGTTTTGTACTTTTGGGTTGTTTTTTTAGATTTATTGTGTTGGTTTCTTAATATGGAACATGGTAATTATAGATCTGTTAAAAATCAACATGTTGATTGAACTATTTCTTTTGAAGGCATTCTCAAGGTCCTCTTGAAAAGGTTAGGTTTTAGAAATTCAATTTATAAAATTTTCCTGAATTTGACATTCTTTAATTGGTTCAGCTTGCCTTAGTTCAGTTATTCATTTCACAAGTGATAAATCATCATTACACAAAATTTGTTGGCTGTATGGTCAAGTGGTTAAAGCACTGGGCTGATGATCAACATAGTCTTGGTTCAAAACCCACTTGCGCCATTCTGTTGTGTTTTTAGGAAAGACACTTTACAGCACTTTCCCCTGCTTGGTGGTCTTGGCAAGCAGTTCTAAATTACAGTAATACTTCTATTAACCTTTAACGGGTAGAAATATTTTTCACGCATTAAAAGTCGAAGTGGGTCTTTTTGACCCAAGCCTTAAATTTTTCAAAATATTCAACATATGAATGTGCTTGCAATAGTGCTTTGGCTTAAAAAGTTTTTCGAAGTATTAAATGAATGAGAATCTTTCAAAATTTATTGAAATAAAAGTTTTGTTAGCAAAAGAACGAAAAAACAAACGAACAGAAAAGGAAAGGGAAAAATCTTATCCAGCAAGAGTTGTTTCAAAGGTTCATAAGTTGAAAGTTTTATTCTACGCAGTCTTTGCAGATTGGAGGTGCTTGGTGCTCCTTACAGATTGGTTTGGTGCATTTGTAGCAATAAGTTGAGGTCTTTCGATCATTTCCTTTGCAATATGCACACCGAATTCTTCATGATTTTGTATGTACATCTTCTTGATTTGCCATAGAAACTGATGGAATATCGATACCCATGCTCGAAGCACAACGTTCAATGGTGTTTTGAAGAGCTCTTTGTATTCCAGTTCTGCTTTGCAAACGTAATTCAAGTTGTTCCCTCAAAAGTTCTTTTCCAAGACGCCTCAAAAATTCTCGCCGTGAACGGAGGCCATCTTCATCGTTGTTCCACACGTATATTACGAAGGAATTTAGGCAAACTTTATTGACCAGGGAATAAAACAAAGACATCGGCCAACGATTTGTTCTTCTAGAACAAGATGTAGCAGCACATTTTTTATCTGCAGTGTCTACTCCACCTTTTGTTTCATTGTAGAAAGTCACTACCGATGGTTTCTGCTTGTCTCTTGTAGTTTCATCAATGCTTGCATCCGAATGCATTGTGGACAGCAAGATAACTGCCTTTTTTGGTTTGGGCACATAGGAAACCATCATCATTTCTTTTTGGAATCCAAATTGAGAGGAGAGCAACTTACGGTTTTTGTTAGGCATCATTTCTGGTGGAATGTCCGGTTTATTTTTCCTCATTGTTCCGACCAGTGTTACTTTCTTTTTCAGTAGATCTTCAGCTAGTGGAACACTTGTATACCAATTATCTGTTGTCAAGTTTCTGCCTGTGCCAACGATTGGGGAAACCATACGAAGCGTAATATCATGTGGTTTATTGGAAAGCTGAAATGGACCTTCAGGTTGTTTTCCGACATACACTTCCATGTTGCATATGTAATTGGTCTTCGCGTCACATAAGCACTGCAGTTTTATTCCATACTTGGCTGGTTTCTTTGGCATGTATTGCACAAAACAACACCTGCCTCTAAAAGCTTCTAGTGCTTCATCAAGTGTCAAATGCTCTGTAGGACTGTACATCTGACCGAAAGCTCCAACCACACTTTCAAAAATGTTGCGAATCGGGGCCAGACGGTCGGTTAAACGGCGTTCTTCTCTTGTGTTACTATCATCAAATCGCATATGGCATAAAAGAAACTTGAAGCGTTTGTAGGTCATTACAGATCGCAGTAAGTCCATTCCTGTTCCATCAGATTTCCATAGGTCCGCAATATCATGGCGAGAAGCTTGCTGTGCACCAGAGATTACTAAAATTCCCAACATTGCCAAAATTTCCGAAGTTGTTGTTGCAGTAACATCGTACTTGGACGAATATCGATCCTTTATTTTCTCAATTTTCTGGTTTGTATGATCAGTAATTTTGGCAATCACTGCTGGAGTCATAAAAAAACTAAATATGTCCAAAGGAGTTTTAGCATTTTTTGCAGCACCAATTGGTCCAGGCTGTGTTGTTATTATGTTATTTGCACTACGCCTAACATTTGAACGAAAAGGAGTTTCTTGCCACATAGCTCCAGTTTTGGCAAGTAGAATTCGTTTTACTGGAATTTCATCATTGTCGCTTTCGCCATTGTCATCAGAAAGTTCTTGCTCAGAGTCAGAATTGTGTTCTGTTTCTTCAATAATCTCCTCCTCGTAATCAGAATCACTGAATTCTTCTTCAAAATCACATGAGTCCGGATCATTTTCTAGCAATTCCAATACATGTATTGTATCTAGTACACGTTTAGACGCCATTATAGCTCTAAATAATCTAAAAATGCAAGCATAACTTTAGTAACTTAAAGAGTCGAAGCGGGTCAAAATGACCCAACAGATAAATAAATCACTGCTCATTAGAAAAATATCAACTGCAAAAAACTTTCAAATGTGCCACATGTCCGGCCCACTAATAGAGGCAGCTATAGAAAACAACAGCCAATTTAGGGCAGCAGGAACAGAATTAACAATCAATATGTAGCCTTATGGGTCAAAAAGACCCATTTCGACTTGTTAAAGGTTAAATTACAAGCAGACAGCAATATCTTGGCATCTCCAGAAGCAGGTTTGGGTAATTGCTTACTGTATAGTGCCTCTGTTGCTTTCCTGCAAGTCAGGAGGATAAATATAGAGATAAAAATAAATAAATAAAAAATAATAAGTAATGAAGTTTTGGATCAAAATTTATCAACAATGCAAGGATGGTAGTGAAATATTAAAGGTCACCAGAATCAACCACCATTCTTTTCTTTTATTACATCAGCTACATTAATTCAATAGTTAGTTGCAATCAAAGGAATAAAGCATTGGCACAAAAACAAGAAAACAAAACTTTGTTAGACCAGTGATTTTTTATCTGGTGGTTGCAGAAGCATTTGTTAAACAGAATTTTTGATTTAAAGAGAAGATTTTTTTTGAAGAACACAAATAGGAGAAATCAAAAATAGATTTAAGTGAAAATCTTTTTTTTTTCAAGAGTTTACCATAGTTTTGCAACAAAAATGGAGAAATCAGAGACGGATGCTAAGTGAAGACCTTTTTTTATACAGATTACCAGAATTTTGAGACAGATATAAAATTTTGTTCACTAAATGGGGTTGTTAAGTTACTTTAAGTTGGAAATTGGGTTGTGGAATGAAAAAGGTTGAAAACCACTAAATTAGACCAAGAAAATAATTTTAAAAAAATTAAAAATATCTTGCACAGTTAGAAGATAATTTTTTTTATTTACATTACAGAAGCCAAAAAGTTGTCTTAAAAAAGCATTCCATTTTAGAGACAAAGACACTTGAATTTACTGGCAGTCACAATAGAATTAAAATTTGTTTTTTTAAAAAAATATTTATACACAAATTTCAGACGTCTATCAAAATTTTGTTTTTCCTATTTAAACATTTTTGGCATTAACTAAAATTTGTAATTTTGACTTTTTTTTTTACTGAAAATTTTGGAACAAAAATTTGAGTATTAAACAGTTTTCAAAAATTTAAATGGAAACCCTACATTTAGTCTTTGACTAAAAGTTCTGTTATTAGATTAATGTTATACTTTATCATTATCCACCCAAATGTACTGCACTGTTTTTGGACTCCTATTAATTTACAAGACAGTGCTGTAAAAAATTTTTGACCAAGTATTACTTCCAAATTAAGAGAAGTTTCTTGTAAAAAACTTTTAACTATCCTGTGATTTTTTATCTGTAGAAACACTACTGTTGTCCTATTTTTAGATTTTCTTTTAAAGACTTGACTTTAGTTTTCACTTTTTCACAAAGTATAAATTAGTGATCATTATTGGTTGGTGAAGAGGTATTTAGAATTTCAGGATCAGTTTCTGCTCTATGTGTTTGTAACTATAATTTCTTGTAAAAAGTTAACAATTTTTTATTCTCTAAAACAAAACTTATTCTAACTTTACTCTTGTTTTTAAAAATTTTTAGAAATACACTAGGATTAATAATTTAGTTATATCTCCAGTACTGAATTGAAATTGGAAAATAAATTGGGTGGTACAGAAAAGACACTTTTTACTGCTACTGGCTCAGAAATTAGTGTATTTAGGTTATTTAAAATGTTGATTGTCTCAGTGTTGTTTGTGTGTTTTTCACAACAATATATTATTTAATTTTCTGTTTGAAATGTAACATAACAGACAATTGATCCACTAGAACAGTGGTTTCTAACCTTTTTTATATGGCGGCACACTATTAAGCTTTTTAAATTTTCGTGGCATACCCATTAATTGGTTAATAATAAGAAGATCTTCACTTAAAATCTGTCTATGATCTCATAATTTATTTCCCAAAATCAGGGCTACTTTGCACTTGGGAGCCAAAAACTTAAACCAAAAAAGCAAAACAAAATTTTTGATTTCTAAAGGGCAATGCTTCGTTGCACAGCGGTTGGGAACCACTGCACTAGAAGAACCAAAAAACAACACTTATGTGGACAAAGCAAGACAATTTGACGAGACAAATTCGTCGGCAAGCCAATTTGTCTGGAAAATAAATAATTTCGATTTACCTTCACTGGTGTTGAAGCGACAACAAAAAAGTTTTGTTATGTCACTACGGTAATTGAAAAGGCTATCGGAATTGCAACTGTTCAGCTGATAAGAGTGAAAATTCACATTTAAAATTATTACATGCGTTAAATTTAGGGATGTTCCTAGCGGAATATTTATTTATTTGAATTTACAATAGCTTACTTTCGAATATTTAAATTAAAAAAAAGTATTCAAATAGTTAAGTTTTTGAACCAAGGTCGTTTAACATATATCTTTTACGAAATTAAAGTTTTGCGGAAGTACGAAAGTTGTGACGTCATAATGAGCATTTTACTATATATAAACATTTTTCCAGAAATCTATTCTGGTGGGCGCGCATAAACAATTTTTTCAAATCCGCTTATCAGAAAAATATTGAATAACGGTTAAGTCAGACCATTTATTGTATCAAACTATCAAACCATGAAAATTATTTTAACAATTTTTTATTAGCTATATCAGTTTGTTTCGTCTATCGGGCTCGTCAAAAAACGAAAGCTTAACAAAGCGATAAAAAGTCGGCAAAAAAACTTAAAACAAAATGAAGAACACGGCAGTGATTAAAAAGTTGAACCGGTTACAAATTTTTTTTGATTAAATTTCAATGTGTAAAATTTTTTTCCGTTGCTTACGCTAATGTTTCCAGATATGAATTTATTATGGCTAATATCATGATTAATGATTCTGGCATTGAAAAAATCTTTGATAAAATTTATATCCGGTTAAAGTTTTTAATCACTGCCGTATTTTTCCTTTTGTTTTTAAGTTTTTCTGCCGTCTTTTTGTCGCTTTGTTAAGCTTTCCTTTCAGTATTTGTTCTTCAGATTTTTTATTGTTTTCTGACGAGCCCTATAGACGAAACAAACTGATATAGCTAATAAAAAACAGTCAAAATAATTTTCATGGTTTGATAGTTTAATATAATAACCGCTCTGACTTAACCGTCGTTCAGTATTTTTCTGATACGCCGATCTGCAGAAAAATGTTTATGCGCGCCGACCAGAATAGATTTGTAGAAAAATGTTTCTACAGTTGAACACCGATTATCCGACACCACTAAGATGGTGGTACAGTACTTCCTCGATTATCAGTACCTCGTTTATCCGGCATTCGATTATCCGTCCATTGGGTCAGATAATAATTTATGATATAACAATGAAGTGTTATTTTCATACAATTTTGCTCAAGACTTGTTAATTGTCATTGTAACCTCACAAAGCTCTTATGTACCAAGACAGATTCAGAACTATTTCAATGAGAGAGGTGGAATAACTTTTTGCAAGTTATTAGTGGACAGTGTCTGTAGTCAAAAAAAATTTAATCCTAGATTTTGAGATGGCTAAACGCAAAAGAATTGTTTTGTCGATTGAAGAAAAACTGAAGGTATGTGAGATGTTTCGAAACAAAATCCCCAAAACTGACATCATGCTAAAGTACAGTATCGGAAAGTCGACTGTCAACGACATTATTAAAAAAGAAGAAAGCTTAAAGAATTTCAAAATGGGAAAGAGCGAATTGGGAATATCAAACTCTGCAAAGGCAACCAAAACCATGAAAGGAGGAATGTATCAAAAATTGGACAGTGCTCTTTATCTGTGGTTTCGGCAACAGCGTGAAAAGGGGACTCCAGTCACAGGACCAATTCTTCTAGAAAAGGCTACTGAATTTCACAAACTTCTCTATGCTGACAGTTCTACGCACTTTAACGCAAGTTATGGTTTCCAATGGCGCTTTTGTAAGCGCTTTGGAATCAAAAGCCTTGCCATATCAGGAGAAAAAGTAAGTGCAGATGTTATTTCCGCTGACGATTTTGTTAATTCTTTCAGTAAAATTACTGATGGTTACCCCTTAGACCAAGTTTTTAATTGTGATGAGACCGGTCTCTATTACAAAATGCTCCCTGGACGCACTTTGACGACAATTCACAATGATCCATCTGGTACCAAAAAAGTTAAAGAGCGTGTTACCATAAACGCTTGTTCTAACGCAAGTGGCTCCATCAAACTGCCTCTGCTGTTTATCGGCAAAGCAAAAAATGTCCGTTGCTTTCACGGAATCGACAAATCGACATTGCCTGTTGTGTATCGAAGCCAGAAAAATGCTTGGATTAACACAGTCATATTTAATGATTGGTTTCAAAATTGTTTTGTACCTGATGTCAAGAAAAAATTAACTGAGATAGGGCAGGAACCAAAAGCACTTTTACTCCTAGATAACTGCTCAGCTCACCCTAATGAGGATGAACTAGCATCCAGTGATGGTCTGATTGTTGCAAAGTTTTTACCACCAAATGTCACGTCGTTGATACAACCCATGGATCAGGGTGTTTTAGAATGCCTAAAGAGAATCTACCGCAAGTCCATCCTGAAAGATTTGATTTCACAGACCGAGGATGATATGCTTGGATTTCTTAAAAAAATTGATATTCTGAAGGTTGTAGAAAATATATCATATGCATGGGAGCAAATAAGACCAGAAACTTTAAGAAAATCTTGGCGAAAACTCATTCCACTTGAAGAATTTTCTCTGGAGAAAAGTGCAGTGTGTTCAGAGACAGAGAGTATACTGAATGACGATTTTGTGGAACAATTTGCTGCATTAAACATCGTATTAGCTCCTTCTGATATTAACGAATGGTTTCAAAATGATGGTCCAGGTTATGAACACATGGATGAACAGGGGATAGTGGATCTTGTCACAGCACCAGCAGAGGATATGCGTGATGAAGAAGATGCAGATGAAAATGCCGAACTTTCAAACCGAAAGGAACAATGCCCAGTGTCTCACGCAGATGCCATGCGAATGTTTGATGATTGCTTGACGTGGCTACGTTTTCAACAGGAAGCAACAGTTTCAAACACTTCAACGTTAGTACGACTTCGCGAGTTGGCTGCCGAAAAACGTGAATCTTCGAGAAGACAATCCAAAATTGATTCATTTTTTAGGCCTGTTGTTGCAAGTGATGCTAATGATGATACAGTATTTTAGAATTAAATAAATGCACTAACTAACACTTTTCCAGTTAATGTGGGGCAATAGATAGCCATACTGTAATTTTAACGATCACGCAAATTTACATTGCTTTCAATAAAAAAGTACTGAGATCCCTCAATGCGGTACATTATTTGATGTTGAACCTCGTTTAAGTTTTGGTGCATTCGAATCTGCTTCTTGCTGCGTTGTTTTGGTTTAAATAAAGGAATTCAATTATGCGGTTTTTTTACTTATCCGTTCAGGTTTTGAAGAAATGCTGTCCCGACTAGACCGGATAATCGAGGAAGTACTGTACAACGTCATAGCATGGTGTGAACAACAGAGTGAGTGTCGTTCAACACAGCTCTGCTTCTAAAAAGGATGAAAGGCTTGGCAGCGACGAAAAGAGTAACAAGCTTTAAAACAAAAAAAGCGAGTGTTCACTTATCACTATACTGCTCATAAAGTACCATTAAAACTCTATGTGTATATGATGCTTTTTTAATTGCAAGATTGTATTTTGTTCGATTATCCGAAAAAATCAGTTATCCGAACCACCCCTGATTTTAATTAGTTCGGATAATCGGTGTTTTACTGTATATAGTATATTGCTTACTGTGACGTCATAACTTTTGTACGCCCGCAAAACTTTAAACCTGTCCCTCTTTGTAGTGAGCTACATTATTGTACTTTTCGTAAAAAATATATGTTAAACGACCTTGGTTCAAAAATTTAACTATTTAAGTACCTTCTTTTAATTTAAATGTTCGAAATTAAGTTATTGTAAATTCAAATAGATAAATATTCGGCTAGGAACATCTCTAAATTTAACGCATTTAAACAATTTTAAATGCGAATTTTCACTGTTATCAGCCGAACAATTGCAATTGCCTTTTCAATTACCGTAGTGACATAACAAAACTTTTTTGTTGTCGCCTCAACGCTAGTGAAGGTAAATCGAAATTATTTATTTTCCAGACGAATTGGCTCGTCGACAAACTGGCATGGCGACAAGTTTGTCTCGTCAAATTGTCTCCAGCCAAATTGTTGTGTATCCTATATGTTAGGATAAGAAAAAATGTAATTATTATACCAGCTATTATTTTGTATCTTCAGGTAAGTTTAATTGCATAAATACAAAAGGTTATTTTGCATCAAAATAATTCTTGTACAAAATGTTTAATCATATGCCAATTATTGCAAACATTCTAAATTTATCTATTGATAAGAAAGAAAACTGAAATAACCTGGGATTTTCAAAAAGTGGTGTGGAATCATAGGATATAGAAAACACAAACATTTGTGGTGGATGTTAGAAAAAGAAAAAACAAAAAATTGCCAGGATCCTCTTCACTGTTGCAATGAATAAAAAATTTTTCAGGGGCTTAATTTTAATGTTTAGTATTACGTGGTTACAAAAATTATTTATGTCACAGTTTATTGGTACACGATTGTTTTAGTGCCATTGCAAAAATGTTGAAAAAGTTTTAATGCTTTTGATTTTCATTTAAAAGTTTGTTTTTTAAGTTTATTGATGGCTATCTGCAGTATATCATATACAAATAAGAGCATAGAAAGAAAAATAAAAAAGTTCAAAATGTTTAAATCCATATTACAGGGGTGGCCAAACCACGGCTCTTCAGAATCTTCCTGGTGGCTTTTTGAACCTTTTGAAAAATTAAAAAATTATGTGGGAAATCAAGAGAATGATTTTATGCAACAACCTTTTTTTTGTAGAGAACATCATGATTTTGGGATGAGAATAGGAAATACGAGATTAATTTGAGGTGAAGACCTTTTAGAGAACACTAAAAATTTGGGTCAAAAAGTGCAAATCTGAGGATGATTTCAAGTGAGGACCTTTTTTTTTTATCAGTAAATGAGTAAATAACTTCATGTTTTCAGATTTTGTGTTGCAGCTCTTTAAAAGTTTGGATTTATGATATGCAGCTCCAACATGGTATCATATTATATAGAAAAAGATGTAATTAGGTAAACCCCCAGTTACATTTATAAAACAAATATGCTCTTAAAATTCAATTTATACATCAAATTTAAAGCAGTAATTGATAGATATCTTTTAAGAAGCTATAAGAACAGGTCATTAATTTTAGAATCTGCAAGATTTGGTCATTTATGATGTTTCATCCATGTGCATAGGTATATATAGTCAATTAAAAAAACTACCTTTTAGTTTTTGATGGTAGCTTTGCTCATTTCCAACAACATGCATTTTTTTGGAAAATAATTTTTACTACTTTAATGTAAAAACAATTTTATGTTAATGTTTGTTTACTATCTTGTGTTCAGAAATCTGTTTATATATGTCAGCTGTGCACAAACTTGCAGTTGGTCATTTCTATTGTAGCATGTATGAAATAAACTGACATTTGAAGCCAATGCTGTGAATGTGAACCTTAAACACATTAATTATTCACTTGTTGATAAAACTTTTTTTTACACACCAATTTTACAGAAACTGTACTTTGTTAGGTTCCAGAAGTGACGCTTGCACAATAGTAAAAGTTGCTACAGCACAATAACATGCAAGCAGTCTTAATTTCTGAAAACACCTGGCAAAGTACCAAGGCTTTAAAAAAAACCATTGCAACTTGCACAAGTTACGCTTAAAATTTTCCATGCCCATCTCTGTTAACATCATCAAATGTTTTGACACAAAGACCTAGATTTTAAATAAACACCAACAAAATCCCTGCCCCGCTTAAAAAATATTACGTTGAATTAGACATGCTTGTAATATTTCAACTAATTATATGTTTATATACCTAATTTTCTACAACATTGTGAATGAACCTTAATATTTAGCTTTGTAGCCAACCATTCTTAAGCTAACATACAAAATAATTATTTAAAAGAATATTGGTATTGCTGTTCATCTTTTTTAAAATATCCAACTACAAAAAATTTTTTTCAGATTAAATTAATAAAATAGTAAGAAGTACCTTGATAAGTATCTCAACAAAAAAATCTCACTAAAAAATAGCAGTCAGTAGAGTTTATTAGTCTTAAAAAGATAAGCAAAGTCAAAGTCATTGTATAGAAATGTTTTGTTTGTACCACACCTGCTCTCATTAAAAAGCAATGCAAAGCTTAGTCTTGTTTTCATTTTATTAGCTGCTTAAAAATTATCGTTTGGATTTGGAAAAAAATTAGCTTTACTAACAATGAAAGCTTTTAAATTTTTGTTTACAATTTGAAGTACTTTTTGGCTTTATGAAGCTTTGCCATAATATAGCTTACTTAATGATCATTTTTATTTCAATAGGCTCGCATAAAGAAAATAATGCAAACAGATGATGAAATTGGAAAAGTAGCTGCAGCAGTACCAGTATTAATTTGTATCCTTTATTGACAGTTTTTAGCGGTCAGTAAAAAGGTATTTTCAAGGTAACTCTAAAAAAAGAATGCACATCACTATCTGTTTAATATTTTGATCTCGGTTTCAGTGTTTGGATTATTACCTTTATTTTATTGAAATGTTGTTTCCAATATATCACTTTGTTGTAATTTAAATTTAGTTGACAATAAAAATATTTATTATTTTAAGTTATTTAAAATACAGTATTATTAGCAATAAAGCATAAAAAAGACATATTATTTACGGTTTTTTTGCAAAAAGTAAGTTTTGTGTTTAATTACGTTTTTTGTTAAATAACTATTATGTTCAGTACAGCAATTGCTATAAGTTTAATTACTGTTTATATACCATATATTCTAGGAAAGTGTATTTTTAGTGTATTTATCAAATTACTTATTAGAAAAGTATTAAAAAATGTAAAAATTACCAATAAAATTGGTTGTTCTTGTTGAATACAATGAAGCATAAAAAATAGGCACTGTTTTTACAAGAATATTTAGGCTTTACTTTATTACAGTGCTTGTGTGGCTCAATATTCATTTATGATGTTTAAAGAAAAACGACTGCAATATGTTTTTACGACATGTTTGCCCACTTGTATTTAATTTAAAAATCTAACTCCTTATATAAATGAGAAATTTTAATAAGGAGCAATTTCAGCAAAAATTATTCTCATTCCAACTAATTTTTAACCAGTTTTTTTGTTAATCTACAAATATATTGAATTAAGATATTCTGCTGCTCAAACCTGGTTTTTGAAATAAAAAATTTTAGGTCAAAATCACTTTTATAAAACAAAAGTTATCTGGATCACAAGTCAAACGTGGTTGAATTTTAAAAAATTATCTGATAAGCTGATCTTTTTTCACCTTGTAGAGAAGCCCAGCTTACTTAAGTTTTATAGAAAACCCTTTTAACCCCTGAACAGTTTGATCTTTTCTCAGTTAGAAAGTTTGACTTATATTTTCTAGAATAAACGCTCGTCTTTGTTTTTTTGTATTGGTTTTTACGAGCATCGGGCGCCCGACTTTTGATTATCACTTATCATCCGAATGAAAAACTTGTTTTGTAGCAAGTCAAATTGTGATTTTTTTGTTGATGATTAATAACTATCTATTGTCATGCAATAACTTTCACAAATAGATAAAAGTATATTGTCTGATTACGAATTAGGTAACAAAACTCTATTATAGGGAGTTCATTGGCATTCTGCAGTCTCCGCATACATTCGGTATAATTATATATCATCTTATTTTTTTTATTTTTTTATTTATTTTTTATTTTTTTTATTTTTTCGTGTAACAAATTACGTCAATTAAATGCACTCATTTTCTTCATTATAATTATTTTTACTGTTATTGTTTTGTTTTGTGTGCGTTATATATTAATACGGAATTGTATGAAATAAACTTGTCTGTCTGTCTGTCTGTCTGCCATACCACCACAAACAGTATAAAAAAATTTTTTGTGCTGTTTTGTTATGTGACTGAACGAGGTAATGTATTATTAGCGGTGTTAGGGTATTAAAAAGTTTTCAGAAACTTCGTTTCGTCTATATAGTATTCAACTATCGATTTTAAAATAGTGTTGACGTCCTTACATAATCTTACCACAGCAAAATGCCTGGAAATGTTTTTAACTTCTATTTTAACGAGTGCAGGAGAAGTGACGAAAGCGAAACGATCCAAAACCATGTCAACGTCACATTTGTAAGTGAAGAAAATAAGAATTTATCGCAGCGAAACTTTTCAATTCTTTTTTTTGCGTGATACAAAACAGAAAGGAATGCATTATGAACGTCGGAATGTTCGATTTTCTCAAGGACGTGGTAGCCGAGGTTCCTGATATGCAGAACGAAGACGAACCAACCACAAGTGCCGCTGCCGCTGCCGCCGCTGCTGCTGCTGCTGCTGCTGCTGCTGCTGCCACGACCGCCGCCGTCGCTTCTAATCAAGAAGCCAAAAAAATTAAAAAACGGTAAGTTTTTTTCAAGTACAGTCGATTGTTCTTAATTCCACTTACTGCTAGTTTCGAATTGCGTGGTGTTGGCCTGTTGGGCTTATGATCTACGCGTTTGCTGTTGCTCTTATAAATAGGCATAGACATTTGAACTTATGTAGGGTTTTTAAAATCAAAGTTATGTTATTGCAATGAAAACAGCTCTGTGATGTTTCTCGGAAAACAGGTTGTAATGATTGCTTCAGAATTTGACTTTTATTTGTGGCAAAGGTGGGAGAAGTTAATCTTGTACCAACTGTCAAGCAAGTACCCTGACTTGCTTCCATAGATGAACAGATATTGGTGTCAGGATACATTTTTTCTTGTTTTTTAGTTTTACTTTCTAATAGTAATATGACTGACATTTAGAGCTATTTGGCAAAACTACCAAGCAGAGCCCATAAAGTGTCTCTCTCAAGATCACAGACAAGAGTAGCTGTAGAACCGAAACCGCGTTGATCGCGTTCTCTATCAATGCAGCGCTAGCGCCTACTCGAACATACTACCTACGATGAGCTGTAGTCTAAATCGGAAGGATACATTGACGCATTTAATAACATTACTTACTTAATATAAACAAAATATCGTGATCTTTTGGGACCGCAACAGAATCAAATTGCAAAGGGTCTTTTGAGATATCTTCTCGTAAAACATATGTCTGTGACTATGTTCAGTTGGTTTTGGTTGACTATTACTATTTATAGTGAAAGAAAGCAATATTGTGTTTGTTTTATCTCCTGCTTATGCAGTTGATTCCATATCTATATAAATCCCATCAACTATTGATCGCCGCTCGTGGTGGTGGGGCGATATACTTCCTGTGTCTTAAAAATGATCATAAACTTTTCTGATCATTCTTTGTCCTGGTACTTTGCTAAGCATGATTTTTGCGTCATTTCTATATCCAAGCTATAACACCTTGTTATAGAAATTACGTCAAATGTTTGTCTTTGGCCGCCGTTATTGGATATATAGGATTCTTGCTTAGTGGTAATGCATCAACAACGATCATTTGTATTCGGTGTAGCAATGCAAGAGGTTTTAATCTCTAAGTGTGTGTCGTGTGATTACAAATATTATATTGCATACACTATGCAAATGCTTTAAAGCCTTTCAGAGTTAAGATATTGCTGTTTAGTTAAATATGCAGATAAGCGCTTTGATTTTTTGTCACATCTTAATTTCAGTTTGTTAACTCTAAAACCAAGTGGTTGTAAAATTTTATGTCGAGAAAATATAATGTTGCTTTTATTCAAGATCCGCCACAGCTTCAGGTGTAACCAAGAAGCGCTCGAAAATCCAACATGACGCGAGCGAAGACGAAGAAGTGAGTGTTTTCTTTATTCTTCCAACTTATAAATTTAACCCCTAAGCGTCGCGTTCCACAGTTATCCCAAGATTCCGAGGACATCGACCAGGAAGAACGAAACGGCGCCTTACTGTTGCTTTCTCCCGAGCAAGTCAACCCCGACACCAAGTAAGTTTGAAGAGATGTCTCGTGATGGGATCACGTCGTCGCAATCTCTCGGTCGAAACGAACCGACGTTTGCCGCCTGCTTTCTTTGTTTCAGGTCTGACGCGTCCGATGAAAGAAAGACGTCGTTTCACATTTCGCTCGACGCACTGATGTCACACGAAACCGGGGGCGCCCCTGCTTGCACGGACCAAGTCTTGCACGCGGTGAGGCCCGAGATGGAAAAGACGGAGGAGATTAAAGTTTCTGAAGTACTGGCCGATTCCAACGCTGCGATCGAGAAATCCGATCCGGCGAACGGCGTTTCCCTCCCCAAACCGATGGATCTGAGCGTGAGCAACTCGGAAGCTCGTCGCAACAAAGCGCAAGACGACGGCGGCAAAACCGAGCCACTCCGTCAAATACCGAGGTTTACTGGCCCAGCACACGCGGTGCCAGCCCCAGCCAATATGGCCCACTTGCACAATCCAACAGAAGCAATGTCTTTTATTCCTCCTCCTCCATTAAATGTCCCGTTTTCAAAAGACTTGAATTCCAAACTTCCTCAAGGTGGGATGTTGAACCTCCTTTACAGCGGCTATTCCGGCGACACCTCCCCACTGCCGCCCGCGGTGGCAATGTCCGTCGAGGCTCAGCATACTAGTAAGGAGTCGACCGGGATACACAAGTTGATTACCGCTCCGGAATTGAGATATCCGTATAATCCTGTTGCGGAACATTTCAAGAGGATGCCGCCTGGCGCCCACCCGTATTTGCCGAAAACAGTTGAACCACAGAAGCCGCTGGAAGCAGTTGCTCGCGTTACTTCTCTTCAAAGCAAAGAAGACGACGATTATGATACTTGACCGTAGCCCGAGCAATCGCGTACCTGCTTAAAAGCACAATGCGGCGAGGGACGATCGTGTTCGTCCAAAAAGAGGTTTCGTTCGACACTGCCGCATTCGCTTCCTCGAAGAACGAGTGCATCTTTCATTGTTAGCAAACTTGTATACCGCACGTTTGATAAGCGCGTCTTGTATTCTTTGCAGTTCTTCTTGTTCGTTTCAGCCTATTATCTAGACAGATGCACGATTTTCGATTTTACAATGTGACTATTTGGGTTTTTATCTTCGCTTTTGTTACATTTCATCGCGTCGAGGACTTGTACGTTTTACATAAGGATTTTAACCGCTACTTCATTGCATTATAATTGGTCTTTAACTTTGTACAACTCAAAAATATTAAACTGATTTGAATATTAAAAATTGTCAATTATTAACATTCTTAACTCGTCATGGGAATACAACAGCTGGAATTAAATGGATGGTATATGAGTTGCTATGGTATATGTTGCTCTTTACTTCTCATATCACAATAGTTACTTCTCTCACAGTACTACCTTTGATCGTTTTAAACAAAAACTATTAGTTGTTGAACCGAATGAAGAATAGTTTAACCAAAATTTAATTGAAAAATAGTTGAACAAGAATGCCCTAGTTCAGTGCTACTCAAACCTTTTTATGCCGCGTACCGGCTGAGCACCTTCCCTCACTTGACGTACCGGTCAATTTGCGAAAAAAAAGACAAGAGCAAAGTCATTATTACTTTTGTAACAAATACACAATAAAAGCAAGTCACAAACACTTTTATTAATTGTCTTTCGAATTCTGATGCGAAGTGTGCGCCTGCTTATTTGCAACCAGCTTATCCAATTGCGGTTCAATGAAAGACAATGCTACTCGAAGAGGAGCATGGATATTCAACGCGTTTCTGTGTTTTCCCTTTAAACAGCTCATAGTAGAAAAGCCGGCTTCACATAGATATGTAGAAGGAAATGAAAGCAGTGTTTTAATAGCCATGCCACTCAGTCTCGGATATTCTGCTTTTATTTTGATCCAGAAGCTTGCAAGAGAGTTTGATTCAAAAGAGTTTCGCAAACCTTCATCAGCAGATAGCTCCAATAATTTATCTTTTAAATCGACACTTATATTTAACTCTTCTACGTTTACAGTTGGGGCAAATGGGTTTCGAATCCATTCATTTCCTCTGTGGATCTTTTTGTTCCGGAAAATAATGTTGAATACGTTCCACCAAATTTGACAAATGTTCTGTGGCAGTATCTTGAACACATTTGACGTCCAAATTGTCTCCTGTATTGTCTATAACAGTAGCTAACTGAGGAAACATGTAACAATTGTTTGAGACTCGAATCTTCCATGCTTTCAGCTTTCGTTGCATGCCGTCAATTTTATCTGCTGTTGCAAAAAGTGAAGCATTTCTTCCTTGCATTGAAGTGTTAAGGCCATTAATAATAACGAAAATGTCAGGTAAGCTAGCAAAGCAAGCCATTGTGAATCAAGCAGTAGCTTCGCCCAATCTGGCTTTCTGTCATGCAAAAATACTGCCAGTTGGTTTCGGAGCTCATATACGCGTGATAAAACTTTTCCCCTCGACAGGCAACGCACACGAATGAAATAATAGTTGCCTGTGATCTGCTTGTATATCGTCGCATAAAAGGGCAAATAGTCTTGAATTAAATGCACTTCCTTTGATATAATTAACAATTTTTACGACCTCGCAAAGCACATCATTTAACTTCGTTGACAATTTCTTGGTTGCAAGACTTTCCCTATGAATAAAGCAATGCGTTGAAGCACATTTTTTATTTTTTCTATTTTTATCTCTATATTTATCCTCCTGACTCGCAGGAAAGCGACGGAGGCGCTATACATAGGGTAAGCAATTACCCCGACCTGCTTCCGAAGATGCCAAGATATTGCTGTCCGCTAGTAATTTAGTAGAGATATTACTGTAATTTAGAACTGCTTGCCAAGACCACCAAGCAGGAGAAAGTGCCGTAAAGTGTCTTTCCCAAGAACACAACAGAATGGTGCAAGTGGGTTTTGAACCGAGGCCATGTTGATCATCAGTCCGGTGCTTTAACCACTCGACCACGCTGCCGACTCTGGCCCATTCTGGAGCCAACTGCTTAATTCGTGTATCGTGTAATTACTCCCGATTTTTCTCCTATCATTGCAGCAGCACCATCGGAACATACTCCAACGCAATTCTTCATATCTAATCCTTTGTTTTCAATGTAATCAATAATAGTCTTTGATATTTCTGCACCAGTTGTTCTACGTGGAAGAGCAGCAGAGAAAAAAACTCTTTTTTTAATTTGCCTTCATATTCATAACATACACCATCAAAATTGCCATGTTTCCAATGTCTGTGCTTTCATCTAGCTGTAAAGAATAGTACTTGGCCAGTTTAATTTGATCAATTAGTTGAATTTCCATATTATCAGCCAAATCAGCAGTTCGTCGAGCAATAATGTCGTTTGAAAGAGGAACTTTTGCAGCTGCTGCCTCACCAAGTACTTCTAAACAAACGTCTTGAATACAGCATTTCATTAATGTCTCACCAATACTGTACGGTTTTTGGGCTTTTGCAATTCTTAGCGCCACTTTATAAGATGCACGGAAAGCTTTAGTATTTACATGAGCCAGGCTATACATCTGTTTTTGTGCACTTTTTAATTCACTTCGTTTCCTTTCAAAAAATTCTTTCGGCTTGGAACTATAATCTTTATGTTTTGAATGTAAGTGTCTCTTTAGATTTAAAGGTTTTATTGAGTCATTGCTAAGTACAACTCCACAAACAACACATTGCGGTTTTTGTACACCTGCCTCATCTGCGGCAATGAAGCCAAATTTTAAATACGATGGATCATATGTTTAACGACTTTTTTTTGCAGTCAACACCTCAGTGCTTCCAGCATCACTTTCGTTTAAATCACAATCACCTAGGTCTGAAACTGTGATTGTCTCTGTTTCACATATATGTCCATAGGACCACGCTTTGCCATTTGTAAAACTTAGCTGAAACTACACTTTTTATAGGCTAATATGGGCTAACAGCTAACTCACTTTCTAAAAAAGAACAAGGTTTGTAGCTTCAACAAATCTATGTAAAAACATGCTCAACTCACTACAATCATCTGATATTTTGAAGTCAGAGTGTGGCCGATCGATTGAGCCTCTCACTTCTCTACTCGCTACTGGACGCTGCAGGTATAGTCAAGCACGTGGACACAGCACAAACACACAAAAAGCATGATCATCTCGCATCGAACATTGCGATACTTTGTTGAAATAATGGATAACAATTACGAAATAACATTTCTTTGTGACGTAACTGGTAAGTCGTTGTAGTAGCGGCCCACCAAACAGTCTATAGCTGGGAAAGCAGATTGAACATTATCGTTGCCTAAAAATTATTATATAGACGTTCTGATTAACATAAAACAAATTACTCAATTTACAATTTCTCTTAATTGACCGCGTACCGGCAGCCAAGTGCTCGCGTACCGGCGTTTGAGTAGCACTGCCCTAGTTGACAGAAACCATTAGTTAAAGAAATTTTACACGGATTTAGCTTAAGCAAAAGTTCGATTGGTGACATGCTGATCATCATCTTCTCTGTGCCCCCGAATAACGAACAATATCGTAGACGTTTTAACTTAGAGCAAAGTTTCTCGAAGCGAACCGCTTGGCTCCTAAGAAAAAATTAATCTAAATTGCGGAAAAATCGCTGAGAAAGCAATTGGGAAAGAATTTGAGTACAGGGATGCCCAACCAGCAATCGCTTGAGGAAAAAACAGTTACGAATAAAGCGATAACCTTTTACTAACTAAATTGGTGATTGGAATTCTAGTTATCAAGAACTTGGTTTCTAATAAAGACCAAAAAATCATCACTTTGATCGCCAGCGTATTTTCGGCCTTAATCGCTGGTGTGCTCAAAGTGAAAAATTTTTGTTTTCACTTGATTTTAACGTGTTTTTACTTTACATAACAAAAGTATTCTTAAATCAACTTTTGTCGTTTAATTATGAGGAAATAAAGATAGAAAAGACGAAATGTGACGAAATCTTTGAGAAACACCAACTTAGAGTAACTGTCGAGCGCCGACTTACTTTCAGAGATGCCTATCAGAGGCGTAGCTTAGGGGGGGCAATGAGGTACATATGCCCCCGGGCGCCAAGGTACAGGGGCGCCAACTTGCAAAAATTTAACTCTTCGACGGCGGGAGTCACATAATCTGGCAAGTCACGTGATCTCAGGTGAGCAAAAAAACAAACTTGGCATAATTTTCTAGGTCAAAAACCTAAAAAGTTTATTGTTACGTCATAATGCCCAAAGCACATGCGCACGCTCTTTTATATACGGCTGCGCGTTGCTCTGAAGTCATTTGCCTTTAATCAGCTAAAAAAGCATCCGATAGCCCTGTAACTAACGGTATAGAAATAAGTTATTCATTGTAATAAGTTAAATTTTAGCTAATCAGGTCACAGTTATGAAAAAAGTTTTTCTGTATGAGACAAACAGTAATAAAGCTTTATGAAGTAAAGAATATATAAAAAAAACTTTAAGGCAAGCCTTTCAACGTTCTCCTATGAAGTCCATCCGTACTGCTGCCAGACAATTGGAACTACCACGTTCAACAGGGCATAGGGTCTCTTCCATACTTACTTGTGTAGTTTCGCTGGGTCTGAACATCTGATTTTGTCTCAATGAACCAGGATACACATTGCGCTTTTTCTTAAGGAGTAGTAATTTTATGGAGGTTCAGTTCATGTAACTCAATCATTAAACATAAGAAATTTTAATTAAGAAATTTTATCTGAAACAATAAATTTTAGTGTCAATAAAAACTTTATGAAATACTGATTAACATAAAACAACCCTCATTGCAATATCTCATCATTTCACGTTGTAATAATTTTTTTTAATTGTTAAAAGACTTTATGGACACTTTTTTTTAATTGTAAAGAGACTTATTGACTGTATATCAGCCAATTAAAAATATTTTGCTAAAACTGATGATGCAGTGTAAGATACTACTCTGATACTTCGTGTTACTGAGTATTGACTTTGCTGTGGCAGTTTAGTGCACTTAGTCATATAGATCTAATAAAATATATTTTATATTTGATTTTTTGTAACTCATGTCAGGAAGAAAAAGAAGTGGAGCTCAAAATCGCAAAAGAAAAAAGGAAGCCGAAACAGCATTAAAAAAATCAAGTGTATTACTTGCTGCTTTTTTAAAGAAAGCCAAGAAAGAAGTTGAAGCTGCAAACACCAGTTCTTCAGAATCAGAAGATGGCGGCCATCAACCATCTGTTTTAGAGCATGATGTCGACGCTAATGTTGAAAACATTGCGGTCTCGGAGAAAAACATTATTCAAACAAATATTTCTGTATGTGCAAAAAGAAACTCCGAAAACACTGAAGACCGAGAGACCCAACATAGTGACGAACCTGTTGAAAGTAACGGGGAAGATAACATTTCTGGCAGAGAAGCTGCAAATAATAATACTCATTACCATGTGCAATCGGATGTGGTTCCTGATGTACTAAAGTTTCACGCTGTTGGTTACTTAGAATTTGACGAAGTGACAAAGTTACCGAAAATACCACAATCTCTTCGCGATGAACTGATTACTCTCGGGCCCATACTTTCTCAGCACACAGACAATCTACCATCATTATATGGAGAACGTTCGATTACATCGGCATGGTTTAAACGTCGATTAGCGAATGGAGAGGAGGCAAATCATTCATGGCTGTTGTATTCACCAATCAATAAAGCCGCTTACTGTTTCTGTTGTCTACTATTTACATCATCGCCTTCAAAATCGCGAGCTTCGTTTGAGTTAAAAAACGGTTTCAACAAGTGGAGAAAGCCAGAAAAACTAAAATCTCATGAAAACAATCCTAGCCATCGCAGGGCTTTTACTACATGGAAGGAAGCCGAAAGACGGTTAGTTGACGGTACAGGAATTGACGCAATCGCTCAAGCGCAGATTTGTTCGGAAAAACAACGTTGGCGAGATATATTGCAAAGAATACTCACCTGTATTAAATTTCTGGTTTCACAAAATTTGGCACTACGTGGTTATGAGGAAAACTTGAATCCCAGAAATGATAAAAATGTTGGAAACTTTCTCGCGCTGATCAAACTCATTGCTCAATTTGATCCACTACTGACAAAACACGTCCAACATGCTGAACAAAATCCGGGATCAGTTTCCTATTTGTCACCCGAAATTCAGAATGAATTTATCCACATACTTGCATCAACTGTAAAGAGCAAATTGCTGCGGGATATAAGGAAAAGCAAATACTACGGCATCTTACTTGACTCAACTCCTGGTTTAGGACATCGGGAACAGCTGTCTCAGATAAGATTTGTGGATGTTAATTTTCAAACTAAACAAGTAACTATCAAAGAATCATTTTTAGGTGATATCGAGATACATTCAAAAGATGCAGCAAGCCTAGAGAAAGTCGTCATCGAGAGACTAAAGTCTGACGCAATATCTTTAGCCGACTGTCGAGCACAATGTTATGACAATGCTGCTGTGATGGCAGGGCATATTTCTGGCCTTCAACAACGAATATGTGACAGAAATAACAGAGCACTGTTTGTCAACTGTGACAACCACAGCTTAAATTTAGCAGGAGTACACTCAGCTAAGCAAGATCCAGTTGTCGTCACATTTTTTGGGACACTTGAAAATATATATTCGTTTTTCTCTCATTCAACAATTCGTTGGGAAGAGTTAAAACGAGTTCTTCCTATAATAGTAAAACGAGAGTCTGCAACACGCTGGAGTGCACGATTAGAAGCTGTTAAAGCTATTTTTGAAGGGCTGGATGAACTGGTACAACTCCTAGAAAAATTATCAGAGGACTCAACTATGACACCTGAAACTAGAAGTGGTGCAGAGCAGTTACAGGCCTGCATATTGAAGTTTAATTTCATAGTTTTATTACAATTCTGGAATACCGTTCTTGGAAAAATTGATCGTGTACAGAAGCGCCTACAGGATCCTACAATGAACTTCAAGGAAGCTGCAACTGATATTGAATCTTTGGAGCAAGAATTTGTTAAGCTTAGTGATGATTTGAGCCAAGCTGCTGTAGAAAATGCCAAAACAAAATGCACAGCCTGGGGGGTTCAGGTGGATAGACGAATTAGGCAACGTAAGAGAATGCCTGGAGAACTGAAAAGAGATGCAGGACTTTCACCAGAAGAAGAAATTGTGCGCGTTATGAAGAATGTATTTGATCGGCTTCAACAGGAGATGTCAACACGTTTTTCACGACTAAAAGACTTAAACACAAAATTTGGATTTCTGCTTGACGTTAAGACTCTTCTATCCGACACGGATGAGGATGCAATTCGTCGAGATTGCACAGATTTTGCAAATTTCTACGACACGGACATCAATGGCCACGAACTTTTCACCGAAATTGGAGATTGCAGAATGCTGCTCAGTAACAGAACTGAAGGTCAACCAGAAACTCCTTTGGCTCTTCTTGGTTTTATTGTGTCTTTTGGAGACGACGTTTTCCCGAATCTGCGAATTTCTCTACAAATTTTGTTAACAATACCAGTTTCAATTGCAAGCTGTGAACGGTCTTTCAGCAAATTGAAACTTATTTTGTCGTATTCGCGTGCATCAATGGGACAGGATCGTCTCAGTGATCTTGCACTTCTAAGTGTTGAAAGAGAAACATTGGAAAAAACAGATTTTGATGACGTAATTGACCAGTTTGCGACAGTGAAATCAAGAAAAATAAATTTATTGTAGACTATGTAAATCATGTTTGACAGTAACTGAGTGGGACATTATGGACATATGCTATATTTTGTATAACTTTGCTTCTTCTTTAAATAAAATGATCTATTAAAATTTGAATTGTTTTTTCATATACAATTAAATGTAATAGAAAATATGATTAAACGTGGAGGTCGGGGCGCCAATTTTATAATTTGCCACGGGCGCAAAATATTCTGGCTACGCCTCTGATGCCTATGTAATGCTGTGCAGTTTTTAAAAGTTATTTCTGAAATAGTGATTAGTTCAGTTTAGTTCAATTTATTTGTTTTGTGCTTCAAAACGAAAAAAATACAATATATGTGACAAAAAATTTTTTCGAAAACACAGGAAGGCAGCGAAATACCCATACGGTCTTCTAGTTAACTGCCTCCCTCTAAATAGTGGGACAAAAAATTTTTTTTTTTTTTATCAGAAAAATACAATAGTACACTTACAAAATCATAGTACATTTAGAAAAACAATAAAGAATTAATAGCAATATTTGTTCCAGCGCCAGACGGACCCGCCAGATTGTCCAAACGCGGTCGCCTTATCAAAGTGCCGCTTCGCTACCGCAACTAATTTCAAACAATTCGTTGTTAAACCCGTCCTAACTCTTTGTTCTAATTTTTCTTAAACATTTTTGAAACACTTAGTGACGTAACAATTCATTGTATTCTGACCAGGGAATCGAACCGTTTAAAATAACGTTCCGGTTCAGGTTCAGGTTCGGCAAATTTTATTTTTAAAGGTTCAGATCCAGTTCAGGTTCAGCAAAAAATTTTTTTTCGGGTTCAGTTCCGGTTCGGGTTCAGCAAAAATTTTTTTTCGGGTTTAGTTCCGGTTCAGGTTCAACAATTTTTTTTTTTAGGGGTTCAGTTCCGGTTCAGCTCCGGTTCGGGTTCGGAATATATATTTTTTATCTATTTCTTACAAGCGTTAGGACTGTAAACACAATTTCTTACCTCATGTTATCATGGGCGCCCGTAGACGCGCTTCCTGGAGGAGTGATGGCAAACAGTCGGAAACAAAAAATATTCTTAAAAAGGGTTTTTTAAAAAATTCTGGTACAAGTTTTAAAAAAATTAAATTAAACTAATTCACCGGCATGGGTCTTGGTTGTAAAAACCAAGTCTTACCAATAAATTTATTTATCAATGCGAGCGCCAAAAGCGGAAACGGAAGTTTTTTGTTGTTTTGTGATCTCAAAACTTTCTTATAGATTGCGTTTACATGAGTTTATATAGATCTTTCTTCGACTAGCCACTGATACACCTGTCTAAGAATTTTTTGATAATTTTTTAGTGGCGGCCCTCACGCAGAAGGTTTACTAGTTATGAAACGTCATTAAGGTTCATTTTTACTTCGAACGTAGATTGGAGTATTCTTTGTTTCTTTTAATGATTTTTTTGCTTCGTTTTGCCTTTAAGCGCGGAAAGAAGTAAAAAAATTAATAAAACAAAAAATACTTCGTTTCAAGCCGCCGGTAGTGGAAACGGGCCTTTATGTTACGTAATCTAAATTTAAAGTTTTAAACAAATTAAACATTTAGTCATTCAAGTTTATAATAATAAAAAATTGACGCATAAAGACTCTTTTCCCACTATGAGCGTGGAATGGAGTACAGTGGCGAGCAAAAAAGTAAGATTTTTTATTTTAAATTAAATTAAATTTTTTAAAAATAAGTTACAGTGGAACCCCGCTTACCTGACCACCTACGGGACCGTCATCAAGCGGTCGCGTTAGCGGGGTGGTCGTGTTAGCGAATTTTGCTTTGGGGCATCCTGTTTGTAGCAATTGTTTGTTGTAAATGTCACAAGTGGCGTAACCCGCAGTAATATCTGGTAGGCGTGATTTCGAACTCTGCACGACTTTTTCGTCAACACAGCCACTCTCTCTGCAAATAACAGCCTGAGAAATGCTATGTCGTGTCTTAAACCTGTTTAACCAATCGTTTGAGGCTTTAAAGCCATTTTTCTTCAGAGATTTAGCAAAGTTAGAGCTTTTTCTTGAATCAGAGGCCCACTTATCGGTAGGTTTAAAGACCGAGCTCTTTGAAACCATCGGAAAGTTAGTGAATCGATATTTCCTTCAAATTGAAAGATTCTAACCCTCTTCCGGTCATTCGATAAGTTGTCGTCATATGCAGCCAAAACGTCTGCCTTTCTTTTAAGTGTGTTCTTTATTTGAGTCTTGCTAACGCCGAAAATCTTAGCAAGTTCCTCTGAGATTTTCCCTCACTTTCTTTTTGTTGTATTACCATAACCTTTTCTTTGATTGAAAGTTCTCTCGGTTTCTTTTTACTAAGTGCCATTATTTTTATCAGATACTGCAGAATGAATTTAAACAACTGTTAGTACTGAAGTTTATCTTATAAAATTCAGTTCTGTTTGCCACACTAATCATTCATTGCGCAATTGCATTTTCTTTGTGTGTGTGCACGCGCTCATCTAATCTTATTGTTTTGATCACAAAAGAAATTTAACCTTATTATTTTGGTCACAAAAGCAAATTATTGAGCACGTGTGGTCGCTTTAGCGAAGTTAAATTTGCAGTTTTGGATCAAAATATGGCGGTCCTGGTCTGGAAACCGGGGTGGTCGCGTTATTGAAACAGAATGCAATGCATTACCATAGTAAATTATTTGGGACCGCACTGAAGTGGTCCTGATAACGGGGTGGTCGTGTTATCGAGGTGGTCGCCAACCAAGGTTCCACTATAGTTGCAATTGAATTATATTTCTAAAAAAAAATAAATTAATATTGGATTTAATATAATTTTTTGTGCTCTTTTAATGATATATTACTTGATATATATTAATATATTTCAATTTTAACAATGATATTTTTAAAAAATCTTAAAAAATAAAAAAGTCTTACTTTTTTTGTTCGCCACTGTACTCTTTACTTGATTTATTGACTTTATGTGCTCACTTAGATTTTAAGAGCGGAAAGATGGTCAAAAGAAACAAAGAATGCTCTATTCCACGCTCGTAGTGGAAACGAGCCTTAACTTTTAGAAGTTTTTAATGCATATTTATGTATTATTTTGTAAAATTTAAAATTTGAAAAAGCGAGTCCCCCTTTTGGTTCTCTGGCGCACGTTCATGTATCTAGTGCACATATTTTTTCTTCATTTCTTAGCTGATAAAGTCGTTTATGACGTTTCTTTATTGGCACACAAGTGCTCAAACAAATTGTGGCAACTTCAAACGGTAACATTTGATTTAACAATTACAACTAGTAATAAATTAAAAATTAAATCAGTTTGTTGTATAAGATTTTTTTTTTCTTAAAATAACTGAAATCAAACTTTGCAATTTTGTATATTGATCACTGCTTGCTTACAAACTGGTACTAAAAATTTGCTGCTTTTTATTTTTATAAGTGTATAGCGATGAAAGGGTAAAAATTAGGTGTGGGTCCAATTGTTTAAAAAAAGTCTTAAATTCAAGCAAATTCAAATTTACGGGAGACAATAATTTCTCAATTCGTAAAACCAGCAAAATGGTTTTTCAGCATTTGATTAAAAACTTTTTTGATAAACACTAGCTTGATATTGGCAGAAAAATACTCTGACTCCTCCATAATGTTTTGTTTGCCAAGCTAACTATTGGCGACCAAAACTATTTAGTTTTAACTCAAAGTCAAATTGTGCTACTAAATTTTGTTTGCAGGGGTAACTTATACAACAATGTAATTTGCTTATGGTTTTTCGGTTGCATTCTACATAAAGATAACTGACGCAAAACTTTTGTAATGAACCAGCAAATATGTGGTTCTTGTATTAAAAGTTATTTGTCCTGTTGCTACAATTTTGGTAAGCCTGAAAGTTAACAAAAATTTAATTTTAACGTAATACTTGATAAATGAAAAAGCACGCTAGATAAACGTTTTTGTTTTTGTTTTTTTTTTTTTGAAAAAATTTTGTTTTTTTGAAAAATCAAAAATTAATTAACTTTATTGCATTGCTTGCTCAACAATATTTTTTACTCAATCTCGACTGTTAGGGATACTATCATGCTAGTGAAAACCATTTGAGGCAACTATAAGTTATACTGAATTCGAATCATTTGATAAGTTTACACTGCTTTTTTTATTAAACTTCTCCACGCAACTAAATTTCAGTCGAGTGGCTCCCAAACAGCCTGCACTGTGCAGCTTTGATTTTTTAATGGCGTCAAATAATTTTGCTTCACCAACGATGGTTTCACTATGTTTGCTACGTCTCTATATTAATATGTATTTTTTTTAATAGTATGGCACTGTAAAAAGCTTAAGAACAACTGCTTTAGCATATATTTAAGATTTCGCTTTCTTTATCTAGCAAGTGACATGTTTTTGCCTTAACTTCTCGCCTAAAAAGTCGTTTATAACGTTTCTGTATTGCCACACAACAAGTATCGTGACCAAAAAAATTGCGCCAACTTCAAAAACAAAATTGTAATTCTGATTCTTCTACAAATAACTTTAAAATTAAAATTAGAGCATCAAACGGTCGAACCGGATCCATTTAAAATAAAGTTCCGGTTCAGGTTCGGGTTCAGCAATTTTTTTTTCTACGGGTTCAGCTCCGGTTCAGGTTCAGCAAATTTTATTTTTAGGGGTTCAGTTCCAGTTCAGGTTCAGCAAATTTTATTTTTTCGGGTTCAGTTCCGGTTCGGGTTCAAAAAATAATAACGGTTAATACGGGTTTACGGATCCGGTTCGGGTCCGGTTCGGGTCCGGTTCGACACCCTGATTCTGACTTCATTCGTTTAACGTGGTAGTTTAATTTAGCTAGCTTAGGGTTAGGTTAGCGTTTTACTCGTTTATATGTTAATTCAGTTAGAATAGGATTAGGTTTTTGTAATAATTAATTTGTTTGCAATAACTATCTTTAACAATTAATTTTTTATTCTTTTGTTTGTTTCTATTTGAATAAGGAAATAATAAATAAGTTCGATAATTTTTGATTAAATTCTATTTTAATAAAATTGGGATAATTTAAGTAACAAATGATGTCTTTATTTGTTTCTATTTGAATAAGAGGTTTAACACCGCGCCAAGGATTTCTGTGCCTCGAAATCGGCTATTCTGTGCCGCACAGAAATAATATTAGTTGTTATTATATAACTTTTCACATGCCAGCTGACTTCATCAAATTGTTATGGCATCTTATCTAATATTGACTAGTTAAAAAAAGTTTAAATTTCTTTTTAAATTGATTATAGGAAGTGACTTTAATTCAAAGGGTACTTCATGCCATATTTTAGGTCCAATGTAAGAAAACGTCTTTTTACCTAATTCTATTCTCTTTCTAGGTTGAAAATAATTTTGTTTCACTGCCAGTCTTGTTTCATAATGATGTTTTTGGGTTATACTTATAATAGTTTTGGACTCATTCTTTGCTGAACTTTTATTGAAACAAGACATTGTTTTTGCAATTTCAAGTTTAACAATATCTTATAGTTTTAAGAAATTCAATTTTTGAAAAAGAGGATTTTTATGTGACAAAAAAGGACTATTTGTAATAATTCTTATTATGCGTTTGTGCATTCTTACCAGTGGATCTAGGGCAGTAGTCGAAGCCAGTCCCCATGTTGAAACACAGTATTGAAGATAAGAGTAAATTAAAGTATAGTAAACTGTTTTTAGTGTTGTAGTGTCAACATAGTTTCTCAGTTTGAGTTGTGCCTAGGAACCACTAGAGAGCTTTGAGCAAACATGTTGTATAGTATATGAGACTTCCAAGAAAGCTTATCATTAAAGATTACACCCAAATATTTTATTTTATTTACTTGTTTTACTGTATATTTGTCTTTCCTATTCTAATATCAAAGTGCCTGGCTGATCTTTGTTTGGTTAAGACCATAAATTTTGTTTTATTAGTATTTAATGACAATTTGTTTAATTTCAACCATTCGTCAATTTTGACTAGTTCGGAGTTGACATTATTATTCAGCAGTCTTGGACAAGAGTTTGTCAATGTGAGAACTGCGTCATCTGCAAACAATTTTGTATTAAAATTGGATACTAGAGGCATGTCATTGATATATATTAAAAATAGTAATGGTCCTAGAGTAGAGCCTTGTGGTACACCACAGGTTACATGATTAAATTTTAATTTAGTATTGTTCACAACTATAAAACTGTAGTCTGTTATATAAGTGGTTTTCAACAAGCTGTAGTGGCAATCCGCGGATGCCATATTTTTCCAATTTTGCAAGCAAAATTTGGTGATTTACGGTATCAAATGCTTTTTTTAGGTCAAGAAACACAGCACAAGTATATATTTTTTTTGGTCAATATTTTCAGCAAAATTATCAAATAATTGCCTTACAGCATCTGATGTAGAAGAGTTTTGTTTAAAGCCAGTGTGAAGTGAAACCAAACTTTGAAAGACTTTGCTTAAAATGCCAAACAAAAAAAGTACTTTTTCCAAAGATTTGACAGAATGCCAAGATGGTATTAGCAAGCGTTATTTTAAGCTTACGTCAACGCAATGAAAAGACCCTTAGAAGGATTGCTTTGACGATCAGTCTTACGTGGCAGTACAGGTTGCTTGCAGTTATGGCAAGCAAATCACTTAGCATTTATTCACTGTAACTAGCCTAATAATTGCGGTTTTTTCACAGACTGCAGCAACTAATTTGTTTTTGTGGCTATTCTAGAAATGAGCCATGGAGTAATCAAATGGATAACAGGTCGGTTCGGACTGAAAGTGGACGGGGATAAAACAAGCAAAAAGCGTAATTTTTAAATTATCGGTAGTAAAATTCTTCTTATTCGCGACCACTTTTAGTCTAAATTAAGGTAAAAAGATTAAATCTTTTTTTAACTCCATTTTTCCAGCTAAGCACGAAATTTCTATTTTTTACGCTTATAGTCTGAATAGTCTTTCCGCCTCACGCTTTACTTTTTCCGCATCCGCTTACCGTCTGAAGTGTTGACTTTAATATCGAGTTAATTTGCTTTAAATTTCTTTTGATTAATATTTCAAACTACTAATCCGTTCGATTTAAACGTTTCGGAATCAATAAATTACTTTAAATCAGGAGTGTGCAAGAAGCGGCCCGCGGGCCACAATACGGCCCGCCAAGCCATTTAATGTGGACCTCGGCAACTTTCAAAACTACTTAAACGTATTAGTTTCATTAGCACAGGGATGTGCAACCCGTGGCCCACTTAAAGTTCTGGTGTGGCCCAGTGAAGATTTCTAGTTTTCTGGTTATAATTCACTTCAAACCAGGAAATAAAGATTTTTTTTTGGACATGACTATGATTCTGGGACGAAAAGTGAGAAATCGGAGACTGGTTTCAAGTGGGGACTTTTTTTTGTTTTTTAGAGAACACCTTGATTTTAGAACAAAATTTGTTCTACGTCCGAGAATCTCAGACCATTTTTTTGTCCTATCCGTAATGTACTAGAAAATCATGATCTGGGCAAAACTGCATTGCCTTTTTGCGGCCCGCCGACTATCACTAAATTTATAGTTTGGCCCACTATTAAAAAAGGTTGGACATCCCTGAACTAAACTGTTTCCTTTTCCTGGTCATTACAAGTACATAGTCAATGAGAAATGCAAGTGAACCATGGTCTAATCCGGATATACATATTTGGCCTGGCAATATAAAAGGTTGCACACCTCTGCTTTAAATCAATATAAGTTATTACATTTTTGCGAAGCTTAATATCAATTGTGGATTTCAATCAATAACCATCGTCCAAATCAGGGATGTCCAACCTACGTCCCACTTAATGTTTTTTGCGGTCCACTGCTTCTTCAAATTTACAGTTATATTTTTATAACTTAATAGAATTCAATGTTACTGCTGTCATAGTAACGTATTGGGAGACAAAGTGAATAAGTCAGTTTATTGCTGACGCCAAGTGACGTCCAATAAGCTGACCAATGAAAACTTTTGCGGGCCGAGCTTGTGATAAAGATGCTTGTCCCCACCATCATTTTCAATATTCACATTGTTTTGCGATTAAATTAAATTTGATCATTAATTTTATGGCAAGTAAAAATTTTTCTGTAGGAAGAGGAGTAGGGAATCACTCCTAACTCTGCCAATACCAGGGTGATTTTGGTCGAAATCAAATGAGCTTTTGTAGTTTTGCACAGTTATGTGTCATTTGCCTCGATGATAAGAGGTCAAACTACCCCTGAATGTGAATCTTTTCGATCAGTTGAATATACATGCTAGGGCAGAAAAACCGCCCACATTTTAAAATCTTCCTATGGCAATGCTATTGAAGTTAGCCCATAGCTGAAGTGAAATATGTTATTAAGAACAGCCGTTTGGTTTTGAGTGAACTACGTTGCATTCATTCATTCATTCATTTTATTCTCAATCATTATTGAACAGTTTAACACAAAAATTATAAATATTGGAAAGATCAAGAAAAGGAAGAAGTAACACAACGTCAGACGATAAAACATGCGTAAGATAATCAGAAAGTGAAAGTAAAAAACAATAGAAAGCATGGCCGCAACACCTTAATCAGATAAAAATATAAGAAATGAGAAAGAAAAAAGTTAATATATTAATAATATTATCAAACAAATTGAGAGATTGAATAACCAGTGCATGACTAGTCTGCGTAATGCTAATGGATGGCACGGCTGGCCAAGATAGAAATTTAGCTCAACTGAGCAAGGTGAGTAAAGAAAAACCACCCAAAAAAAGAAACTCACCAGATCCAGAAACCTTTTCTGAATGCATACAAAAATAATAAGAAGAATGAATACATAAAAAAAATTACGACTTTATAAATCAAATAATAAGCAGATAATAACGATATTAAAAATAATATAATAATAATAATAATTGCAAAAATATCGTCCTAACGTTTCAAAAATAAGGTTGCGCCCTCGAGCTGCGATGCACTGCTGTAGGAGATTCCTAAAGTTTTCTGTCACCCTACGAATTATTTCTTGCTGATTTTCGTTTACTGTTTGGCTAATGGCAGCTTTCAGTCCAACAATTGTTCGTTCAGTCTATCGTGTCTGCTCAGTTGGAAATGATGTCTGAAATTTTTCAAAATTGCAGTTGCAGATTCTCCGTTAGTGAGAAAACTTTTCACAATAAATGAACCGCGTGTACCAGTCCAGACAAAAAGCTTTTCAAAAAATTTTAAAAAATTACTCGTTATTTAAATCTCTCACTCTGAAAAACCGAATGGCAGTTTATTACAACATAAGTTGACTTCAGCTATGCGGCTAACCGCAACAGCATTGCCATAGAAAGACTTAAAAATGTGGGAGGTTTTTTGCTTCACCCTGTATTACAGGTTGAAAGTGATTTTGATGGTTATATATTTATTAAAGCATTGGCAGAGTTAAGAAATGATTTCCTTTTTATCTTTCTATATTAAGGCAAATTTTGAGTAAGTTATTGACTTTGGTGGTAGTAAAGATTAGTAACTTCGAAGCAATGCGAAGTGATTTGGAATAAAATTACATTAGTATCAGTAATGCTGCTAGTAATAAAAGAGGAATGTGTGAATTTGTTAGGAGGGCGGAAGAATTTTTAAAGATTCTAGGTCCAATCCAGAAATTTAGGTCAGGTCCAACGCCAATATTGCATGCGGAGACGGCAAATAATTATTTGTTTCTAATTTTAAATTTTAATAGGTCTATTACTATGGCCATATAGGCCTACATATATTTGTTTAATTACATAATAATTTTAATCGTTTTATATTTTACTTATATTTGTAATTAATTAATCAATTTTTAATATTAATTACGTAATGATTTAAAGTTTTATATTCTACTTAGATTTCTGTTTAGTTAATCAATTTTAAATTCATATTTTTAATACTGGCCATATGGTCATGGCATCTAATACTAAAGAGGAAATTAATGAAATACAACAGAACGCCGATTATCCGAATGAATTGGGACCAGGGGTGGTTCGGATAACTGATTTTTTTGGATAATCGAACAAAATGCAATCTGCGATAAAAAGCATCATAAACACATACGGTCATATTGCACATTATGAGCAGTAACAATCACTCATTTTTTTGTTCTTTTTAAGTTTGTTATTCTTCTCTAGTCTCTCATTTTTTTAGAAGCCGAAGCTGTGTTGAAAAACACTCACAGTAGTGACTAGATTAGTTTGAAACTTCAAAAAAAATCACGTTATCAAGTGCTTTTTGTTTTCAAACGTCGCGCTTTTCTCTAAACACAAGTTGTCATCATATGTTTCTCGCTTTCGGCGTCACGCTTTGAATGACTTCTGTTAAAGTAGTGTTCGGATAATCGGCGTTCTACTGTATGTACTTTTGTAGCTCGCCGAATATACTTAAAACTATAATTTGGCTTATGGAAAAAATTGGACATCCCTGGTCTAAATGATTATATTTTGAAAACTACAATAAGAATAAAACCTTTTAAAAAACCTAGAATGCAATGTAAAATTACATATGGCATCGGTTATACAATGCTAAGGTGAAAATTGGTTAGTTTCGGTGAGGCACCCGGGAGATTATGGCGTTTAAAACCAGGCCCAGGTACAACGCCTATCCACATACACATTAAGGCTTACAATACAATCCAAAGGTAATGCATGACGAAAAACAAGTTGATTTAAGTACAAGTCTGTCCCGAACGTTCATCTCTTACAAATAAGTCTGATGGAAGCCTCTTGAAAGTGAAGCTACGGGTAAAACAGAAAAGTATATTTAAGAAGTTTTTTAAAAAAAATTAGTGGATCCACAACTTTTACTCAATGCCAAATTGATTTTTCACATTCATTTTTGTCACTTTAATGATTTTACAATGAGCCCCAATTAAAAATAGTCCTCGCCAGTTAAGACTAGGAAACATCAACTCAACAAAAGGCAAGAACAAAAAGCGTTCAAGTACTGTTTTTTAAAACAAAAGTAAATACACAATTGCAAAATCGCACATAACCGACAAAATGAATGCGCGTTCTTTTCTTGATACTTGCAGACGTTTCACACTTCGACTTTAAAAAACGCAATTGCCAGGAATAATTATTTGTAAAAGGTGCATTAACAACAAACTTGAGCCACATTTAGTGTAAGGTTTTTGGCAATTTTTGAAAGGTATAACAATCTTATCTTGCAACGCCAGAAATTTTCACGCGCAATAGAAAGCGACAGTCGACACATTACATAAGTGACGTATAGCAGCTAATCCATCTGTTTATTATTTTCTAAGTGACAGCAAACAAAAGTTTACGACACTTATGCTTTAAATTAGGGTGGTCCAACTTCTGCACTCTTGTAGGCCACTTTTCAAAATTATTCGAGTTTGCGGGCCTCATTTTTTTCCAAACTCAGGGTGTTCTCTAAAAAAAAAAAAGGTCTTCAATTGGAATCGATCTCCAAAATTCCTATTTTCATCCCAAAATCAGGGTGTTCTCTAAAAAAAAAAAAAGAAAAAAAAGGTATTTATTGGAATCGATCTCTAAATCATAGCGTTCTCCAAAAAAAAAAAAAAAAAAAAAGTTGCCGCTGCTTGTAATCGTCAAGACTTGTGCAAAATTGTTCCCGGGCCCGTAGAAATAATTAAACAAATGGAAAAACTATTGTTGATTAATTATTTGCATGCGTTATTGTATTCTTTATTTGCTTCAATAACTAGTTTCGCGCAATTTTTCATTTGAAGCACCATTTTTTTAACTTTAAGCTAGTTACCGAGGCACTTTATTTAAACGAAAGTGTATTTTTCCATAGAATACATTTTACACAAAGTACGATACAAGCTTCTAAATTTAACATAAGCTTCATATAATCGTGATTAATGTCGACTTAATAAACAATTTTTCGATGTAAAGCACCGTTAGTGCATCAGTCAATGTTTCGGTAAACCTTCATTATTCAGTAAAAAAATTCATGTCACCTGACAGAAACCTAACCTCTTTTTGACAAATTTTTTTTTCAGATTCAGTAGCGAAACAAAAACCTCTACAGTAAACTGCAGCGGAAGTAATGCGATTTGACAGATGAACTTGTTTGGCAGTTCTTTTGCACCAATTTGAAGGAGTAACACTGTTTCCAAGACAAGCACCGAAAGTTCTTAAACGTAAACAATGCAGGTAGAAAAGTGCAACAAGCAGAATTGTGAAACATAAGTGATCACACCGTGGTAAATCAAATTACTTTATGATCAATTGCAAAAGCGAAAAACGAGCAACAAGTAATACTGAGCAATAGCGCATTCAAGTTAAATAGTCTTTCACAAAAACGTTGAGTGGCGCTATTAATAATGATTCAGAACGTTTCCAAATTCCCGAGCCTGGTCAAAACTGTTCCGCCTTCGACTGCCTGGCTTCCGCGGTTCTTCGTCCAAATCGATCACCTCAATTTGATCATCGACACGAACCGGCAGCGAAGCGTGTTCGACTTCTGGTTCGTCCGTCGCGGCTAAATGGGCACTTTTATTGTCAACGGGAACCGTAGGGCGCGAACTCATTTGCTCGTTGCCGGATGCGTACTGCTCTGGAGGAGGAGGATGGGGAGCTGAGCTCATGAGGAAACTGCTCAAAGACGGATTGTTCGTTACGATCTCAGACAGGAGCTGACCACTTGGATTGGGAGGCAGAAGATACTGGTTCGTGTCTAAATAAGATGACTCTTCTTCGTATTTTCCGGTTCCTTGATTCATCAGCGCTTCCAAGTCGGAATTGAGTGACTTTATGGGCGACTCGACATCGGCGTAAGACAACAATAGATCGGGCTGAGTCTCACTTGCAGCCGGCTGGTCATGCTTCGACACTTGTCCGTGAGAATCAACGGAAAATTGTTCCGGATTTTCTTCGGCTTCGATATCTGGTTCCCATTCCAATTCTATTTCAGAAGGTGGTGGCGGCAATTCGTACTGAGCGTCATCATCGGCGGCCAGCAACGAGTTCTTCTCTTGCCCCACAACCCTTTCCTTCGTGTACCGCTTTTCGGGGCTGGTTTGGTTGTTGGGGTAGTGGGATATTTCTACCATCACTCCGCTACCGTCGTCGTCGTCACTCTGCGATTGATTGAGAAGCGAAGACGTTTCAGCGGCGGTTGCTTTTTCCTTTCCGCGAACTCGGATGGGAGTGCTCTTCTTCGAGCTTCCAGAAGACAGGGAAGCCGATGGGCTGTCTTTAGCGGGTTTATTAAAAAAACCAGAGATCCCCGATCGAATAGGCTCAGCAGGAGCACGGAAGCATAAATCTTCGGGACTTGGGGGACGTTGGAGTTGTACTGGAGCGATTCGGGCATCATAGCCGGAAGTTTCATTGCGAGACGACGTTTCGGGTCGATCGAATCGATGCGCTTTGGTTGGCGCTTTGCGACGCGACGAGACAGAATACGCTCCGTAAGCCCCAGCCGGCGATTCGTCGTCGACGCTTTCGCATCGCGCAACCACTCGTCGAGACGGGGCTAATTCCCACGGCGAGTTTTCTTCTTTTTTAGGCACCGTTACACTCTGGTCCGAGGGCTGCGATTGGTCGGTTTCTAGCGGCGCTGAAAACGTTAAAGTTGAAACAAAGGCTTTGCATATTCACGCGCACTTTTATAATTTTAAATCCAATACGAAACCAAAGATTGATCGCCGACTTTTTTTATAGCCTTACCGGTTGTTTTCCGATCGTAATTAGGTTTGATGAGCTTTCTTTCGGTGTAATGAGCTTTATAGACCGAATGCAGGACAGGATCTTGAATGTAATCCGAAGGCTCGAGATTCAAGTGAACGTTTTCTGGTTTTTTTAAGGCTTCGGCAAGAAACTCGACGGGAATTTCATTGCCTTTGTTCTAAAAAAAACGATCAATAAATGAAGTCGAAAGTATGTCAATTCCAATACAACCAATGCAGTTGAAACGGCGGATCGCTGATGCGTGAAGGCTTTGATCACATTTTTAAGCGAGTCTTCGAAAGCAAAAAAGAATTATCGATTTTCAAAACTTTTCTTTGGTTTAAATTTAGGTTTCACTGGAAAAATCAATTTTTGACTTAAATTCTTAAAATTTTCAAATTTTCACCAAATTTTGAAAAGTCCATATGCTTGCAACTATGAAAAATACGAGGATTTTTTGAAAACTGTTAGGTAATAAAATCTTCTTGTCTGCGATAAAAAAACAAAAAACTTAAGATGTTGATATGAATGAAGAATCCTATTCACGCAGCATAAAAGAAACCTCTAAGAAAGCAATTGCTTAACCTTTGGAATGATAGCGAAAAGCAAACAAGAACAGCACTAAGCTAAACCTCAACGCTTATGCACAATAATTAAGCAAGAAAATCACGTTACCCGGCGTTCACGTCCGATTTACTAAATATTCAATTGTCCGTTGAGCGAAAAATACAAAACCATAACGTCAAAAACTGCGACAAGTAAAAGCTGTGGTGCTATATCAATTAAAGAGCAAACTCTAATTTAGCACAATCTATCAAAAAATATTCGTTGACATTTAGGTAATTAATATCAGTTGTTAATTGACTAAAACATGAACAGAAGAGAAAATGTGCCGTAAAGAAGAGCTGGATTTCACTTTTTCTTGATTTTATAACTTTGACACTTTTATGGTATCAATCCGAAATTTAATTTATGGATGTTTTATTAACAAAACATTGCCCTAGGTAAACACACATGAAGTTACGATATGTTAAACATAATTTTATCATTAAATTGGATATTAGACACTTTTTCAACAGTAAAAAAAAATTTCTAGTCAAGACGAAATGATAAAGACGAAAATTGTAAATTTAAAAACTCAAGTCAAGAGACACGCAACGTGGAGAACAGGAAAAAAAAGTTCGCTTCAAAGTAGCGACTTGATTGACCGGCCCAGGTTCTGGAGCGTTATTTCATTCCGACGAATCCTAGCAGGGTGGAAAATCGCCCGTGCATGTTCGCTTTCCAAGCTGACTGCAACCGTTAATTAGTCTTTTCCAGCGCGAGCCGCAAGTAACAACTCTTCGAGAAATGTGTCGCTCGAACAGAGCAGCAGCGAAGGAAGCGTACCATTATCGAGCAGCAGAGCTTCAAGTTGAAACCGCCTCTTTTCATTAACTATTTCAAAGTATTTGTTTGGTGTGGCTCACTTGAAATCAAATCAAAGATTTATTTCTTTTGTAATAAGCCCATATACTATAGATTTAGCCGTATGAGCAATCCTAAGCGTAGAAAATACAAAAGATTTTTTGAACTCTTAAAAATAGCCACAAATCATCTGCCCTTGCTCTAGCTTTATCACAGTAAATCGCCAGCAGCAAAATGACTCACGTTAAATTCACTTCCCTTCAAAAAAACAATCTACAAATGACTCATCAGGCTATATTAACTTTGGTGCCGGCTTTTGGCTATTGATGTTTGAAGGGAAGCAAGGTTATTTCCGTTTTATCAACTTATGCATCTAAATCCCACCAACGATGGATTGCCGTTCATGGTGGTGAATAAACCATGTTTACATGGGTCGGAATGACAATCAACTCCCGGATCATTCCATGTCAATGGCATTTTGCTACGAATCATCAACTACATTGATTGGGTCCAGGCATTGGTACCTCGTTCAAGAAATTGAGGATTAAATATTTATGTCTGGGCTGTTCCAGGGTGTATAGCGGAGTCCTGCTTAATGGTAATAATGCACTAAGAATAATTTTCTTACGTTGTGTTTCAGAATGAATGAGGCTCTAATTTTAGGTGTATGTTGAAAAAACAAACAGACAAAACAAACGAAATAACAACAATAAAAGAAATAAACAAAACGTTAGGCGTTGATTTGAAGAATCGGTTCTTCTATTATTTTTGAAACTCACGTTTAAAACATGTTTATCAACGTGATCAGATCGCAAAGAATCCGGATCCTTGACCCGTTCCCCTTCCGAATCGGTGTCAGAAGCATCCGCGCAAGGATTAATGTACTCGTTGTAGTTTTCCAATTTGACCTTGTAGCTGTTGATCTGATCTTGGACTTCGTTTGGCAGCTGAAAGCAACGACGAATAAAAGCGTGAAAATCAATCACATTTGAAACGAAGCACACTTTTTTCTGTGTTTATGCTGAACACATTTCGCCTGGAAATTCTCAATACGTTGACGCCGCAATACGATAAGAGCCTAACATGTTTAGGTAGAGCAACTGGCAAAAAACATACTACCAAAAACTGACTGCCTTCTACTCGTAGTTAAAGAAAAACCAAGTTAAACCACAATTCTTTCAACAATCGTTTCCCATCGATGTCCTTAGACAAAACCTCCGTGCGTAATTCATAAGCTTCGCGTCGATAAATCAATAGGAAAATGTCATTGTGGTCGCATTTCCCAGCACTCATTAAATATATATCACCTGCTCATGCTTTTGGACTTGATAATTTGGACGATTGCACTTTAGAAGTTGAACAGCTAAGTTGCAGTCTTTTCGCAATCTTTCCTGAAAAAAAAAATACATAATTAAATAGCAAAAAATATCAAAGTGTAATGATTCGCTCAATATTTAATTATCAAGGAGATCATTCTAAGCGCTACGTGTGGTTCTCGGGGGAGAAAATTTGGTTTTCACTAAGAGCTAACAATAGCAGAGCTGATGACCTTTAAAATGTGCACAACGCACTTGATTGTACAAAATGAAAGCAATGAATGCAAGCTAAAAGCATTGCAACGGAGATACTGACATTTTCCTCTTGAGCTTTGAAAAGAGCATTTTTTGTTTCCGCAAGTTTATTGTTGATTTCGTTCACTTCTCGAACAAGACGTTCTTTTTCAACTTGCAACGAGTTAATCTAAGATATAGAGTTTGTTTATTAAAAACAGACGATGAAAAATGCATATTCTTTGTTTAACATTTATCGTCTACTATCTTGCTATTTTTACGATTTGTAAAGCACAAAATTAAAATTTGAATTGGATTTTTTTTTTTTAAAGAAATTATACAGGGTGATTCAGCGAAGTGTGCACAAATAAAAACTCATCTTTCGGACTTATAATTAGGTCAAATGAAACAAGTTATATGCTGTGAAGATAGTAAATTTAATAAACTTTCAGAAAATATACAAGTTATTCAATATAACCCCCTTTGTTTTTGATTACTTTCCGAAGTCGTGGCAGAACCTGGGCACATGTGGCACGCACCACTTCTGGGTCGATTTCGTCCCATGCCGATGTCAATTTTCGCTTTAGAGAGTCCAGATTTGGATGAGAAGTACGGCAAGCTTTTGTCTCTAAAATAGACCATAACCCAAAATCCATAGGGTTCAAGTCTGGTGAAGACGGCGGCCAAAGCTCTTTCTCCCAAAAACCTTTGAAATTGCATCGACACCAAGCTTGAACTGAGTTGGCCGTGTGGGAGGTTGCACCGTCCTGTTGAAGAGTAACTCCTTGTTCTCCGACTACTTCTTGGACCCAGGGAAGGACTTTCTCCTCCAGCATTCGCCTATAGACGGTCTGGTTTATCTTGACCCCTTCTTCAATGAATATGAGAGGAGTTTTCAGCCCTTTTGATGTTGCGCCTGCCCATACCATTACGGAGGCGGGTTTTTGTCTTCTGAAAGAGCTGCGACGCTCAACTGGGACCATGTTTACGTCTGGAAGCCAAATCCTGTCATTTTGATGGTTATGGACAGCTTGAACAGTGAAAAGTTTTTCGTCTGTCCATAAAACTTGAGGCTGCGTGCCATCGACAAGTTTCTTGACCAAAACCTTTGCTCTATCGAGCCTTTTCTTCTTAGTGGCCTCCGACAAGAGATGTCTTTTGGTGAACTTGTATGGGTAGCTCTGGAGATCATCCTTGAGAATCCTTTGCATGCTGGACACGCTCACAGAGTAGTCTTTAGCAAGTTGTCTGGCACTTCTTGCAGGATTTCTCCTCAACTTCTCTCTGACCTTTTTGATCAGTTTCTTCGTCCTTACGGTTCTTTCAGGGTCACTCCTGATTCTTGGAGCACAAGTCCCAGTGTCCTTGAACCTTTTCACGGCTTTATAAACTCCTCTACGGCTTACAACCTCCTTCATCAACCGGAAAATTTCACTTGGTGGGAGCTTCTTCTTGCAATACTCTTCTATCACGTCATTGATCGTTTTACTCATCGTTTATTTTTACTTCAAATAATACCAGATTTTAAATTTTAACTCTTTTTTACTTCAAATAATACTTATTAATTAAGTTTATTTTTACTTCAAATAATACCAGATTTTAAATTTTAACTCTTAAATAATAAGAAACTGAAATGTTAATAATTGAAAGTTAATAATGGACGAAATACATGTACATAAAACTAAGAAAAGTATTTGTGCACACTTCGCTGAATCACCCTGTAGCTACAAAACCACTACGAAGTATTGATTGCTTGCTATACAATTCTATTTTAAGGTGATTGTCTACTTAAAAAAACTATAAAGATTGTTGGCAAAAAAATCAAATACTGTAACAATTTTTTATATTAATAAACAAACCTTTGTTAAACTGTGTTCCAGTTCGCGATTTCTTGATTGCAAAGCAGTGTAGCTTGATTGCAATCTAAAAAACAAAGTTGAAAATATGTTTGGAAACATAGAATTAAAGTTACCAAAAACAAAAAGAAATTACTTTCGATATTGTTCATTGACTTTGAACTGTTGATCCTCAAAGCGATGTAATTCATTATTAAAATATTCTCTACTTTGTGCAAACTCCACTTCTGTTCTTTCCAGTTTTCTTGTGAGAGCTATTAACTTTTCATTCAAGCGATCATTTTCTTGGTTTGACTGTCTACAAATTAAAATAACGACAAAAAAAAGTAACTTTAAGTTGACTCTATAAAAATATTCGACATTTTAATTTAATAGTGTAATGATTTTAAAAGCATAAATTCTTGTATTGCAAAACGTTAGGTAGTTATTTGAACTTGAGAAATCAAGATAAAAAATATATAGTTTAAGATGATAATAATAATACACATTTACATAACGCTTTTTACAGAAAATTAATCATATCAAAGGCGCTTTACAAGATTACTAAATTAAAAACAAAATAAAAGTAGGAGAAATTACAACATACCGCAATCAAGTATAATTAAGAAAAGCAAGAGTATGAAACTTTAAAGATATCTTTATATCTTTTAACCCTTTTGATCCTGTTGGGATATATGTGTCCCAAAAATTTGCGCTATAAACCAAAATCAAATTTTTACCATTGAAAATGCATTGGAATGGGATAATTCAGGACTCTGCGGATTCTCGAAGCCCAAGAGTAATCCCATGTAAAAAAAACTATCATAATTAATCAACCTGTTAAACGTAGGTTTAGTCGAAAGGACGTAGATTTACGTCCAAGAACGGGGTTTCGTATATCGTTAACCGTTACTAACCCAACAAGCTTTGGGGATTTCTCTAAAATTAAAAAACAATTAACTAAAGATGGCAATCGAAAGGGTTAATAGCAAAAAAAATTTTTTACGTTCAAACATCATCTGTTTCTTTTTTATTTATGGTTATCTGAAGAAGCTGAATAAACAAATTCTTACAGAGCTGAGTGGTATTTATCTGAGATTTTTTGTTAAGAATAATTTTTTAGGGATTATAAAAAGGATGAAAATAACTAAAAAATTAAATGAAAATATTTCACCTACTTTAATGACTTTGCTTTAGTCTTTAAAAACTTCAACAGCTATTCTTTTTTCATATAAGCAATTAAATTTAAGTATTTTTGTTTCCATATGATAGATGTATATTTTATTTTTTTTGGGTGCTTTTTTCATATCAATATCACTATTTATCCTCTGACTATCAAGACAATGTCAGAGGCATTAAAGACTTATGGCGATCCCAAAACAATTGCCTTGACCTGGCTTGGGAATATTGCTGTCTGGTTAAAATTTTTGTATTTTTTGGAAAATTTTTACACAGTACTACAACTGATATTAAAAAATGTGTGCTGAAACCACTAAACAATAAAAACTCCCTGAAAATATCTTTTCTGCAAATACATTTCAGCAATAAAGCTAGGAGTCAAACCAAAACCTTGACTTAGAAAAGTTAAACTTTTGTTAAGATGGCCAAATATATGAAAGTGTTATTTAAGTGCCTTTTTCAAAAACACACAACACCATGAAGGTAGTAAGAGTTAAAGTGAGTTTATGTCCTTCACTGTCTTTATTGAAACAATGTTCTAAACCAAGGGTGTACAACCTGTGACCTATAAACTGAAATTCTGTGGCCTGTAGAAAGCTTTGGTTTTAAGAATAATGGCTTGTGCCATACAGAAACCATTGATTAATGTTTTATAATAGGGTCAAATGCGATCTGCAATCCAATTTAGAACAATCCATATTTGTGAAAAACAACTTAAGACTTAATGTGAAGACCTTTTTTTGGTCTTTACTAGTTTTTTAGATGTAAAATGGAGCAGAAATGATTGGTTGCAACCAAAGGTGACACATATTTTTCTTAGTCTTCATAAGAAAACAAACTGTTTTTATTTTACTTTTAATTACAAAATCAGGTGAAAATCAAAAAATGTCTTAAAATTAAGTCTGTGTGGCATTTGAACAACTCTGTGAAATGTTGCAGGATCATAATTTGACAATTGTCAAAAAAATTTTGGAAAAAATGTATTTCCCCCCAAGTTTTTTGCATTGATATGGCTATGACTACAGCAACACTGGCATGTGGTTTAATTTTGTAGTGTGCATTTGGACTGGCAGCACTAAAGGTTGCACACCCCTGCCTTAAACATTCAGCCATCTGTCAATTTATTTACACAAATTTAAAAATTTTAGTAGCTAAATGTTAATAATAGCATATAATTATTAAAATTGCATTTTGATTTTGAATTTATGTTAATAATCAATAATAATTTTTTTTTTGTGCAAAAATACATTAATATCACAAATTCTATGAAATAAAGTGCCCAGATAAAGGAGTAGATCTGGACCAAAGATAAAACTAGCTGTGATAATAAAGGTTGATTTATACATTTTTCACTTGTTTTCATGTCTGAACAAGAATTAACAAATGAAGCTATGGGATTTGAATATTTTACTTTCATGCAATTGACAAGCTAAATATTTAAATATTAAACATAAATCATTCAAAGAAAAAGCAAAATATTTTTTTAAATCACACAAATTGCAGCATTTTAGTTTTGATTAATTCCTTTAAAATAGCTTATTCAACCAGTGTGTTGCAACACACTAGTATGTCGCGAGAGGTCTTTAGGTGTGTCACAAGAGATTTCAGAAAAAAACTAATTAGGGCAGGGGAATCCAAAGTATGGCCTGTGGAGCTTTCTTCACTTTTGTATTATTAACCAATATAATGAGTGTGTTGCGAAAATTTAAATAGCTGAATAGTGTGCCACCATATAAAAGGTTGAAAAACACTAGCTTATAACAATTAAAATAAAAAGCTGGAATCCAAATTATGTTTATTACAGATTGTCATAGAATTTATAATAAAAATATCTAATATACTGAGCTATTATGTAAAAAAGTTAAAGAAACCAGCTATCAAGAATTCAAATTTGTAACTGATAAAAAGTAACAAAAATTGCAAACAACTTACAAATGAGATCCTTTAGTAGAATTATTTGATGCCACCAAGTATTCCTAAATATGATATTATTTTTAGCAATTTGTGCTAAGTGCTAAATGCATAGAACAGGGGTGTCAAACTGGTAGCTTGCTGATACAAAATTTCTGATCAAAAAAATATATTCTAAATGCAACAAACATGTTTTACAGCCAAATCATGCTGTCTAACCCCTCACAGTACTACACTAAGTTACCAAAATGACCCAGTAATTAACAAATTTTATAAATCTATGCTGCCATTAAGTACAAGTACAAAAAAAAAGTTATTTTACCTTGGTTATGAAATGTTGTAGGTCCAACAGACTAATTCTTTCACTGTGGAACATTTATGTCCCACAAAGCTAATAAGAATTAAGCCAGTTTCATTACCTTGTTGAATGTCTTATTTTTGTATGATTTCATAAATAGCAGTTATAACAAAAGCTTTTTGGAATCCCAATGTTTCAATCAATTTTACTTTTTTCAATATAATTAATGCTTCCTGATGTATGAGTACATTCAGAAAGACTGTACAACACTTAAAGCTGACAAATTAAGGTGTTTGTAACAGATTTTTCTGAATTAATTTTAAACAGATAATTCAAAAGTTTATAGCAAAGGATTAACACAGGGGTGTGTAACCTGCAGCCAAAAAAAAAAGTGGCCTGAGAAAAATACAGTAATGGTCCTTGCATCCAAACCATCAATAAATAGTTTTTCATAATAGTCATTTATCAAACAATCGACATCGGCTTATTTTTTAATGTTTGGCATCAGATTCAGCACCAATTAATATTTAATGACTTGTTGCTCTTTTGGCTGATTGATTGATTAGTTCTATAAAAGTTTCTTTTGACTAGAAATATAAGTTTAATACTTAAATAATGATGTCATAGTAGACGAGTTTTTGTATAAAAAGTAGTGTATCCTTATAACAAGAAAAATTTTAACAATATTCTAAAAACATTTTTCATGGCAACCAATCATACTTGCTTGTTGTAACTGAAAGATTTAATTACTATAGAATGGATATCTATTATTAAACAATAAAAAAAAATGGCAATTTGCTTGGATCCTTATTTTATTCTGAAACTATAATGTAAATATTTATAAGTTTAATATATTGAAAATAGATTGCAAATTTACATTGTCATCAGATTTGGCATTGACATCAATTATTTTTTTTATTGATTGGCATTGGTCAAAAATATGTCAAAGTTTTTCAAAATTTTTGGTCAGTGTTCATCAGGAAAGTGTTCAATGACATTGAGTCAGAGCAGTTAAATGATTAAATTTCAGACCACAAAATTTTTTAAATTTAACATTAATTTTATTTGTCCCAACAGACTGTTTTGCCTGCCTGGGCTCATCAGGGGGCAGTTAGAAATCTTTTCAATTAGAATCATTACATGATTATAAGTCTATTTCTTGAATTAAAAAAGAGTACTTGGTAAAATAAGCCATTTTAAATCTCTTCTTGAAGTAAATATAAAAAGCTTTTTCTATGATTTGCAATAAATGCAAATGCCTTTTTGTAATAACAAACAAGTAATGATAATCCAGGACCATTTTAATCTTGTTGTATGTATTTAGCCTAGTAGGGTTAAAGGTTCCACACTTCTGATGCTAATCTAACATTTATTTTCAATTATAAAGCTGTTTTTTGCTGCCAAATTAAATAATGATATAAAAAAATTAATAAGTTAGACTTGCTTTAATTTAATTGATCCCAGCACTCAAAACAAGTTTGACACCCTTAGTATATGCAAATAAAAATAACAATTAATCCAAAAAATGGTTTATTTAAGTCATCAAACATCAAACTTTCATATTAAAAATTGGTTTGAATAAAACAAATACAAAATAAGAACATAAAAGTTTTACTATAAATATAAAATATTAAATAAAATAGTTCCAAACATCGGAGTAAACAACAAGGATTTTTTAAAGTAATTTTAATAAAAATAAAAACTAAAACTTGGTAAACAAAGCTATTTAGTTTTTATACAAATAGAATATTGCAATTAAAACTAAAAATGCCTTTAATAACAACATTCCATTTGAATAAGAACTGAAGGTTCTATAAATTTAAAGTTAAACATTTTAATTGTTTAGTTTGCAAATATTTTTATATATGCTGTAGATGCAAGTCTGATATTTAACATTCAACTTTTCAAATAGTATGGTCTAATAATGACTTTTCAGATCAGGCAACATTCTTGTCACCAGGTTTTCTTTACAACTCTCTTGAATTGATTAAATAAATATGGATAAAAGCATTATATTTGACTTTTCTTGCTTCAGTTTTTATCTTATAATTTTTATTAGTCTAATAATGCTTGCAGAGGTGCAATTTTAAGAGATAAACACCAATACTTGTATGAAGTCTTTAAGTCAAACCAAAATTGATTATTACATAACCTTAAATCTAACTACCGTATTTTCTGCCTAATAGCTGAATTTCTGAACCTAAATTTTGGACCTGATTTTTGGGGGTTTGGCTTATTAGCTGATCATCAGCTTTGGACCAAAAAATACCAAAGGCGAAAATCGATCCCAAAATCATACCTTAGATCTCACAGTTACAGCAGAGTTATTTGTGAAGACTGTCAGCATGAAAAGACAAGAGTTAACCAGTTATCATTAAAAAGTACACAATTAAATGGCTACAATAAGGTTTTATTGTAATCAAGTGTTTTTCTAGAGCAAGTTTTCTTTCACTTTATTAGCAAATTGCTAGTTTTATATTTCAATAAAATATTTAATAAAGGTCTTTTATGTGCTTTAAATAAATGAAATTTAGCAGTGGCTGTAGTTGTATTTTATTGGTGGCTGTTAACATGCATGTTGATATTGAAACAAGACTAAGAAATTATTTTGACGAAACTTGTCACTTTTTAAAAAAATGGCCTTGGCTTATTGGACGGTAATAAGCAAAAACCCTAATTTTCAAAGCTAAAAACTAGCCTTGGCTTATTTGGAAATTCTGCTTATTCACTGGAAAAATATAGTATAGCTTAACCCTTTACCCAAACTAAATAATGCCCTCAGTAAAAAATTGGTTCTCATTCACTATTGGCCATGGTTACTTTATAATCTTTTAAATTTTATGGAATCCCCATAACCTGCAAAGTTAATAACAGCAAAAGGTAAATGAGACCCCAAAAATTTGGGTCTTGTTCACTGTTTTCCATTACTAACATCACAGGCTTGGGGCATTCCCAAAAATTTCAAAACTAATCAACTGAACTTGGCAAATAATGAATGAGGATTAAAAATTTTATTTATTTATTTATCTTTTATTTGCAATAAAATCAATGTTTCCAAATTATCCTTGACACTGTGATTGTGAATAAAAAGACAGTGGCTAAACAAATACATTATTACATACATATCAATTACGCATAGTTGCAAAATTGATAAAGAACCAAATTTAATTCCAATATTTCACCCAAACATTGCATCACAAAAGCATTGCAAAATGTGATAAAAATCATTTAAAGTTGAAACAGTCATTACTAGATTTTTAAGCTTAAAAAAGAAAGATTTGTTACAGACTTCAAGCAATTACATTTTTATATTATATTAAAAAAAATTACAAAATATTACCATTAAAAAATAATTTTTCAAAAGTTATGTTACAACTTACAGAAGCTTTCCTGTAGGGACGATTGATTTGTCCTTGGTGGTTTGACATAACTGGATGGTTTTTCTTATTTAAACATTTAATTTAATGACAACCATGTCAAAATTGTCTTTATCTTATTCTAAAGTGAAAAAAAATTAAAATTGAATATTGATTTTATTGCTTTAAAAAAGAGATCGTAACTTTTGTTTGTTGGTGAATTAACCCAGAATCCCCCTTACAGCCCTAGAAGGCAATAAAAAAAAAAAGAGAAAAAGAATTTCTCAAGAAATGATAGTGACCACAGGGGAGATTCCTTATTGGTTTTACTAAAAAAGTGCTTAGTTGCTTATTGAAAAGATCCATGTCAACTTGAGTTTGTTTTTTGGGGTTAGTTGCACTGGTGTCTTGTACACTGTTTGCTGCTACTAACCCCAAAAAAATTTTGGGGATTTTCCATATTTAAAATATAATCAAGTCAGAATGGCAGAGTTAAACAAGATCCAAATTGCTCATGGTCACTTTTTGAGGAGACCTCCTAATTCTGGGTCTAATTTTTTAAACTGCTTCTTCTGTTTTATTTTACTTAAACTAGTATTTCCTACATACAAAATAATGTTTAAAGTTTTTGACAAAGCAGCACAATAGGCTAATTTATGAAGTTTGAAAAAAAACTTAAAAACAGAAAAACAATTGAGGGTAATTAACACTAAGTCAGTAAAATGATAAGGCCTGGTTTGGACACTATTAGTTGGCCGAGAGGTATAAAAAAAAAAATAATAATAATGAGCCAACAACTTTAAAAACACTTACGTGTTCATATTAACCTCTGTGAAATACAGTATTTTATTTATGGATTTTAATTTGTCTCATGCTTTTTTTCTTTTTGGCTGCTTTACGCGCCATTTAATTCAATTACTATTGAAAGGGACTACTTAGTAGTTATTGGTTGCAGCGGGTTTGGCATTTCATCTGTGAGATTGGATTGATGAAAAGTGAGAACAAAGCGCCCGAGAAGATGTGAACAGAATTTAAAAATTCAAACATAAACTTTTTATAAGTTGCACGCTATGTGGTACGTGGCAATATAACCGTGCCAGCACAAAAAATTTGGAGGCAGTATATTTTTGCCCAATTTTTTTCGATAATTGCCCGAGACACGATCTTAATACATTTAACGAAGATACCCAAAATATAAAAGACCTTATTAATATTATTTTTTTATTTTACTTGATTTTGTAGTGAATGTTTCTACGGACGAGGGTAATGACTCGTCTAAACCTGCGCAGTCAGGTAGGCCTATTCGAAAATTCAAATTGTTTTGGATCAACAAAGGATTTAATGGCGTTTGAAAATGTGTCAAAACAATTTCGGTTACACAATTTTTAACCGAGAAACTATTTGAAATCAGTAACAATTTATCTAGAATTAACAAATGACCTAGACCCTTATTCAAATAAAAAGAAAAATAAATACAAAACGATTAAAGAAAAAATCACTAACGCAAATAAACTTACTACAAAACATACCTAACCCTACTATAGCTAAATCAGCGTATAAACAAATACTAACCTATCCCTAAACTAGCTAAGCTAAAATTGACCAAGTTGAATGGATGAAAAATTCAGATAATTTACGGCGCTATAAACTGAACGAAACAAAGCTTTTTAAGAACAAAATTCGCGCCGCGAGAGAACAAACAGAGAGAAGACAAATTACAATAATTATGCGCCGCGAGAGATTGAACAGAAAGAAAACAAATTACAATAATTATTAACTAAGCTGAAGAATTAGCGACGCAAGTTCAAATTCAACAAAAAACGGTAAGTTAAACAATAAGTAACAAATTTAAAACATATAATAATCTTTTTGCCAAGCGGGAGGTTTTATTGTTCGCCTTCTTGACGGGACCTCACAGCTTGGTACATCATCCGTCGCAACAGTGGAAAATGAACAGAAATGATTGTTTTCCTCCTGATGAAGACCAAAAAAAAGATTTTCACATTAACTTTTAGTTTTTTTGCTCACTGATTGGGATCATTTTCAATTGGGTAACTTCATCCTTTCCTAATAATTCATTGTTGGTAGGCTATCCAAAAAAATTTGATTTTTCCCAAACAGTTCATTGTCAACGCCCAAAAACTCCGGTTTTCTCCTAATTTTTTGCGTCTTGAGGGCAATTTTCTACTGCCCCCCCGGCTCGTAGCCTATGGCTATGTGGGTAAAATTCTTTTATAATTTTATATTATTTTTATCTCTATATTTATCCTCCTGACTCGTTAGGATCGTCACGTGGTTACTAGAAAATTAAAAATGCAGTTAGTTTAGTAAAAAATAATACGGAGTTAAATTAGTCATGCAAATAATACAATTCATGTGACGTCATAGAAGAAAAAATATAAGAAATGCAAGTATGGAGGTTTGCATTCATTTAAAAATGAGGGAAGACAAGTTTGGTGTGTTGAAAAAGGTACAAAAGGAGAAAACTCTATAAAGCAATAAAAGTAAAAGGAGGAACACTGTCAACTTTATCAGGTAAAAAGGTAAAGTGAGTGAAAGACAGTACGAACGATAGTGAGAGGTACAAGCAGATTAAGACGGACAAGAAAGTACACAAAAGAGAGGGGCAATTCAAGTGTACAAAATTAGGTAGGTCATTTATTTAATTTAAACTGAATTGGTTTTAGTGGCGGCATATATTGTTTGTTAGTTTGTAATTAAAAATCTTATTCAAATAAAAATAATGAATAAAAAACTATATTAAATAAAAATAAAAAAATAAAATAAAAATTCCATTTGAATAAGATTTCTAACTGCTCCCTGACGGACCCGGACAGGCAAAACAGTCTTCGGTGGCAAATAAATTAATGTAAAAGTATGTAAAAATATGGTATAAATTCAATAAAACTGCTCCGACTTGGCGTCAAAAAGCACTTTTCTTTGAAGAGCACCGACCAAAAATTTTTATGTACGTATATATATATATATATACGTATAACCGAACTGTCGTGCAATGCTGATGTAGCGTTCGGCAAGCAGGTCAGAGCGGTTTGGATTGAAACATTACAAAAAAATCAGCCAAAACCTCAACAGTTTGTTTCACTGCAAGAGCCGTCAGGTGGTGCACAGGAAATACAGTAAAATAAAACACAATTACAAGGAAACAAGGTGAATTAATAAAGCAGTTGTAAAGTGGGTATGGCTGCACGTTATCCACTATCTCCCAGGTCTGCCAAAATTTGACAACAATTTATAAGGTGTGAAATGCGAGAAAATGCTGAAATTGTCCCGTGACAAAGCAATGAGCAGTCAAAAGGAATGATAATCATAGTGAAATGTTTTGACAGTTGGGTGCAAAAACTGGATGAGAGCGGGAGTTTAATATCAAATTTAAATACAAGAATTACAAAAAATATACAGAAAATACAAAAATTGCCAAAATACATCGAAAATACAAAAATTACCGAAAACTAGGAAAAATTTCTTAATTTAAATTGTTTGTATGTCGGCATTTTCCATTTAGCTCAGATTTTTTTGTTCAGAGAAGTGTTTGGGACCGCTCGGAGAATGGCGAGTTTTTCTGATCAGCAGAGATTTCACCCTTTAGCTCCTGGGTGGTAAGGGGTGTTGCGGGTCGCGATACTCCATTCAATACAGGAATTTTGTCTTGTGTCTTTGGGCTGCCAGAAAGCTTTCGACAATTTGGTTGCGTTGCATTTCGGTCAAAACTTAAAGCTTTAATTATGGTTGTAGAAACGTGTTTTGAATTCCGTTGCACAACAACCATAATAGTGCTTTGCAACGTCGCCAGATTTTAAGGTGGCTTTGTAAATGATAGAGCTTTTGCGGCAATTGCCTTTCAAAGGGCAGCTGGTTTTGTTTCTGCAGTTGCATGGTGGTATGATGCAAGCAGATTCAATCTGTTCGATAACAGCTTTTTGTTGTGCCTGAATATTATTGCTGCCATATTGGGCATGCAGCTGTAGCTCACTTTTATGTTATTCTTTTTGCATACCTTGTGCAAACGGTGATGGGGAGGAAAGTGCTTAGCGAGCAGGTGCAGAAATTCTCTGCCAATGTTGGTTTCACATTCTCGCTAAATGGTGGGTTAAACCACACGATGCTTTGCTTTCTGGTTTTCCTCTGTTTATGATTGGGGTCCTTTTCATACTCCAATTCACCAGAATGCTCGCTTCGTCTCATTGCCTCCACGTAATCTGGGATTGCTTTGGAAAATTAATTGCAATTGCAAGAGAGAAGAGACAGACGTTTGGCGAGCATAGATGGAAGTTGCTTCTTGATGGTTGGAGGATGAACACCAACAATCTAATCATCAAATTGTTGGTGTTCATCAAATAAGCAGAGTATATCCCTCTATAAAACCTTCCTGCAGTCTTCTCAGGGAGACGACTCAAGTTTGGCTGCTACAGCTCTGCTTGCCAAGCTTGACAGAAAGCGGAGGGATCGATGGTCCGAGGCAGTTCGAAGCATTGACTTCTCACACTCTAGTCGAAAAGCATGGAGTATTTTGAACAACTTTACTGGTAGGTCACGAAACTCTCCTCACTGTCCCGTTTCAGCCGATGCTATTGCATCTCAGCTGGTTAGAAATGGGAAATACGAGGCTGTTGATTACAAGTCTTCTCGACTTGTCTCTCAAGAAGTGTCTGACATTTGGGGGGCCACAACACCAGACGCAGCAAATATCTCCGACAATTTTTCACAGAGAGAATTTGCTGCTGCCCTTCAACATTTAAAACCAGGTAAAGCTCCGGGCCCTGATTCCATTTTCTCAGAGCTTATACTCCATGCTGGAGCTGCTTTGAAGCCCTGGTTACGTGGCTTCATTTCTTCCTATTTGCGTCGACTCAAAATTCCCAAGATCTGGAGAAGAGCGCTTGTGGTCGCGATCCCAAAACCAGCAAAGCCCGTGGGGGACCCGAAGAGTTATCAACCGATATCTCTGCTCTGTGTCCCCTACAAGATCCTCGAGAGGCTTATCTACGCCCACGTTGAACCATTAATCGATCCACTGCTCCCTAAAGAGCAGGCTGGGTTTCGACGCGGGAAGTCAACCGTAGATCAAGTTGTTCTGCTAATCCAGAACATCGAGGATTCTTTTGAGGCTAAAAAGAAGGCGGTGCCGTATTTATCGATCTGACAGCTGCTTATGACACTGTCTGGCATTGTGGCCTTACCTACAAGCTGCTGAGATTACTTCCAGATAAGCACATGGTCAGAATGATTATGGAGCTTGTCCAAAATAGCAAGCAAAGCAGGCTACGCCGTCTTAAAAACGGCATTCCTCAGGGATTGGTCTTGGCTCCCCTCCTATTTAACATCTATACGTACGATCTTCCTTCCATGATTTCCAGAAAGTTTGCTTATGCTAATGATTTAGCATTGTTGCACTCTTCTGGAAACTGGAAGGACTTGGAGGGGACCTTAAGTCAAGACATGTCTACACTTTCAGCGTATCTCCAGACTTGGAGGTTGAAGCTCAGTCACACTAAGACGGTGATGGCAGCCTTTTACTTAAATAACCGAGAGGCCAAACGTGACCTAAAGGTCTACAACAACGGTAGACTTTTACCGTTCTGTCCAACTTATCTTGGGGTAAAATCGGACAGATCGCTCACGTTTTGTCACCATTTAGTGGCATTGCGCAAAAAACTATCCTCGTGCGTCACACTGCTGAGACGACTCGTGGGCTCGGGATGATGTGTTGGTGCTAAAACACTACGCATAGCCACCTTATCTCTAGTCTACTCAACAGCTGAGTACTGTGCGCCAGTTTGGTGTCGCAGTGCTCACACTCGCCTCATCGACAGTGTCTTGAATGACCCCTTACGCATAGTTACTGGATGCCTGCGTCCCACTCCAACGGACCACCTACCTATATACTCTCAGGCATCCAGCCAGCTGAGCTTCGCCGACTGGGAGCGACACTCTCCTTGGCTTACCGTGGATCTCTGGACCCCGATCATATCTTGTATGGTCTTTTAAGTGGGTCCTCAGATACTCGCCAAGTGAGACTAAGATCTAAACGCCCGTTTGTGCCAGGTGCGCGGAATCTCTTGGACAACCTTGCCAGACTTGGCATCCGCGCTTCTGAATGGACAAATCACAAATGGAAAACGGAGTATTGTGAAAATGCTTCTAGGATCCGTGCTTTTGTGCCAGGGACCGGTGCCAGGCCTGTTGGAATGGACTTATCCCGAGTAGCTTGGGTTAAGTTCAACCGCCTGCGGACTGGTGTTGGGCGATTCCATTCGTCCATTCACAAATGGGGTCTCGCTCCTTCACCGAATTGCGAGTGTGGCGCCGAGCAAACCGCAGACCATTTATTAACAGCGTGCCCTATATACATCGGGCACTACATGGAGCACGAGGTCTGACGGTTTTGGATGACGAAACTCGATGCTGGCTTAATAACACCACTGCCAGCATCTGATTCAGGCAGTGCAGCAGTCTGGGGTAGTAAAAGAATAAACCCTCGGCCCCAGTCCTGCTTGTGTCTGACCTGGAGTGGATACCCATCAAACGACGACGATGACGAAAGAAAAGTTCGTTTTGACGCCAAGTCGGAGCAGTTTTATTGAATTTATACCATATTTTTACATACTTTTACATTAATTTATTTGCCACCGAAGACTGTTTTGCCTGTCCGGGTCCGTCAGGGAGCAGTTAGAAATCTTATTCAAATGGAATTTTTATTTTATTTTTTTATTTTTATTTAATATAGTTTTTTATTCATTATTTTTATTTGAACAAGATTTTTAATTACAAACTAACAAACAATATATGCCGCCACTAAAACCAATTCAGTTTAAATTAAATAAATGACCTACCTAATTTTGTACACTTGAATTGCCCCTCTCTTTTGTGTACTTTCTTGTCCGTCTTAATCTGCTTGTACCTCTCACTATCGTTCGTACTGTCTTTCACTCACTTTACCTTTTTACCTGATAAAGTTGACAGTGTTCCTCCTTTTACTTTTATTGCTTTATAGAGTTTTCTCCTTTTGTACCTTTTTCAACACACCAAACTTGTCTTCCCTCATTTTTAAATGAATGCAAACCTCCATACTTGCATTTCTTATATTTTTTCTTCTATGACGTCACATGAATTGTATTATTTGCATGACTAATTTAACTCCGTATTATTTTTTACTAAACTAACTGCATTTTTAATTTTCTAGTAACCACCTGACGATTCTTTAAGATGAAACAGATTGTCGTGGTTTTAACTTTTTTATTGTAGTAGGGTAAATATGTAGAAAACTTGTATTTAACTGAATGTTTTTTTCATGTCAATTGGGAGAAATGATTATAATTAACTGATTTGGCAACCAATGAACCACTGACATGTGGGACCAATGAAACAGTGATTCATAGGCACCTGATTTATAAATTTTGTATTCACATTTCAAAAATGCCTACTTTTAAATGATTTAAAAATCTTAAAGGTAAATTTTATGATGAAATACCAACTGTAGCTGTAAACGATGTTTTGCATCTTTAAATGAGCATCAGAGCTGCTGCAAGAAAGCATAACATAAACCATGCTTTGCTTATTTAATATGCAGGGTGTCCATAAAGTCCTGTTACAATTTAAAAAAATCATTACAAAGGCAATTGATGAGATATCTCAAAAAGGTTTGTTTTAATTTACTCAGTGTTTATTAAAGTTTATATTCAAATTAAAATTTTGTTTCAGATAAAATTTTTATGTGTTCATTGAATGTGTTTAATAAATCGCCCTAAATGACTTGTTTTATATAAATGAATTTTTGAGGATGAAACATTCCTCAAACGATTTTGTTTTAGTGACTAGGCGACTTGTCATGTTTCAGGGAAATTAAACAAACACAATGTGAGAATTTGAGAATCTGAACACCTTCATGTAATTAAAGAGCTTCAGCAAAATAGTCACATCAATAAACCAGGATACAAATGTACTTTTTTTTTGAGAACTAATTATTTTTTGGGGGTTTGCTAAACACATTCAACAAACACATAAAAATTTTATTTGAAACACAAAATTTTAATCGGAATAAAAACTTTAATAACCACTGATTAAATTAAAACAAACCGCTTTAAGATATCTCATTGATTGCCTTTGCAATAATTTTTTAATATTGTAACAGGACTTTATGGACACCCTGTATTAAAAAAGCAAGAAAAAATTTAACCACTGGAACTACAATTCCTTTAAAAGTTTCAAAGTTATCTATAGCTTTAATGGAAATATAGCCTAGTCTTAATTTTTGCGAAACATTCTTGCATATTTGTCACTTTAAGTATGTAGTAAAATAGTATTTTTGTATATATTCAGTAAAGACGAAGAACTCAATTTAACAAACTATATAGTAAAAGCATCAAAAATGTTTTATGGATTGTCAAAAGTAAAAAATTAGACTGTTGGCTTATCAATTTGCAAATGTTAAGAATATTTCAATGTTGATGTACTTGTAAATAAAAGCAGTGAACGTTGAGTTGTTATTGTGGATGTGCAGCTTTCAGCATTTTCTCCAAACACATGACAAACACCATTGTTATAACACGAAATTTAATTAAACAAAAAAGTTCTAGCATATCTCTATAAGTTTCCATTATTTTTACAGCAGTGGTACTGTGGTTCATAGGTCCTACATAGGTGGTTCTTGTGTCCAACCTCTATGGGACCAATGAACCACTCGAAAACATTTTTTTAATTGCTCAAAAATTTGCCAAAAAATTAGATATACATAGTATTTGTAACACATTTAAAACTTGTTAGGTATAGGATTGTGTTGGGCAAGTTTCACTAGCCTACTATTAACAACTAACTCGGAAGAGCCAAAACAATTTTTTGGTTCATTGGTCCCACATTTCCCCTATGTCCTTGGGAAAGACACTTTATGGCACTTTCCCACGCTTGTGTGTCATGGCAAGCAGCTCTAAATTTTGGTCAATAAAAACTAAAAAGCCGAAACAAAAAATGTTAATCCCACAGCAATATCTGGGTAGGGGACTATTTGGTAAAGCTGTTTCAGCACAGCTATTTTGGTGGCAGTCTATTTGAAACTAGCAGGAAGGTTTGAATAAAACAGTATAATCAATCACCCCAACCTAACCCCTAAACCTTAAACCCTAAAATTTTCAAGATTTTACAAATAAGAAAACGACACACTGCCACAATGGCTGGCGCCACAACAGCTGCCCCAAAATGCCTTTGCCAAATAGTCCCATCCTGGCAATATCTTGCTGTCTCTGGAAGCAGGTCTGGGTATTGCAATTGCTTGACAGTTACTCTGTGTATAACACCTCAGATGCTTTCCCAAGAGTCAGGAGAATAAATATTGAGACAACAAAAAATGTTTTATTGTTTTTACAAATTGTCGTCATCGTCATCCTTTGAAGGGCATCCACTCCAGGTCAGACACAAGCAGGACTGGGGCTGTGGGTTTATCCTTTTACTACCCCAGACTGCTGCACTGCCTGAATCTGATGCTGGCAGTGGTGTTATTAAGCCAGCATCGAGTTTCGTCATCCAAAACCGCCAGACCTCATGTTCCATGTAGTGCCCGACGTATAGGGCACGCTGTTAGTGCCTTTACAAATAAGGACAATAATGATTTCAGTGGATGCATGAGAGATTGCACCATGAAATATACATCTATAAAATATCAACCCTTTTGTTGAGTAAGTCACACAAATGCATGTCTAAAAAATATTAAATGTTGGAAAGTTTCTTTGATAGAAATTGAATTTTTTGAAATGTTGATATAAAAGTCATAAGTATAGACTATAGGGAGTTACATAATTTAATAAGTGTCTTACTATCATAAGGGATTTTATATTCAGAATTTAATATATAAAAAAAATACCTAGCTTCATATTTTAACAAGTTCGATTGGACTTGTGGCTTGTCCAATCTGGGAAGATAGCAACCTCTTCAATTTATCAAATTTATTTTTTTCCAAAATTTTTGATGAGTAACATCCTTCTGCAATGCACTGACTAGATTAATGGCCTTGTGTTGAACAGCTGCTTTCCAAAATATTTTTAAAACATATTAAATTTTTGCAAGTAATAGTTATAGTTTTGGTTAAAGCAATAAAATTTATCTTCAACATTGGCAATCAAATCATGGTAAGCTTTTCTTCCAGCCTTATGCTTATTATTTATGTTTTTATTCCATTCAAGCTTAATAATAATAATAAACAAGTTTCTATTGTGCTCAGGCAAATAATTACATCAAAGATGTGGTTGCATCAGAGCAGTAGTAAATATAAAAGTGTCAATAAAATAAATGCTGGTTTAGGTTTGGTAGATACAAATAAAGACAAAAAACATGCAAAGCATCAAAGCTCCAAATGTGAAAATATATACAAAAGAAAGAAAACAAAACATAAAAAAGCAAATATACACAAGCTAAAGCTGCAGTAGTACTAGCATTCAATAAATATTACCTTATTTAAATGCAATAAGTTACGGTACTTATAATTCTGATAAAAATTGTTAAAAAAAGAAAGTTTTAAGTTTGGTTTTAAAAATGGATTTTAATTTACAACTTCTTATATGGAAGTTTATTCCAACAGCAGGGAGCATATTGACTAAAACATCTACAGTTGTATTTGTTTTTTTCCCAAAATCTGATGGAATTACTAACAAATATGGATCTTTGGTTGTTCCAGGATTGACAGTTATGTTACAATTTATTGCTGACAATGGTGCATTCCATGATAATAGCATTTGTAAATAGTGAAGAGCAATATCATTTAACAATTAAACACAGTGAGGCAAATTTTATAATCTATTCTAAATTTTAAAGGCAATATGTGAGCTTTTATGTAATATGGCATGGTGTGTTGACTGTAATGTACATTATATACAAAACGTTAACCACTGTTTATTACACAGTCTAAATGTTGTAGTAAAGACTTCGGAAGATTAACAAAGAGGTACAGTAATCAATTTTAGAGAATATTATCTGTTTTACAAGAAGTAATTTAACATCTTCATTTAAAAAATTTGCAATATGTTTTCAAGATTTAAGCTGCCTAATACAATATTGTTTGACATTCATGATATGCTTATGCGTTGTCAGTTGAGGGTCAAGTTGAACACCTAAGCTTTTTACTTCACTTGTGCTTGTCCACTCATTTATTTCTCCACTTTCAATTGCAATTGTGAAACAGTTATCATTTAACTTAAGTTTTTTGAAAACAGATGGTTTTGAAAATAACACTAATTTTGTTTTGTCTGTATTTAGTTTTAGGTAATTAGTAGAAAACCATTCTTTCATTTCATTAATGCAATCAGTAACTTTATTACATAACATTGTACACAAATACTGATCGTCTGTATAATTGAGTATCATCAGCATACAATTGAATATTATTAAAATTATGAGCAATATGTCGTAAATGTTTGGTATATAAAATGATTAATATAAGTCCAAGTATGGATCCTTGTGAAACACCATATAACATAGAATCAGGATCTGAAAAACTATCATTTATATTGACCAAAAAGGAACGATAATTTAAATATGAAGATAACCAATTAAGTACAATTTTTTCTATGCCTTATGAACTTTTAAGAGTTTTTAACAGAAGTTCATGATCTATTGTATCGAATGCTGATGACATGTCAAGCAAAAGTACTAAAACAATTTTTCCATTATCAATTTCTTTAAAAATATTATTAAACATGCCTATTTTTAATGTTTTACAGCAGTGGTTCCCAAAGTGGGCGCTACTGCACCCCAGGGGGCGTTGGCAAGATTTAGGGGGGCAGTAAGAAGAAAGGGGGCAGTTAGGGGGCAGTAAGAGAACAAGGGGGCGATAGGAAACAATGAGAAAAAATATACATGAAGGATGATTAAAGACCTTTTATAGGTGATCTTGCAGCAGTGTTTCCCAAAGTATTCAATACAAGATCGATTCAGGGTAAAGACCTTTATTTTTTTAGAGATCACAATGAATTTGGGAGAAAAATAGCAACATTACAGATAAAATCAAAGTGAACACTTTTTTTTTTTTTTTTTAGAGATCACCAAAAATTTGGGAGAAAAATAGAAAAATTACAGATAAATATTCTGTCGAACATTCTTTTCACTTAAAAAAGAAGCGAGGGGGCGCCTGACTGAATCTGACTGAAAAAGTTTGGGAAACACTGTTTTTCAGCTTTGAAATTGATAATATCCTGATTGACTATTACAGTAAAGTTTATTGTCCACTAAGAAGCCATTCAGTTGCATCAATACTGCTTTTTCTAGTGATTTTTATAAAAAAGAAATATTAGAAATAGGTCTATAATTAAGCAGTTCATTAGGATCACCATGAAAATTTTTAGTAATTGGTTTCACAACAGATTGTTTTAATATAGATGGAACCAGTGGCGCCACCAGAAATTATCAAAGGGGAATGGCAATTAAAGTAAAAAACACTTTTTTTAGACATTCAATTTTTGCAAAGCTAAAAATTCTATTCTTCCGTTCTCCGTTGTAGTGATCTCTAAAAAAAAATTCAATTTCGTCTCTGAATTCGCTATTTTCTCCCGAAATCGAGGCAATCTCAAAAAAAAAAAAGTCTTCACTTCGATTTCGTTTCTGAATTTGCTATTTTCTCTCGAAATTGAGGCGATCTCTAAAAAAAAAAAGGGCTTCACTTTAATTTTGTCTCCGAAATCGTAGTTCGATAGAGATTGTAAATGGGGATGGCATGTCATCCTAGTCATAAAACGGTCCATTGTTTTTATTTTGCTTTTTGTTTAATAGGTATTGCAAAGGGGGATGGCATGCTGTCCAAACATCCCCCTAGTTGTGCCCCTGGATGGAACAATACCAGTACTTAAGAATTTGTTAATAATGGAAAGTAGTATTGGAGCTAGTTTATTAAAACATTCTAATAACAACCATGTTGGTATGGGGTCTAGTACTGAAAATTTATAGTGTATAGATTTAAAAAGTATCCTCAAATCATCAATTTCAAGTATCTGTGATAGGTTCACCAGCATACATACATACATAAAGTACAAGGCTGACATTTACTTGCTTTGGTTAGTTCTTTTCTTCATCAATATTTTTTCTTAGTTTAATAAATTTTGGAATTTAGTTGCACATATGAAATTTTCATTTTCAGCTGGTAGAGTTACAAGTTTGTCTCCAAGAAGCTTAGGAATTTTTAAAAATAGCATTCCTAAATTGCCTTTTGCTTAAGTGATAGAGTTGGAGTGAAATTCTTGTCTCTTTTTTTTCAATTGTCTGTCTGTACAGCTTCTGAAAATATTTGTACTCAGCTTTATGAATGACTGATTGAGTCTTTCTCCATTTCCGTTCTGTTTTTCTACAATGTTTTAATAGGTTTGTTAGTCCTGAATCAAACCATTTATCTTTTTTATATTTATAAGGTTTTTTAATTAGGAATGGACTGTATTTATTTTAGATGCAGAAATTCACAGTGATATTTGTTTGTTAATTCATGTAGACTTATTTCAGTTAAATCAATTTTTAGTAAATGAGAATTAAGGAGGTTCTGCTTGAAATTCTCAAATTTAAAGTTTTATGGTTTCAATAAAAAATATTACTTTCTTAGGATTTTGAATTCATTTACACCAGCTTTGGAAATGTTTAGTTTTTTCCTTAAATTAGAAAAAAATTAATGAAGCTTAATTTAATGCATTTGTTATTGGGACATGCATTTTTTAAATTGTATTAATATGTTTATCATGGGTGCAGCTAAAGTTGGTGCAATTAATTATCTTTTTAGATACAAATATTTGGTTTAGAAAACATTTAGTAGAGTTTGCATATTTTTCTTTATGATGTTGAGTGAATTTGTTTCAATCAATCTTCCTATAATGGTATTGTACAGGTGCAAATTTGTAGCAACTAAAAATTGCTCAAGAGTTCCATGATCAGACAAAATAAATTGGTGTGATGTATTTATGGGTTCAATAGTTTTATGAGTTGGTTTGGTGGTCCAAAGATTTGTTTCACATCTGTAAGTTCTTTTTAGTTTAAATCCATCTTTTAAATTTAATATCTAGATGTTAAAAAATAGTGGTGGTTGATTATTAAGTATAGTTGGTTTAACTGTTGTTTAAAGAGCAGCATTTCATGCAGAAACACAACTTAAGAAAAAATTAATACCCTTACAAGTGTAAAAAATACAATGCTTTAGTTGTATCAGAATCAGTCAGTCATTTGTATTTAGATGTTTTTAATAAACTTTGGAATTTTTATTTCATCTTATATTTTTCTCCTGATTTATTGGAAAGCGTCAAAGGCCTTATACATAGAGTAAATGTTAGCACTCACCCCGACCTATTTCTGGAGACATTGAGATATTGTTGTCCAGTTGAAAATTTTTTATTTTGATTTTATATTTTTGAGATATGACAGAAATTTGCAGTAGAACTGCTTATCAAGACCACCAAGCAGGCAAAAGTGTCGTAAGTCATAAGTTGTTATCTTTTTCCAAGGATACAACAGAATGGTGTGAGTTGGTTTTGAATTGAGACTGTGTCTATCACAATCATAATGCTTTTGATCAATCAAACAAAGTGCTGATATTGTTTGCCCTTGCAATGTTTTGTATTATTATAGTGTTCATATCAACTTTCTAAATAATCAATTTTAAATAGAATATAAGAAATGTTTCTATTTTTACTATAAATACTACTGGTAGCTATTTGAAAATTTCGGTATTTTAATTTTTCTTAAACTTTGCATGATGTTTTATCAATTGCACCTGTACAAATAAGCTTTAGAATAACATCATTAAAAATTGATGAGCACAAGAACTTTGATTATTCTACTTCTAAGCAGTAAGCCAAAATTAAAAGATTTTAAAATACTTAAAAAAAACTGTAGAAAAATCAATATACTTGCTATTTAATAAAGCTGCATAATTAAATGATTTTATTCAATTTTCTTTAAACTATATAATTTAACTTTATTTCAAGGTTAATTTTATCTTAAAGTGGTTTAAAAAATTCTCCAATACTTCAGGATAGTGTAATGCAGGGGCATCCAACCCATGGCCTGCATAAAAGTTTTGAGTAGACCATGCAGTATTTTTCAAAATGACATAAACTAAATAGGGTAGCATAACTAAAACTGTATTCTGCAAGCTTAATTAAAGTGTTTTGCTGAACTATGAACATGATATTTTGCATAAGTGAAGACAATTTTTTTGGAGATCACTATAGTTTTGGGATGAAAATCAGCAATCAAAGTGAAAACAAAAAAGGTATTCAATTGTAAACTTTGACCATGATGTTTTATTTGTTTGGTGTGAATTTTTTTGATGGCCAAAAATGGCCCTCAACTCAAAGAAGGTTGGATGCCTTTTGTGTAATGGTTATAATATAATTTAAAAGGTTTTATATTTTTGTTTACAATTATAACAGAATTGCTGCAAAGCTGCACCACATCACAGTTTTTAAAATTATTAGATAAATTCAAAAAAATAATAGTGCTTGAAATGATTTTATACAAAAACAATTTTGCATGTTACAGCACTCCAGCACCATTGTCAAGCTGCTGCTACTGCTGCTTGGAACTGGTTTAATGTCATATAACTGAAAACTAAAAAATAAATAAAATTGTTGATTAATGCAAAATCAATGAAATATATATTTACTATAAGGATAAGCCACAGATATATAAACATTTATTTCTTGTAAAAGCTTCAATTTGACTACGTATATGAGCTATATGTTAAATATAGAAATAATTGTTTTAAAAGAATGCTTACTAATTGGAGTGTTCAAGTAATTCTAGATATTTTACAAAACATAAGTATTTTTGTAAAGCATTTTGTTTTAATTGTCCCAACTATTTGTTTTGCCAATCAGGGCTTATCAATGGAATACATTAGTTTATTCATATAAAATAAAAGTTTTTGTTTTGTTTGAATAAAATTTTGTGTCTCTGCCTGTTTATCAGCAAAACAATTTGTTTGAGCAATTTTGAATAAACTTTTTTTGAACATTTTCTATTAAATATGAGATGTAGATTAAAATATATAAACAATTTTTAATATTGTTTTTTATTGTTGAGATGAGCAAAAACGATTTGACCAGTACGAATGAGGCCCAGGGTGATCAAGATGGTTTATTCGAAAATTTGCCTGAAGAAATTGCTAACCAACAACAAAAAGTTGTCATCAATTTACTACAAAAAATTAGCAAGCTATCAGCTGAAATAGAAGTGAAGTATTTGGATCAAAAATGGTCCAAAAATCTTGATGGGTCAGAACGCAGCAGTTATATTGATCGTGCTATGGATACAAGTTTAAAGTTAACTAAAGAATGCAATCAATATGATGGTACAGTTGAAAAATTAAAGTTGCGTGAGAATGAATTAAATGCATTAATTGCAAAAAAACTAAAGATTTTAAATGAAAGCAATTTTTAATTGACCCAAGAATAAAATCTTGCCTTTTAAATTTTTTTGATATTATATATAATATAATGTTAAATATAACGTTGAATAAAATCATTAGCTTTTTTAAATTGAGCATTTGTTATCATTATTGTTTGTACTGCAGTGAACTTATCTTTTGTACTTAGTTTTCAAAAATCCAAAAATTCAGTTGTGTGTTGCAGTATATATGATTACAAACTGGCTCTTATAACACCCACCACACTTTTTTAATGCTTAGTCTAATCATTTTGAATGCTTATATAAAAAAATTAAATGTATTACTTTTAAATGCCATTGAAAAAAAATACCCACATAAGTATTATTTCAATGCTAAAAGCATTTGTCTTGGAATAAAATTTTTTAGCTGACCAAAACTGTTACATTCAAATTTGTATCTTTTTCGTTTTGTTTAATTTGCTTCTGCCTTCTAGCATTTCTATTGCCTTTTTCCTTTCCTTTCACCGTGTGACAGTCACAATCATCACCTTATCCGCAATCAAGTCGTTAATGTTTTGAATAATAAAAGAAAATTAAAAAAGAATTTAACCAACAACGAAAAGAAGGCGTTAATTGATATTATCGAAAAATAATGAAATTTCTATCTGCACAGCTGACAAAGGTAAATTGTACTGTAATTCTCGATCACACTGATTATTACGAAAAATTGTTACTATTACTAAAATATGAAACAATATACAAAGCAATAAAACAAGATCAAACGACGTCCATAGAAAGACGTTTAAATGCATTTATTTTTGACTTACTAAAACGTGATCGTATTACTAAACAACAATATTATTTTTTACGAAGTAGTGATTCATGTGCACCACGTTTATATGGTTTACCAAAAGTTCATAAAAAAAGGTTTTCCCATGAGACCAATTGTTTCTTATTAATTCACCATTATACATAACTTATCCAAATATCTAAATTTATTATCACCGCTAGTTGGCAAGACTAAATTAACCGTTAAAAATTCTTACCAGTTTGCTAATTTATTAAAAGATGTTAATATTGAAAGTAATGAGTGTATGGTTTCTTTCGATGTAGTGTCATTGTTTAACAGAATTCTTATTAATCTTGCAAAAGATGTTGCATGTGAACAATTAACAAACGATGAACGTGCTGAAATGACAATTAATGACATTGAAATTGCTTTGAAATTCTGTTTAAACAATACGTATTTTATATTTCAAGAAAAATTTTATCAACAAATATTTGGTGTTCCAATATTTGGTGTCCCCTATTTCTGTTACTATTGCAAATTTGGTTATTGAGCACATTGAGATAAAAGCAATAAATTCTTTTTTCTCCCCTCCAAAACAGGGCTGCGAACTCGAACTCGAAGAACTCGGCAATTTTGGCCGAACTCGAACTCGAAAAATAAAAATTTCTGAACTCGAACTTGAACTCGAACTTGAAAAAAGTTTGTGGAGTTCGAGTTTATTTAATGAGTAAATTTGACTATAACATTTCTCAGCGATGGTGCCAAATTATAATTTGCTACCCTCTTTTATTTTGTTTAATAATAGATTAAAATTGGTAACATTGATGACAAAGCATTTTTAACATGTGCTCAGTTTTTCGCGGTTGAATTATCCTCTTAACTCTATTCCGACTGTATTTTTTCAACTCTATTTTGTGAACTCGAACTCGAACTCGAACTTGAACTCGATTAAAAATGCTTCGAGTTCGCAGCCCTGCTCCAAAATTATGATCGAGATTTGTAGATGATATATTTGTCATAATAAAATCAGATATCGTAAAAAAAATTTTCGCTCATATAAATAGCATTGAAGCGAGCATCAAATTTACCATCGAATATGAGAAAAAAGACACATTACCATTCCTAGATATATTGGTCATGAAGAAAAGTGGAATATTAGCAATCAAATATATAAAAAAGAAACCCACACTAACCTTTATTTGAATTTATAAATCTTGTCATTCACAGCAACAAAAAGAAGATATTATTATTAGTTTATTAAACAGATCAGCTAAACTAATTACAGATTCGAAAGATTTTAAAGAAGAAAAAAAAATGCTATAACGTACGTTGGAAGATAACAACTACCCAAATTGGCTTATAAAAAAACATTTAATCGATTCAAATTCAACAAAATTGAAAAACAAAAAAAAGCAAAAACTACAAAGGAATAGTAACCCTACCTTATTTTCAAGATATAACTGAAATTTTAAATCGTGTAATTAAAAAACAAAATATTAGAGTATACACAAAACCTTTTCAAACAATCAAGCAAATTTTACCCAACTTAAAAGATTCAATTGAACCAAAGCAACAGCCAGGAGCAATTTATGAAATTCCGTGTTTACATTGTGTTGGCATTTATATTGGTGAAACTGGTAGGGCATTTCGTACAGGGTGTAAAGAACACATGCGTGATGTGAATCCAAAAAATTTAACACGATTAGAAAATAATGATATAAACAACAAATCTGCTCTGGAAAAACATGTATATTCGGAAAATCATCATATGGATTGGAATAATTCAAAAATTTTCGCAAGAAATAGATTATATAAGATTTTTGGAGTCCTTTTTTATTCATTCTAATAATGATGCTTTTAATGATAAAACCAATTGTTTTTATCCAACTGCTTATTATAATTAAAAATTTTAAATCCGTTAGATGTCGTCTAAGATCACAAATGCATTTTAAATATTTCTTTTTTTGCACCACTGTGATTTTATTGCGGATGATATTTGTATTTTGCTTAATCTCGTGATGAAGGTTTACTGGATCATAGTACACCGAAACGTTGAGTTTTTATTATTGTTTTTACTTTTTAATAAAGAATTAACAGCAATTTAATTCAGATTTTACCAGAAGAGCATGAATAAAGATTTTAATAATATACCTGGTATCAAGAAAAGCGAAAAATAAATCCATTGTTATTCAATGCTTTTATAATTGCTTTAAAAACAGAACCCGAATCTTGGCCGTCAAGTTTATATAGATTTTGTAAAATATTTTTGAGAGATTCTTCCTCGTACATGCTATGTATATAAGGTGATTAATAAGTTACTCCCTATTTCAAAAGACGATGGAGATTTATTAAAGAACCATTAAAAAACATACTTTATGGTTCTCCACCATTTTTACACTTGAACGACAGATCTTCAAACCTTGTTATGTGTTGCTATCTGCTAGGCACGCTCCTATGGGATTAGACGCCCATGCAGTCATTTTCATAAAGCTTCAAAATTTGGAAATAGATTTGGAAAGAAAATAAAAACATAGATTTGATTCTTATACATCATAAAACTTAAACAAAAAATATTAGCGTACTGCATTTGAATAAATTATAAATATTTTAAAATAGGGATGACTTATCAGTCACTCTGTACATGAAATCAAACAAGAATTTTTGGTACAGTGATGTTGATACGTCAACAATTAATTATTTTTTCATATTTTGGTCTACAATCACCTAAATACCTTGTTATGGCATTGTGGTTGCAATGTCCTCAATCATAGTAATGCAAGCTAAAATAGAGAGCTATCACAGCTATATCGAGACACGGTGCTTCGAGACCGAGACGAGACACGAGACTTTACATAAGTTGCTTTAATTTAAGCCAGGGTTGTGGAATTAGAGCTCGAAGTCGGAGCCGCATGTTTTTTGGGTTGATTCAAAATAGTTTTTTAAATATACTAAAGCCTTTGAGGCAATCTTGGAGACCTAACTGTCGAGTGGTTTAAGCGCTGTGATAGTGATCGACATGGTCTCGATTCAAAACTTGCTCGCCGTATTTCGCTGCGTCCTTGGGAAAGACACTTTGTGGCACATGTTTTGGCAAGCAGTTCTAAACTTTAGTCATATCTCTATAAAACTAAAAAACGAAATAAAAATTTTCTATCGGACATCAATATTTTGACATCTGTGGAAGCAGATCGGGTAATTGCTTGCTTTATCTATAGCGCCTCCGTCGCTTTCCTGCGAATCAGGAGGATAAATATGGAGTAAATTGTAAAAATATAAAATAATTTAGCCTCAATCGAAGTCTCCAAAAACAATAAGGACTCCGATTTCCAACTCGACCGAATCTAAAAAACCGACTCCTACTCGCTACTCCAACTTCATCAAATCTAAAAAAAGTACTCCGACTTCGCTCTGAAACATGCGACTTCGGGATTCCGACTCCATAACTCCGCTCAAAATTATATTGTTGAGTTAGAATTGCCGGAGCCGCGTATTTTAGGTTAGAGTTGGACTCCTTTTTCACATGTTCTGAAGCTGTAGTCGTATTATTAGATCTCGTTGTGTTCGAATTGGAAAACTTTAAATTGGTGGAGTTGAAAAATATTTTGTACGACTCCACAACCGTGGTTTAACCAATATGTACAAAAAATATACAAACTCTTTTCCGCTTCAAGATTCTTCAACATAAATCACAAAAAAGTTTCCTAAATTAAAACATTGATCCTCGCCTCTTAGACTTACATTTCCAAGTTACCAAGTTTTGCTTTTCCAGTGCTAGCATGCCAGTTAAACAATAGAATTTTGCAGTGTCAAGTAGAGAAACATTGCTTTAACGAACAAATTCGGAAAGACTTCGCGTTGCTGCTGAATTCACCTGATGTGGAGACGACTTGCCACGATTTTTTTAACGATATCAGAAAGCACCCAAAAAGACTATTCCACGCGGTCACCAAAACAACCGTAGGCTATGCCGTATTGGTATGTAGAGTGTGAAACTCTCCATAGAACTTTACTGCAGTGCCTAGAAATGAAACACGACTCGATTTTGGTTTCTACGACTTTACTGAAATTTGAGAGATGGATGATTTCGATCAGAGCATTGACTTCCACACTCTAGTCGAAAAGCATGGAGTAAGGCAAAGTGGGGCGTGTTGTCACAGTTTTAGGATTTTTAACATTGTGCTTTTACTGGTTGATATAGCAATGATTTTGCCATAGCGTTTTATTCTTGCGTAGGCTATGTAGCCTTTGTAACGGCAGCAAAATAATTTCTCAATTCCAAACAGCTTTTTAGAAAAATAAAGTTAAAAAAAATTTTTTTTGTGACAATTCGCCCCATGCCGGGGTGAGTCGTCACAGAGCAAGGGGCGTGTTGTCACATAATATTTCCTGCCCTTTAAGAGATTTAATAAAACAAAACTGCAATGTTTTAAACGAAATATTATTGAAAGCATTAAATGAACCAATACAAACAATCCATAAATCAAATATTGTCCCTTTGAAACGAATTATGTATATAACAAGCGTTTTTGCAAAAATGTTGACCTTTATTCAACGTTGTAATGTTGAAGACGTTCGCAATTGAATTTAAACTGTCCAGCACTTCTTAAAGTAGTGCCACATTTCGGTTGTGGTAGAAGAAAAACCACATCTTCTATTCCATGTGTAGCAGTGTCTTCAACATCAGGAAAACGAAACGTGTTTCCTTTTTTGCGGAATTTCATTTGAGTCATAAATGTTGTATGAATTTCTTTTTCTTTTTTATCCACCTCCATCACTTGACCAATATAAAATTTTTCTGTCGATTTGGTATTAAATCGGACCAGGATATAATCATCTACCTTTACATCACTTATTTGCAGTTGTTCGGAAAATGAAGACACTTCGGAGTTGTCAGATTGCTCGGCACTGACATCTGATTCATCGTCACACATGGCTGCCAAAGGAATATCATCATCGCAACTGTCACTATCATTGGTTGAAAGCTTTTTTGCCATAACTTGCGTTTTTGAATGGAATTGTAGCTTTCGTTTACGAGTGACAACAGGAACACAGCGCTTCGATAATTTTATTTTTTTCTGCAGCAGCAAATTTCTTACTGGTGTGTCAGTGTATATCGCAGACTTTGCTTTAAACCGTGGACGTGACGTCGAAGGTCTATTCTCCAAATGGCCCAATGGTCGTATACTTTCAGTGCTGACATCGAGACAAGATGGATCATCATTATCCAAACTTTGCTTCTTCTCATGCGGTGCTGTCGGAATGTCCTTTTGCACAAGTCGACTTGCTATATCAGTTTGTACATTGGAGTTGGAGTTATTTTGCATCGTAGCTGCATATCCTGTGGTTGGATCATTTCTTCTGAGGAAAACGGTCTAAAAGTTGCATAGTTTTGCAGATACTCGTCAGGGGTAATTGCGTTTAGGTCAAATGGATAGATGCCAATTTTTCGAAACCCAGCCACAATATTTGATGGAGTGAAAGCTAATGGATATGCGTAGGACACAATAGACGGAATAACATGAATTGACATAGATCTACCTGGGTTTTCTCGCATCCACGAATCCATTTTCTGGTTTTTGTATGTTTTAAGGGGTCCAAATACAGATACATCCAAGGGCTGCAGCCGATGTGAACAGTGTGGTGGAAAACTTAGCAATGTAATGTGGTGCTCTTTAGCAAAATCAATAACAGACAAATCAACGTGAGAAGAACAGTTATCTAGAATAAGCAAAAGCGGTTGAATTGCAGATGGTTTTGCATATTTCACGAAATGCTGCATCCACATTAAAAATGTATCAATATTTTGCCATCCTGTTTGGGACTTATGACTAGTGGCAACACTTCCTGGAGGAGCTGTCAGTAGCCAGCTTTGCTGCGTTTTTACTCGGGGAAACACAAAAAGTGGGGGAATTTGTTGCCTAAAGCATTTGCAGCACAACACAACGTTACTAACTTCCCGCGTTCCTGTGAAACAGCTGAACCCACGTGTTTAGATCCTTTTTCAGCTACAACTTTTTGAGTAGTTTGAACAGTTGTTAATCCAGTGTCGTCGACATTCCATATTTCACTTGGTCCGTAATTATGTCGATTTAGCACTTCTTGCAAATTATCCATAAAAATGTTTACATTGTGAGGATTAAAATTGGCCATTCTTTGTATAGATGTTGCTCTAGGCATTCTTAAAGATAGGTCTGTGCGTCTCTTCATAAAACTCTTCAGCCAGTCTTCACCAGCAAGCTCTTTAGTTGTCCAAGACTCGGGCACTCGCACATTGTTTGCAACCGCAAGTCGATATGCCGGTTGTCGTAAATCGAAGTAAGTAATGCCATAAAATATTTTGGAAGCTTTTTTAGCATACTCTGTTAAATTTTCTTCCAAGTTTGCATGGAGAATTTTTCCTGGCATGCCGTATCTGACAGTAAAATTTTGTTTTGATTTTTTTACTTTAAGGTATCGACTAAGTGTTCGATAGTTGATACCGAATTTCTTTTCTGCTTCACGTAAGCTATGGCCATCTGTCACAAACTTCATGGCAGCATGTACAGCTGTGTCACTGTAGGAAGCTCTATTTGTTTTACGAATATAATTACGCACCATTTATAAGTTTCTGTGAATAAACTATACCTGAAATTGAAAACATAAATTATCACTTGCAGGGGCGAGTTGTCACAGGTGTGACAACTCACCCCAACCTATCCATATTAATAAAATGGTAAATGGCGACTGCTAGAAGCATGCTATTAGTGGCTAGACTTTTAGCTAAACTCTTAATCTACTAAGCTATAAAACTGACATTATACTTCTGTCCATGCTGCTTTTATCTAGACAAAACTCAATTTCCAAACGTTAGCAAAATATACATCACGTGCAAATTTTATGATGATTTTTCAGTTTAGCACTGAAGCTGTGTGACTTTTTTTGCAAACAGAAACTTAAAATGAAGATGGCGGGAAAAGATGCTACTACAACAAAAATAGTCTCCGAACAGTTAGTTAAAGTAGGAAAAAACTTGCTGTGACTACACGCCCCATGTGACAACTCGCCCCACTTTGCCTTATATTAAAATAATCTCACATGTAGATTACAAAACTCCCCTCGTTGTTTAGAAACTGAAGATACGAGGACTGCAAGTCAACTCGACTTCTACCCCAAAAGATGTCTGAATTTTAGAAAGCATCAACACCAGAACCATCTGTAAGAATTAATTTTTTATACCGAGAATTTTCTGCTGTTTTGTAATACTTAAGACCAGATATACCTAAAACTCCGGTCCCTGATTCTATGTGCTGTTCAATGCAGGAATTACTTTTAATTCCTAGTTAGGTGACTTCTTTTTTTTGCTCGTGCTCACTCAAAATTTCCAAAGTTTGAAAAAGAGCGCTTGTAGTCGTGATTTCAAAACTGGTATTTCAAAACTGGGATTTCAAAACATTTCAAAATCTGTGGAGAACTCCAAGAGCTATCACCCGATATCTCTCCTTTCTTTCGTATAAATGATTTTTGAGAGACCTAACTAGGGCGGCATCGAGCAAAGCCAACTATTCATCCGTTGCTTTCTAGGGAGCAAGCTGGATTTCGACGGGGAAAGTCAACCGTAGATCAATTCGTTCTATTGTTTAATACCAGAGACATCGAGAATCCTTTTGAAGCTAAGAAGAAGGAAGGTGTTGTAATCCTCGCCCTGACAGATGCTTATGACAGCCTGGCATTGTGGCCTTACCTGTAAGCTTCTGAGATTTCTTGGAGATAAGTACATGGTTAAAATGATGGAACTTGCCCAAAACCAAATTTTATCCTAGCCACGGGTAACAAGCAAAGCAAGCTTAGATGTCTGAGAAAAGGCGTTCCTTAGAGATCGGTCTTGGCTCATTTCTCTTTTAACCTCTATACATGTTATTTGGCTTCCACAATCTTCAAAAAGCTCGCCTATGCGAACTATCTTGTATTGTTGCACTTTTCTCAAGACTGGATGGGCTTTAAATTATGATATATTCACTCTTTCACCCTTTCTTTAAACTTAAAGAATGAAACTCAGTCACTCAAGACAGTTTTTCCTCTTAATATGCGAGAAGCCAAACCTGAGCTAAAAGTTTACAACAAAATGAACTTTTACCATTCTGTTCGATTTCTACATATCTTTGTGTAAAGCTGAAAAAAATTGCTTCAGTTCTGTCACAACCTTGTGGCATTGCGCAAAAAATATTTTTCTGCGTCATGCAGTTGTCCTATATTCGATCAACTTGACAGCTGAGTGATTTGCAGCGTACATGCTCGCCTTATAAATAATGTCTTGAATGACGCCTTAAACATTTGGATGCCTGCGTCCCGTTCCAACAGACCGGCTTGTGTGCAGTGGTGGATATTCAAATTCAGGGGCCCGAGGCAAGAATTTCCAAAAATTGATGTTCTCTAAAAAAAAAGAGCTTTGATCTCATCTTTTACTTTTTTCTCCCAAAATTATAGTAATATTTAAAAAAAAAGGTCTTCATTTTGATTTCATTTCTAATTTCGCTATTTTGCTTCCAAAATCATGGTGATCTCTTGTAAGATTTTAAGTTTAACATTTTCCTTATTTTCGTTTGCTTTTTTAGTTTTTATATGCGGCAACCTAATTTCACACATGTGCTTCGTAATTCAGTCACAATCCCCATTGTTTCGCTTTTCGTAAAACGTGTAATTTGTTCACAAAGCATAATGTAATTTAAACAAGAAGCAGCTAAAAAATTAGCTAGTTATATTTATTTTAAAGTTTTAATTTCAGTTTTATGGTTTTAAATTTCTGATTTGTTTGTATTTTTTACATTCTATTTGAATAAGTGTATTTGAATAAGTTAATGCTAATTGTTAATGCTTGAAGTATTTTGTTAATTCTGTGACAAGATTCAGCAAATATTATTTATCAAACACCTCGACCAGCGGTATTGTGGCCCAACAAGTTTGGTACGTTTATTATTGTTATATGCCAAATTGTATAAAAATATCAACAGTTAGTGGTTGTTCATTAATATTAAGTGCTTCTGTGATTACAGAAGAACCGTATCGTACTATCGTACCTCGTACCATCGTTCGTTCGTACCTCGTGCTATCGTGCTATCGTTCGTGCATACGAGGTCTGTTCAAAAAGTATCCGACCTTTTTCCCTCTCGCCAATAAGGTATGAGCAAACTGCCCGTGCAAAGCGTGGCTGCACACACACACATTTACGCGTAATCGTGAAGCGTTTCAGGCCGATTCGTCATTCGTATCTCTCTGTGTAAAGCATTAAGTGCAGGCGTGTAGTACGTGTTCATCGGTTTTTTGATTTTCAGAAAATTTCATTTCAATGACAGAACGCATCGAACAGAGGTATTGCATCAAGTTTTGTCAAAAACTTGGTGATACTCAAGTTGAAACAATTCGAAAGATTCAACAAGCTTTTGAAAATGAGGCCTTAAGCCCAACTCAGATAAAGCAATGGTTTAAATGCTTTAAAGATGGCCGTGCATCAGTGGAAAGTGATCCTCGCTCAGGAAGGCCATCCACAAGCCGAAACGAGGAGGCGATGGATCAGGTTCGTGAAAAAGTGTTGGAGGATCGTCGTTTAACAGTACGAGAGATTGCTGCAGAAATGGGAATAAGCACAGGCTCAGTTCATTCAATCCTAACTGAGGATTTGAACCTGCGGAGAGTGTCGGCTAAATTTGTCCCCAAGCTGCTGACGGAGCAACAGAAGGAACTCCGGAAGGAAATTTCGGAGGACATGCTGGATGTTGCAAATCATGACCCAGAATTTATCAAGACAATCATCACTGGTGATGAGACCTGGGTTTATGGTTATGACCCAGAAACCAAGTTTCAATCATCACAATGGAAGCATCCGGAATCACCACGCCCAAAAAAAGCTCGGCAAGTCCGCAGCAATGTGAAAGTTATGCTGACCTGTTTTTTTGATTCCCGTGGCATCGTGCATCATGAATACGCACCAGAAGGTCAAACAATCAACAAAGAGTACTACCTGGAGATTCTACGTCGCCTTCGTGATGCTGTGCGAAGAAAGCGGCCAAACATGTGGGCAGCAAAGAATTTTCAGCTTCACCACGACAATGCTCCCGCTCATTCTGCACATGTGGTCCAAGCTTTTCTAGCCAAAAACAGCATGCCACTTATTAGACAGGCTCCTTACTCTCCCGACTTAGCACCGTGTGATTTCTGGCTGTTCCCTAAGCTAAAAACAACTCTGAAAGGGAGGCGATTTCAGTCAAGAGAAGACATTATGAAAAAAGCGACGGAGGAGCTTCAGAGCATTCCGGGGGAGGAGTTTATGAAGTGTTTTGAGAAGTGGCAGAAGCGCTGGGATAAGTGTGTGAACCACCAAGGGGAATATTTTGAAGGAGATTGAATAAAACTTGCAAAATTTATTGTGTTGTGTGCTTTATACAAAAAAGTCGGATACTTTTTGAACAGACCTCGTACATTCATTCATTGCGAACCGTGCGTGTGCTTCAGCAGGGAGGTCAGCCGCAGGTTGTGTGATTACTTCTTCAAATAGAGTCAACCGACGGTGTTGTTGGCGTTTGGGCCATCGCCGTTATTTCGTTTAAAAAACTACATCTCAAAAAAAAAAAATGTCTTCACCTCGAACCGATCTAGTATTTCCTACTTTTCGTCCCAACTCCATAATGATCTCTAAAAAAATCTGCAGCGAAACGAAACTATGTTCTATTTTCAAGGGGGTCCTTTAAAATCGAGGGGAGCCCCAGAGGGGGCCCAAAGGGGGCCCGAGGCAACTGCCTCATTCGCCTCACCCAATATTCACCACTGCTTGCGTGATGTAAATGCCACAGATGATATTCTTTAATGTCATCTGTCCTATGACTCGATATACGAGGAGTGATTGAAAAATTTGTGGCCTATTATAAAAGGACACGAGATACAGGTTTTGGGTTTTTTTAACGCAAAATTTAATCTTTTATAATCGTGTACAAGAATTTATAAGCTTCTAACATAATAGTTTTTTGTTTTACAGATAATTGATTTCGTACCAGTAGGCTATTATAAAGAAAATGGACGAAATTGGTCATCTAGCAGTTATTCAGTACCTTAACATCAAGGGCTTAACTCCCAAGGAAATTCACGAGGACACGGTGGCTACTCTACGAGACAATGCTCCTTCATACAGTAGGCCTATGGTTTAAAAGTTCTGATTATTTTTCAAATTAATCTATTACGAAGGGCCAATCTATTACTGGACAATACTATGCCAATCTTTTAAGGCAGCTGCGAGAGAAAATTAAGAAAAATTGGCGTGGGAAGCTGTCATTAGGGGTGCTTTTCCATCAGGATAATGCTTTTAGCACACATATCACCGTGGCTCTCGCTATCATTCATGATTGCGGCTTTTAATTCGTTGAACATCCGTCCTATTCACCTGATTTGGCTCCATCAGATTACTATCTATTTCTCAAAATGAAAAAAGAGCTCAACGGTCAACATTTCGCCACGGATAATGACGTCATTGATGCCGTAGAGATGTATTCGGAGGACCAAGACTCAAGCTTCTATGAAGAGGGAATCCGTAAGCTCCATGACCGTTGGAATAAGTGTGTAAACTTGCAAGTAACAATGTTGAAAAATAAGCGTATCAGTTTCACATGGAAACTTTTTTTGCGTTTTAGGCCATGAATTTTTTAATCACCCCTCCTATTCCTAGCATCTGCATCGGCGTGCGTGATGCACAATGTTGCTTCTATCAGTGCAGCAATGCATCTGGTGGAACCCCACAAGTCTTAAAATTTTCTCTCTACTTATGACCAAATCTGGGGCAAAACCTGTAAGCTGACTGCCCTAATGAGAGTTTAAAACTTGAAACCATGGTCTCGGGTTCGGCTTCGTGATGTACAATGCCACAAATGATATTCTTCAGTGCCATCTGTTCTATAACTCGATATATACGTATGTTTTTAATTTTCATTTCGTAATAGGCTGATGACTAAAATTTTAAACAAAAAATAGTGCCGTAAAGATCTTTCCACAAGGAAATTGTGTGTCTCAAAATTTTGGAAGTGTGCCGTGAATGAAAAAATGTTGCGGAGTCCAGAGATATAGCATAGCCTGCATGTAAATCAATTTTCTTAAATTTGCTTTGGCAATTTTTTGATAATGAACCGATAAAATTCAATTCTAAATCGTTGTAATTTTTACATTATTATATATTTGTTTGTGCGATTTGTGTCTGTATCACATTTTACTTTTGTCAATTTCATTTAAAGTATAAAAATTCAACAGCAATATGATTTATACTTTTTTAACTTTAATTATAAATGTAATAAAAGCAAATAATAAAAATTGCGTTTATTGTGATGAGGTTATCACGTTGTTTATAAAACTTTCTCATTCGTTCCAATTTCTTCAGAATTAAGCAAAACAAGCTAAAACGTTCTGAGAGGTCTATCACTTTTTTTCGACTATTTTTTTACCCTATTTCAAGGTCAATATACTGTAAATACTTTTTTCATAAATAATTTGTTCCAAAAAATCCGATTTATTGTTTCGGCCTAATAGCTAGTTAACTGTTAAATATGTCGATTTCTTGGTTAATTTATAGATTCTTACTTTCGATATTTTGTTGCCTTTGTCTAACATTGCATGTTTTACAAAAAAAAACTACATTATGTCAATCATCATCTTTATTTATTCTTCCGGCTTGCAGGGCAACGGTCAAGCCATTACATCCTCATGTTTTCGGAGGTTTTAAATATAGCTATCGTCTTAAAAGTTTTTATTATTTTATTGTATCATGATATAACTGAAATTCAGAGCTGCTTGCTAAGACATTCATATTGTATTTACAGTTTTCATTCACTTTTAAAATTGAAGAAAACGTCACGCAGAGATTGGTGTGAAGTTTTTAAATTGATCAAAGTGGCCGGTTCGCTAGTTTGTTTGTTTGAATTTTTTTTCGTTGAAGTGAGGTTTAAGTAACATTGGTCCCCTGTAAATTAAAAAACAATAATTTCGCTAGACCAACATCAAATTTTGAATCTTGTGAGTTTGTCTACCGGCTGCATATCTTACAAAAATGCCTCTTTACATCTTTGTCCCTCGATTGAAGCAGAAACGCGCTAATCGAGAATCTCGGCCTCAAGAGCTTTTTTATCAACAATTTTGTTTGATCGTTTTCATCCAAGATAATCTTTATGTAACAAAGTTAAGAAAGATGCAGTAAAAGCCCAATAAAACATATTACCGACAAAATTCCACAAACTTTCTTAAAACTTCAAAAAATTTTTATTGTGATTTTGGACGTAAAAAAAGATTCTCAACACTTAATGAAAGAGATAGTCAGCATTTATCTGCAAATTTTTATTTAACAAAAATCTTATTTCAACGTTTGCCCAAAACAACCTAGATTTTTACTGCGAATGAAATAAATTTATCACCCGCGAACGCATGTCAAGCTTGTTTAATCAACGCCATAAACTTTAAATCAATCTGCAGCAGCAAATTGAACTCGAAAGGTTATCACACCGATTAATAAGAAAAACCAATTTAATCTTTGCTTTTTATCAATAAACAGGAAAGAGTTTATAAAAGTATTAAAACTGAACAAAAAAGATTAGACAAATAAATGAGGATAGTCTCAAATGCAAAAACCTGTCCGGGACTGCCGGTGCTCGTTATAAGCTTTACATTAGGCCTATAGTTATTTTGGTGTTTGAAAATACGAATTGCGAATTAAGCATGTTAACCCAACTAAATATTTCAGAAAATATTTTAAATAACTCTTCAAAGAGATTGTTCGTAAAACTTTACGCGAGAAATCGCTCGCAGCAAGTCACGCGGGTTAGTATCTAGGTTATCTACAGCGCGATCTACAGTATGTTATCTTACACTATTTCAGCTCAACTCGTCGTCTTGCAAAATCTAACTTTAGACCTACGGCATCTTTTATACCCGCTCTAATAAGAATCCGTTCGAAAGCTAGTATTTCGAACCAACAAGACAAAAAATAAGTCTATGTTCGCCTCCAATTGGTTCACGAGAGGATTTTTATTACCAGTATGAATGAAATTTTAAAATCCGAGATAAATAAACAATATCAAATAGCAACGAAGGCTACCTGGTACCCAGTGATGGCTTTAAGAGGGTACGAAGGGAGAAGCCGCACCAGGGCCCCAAGAATACATCAAAAAGTGGCCCCCTACACAAGATATTGCTCTATTTCTTCATAGTAGTACCAGGACGGTGGCATGTTTGAAATGAAGACCTTTTTTATATCACTTTGTTTTGATACAATAAGTGGCTCCCCCTATAACAATGACCTTTTTTCAGAGATTATTTGCCTTTGAACACTAAATAGTGACCTCCCTTATTTTTCTTGGACCGAGCCCCCCTTTCTTCAAGGCAATCACTCCTGGTACATACACAATTTTTTGAAATTTTGTTTTATTTCTGCGAGAAATTGTATTAAAATTATAACAAAAGCCCCAACAAACAGTAAGAAACAACTTATAAGGCTTTATTAAAGCAAAAGCAGTAACGCGAAAAAATTTTTTTAGAACGTAACCTACATAAAAGATTAAAAATTGTTCATTAAAACTAACTTTTTCATTTTTTGACTGTACAATGTTAAAACTTGTATTTGACTAAATATCAAGAAAATCGAGAATTTTATCTTATTTCACCAACTTTAAAATTGACCAAGGTCGATAAGCTGCAAGCTAAAAAATACAAAATATCAAATCCTTTTTCGTTAATTTGTCAAACGCACAAAAAATTCTATCGTTTTAAAATTCAATCAATGTCATTAGCCGATATTATTAGTATAATCATTTCTAATCGGTGGTTGGCTATCTTGAAAAATTCACATTCAAAATCACAATTAAAAGCAACTTGCAAACTATCATGGTGAATGGACATACATTAATAAAAGAAGTCAAGAAATAAATAAAAAACAATTAATGCGCCATGTTTAACATAAAAAAATTTATTATGCAACAATTCACTTAATATTATAATAAAATTATTTCGTCTGAATTTCCAGTTGTTGAATTAACAAGCACACCGGATTTTTTTGTTTCTGATTCACGTGGTTTAATCATTTCCTTTTCATCGCCACTCCCCGGGTCCTTATTTGCGGTCAACGACATATTAGGAAAATGTAAATCGAAATAAGTGGAAACAAGTTCGGTGTTGTTATCGGAGCAATCGCTTTTTTTCGAATCCTTATCGCTGGAACTGGAAGTTTCTTGTTTTTCAAAGTTGGCTTCATTATTGTTTGCAGTAGCCGCACTTAAAAGATCAGACAAGCAAATAGAATCTTGATCGTCAATGTTGCTTAAATTGTTTGAAGGCGAACGAACAAGAACTTCAGAGAGACTTAAGTCGTAATCGCCGGAATAGTCACTTGACATGCTGACGTTTAAAATGCGACGTTTTTGCTTTTCTGACAGAGTACTACTCCTCGATCGGCGTCTTTCTTCAGCGTCTTTTTTCTCACTCGGAGTGCTGCTGCTCTGGCAATCTGCTACAACGTCACTCATTCGTCGCAATTCTTCTTTTGAAAAATGTCTGGTTTCGTTGATGCATTCAGAAAGCGGAAAATACGGATTTTTGTTTTCAAACGAATGAACATCCGATTCTATTCCTGTTCCCAATCCGCTGCTGGCACTTCCTCTTGTAGAATTGGAAAAGATTTTATTTTCCCACTAAAAAAATAATAGTTTGAGAATGAAACGATTCTCTCGCTAGTTTTTTAATATAAGCTGCTTAAAAAAATGCATTAACCATGTTGAGATAAATACAAGCCAATAAAACCAAATTTTAAGCAAGCAAAGAAATAAAAACCAAGTAAATAATTAACAAAGCTGCGTGGAGAAAACCTTAGTATTTTTCTGCCAAAAAAACAACAGCAACAAAAGCTTGAAATTATAAAGTAGAAGCTTTTAACAAATAAGTTTTATGAAAAAGTTACTTCTGTTTACGATCTTTTACAATGTTTTATGATCATCAAGGTAAAATTCAACTATTTGTTAAAAACTTTTGGTAAAGTTTTTCTGCGATATATTTCCTCAAGTAAGTAATTAACGGTAATTGTTACAAAATAGATTTAGAGAGCATTGATGAGACCAAAGCAAGATTGAAAGGTTTTTGTTCTAGATTATTCTCAAGGCCACATTTAAGGAATGGAACACGGGTTGGGTTCTGGGTGATTCGGTTTAGAATTTGGTTTCATTAGCTTTGAAGTTCAAATTCATTCTTCAAATAAGGTTTCAGGTTTGGATTGTTAAACTTATCTTTTAATCCCGGAGTCTGGTTTTTGATAAAGGACCAGTTTATTTCACAACTTTTTCTTCAACATGGCCTAAAAATTCTTGCTTCATACAAAATTAACGCTCTCAAAAATTTAAACAAGTTATACCCAAGTTTCTTTGAAGGAGGATTCTTAAGCTTTTTAGGCTGCCTCCTGATATCACTTAATTGTAAAATTCGAATTTTGCTTCTAATCAAAGACCGCAATGAGCAGATGAGAAAAGTAACAATGAATGAAGATTACTAAAACGGTTTTTACTTTTGGCTTCAAGTTTTTCGTCCATCTCTATATATAACCTTGTTTTTCTGAGTGCACAGTTCAAAAATAGTGCAATATTTCACCACTTTCGCGTTTTTCGTTGAGAGCTTTCCCCCATTCGAAAAATTCTTTGGAATTCATTTTTTTGTAATGCAGGTTAAATCCTTAGCAATTATCGAAAAGCCAGTTGAAGAAAACGTTATTGGTAAACTTGACTGAAATTAATAAGGGTTTTTATATTGTTTTTAAGCAAAGAATTGAAACTTTTTTCTTAAAAATTATAAAGAGCCCGATTATTGGTACTGTGTAACGTTCGGGCATTACTTCATAACTGTTACGGTTTGTTCCAGCAATTACCAAAAATGAAGGAACAGAATTTGATCACTTGTTTTTTGTCTTCACACAGTAATAATAAATATAAGACCATTCAAACACCAAAAATGCTAAAAACGATTCCAAATGAAATCAAATTAAATGTAAAACCATTCAAAGACCAAAAATCCTAAAAAAAATTTTCACTAAAATCAAAATAGCAACTTTCACTTAAAATCGATTAGTAAAAAATATTTTCACTTAAAATCAAAATAGTACAGTTTAGCAGAAACTTTAAAGTTTTAAACCAACCCACCAGGAGGTTGTGGCCGATGCGCCATTCTGGAGCATACGATATATACGAGCACATAAAGTAAAAACTAAAATTTAAGTCATGACATTGCTTCGTAGGCCAGCTATAAAACTAGTTTTATACGGATCCTAATGTTTTTCAAAAAAATATACAGCATGCCTGTAGAGTTAGCCTTGCCAGCCGCATTCGGCCCATGGGCGGTAGTTTTGTGACTCCTGCTTTAAACTTTTTGCATAAAAATTTTTCATTTCACTGAAGTGTATCCGAATTTATACAAAGCAGTTGGACTTGATCTTAAATTTTTTATATTCTGTAATTTGACCGGTTGGGCTATAGCCTACTTTGATTAGATCAAGAAAATAAATTTGTTTAATTGAACTTTTTATTTAACTACATGAACTCTGAAAAGTTTTTAATTTTTATTAAGCAACATATAATTTTGTAAACATTATTTAAATGCTTGTGTGATAGTTCAGTAACAATTAATAAGCTACTAGATATTTTTACAAAAATTAATTTTCGTTCATTCTTCTATATCTATTTTTTTAATTCTGCAGAGTTTCAAAGCAGAAAAAAATCTTTTGAAAAATAATTTAATTTCTTAAAGCTACATTTTATAAACAGTCGCTCTATGTGCTTAGGCCTAAGCTTGAACAATTTTGAGATTAAGTTTGTGGCTAGTTTTGCTGTTGATTCACCACACCAGCGCAAATTCGATCATCCAACCGCACAACCCAAGTTGTTTAAAAAATAAAATCTTGGTTCTTTTAAAATGCAAACACAAAACAATGCAAATACTCAACTTTAAAAAAATAGTTCCTACCTCTAGCGTATCTTCTGAATGGTAAACAGTTTTTGAGAGACAAGGGGATTGATTCCCACCGCCACTGTGCGTTAATTGCTCAAAAGCAGATTGAGTTTTTTCAAAAGCAGCTTCTCGTCTCTGGCTTCCAAAATCGCTTCGTCGTTGGCAAAAGCTAAATTCTTCTGCATCGTAATCGCGACAACTCAAAGTTTGAGAACGAGTCATTTGAAAAGATTCGTTAGCGCCAATTTGGAAAAGAGAAGACGAAGTTTGGGCAGGAATAGTCGCGGCTCTTTGCCATCGTTCACGTCTATCGGGAGTCAGCGATAGATCGAGTGGCTCAAACGTCATTTCCCGAGGATTTTTTTTCAAAGCTGCACTCTGTCTGCTACCAGAACCGAGAAAAACCAAGGGTTTTCTCCTGTTTTTATAGACCCAAAATATAAACGTAAGTAAAATACCGAGAATGATTCCGACAACTCCACAAGCGACTCCTACTATAAGCATTACATTGCTGTGGGTTTCTGACGATGTTGAATCAATAAAAGTTGTGACGTTGACTATAAACGCGGTAGTTTCTGTTTGAAACCCAGAGACGAACTCGTCTTTTTCACCAGCTTTTGTTTGGGCAAAAAAGGTTGTCTCCGGAAATGTAGCGTTTGCAGCGAGATTAGATATTGTACCAATTGTAAAATCAAAAAGATCGTCGTCGCCGCTCGCCATTTTTACTTCGAAGTCGAAGCAAAACAATTTTTTTCGTACTTTCAGTCGTCTTCTAGTGCAAAATTAAAATTCCATTGAGAACATGTTTATGCTCGATTCAGCAATTCAAAATATTACTAAATTATTTAAAATGCTTTAAAATCGTTTCTATCAAGTGCTGTAAAAAAACTCACTTAAAGATCACCGTCAGTGAGTCAGCGACGTTTTAAGAAAAGGAGTACCCTACAAAATTTTAAAACCAAATTAAATGGTTTCCGAAATGAAAAAGCTTAGTAAAACTTTTATATTTTTTATGCTGTGATTGTATATTGCAATATCAACTTTTCAATAACAAGATTGGCTGATTTGTGGAATAGAGCCTCCCATCAAAGAATCCCGCGCTTGCGAAAATTATTATAAAAAAACACTTTTCTACTATAAAATGAGTTAGCCCTATACTGTTTACTTCTAGGACTAGGATCACCACAATCAATTATCTAATTTGCCCTGGTCATTTCTGCTACGGGTCCCGCTTGTGTTTTCTCTAATGATATAATTAAATTTTTTCCCCAATATTAGCAGCATTCCCCAATATTACCCCCAATATATTCATACTTTAAAACTAAAAAAAGTGAAAATAAAATTAGAGAACAAGAAACAAAAACTACAATTTTGTGTTGCAACTGCTTTTCTTTTCTATACTTTAAAGCAGGGGTCTCCAAAGTACGGCCTGCGGAGCTCTTTTTAAAAAACATATACACTCACTTTGAACCACAGTTGGATAGAATTATGTTGGAAATGTGCCTCAGTTTCTTGTTTCTCTAAAAAAAATGAAATCATGGTGATCTCTAAAAAAAGGTCTTGACTTTGAATCGATCTCGTATTTCCGTATTTTTTTCCCAAAATCATGGTGATCTCTATAAAAAAAAAGTCTTCATTTCAAACTATATGTTTTTGGCTTTGGCCCGAGGAGGTCCAAAAAAACTATACACGGCCCGGTGCTCGAAATATTTGGAGACCCCCGCTTTAAAGGAACTATTTTTCATTCACGACCCAATTGCGGCGGGCAATATGTTATTAAAGCAGTCTTATAGTTTTGTGTTCAAAAGGGGCTTGCTAAAGTTTTTGCTGTCTTTACAACCTCGCCACTTATTTGTTTTGCATTATATTTTCCAATACGTTTATTTTTACGTTTACGCTCACTGGTGTACGAAAAAAACTACAAATTTTTGTCCTCAATTTTGGTGAAAACTTTGTGGTGATAGCTCATCAGAATTTTTTAAGCGGACTCGGATAAATCCTTAAACGCCACTATATAATAAGCTATTTGTTTTACCGTGCGTATACGACTGATTATTTCTTTCGCAAAATCAATATTAATTGAAAAGTTAAAGTTTTTTTAGTTTATAGTCTCCAAGCTGGTATCCGATTTGCTTCATCATACAACCATTTTTTTATTTTTTCAAACATAACTTCGATCAAGGGTAAACGTTAGACGAAATAACAAAAAAGAAAAACTGAAGAAATTAAAAATTTTAACCGGACAGCAATACTTTGGCAATACCTTGGTAACAGTAAAAAGTGCTTCTCTCAAAAAACATCGTATTAAATCATTGTTGTGCTAAACCAGAGTTTCCCAAACTTTTTGGGCCACGGACCCTATTTCCGAATCTTTTTTTACGGCCCAAATAATACCAAAACAAGGTTTTTCTTAAAAAAAGTCTTCACTTAGAATCAGTCTTTGATTTCGTAATTTTCGTTCCCAAATCAAAGTGTTCTCCAAAAAAAAGTTCTCCACCTTGGACCAGTCTCGGATTTCATGGTATGAATTACTTCACAAATATGTATGTTTGGCAAATTTTCTCATATCGTCGCGGACCCTTTGCAGTTATCACGGACCCCTGGGGGAAACTCCGTGTCAACAACCTTTAATCAAATGTTTAAACAGTTTACTGCTCAGTTAAAACGGTCCTTAAAGTGCGTATTACAGTGCAAAATAAATGTTTAAAAAAACTACTGGTAGGCTAAATAAAAATTAGTTAGTTTTTCATGAAAAAAATTTTTGATGTGCAAGAACGAAATGCCAAACTTACTTTACTGCTCGATTCATTTTAGGCTTGACCCTATAATCCAGTACTTTGCAACCGGTGTGCCGCAAGACAAAAATATGTGTGCGGAGTAACGGTAACCTATTGAGTTTTACAAACTACTAGACTACAGATGGCAACCATTTTTGACAAAAAACCGTTTTTGGGTATTCAATATTTGATTTTGAACTTTGTGTTGTCTTTGATAATCGCTTCACTTGAGATAAAAAAGTCTTCAGAATAAAGCAAAGACCAAACAAAGGCTTTCACTTTGGTTGAGAAGTTTTGCAAAATTTTAAAGGCTTCTTAAGGGTGCCGTCATCGCAGAAAGAATGCAGAGTACTGGTCTAATTTACATCTAACGTATCTTATTTCTTTGAATTTTATGGGCTGAGCGTAAACGCTGAGTGTTGCGGATGTAGACCCAGCCATTAAAATTTTCAAGCTCGGCGTGCGAAATCCAATAAACCAACATACGCTGAGTGTACACAATGTTACACCAAGCCTAAATTATACTGCTTATTATTAATGCTTAATCTAATGTTATTTTCTCGTCTTCTAAACCAAAAATTCTGCTGTTTATATCACGCCTCTTTCTGTCTTGTTGCCCGGCGGTAATAAATAATTATTGCTTTTTTGTTTTGATATTCTTCGTTAGGTGAATACTTGATTTGATTTTGACAATGCATGATGTCATGAATGTTTTGAGCCGAGTTGAATGATGGTTTCCTATTTAATTCATTCTTTTACAAATCAATTTCTATTGTTGTAATTCGTTCCAGCATCAACGCAGCTAATGAAATATTTTTTCCTACGATATTTTTCTATATGCAGTAAATGTTGACATTTTTAACGAATAAACTAGGCCAAAACAACACTACTAAAAATGTAGTAAAACTTTTTTAGTAACTATTTAACATAGTGTACATCAGTGGCATGCGGTCAAGGGCATGCAAGTCATACTTTACATGACCAACGAAGTTTTGGGCGATGATTTTTATTTCTAAACTTAATAAATAATACCGCTGTTTTGGGCGAAATTGGAGAAAGGTGAGGTGATCCAAGGCGAAGACCTTTTTTTTTAGAGAGCACCATGATTTTGGAAGAAAAGTAAGAAATCTGAGTCTGATTTCAATGGGAAACCTTATTTTTATTAGGGAACAACATTATTTTGCGACAAAAATTGGTCGAAGTCTTAGAATCCCACACAATTTTTTATCCTACCCTATTCATAAAATATTGCATATCCTAACCATTAACTATCCTTAAAATACCCAATTACATGAGCAGCTTTGGCATACTTTGGCATACCAAGTGCATGACCAGTCTCAGAGATCACCGCATGCTACTGCTGTATACTTAAGTTGAGCTATTATTAAAATTTAAACAGTCGAATATATCCTGATGGATGATGATGTAATTTATAAGCACAGACAAACATATTTACAAATATGTTGTTAAAAAATTGGAAACAAGTTTAGCTCTGTAATCGGTTTAACGTATTTTTGCGAAGTTTCGCGCTTACATTTCGTAAACTGGTAATGCAGACGACACATTAGAAACTCCAAAAATAGTGCTGCAAGACAATAATTACACAAACTGGAGTTTATGAAGCAAAACGTAATTTAATACAAAGCTGTGAAATACAGCTATTTTAGAAAACCGGAAACAAATCTCTAAATAAAAAAATGTATTATTGGGCACTTACTCAAATTCAAGTTACTCTTTTACAGTTTTCTCTCAACTAAATCTTGATTACGTGCGCTTATTACTGGCTCGCTGCGTTGTATTTTTAATTTTTGCTTTTGCCCTATGTGAAAAAGCGCGCCTCACTATTTAATTTGTAGCTAATTTTTTCCATTACTGCTAACATTTCATTTTTCGTGTGACCTTCGTGTGAATTGGGCGTCTTGAAATGACGGTTTATTGTTTTGCTTTGATCGTAAAATGATATAAACATTTTTTACAAAGTGTTATTATGCAAATCTTTTCTTAATTTATGTTGAAACTCCAGTGTGGTATTTACTTTGACCAATTTTTGTAAAAAAACACTTCGCTGTTTTGAATCTAGGTTTGACGGTTACACGGCAACACTGACAACCAATAAGGAATAAATACGCTGACATAAAGATTTTTTATTATGACTTGCTGTTTTTTAAGTAATAATAACTTATTTCATCAAAAAGTTTAGATTTAATTAATATCGTGAGAGTTGAGCTGGTTTAATAATTTTTATGAGTTATACGCAGAAAACTTTTGAATTCCTTTTTTGCTATAATAGATACTGTAAGTTAAAAGTCATACAAAAATTTTTTTATGAAAAATTTCGAATAAAAATTCTTATTAAGGTATTCGTTATCTACTGTCAATTAAAACTTGAAACAAAATATGTTATTGCTGGCAGTACAATATTATTTATGTTTATAATGATGCATTTTTGCCATCTGCTGATGCTAAACGCTTTTGATGTGCTAAAACTCATCAACTTGAATCATTTTCCTTCTACATTAAATCAATGACGTAACCTACGCTTGCAACCAACTTGTATCCATGCTGCTTGTTTATCGAAACGAACTGCCCGGCTTACCGTTGGGTTTTTAAACTTTGAAGAAGCCGTAGGCAACTGCTAATGACGAGCAATTTAACCAGCCAACCATGAGGTGTGTGATATAGTTGCCTCTAAGATTTTTTTCCCTCAGCAATATTTTTATTTAATAAAAGTTTTATTTAGCTTACGTATTGTCAAACCTTATCATCGTCAACAAAAAAACTAGCGAATATATAAGAAAGTAATTGATATAATATTTAAAAATTGAAGGGCATTGAAAGCAAGCACATCGGTACTAAGCTTTTCTAGTTTTTTTGCACAAAATAGACTCATCCTTTTTGGGTGCTTCATCAAGTTTTTGCAGCTCAAATAAATATTTGACATTAAAAAAAAGGTAAAATTTCAAAATATTTGAGATTTTCGCTGAAAATAAAGCTAAAGGCGTTAAAATATTAATGGTTGATAAAAAAAATATTTGCAAGTTTAATTAGACTATTTGTTTTGCCGTCTTGTAAATTAGCAAGTTTTTTAATTAAATTCTGTTTTTTTAGCTGTTTATTAGACGAGATAAAAACCAAAAAAATATTGCATAATTAAATTGTTCAATGTAGTGTAAACCAGCGTTTCTCAACTTCCGGTTTACGGACCGATGCTGGTTTCCATTGACTTTTCTGCCGGGTCGCCACAATTTATTTCAGTTTTACACTTTATTTGGAAGATCTTTAAAGCACTATGAATTCAGATTTAAAACAGCTCATTTAGTAAAACTAAGGAAAAGCTTTTACCATTTTTTTAGATTTTAGGAGACAACTAGAAAGAAGTTGCTTAAAAATGTCTCCGGTCCGCAAGCTTAAAAAGATTGAAAATCACTGGTCCACACCCACTGCATGAAACTGTGGTTTTTAAAACTCTTTATGTTCGTGGCACGTCCTAAAAAAGTGATTTCCAATCTTTTTTCTACCGCAACTTATTTTGGCAATCAGAATAACTAAATGACCCCCTCTTTTAAAAAATTCTTTATAGAAAAAAATATCAGCTTTCTAATGACTTTGTGGATACGCATAATAAAAGTTATCTCTCTGCTGAATAAAAATTCATGAATGAATATAACAACAAAAAAAGTTTTCAAAACAACATCAGTTGGATGAATGGTATTGCATCTTGGCAACAAGTTTCTTAATTTGTACCGCTGTTTTTACCAGACCATCACAGATCTGCTCTACTATTAGATTTATTCTTGGCCTTTTTTCTTAATTCCCAACAATACAGACAAGCTAGACACACATAGCCAGGTCGACATGGCTGCTTTTCTGGTCTGAAATATAAAAGAGCCATGGAAACTAATACGCAAAATCTCTCTTATTAAGGCATCTTCGCAGTTCTTGGTTATTTGCAAGGCTACCAATTTCTCTTGAATAACATCCTTTTGGTAGAAAACGCTGACAACGAATATAATCGTTATCGTCTTCAATATGATATTTTAACCTAGTCGACCACATTGCTGGCATTCATAGCTGCACGAGCCAGAGGGGCCAGGGTCCAAAGTCTGAAAAATTTAAGCAAAATCCAAAATTTTGGGCACCGATAACAAAATACTTGGCTGGAAAAAGTTTCCAAGATTTGAAGTGAAGATTTTTTATAGACGAAAAACGGAGAATTTAGATACAGTTTCAAAAAATTGATCTTGTTTTAGTCACCAATTTTTTAGGACAAAAACGAGTGGCATTTTATCATATCTTTAGCAATGCTAGAAGACTGTGATTGGGAAAATTGCAAATAAAGTTTGGGCAAAACTGTATTGCCCCTCAAATTTTTTCCACTTGTACGGCTATGCCGACATTTAAACTTCGGTTAACCAGTAGGCTACCGTCCATTCGTGTAGACGTAAGCGACGTATTGATGGCAAACGAAAACAAAGTTGTCTGGTTCAACACCTATTTGCGTCATTCTATAGTGTTCTTAAAAAAGATACTTTACGGTATTTGCATTTTTCGCTGCTCGGCGGTTTCAGCAAGCAGCTCTAAATTCCAGTCATGCCATTAAATAAAAGCAAAAAAACAAATACTGTACAAAATTTCAACTGGGAAGCGATATCTTCGCATTTCGAAAAGCAGGTTGGGGTAATCGCTTTACGGTTGTCCTAAATATAACGCTTTTAAACTTGTCCTGCGAATTAAGAGAGTAAATAGAAATAATGATGATCGATAATTCTAACTAAGTTTTAGTTACTAAGAAAACAAGTTCAAAGAGAAGTAGTGATAATGATGTTATGAAAGAACAGTCACATATATTATACGATGCTATTTTATTATCAATTTTATATCGATATTATTATTATCTTTTTTTGCTGATCTTTTCCCAAATAGCTAGGTTTTGCTTAGGGTAGGCTACGTCATATGTCAGTTAAGCTGCACATTCTCTTAGTTGTAGCGGCAAGCTAGTCTTTCTCTAACTAGCATTATTATTTCAACTCTCACTAAATTAAAGTTTAATTTTTAATGTAAAGAATCCACGCTACAGTCAGCACCCAGCTCTTTAAACCTTTTCGTACGCCAATTTGTCAATCTACAGCTTAAAGAAGGATTTTTTTGTTAGGCCTATTATAATATCCATAAATCAAATATCTTTTTTGATAATTTTTGATAAATTTTAAAATATACATTTTGAATGTTACTTCGCTGAAATTTTTTCAATTAAAAGCTTTTGCGACTCCCTGGTTGAAAATTACTGCCCTTGAGCAACCAAAATATTTTTGCTCATTTTGCACAGAAATTACAACATTTAGTAATTGAACATCCTTTTTAAGCAATCAAGTTTGTGGTTCGTTTGCATAGGCGGCTATGTCGGACACATGCAGTGTTTCCAATTGTTTGGACGGTTTAACCTAAGTGGGTGTTGTACCTTCTTGGGCTTTCGTAATGTCAATTCACAATAAATTTCAACGATATAAGTTTCCTGTTTTTCATTGCAATCTTGATTGTGCTGCAAAATATTTTTAATGGCTTCCGAGTCTTTTTCTCTCAGTGCTTTTTGCGTTTCCTTTCAGTTTTCAAGACTGAACTCAGAATCACAAAGTTTTATTTTTCTATTTTTGACAGCCAAACAGTTAAAGACTAAAATGCATTAAGCGAACGACTCCGGTTTATCGAAAAACCGAAAAATTTTAATAAATTTTCAAAAAATTAAATCGTCGTCCGTTTGGAAAAACATCCACTCCGGTTCAGTCACAAGTAGGATTTTACTACACCAGGCTTCTGTACTGCTTGGATAAGATGCTGGCATTGATGGTGTTGAGCTAGCATTAAGTTTCGTCATTCAAAACCGTCAGACCTCGTGCTAAATGTGGTGCCTGATGTATGGGGCACGCTATCAGAACGTGGTCTGCGGTTTGTTCAGGGGCGCCGCACTTGCAATGCGGTGAAGGAGTGAGACTCCATTTGTGCTAGACAAATGGAATTGCCCAACACCAGTCTGCAAGCGATTGTGCTTAATCCAAGCTGTTCGAGGCAAGCTCAATCCAACAGGCCTGGTACTGGTTATGGATATGAAAGCATCACGGAGCCTAAATATACTCTCACAGTGCTCCGTGTTCCATCTGTAATTCGTCCACTGAAAAGCGCGAATGCTTAGTCCGGTAAGGTTATTTAATATATTCCACGCAGCTGGTACAAACGGGCGTGTAATTATTAGTGTTATCAGTGTACTGTACTCAGTTATCAAATTATTATTATACTGTACTTAGTGGTGAAAAAGTGACTTTGTAAAAATAACAAGTTACAAGTTACAATTACTTTGCTTAAAAAGTAAATAGTTACAAATTACAGTTACAGTTACCTTTAAAATAAAGTAAAAAAAAATTTTAATTGGGTGCTACCTAATATTTTTTTTGTGTTTAGGCTACTGCTTAAATTTACAACTTTACAACTGCTCATTCATAACTCACAAAACGCAATAAAAAGCAACAAAAATGGAGCTGGTAAAGACAAGCAATCTTAAAAGAGTCACGTAAAGATAAACAACCCCAATCTTTTCCAGGTAAAAATAAGCAACCCTGCCAGCTAGGTAAGGTTTAAAAGTTGTACTTTAGTTTTATTGAGCAAAATACAATAACGTTAATTTTATTTAACGTTCAAATTGAAAATACAAATATAGGGTTAGCGTTAGGGTTGTTAATTCAACCGTATGTGGATCTCTGGACCCCGATCATATCTTGCATGGTCTTTTAAGTGGGTCCTCAGATACTCGCCAAGTGACACTAAGATCCAGACGCCCGTTTGTGCCAGGTGCGCGGAATCTCTTGGACAACCTTGCCAGACTTGGCATCCGCGCCTCTGAATGGACAAATCACAAATGGAAAACGGAGTATTGTGAAAATGCTTCCAGGATCCGTGCTTTTGTGCCCGAGACCGGTGCCAGGCCTGTTGGGATGGGCTTACCCCGAGTAGCTTGGGTTAAGCTCAACCGCCTGCGGACTGGTGTTGGGCGATTCCATTCGTCCATGCACAAATGGGGTCTCGCTCCTTCACCGAATTGCGAGTGTGGCGCCTCAGAGCAAACCGCAGACCATGTACTAACAGCGTGCCCTATACATCGGGCACCACATGGAGCACGAGGTCTGACGGTTTTGGATGACGAAACTCGATGCTGGCTTAATAACACCACTGCCAGCATCTGATTCAGGCAATGCAGCAGTCTGGGGTAGTAAAAGAATAAACCCTCGGCCCCAGTTCTGTTTGTGTCTGGCCTGGAGTGGATGCCCTTCAAACGACGACGACGACGATTCAACCGTAACTATAAGTTAGATCCTAGGTTGTTAAACTGGGGGGCGTGAAAGGCTTCTCAGGGGGGAGCGATAACTAGGTGGTAAGTGAGTTGATAGCGGAAACGACAAATTTTTTAGTCTACACCATTAATTTAGGACGGATTGGACGCTGATGGAAAGTGAAGACCTTTTTTTTTAGTTTTTGCCTTGAATTTCGGCCGAAATTGAAAGATTTGATAAAATCGTTTGAGTTTAGCATTTGGTTTGTGTCGTCAAAAGGGGTCGCTAATTCTGCTAGTATGAGAAAGTGGGGGTTCATGACATTTTAGTCGAGAACAGTAATTCTTTATTTTTTTTAACAGGCGAATCATTTTTGCTTTCTTGAAATAATGGCGGACCTTCGATAAATTTTTAAGCAAAAAAAGTGTAAAAAAGTTTTCTCCTGGGTATGAATGTAAACTGCATTCATTGGTAAGCTTATCGACTAATAAATGGGTATGAATAAGAAAACTTTTTCTTTCTTTTCTTTTTTAAAATTTTTTTCTCTTGGTGATGCAACCATGCAAATCCTTGATCTTAGCTATTGCAGTTTATTGAGCTTTTGCAGTAATAAGCTATACCCTTTTTCCGTAGTGTAAATATGTTGATGTAAGTATATTGTTTGACAAGCTGGCGAAAATAAAAAACGACTGACTGACTGACTGACTGAAAATACACTAAAAACTTAAAACAAATAAAATTGTTAATCACGTATGGTTGTCAAAACTTTGATGTAGGCTTATTTGTTGCTTTGTACATTTTTAAGTCGATAAATTGGTGGCAAAAAGAATAAATTGGTATATCATTTAAAAACTAAAGAATTTGCGCAAATTTCTAGGGGTTGCCCAAGAACCCCAATTGTTCTAGTTTAAAAAATAAGCAATATCGAATTGAAAATTAAACTTTTTTTCAGAATCCAGTACACGAGCTCTAATTTCACTGACCACCACTAAATTTTTAACTGAAATCTACTCATTCCCCATTACAATACCATTAAATACGCCAAAAAGCAGTTTATAAATCAATTCAAACTAGCCTACAGGCTTTACTTCTACAAGTGCAATTAATTTTGTAATGGTTTACAATTACACCAAAAAATACTAAAATTTTCAATGTAAAAAATTTTAATTCAAAGAAAAAAAGTTAAAAAGTTGCAAAGCTTGTTAATGACAAGATTAGTCTTGCCCGGTCTACCTGTCATCAGGCTGTAAAACAGGTTCATCATTTCATACTTATTTCTATGATTATAGTTACTTTTATGAATATCGTCTTTAAAAATATCAGTTTACTTTCAAGTTCGGAGTTTAGTTTATATTATTTTTTATTTATTTTTGATTAACGTTTCCAAACCATCCATAATATTTTAGCATGCTTATCTTTTTTTTTCAGTCGTATTTTAAAGCCCACTCTAAATGCTACGCTCAAGATATAAAACTATTCCATTTTTCATAATTTTTCCCTCGTATCAAAGCATAATTTTTCAAGTGAATATAAAAAAAACTTATATATACGTAGATCAGTTTAGTGAAAACTTTATTAGTTTGCAGTTCGCACCAGGTCATAAGATTTTAGCGCGCTTGTTTTTTAGCCAGCTCAGACGGCAGCTCATGGTACTATATTCTAATGTTATTACATCATTAACTCTCATTACCTAAACACGCTAAATCGTACTGAGCCATAAGATTTAAAGCTCGTTTCTACTACTAGGGTGAAATGGAGTATTTTTTGTTTCTTTTCTTGATTTTTTTGCTTCGCTCAGCGCTTAAGCGCGGAAAGTTTAAAAATTTTTTTGCCTCTCAAAATCCCGCTGCTGAGTTAAAAAATACTACCCAACCAGCGTTCCCTCTAAGGTGCGCAACTGTGCAAATGCGCAGTGCCACCAGACGATTTGGGCATAAAATCTCGTTCTCGCGCAGTTGCAAAATTCCAATTTTAAAAGTAAAAAATTATGAACACTTTTTGTGCAGAATGCTTTAAGCATAATCATGAAATGTTTTTTTCGATTTATGCTTTACTAGTTTTGTTACAATGTGATTGTGCAATCGCTTTTTATCAAAGTGGAATAGCTGATTTGCTTTTTTTTAATGCGTAATAGCTAAATTCAGTGGCGTAGGCAGAAAGTTTTCGAGGGGGGGCCAAAGTTTCGTCACAATCGTGTGACGTCACAAATCAACTTTGGGGAGTGCCGAAGGCACGAACATTATAGACTGGTCCGGGGCATGCCCAGGGAAAATTTTGCAAAATTACACCTAAAAATACGCATTTTCGTACAGGTCAAATTGGAAGCTTCTCGAAAACCAAAAAAGCGTTTGCATATGCTTAGAAATCCAGGGCGAACCTCGAATGCTCGCGAAAAACCAGCTTTGCTTTTGCTAAAACTGCTTGGTTTTGTTTTACAATTTTTCATTTTTAGGGTCTGAAGGGGGCCATGGCACAGTGGCCTCCCCCTCGGTACGCTAGTGGCTAAATTGCTTTTAATGGTCAATAGTGTCCTGCCAAGTGATAAATAATCATATGTCACAATACATTAAATTTATTTTATCTTCCAGTATTTTGGCACATGTTGTATAGTTTTCTTTGTTTTTCATTTAATGCTGAATAGAAATAGCCTCCGCAATACCTACAATGTAAGCCCAGATCCATGTACTTTTACATAAATAAAAACGAAAAAAATTCTCAGGCCTAATCCTATCTTAATATGCATAATACAAGTAAGATTAGAATTTTTTCTTTGTTGTTTTATAAACTTTTGTTTCGTTGAAAATTTCCTCTTTTTTGTTGTTTTTTCTTTTAATTAATTGTAGTCGCACCAACACAATTGTTATTGATAATTGTAATTTAATCAGGAAGCATCTTGACTAGTAAACCTTAGGGTTGTTTGATGCTTTCTTGCCTTTTTTCTTGCTTTGTATTTTTTTTGTTATTGCTTTATATGGTTTTGGGCAAAATAAATTTTGTCTACCTCAGCTATGGCGAAACAAAAATCATGGCTTTGAATTTCTGAAAAGCATCAACTTTGTTGCTAGGGAAAAGAAATATAAGAAATAAGACAAGCAAAATGTCATGCTCTAAATGAAAGCAATCATATTTCATCAAGCAAAATGTCGATATTGTATATCAAATTTTGTACAGCAGATGATTGCCATAAAGAGAGTGTTTGCTGTGATTATGCTTCTTTCTAGCTGCAATGGCCAATCCATTCACGAAGAAATCAAGAAATTTACAGCAGTAATAACATTGATATTAAAAAATGGTCATGTTTACAAGTGATGGCGCTGCAATCATGTTTGGTAAGAGAAAAGGTGTAGTAAAGTTATTGTAAAATTCCGCACCGCATTTGGTTGAACAGCACTGCGTAGCTCACCGAAAAGACCTGGAAATCGACAATGCGTGGTCAAAAGTTTTCCTTGTGCAAGAGGTTGAAGTATTCGTAAGAACCGTCTACACTATATTTCGTTGATCATCAGTTAAGAAATAAAAGTTGAAGGCCATTGCTGAGGCATCTGGTCATGATCTCATTTCTTTCAAAGCTATACATGATATAAGGTGGCTGTCTCGTCATTTCGCTGTACAAGCCCTAGTAACAAATTTTGAATACTTTTTGAATACTGCAATGAACAACAAACTCGTAATCCAGTGGCAGCGTTAATTTTGTGTTGCAAAGCTGGAATCAGTTTAAATCAAGGCTATGTTGTTTTTTTAAAAGATATTTTTGCAGAACTTGCACATTTATCAATTACATTTCAAAAGAGCAATATCACTCCTATGGAAGCAGAAGCAGTCGTTTACAGCAGATCGCCAAGCTTCAAGTGCAATACTTGGGTGAACACAAACACATGGAGTGCAACTGTCCGGGATTTCATTAATAAATCGACATTAAGTTTGGAGGAAATGGCTGCAGTAGCCAGATTTATTAAAAAACTCTATAATCATTAGAAAAATCGATTTCCGCATGATAACGAACTATTTAGTTGGTGCATAATTGACTACTACTGTATAAAACAAGCCGATTTTGATTTCAGCTTAAATCAGGTAGAAGAGCTCTTAAAGCAATTTAGATACTTCTTTTACTGCCATGGCCCAGGACATGAATCCGTTACTGAAATCATTGTAGCGGCCTGAAATGCCCACAGTGATTTTAAGTTTTTGGCAAAAGAAACCTTTAAATCAAGCGGAAGCGTAAGTATGCGTAGTTTGGCTGAAATCTGTTTTAGACATGATAAATTTTTTATTATTTTTGTCTTCTTCAAATATTTCCTTTTTTTTAAAGCCTCCAATGCCTACTAGAAAAGATTTCAGCCTCATAAACAGGATCAAGACAAAGAACAAGTGCAGGATGGACTGGTATCATCTGGACCAACTTATAATGGTCAAGTCTTTCTTGACCATAGGATCGGAAACAACAGATGATAAAAGTGAAATTGAATCAAATACTTATGAAAAAATCAGAAAAAACTTAGATAAACTGTACAAACATTAGAAGAGCACAAAAACAAGGAGAAGCTTCTTGAAATAAATGTGTACATTGTTTATTATCGACAAGATTTTTCTCTTATTGCAATCATTGTAAAATTTGTAATTCATTTTGGATTCTGCTAAGTCATCTTAATATATTCATGCTTATTAAAACAAACATTTTCTCAGTGAAAAATTTTCATAAATGAAACACTGCTCCCGACTCCTTTTTAATACCAAAATTTTAACTTCAATTCAAACCTTTAGTAAAAAAATATAACAAAATAAATCAAGAAATCAGCAGCTAATCATGCAGAGGAATGGCGCCAGAACATTCTTTGACTGAATAAAGACAGTCATCGGGAAAAACCAAGCAGGGAAAGATAAGAATTCTATAAAGTAACTCTTTTGAAAATTTAAAATTCTAACCAAAAATCTATAATTCCAAGCTTAAATAGGAGTAGTGAGCATCGAAAGTACCGGAATTGTTATAAAAGAACCAATCAAAAATCAGTACTAATCAAAAAAGAAAGTTTTGAAAATCTAGCCTTAAATAAATAGCATCGAAACACATGGCTTTGAATAAATTAGCATGAATTACATCAAAAGTACAGGCATTATCATTAATCAACCAATCAGAAATTAGTACTAAATCAAGAAAAATTTGAAACCTTTTTTTTCAATAAATTACATTTAAAAATATCTTCAAGCAACATTGAGAAGCAAATCAAAAAAGAACCAAAAAAAGTTGACAAAAATTGAATTTCGGACTAAGCGAGACAATATGCAGAAATTGAAAAAAATTTAAGCATGAAAAATAAAAATTTGGGTTAAAAAATTATAAAAATAAAGGTGTGTAGATAAAAAATTATTTTCACGGGGGTGCAAAATTCTCTGCCAGACAGCTGTTTTGACTATTAAAGTCTCGTCAATGACAGTTTCATCTTGCAAAAAATGTACGAAAATACTAAAAGTACTAAAAGGACTAAAAGGTACTAAAAGGACTAAGGATAAGTAAGAAAAAGGACTAAAAGCTATTGACTATTCAATAGTATTGACTAATGAATCATATATTGACTAAATACTGATGTTTCAAATTTCTATGCCAGACAGCTGTTTCGACGATTGAAGTCTCTTCAGTGACAGTTTGATCTTGCAAAATATACAGTATATATAAATCTACAAGCAAAAAAGATTAAAAAATAATTAAAAGATTAATAGGTTTATTGGTAACCGTATTTTCGATGTAATTTATGCTAATTTATTCAAGGCCACGTATTTTGATGTTGTTTATTTAAGGCTAGGTTTTTAAAGCTTTTTGTTTTGATTAGTACTGATTTTTGATTGGTTCTTTTATAACAATTCCGGTACTTTCGATGCTCACTACTCCTATTTAAGCTTGGAATTATAGATTTTTGGTTAGAATTTTAAATTTTCAAAAGAGTTACTTTATAGAATTCTTATCTTTCCCTGCTTGGTTTTTCCCGATGACTGTCTTTATTCAGTCAAAGAATGTTCTGGCGCCATTCCTCTGCATGATTAGCTGCTGATTTCTTGATTTATTTTCATACTTTTCCTTTATCAAATCATGATACGAATCTAGTTATCGCTACTTCTTGGCTATTGGGTTCTCGGGTATCAAATTGACTACCCACTTGTGTTTCATTCTTTCTTGATAAATTCAAACGTATAATAAAAAGCATAGGCTAGTAATTAATGTGTACGTTTCAATGTCGTGGCAACACCAGCAAACCAACAAAATCTTGTAACTCTAAAAGCATATTATAGCTATATATTGAATTTTATTCAAATAAGATGATGATCACCCTTGGGTAAACAGGCTATTGAGTTTTTTAATAAATTACTAAAGTCAGTCACTTGGCTCCCAAGAAAGAAATTGGTAATCTGTATGGAGAACTAATTTGGAGGAAGTTACATGAAGTGTAAATTAACTCAAAACTATTAACTGATGACAAAATCTGGCACAAGCTGGCATGTCCTTTATAGTTGCACCTTGACAGTTCATAAAAATTGTTTCACTAAAGCAAAGACCATTTTTTAGTCTTCTCATAAATGCAATCTTACTTGTTTTATACTCTATTCTGATCGTAACAATAACTTCAGGGGGGAAAAAGCGACTATCAAAAAAAGGTTTTGTCGTTGTTGTAGCAGGTTGTAGTAGGAAAGGCCATCAACTTTGGGTTAAACAAAAACAGGACTAGGGCCGAAGGCTTATATTTTTACTACCCCAGGCTGCTGTACTTCCCAAATCAGATGCTGGAAGCGATGGTATTGAGCCAGGATCGGGTTTCGTCATCAAGAACCATCAGACTACGTACTCCATGTCATGCCCAATGCAGGCTATGGGGCATGCTGTTAAGACGTGGTCTGCGGTTTGTTCAATGGCGCCGCACTCGCAATCCGACAAAAGAGCAAGACTTCATTGTGCATGGACAAATGGAATCACACAATACAAATCTGGTGGCGATTAATCTTAAATCAAAGCTATTCAAAGAAAGCTCATTCCAAAAAGCCTGGTACTGGTAATGGGTACGAAAGCATGAAGCCTGTATGTATTCACACAGTACTCTGTGTTCCATCTATGGTTTGTACACTGGGCGACACCAGACTGACGCGCAGAATTCATCTGTTGAATAAACCAAAGATAGGGCAGCTGTACAAAATGTTTTGGCCCAGCAACACATTTTTGCAAGTCCCCTCAACAGCATGACGCTTGAAGATATTTTTTAGGCAATAACACAAAATGGTGGCGGAATATAAGCGATCTGTTTAGTTTCACTCTAAAATAAGTCGGGACCAGATAAAATGGTAAAAGTTTATTGCTGTTACAAGCCTTTAGCTTACGTTTGGGCTCTCAATTATTTAAACAAAAGGCTACTTTCACCGTTTTTCAAAGACTAAATTTCAACTTCTAGGTTTGGCGATACAAAAAAACTGTAGTCATGTCTTGATTTCCAGGTAATTGAAGAGAAAGCCACAACGCTAGATCAGTTATATAAGCAAACTTTCTGAAGATTAAGAAAGGCAGATCACACGTATACATGTTAAAAAGAAGAGAAGCCAATACCGATTCACTGGAAACGCCATTTCTTTGGCGGTGGAGTTTGCTTCGTTTGCTATAAAGAAATAGGAGAAAAACTTTTGTTCAGTACAAGCTCCATGATCATTCTAATCATGTGCATATCCGACAGAAGCCCAAGCAGCATGCAAGTAAGACCACGGTGCTTTACTTTATAACAAAAACAAAAAGTTTTTTACTTAATAACAAAAAGGAATTTTTCTAAACAAACTTTTGTCATATATTTTTGGTGAATGGCTGTATCTAAGTATTGAAAGAGAAGAATACGACCATAACTTTGAGCAACACTGATGCACTCGCATATTGAAATAGTTTTTGTAAAAATGAAGAACCATATATATATATATACGTATATATATATTTGCAGCGTCAGATACATAGATGAAAATGTTTAGTTTGCTTATAAAATTCTGAATTTTGAGTCTTACAACTTTAAATTTCCTAGTTTGCTTACTCGTAAATATTTTTCAAAATTTTTTAAACTTTTAAAATTTAAAATTTAAAATTTTATTTTATTTTATTTGTTAATTTATATTTACTTTATCCGTAATATTATTACTTTTGGCTCTTAACTATAATAATTGGCTTTTTTGTGCGTTTTTTCTCAACTATATACTTTTTGTCTGCGTTTAGAATCACCTCCTAATGAGCCGAAAAGGCGAAACAGACTGTTGAGGTTTCAATAAAAATCTCTTTTGTGGCTTCTGTTATACTGTATATATATATATATATATATATATATACCTACTATATATACGCATATATATATATATATATATATATAAAGTTTTTTATTGGTACAAAACTTTAAAATAGCTTTTAACAGCAAATGCTTCATCTAAAGCTCTTTTGTTAAATAAGTAGCCTTAAAAAAGGCTGTTTTGAAAACTCGAACGTTTTCGTCTAGCTCTCTTTAGGAGGTTTCGCTAGAATGAATTGCAGAACTGAACGTAGTATTTCAAAAGTTTTAAGACTGATCCTGATTGGCTAAAAATTAAGGTTAGTAGCAGTTATCATGATAATTAAAAGTATTTAATAAATAAAACCACGTTTCGTCAGCGTAAGAAATTTTTGGCAAAAAAAAAAAAAAAAAAAAAAAAAAAAGAACAAAATTATGCAAGTTTTGTGCTAAAATTTGGAACTAAAAAGACAATTTTTTACAATTATACTAACAATTTGTGTTTGTAAACAAATTCTTTCTGTCTACACAAATTAGGTTTTCGAAGAGTGATGAAAATTGATTCCAAGACTGATAAATGGAAATCGGATCGTGCTTTAGAGAGAATAAAAAATTGATTGTCCTTATAGTGAGATGCACATTTTTGGTTATGTAACAGATGGTTTCCAATTGCTGAATCACAGTGCGGTATTGAGTTCGCTAGTTTTCCTGGGCGTTCTGGTTGTTTACGTTCTTGACTGGTTCTGTTCCGAATAGACTTTGGCACATGCTGGCGGATTCTGTCCTGCAAACGTTGAGACGTTCGACCCACGTACCGACTATCGCAGTGGCACACGTATTCATATACGACGTTACTTTGTTGAAAAGTGGGAAGAACGTCTTTATGCATAGCAGGTAAAATTCGTCTGGTGGAAAAGATCACTCGTGGTTGAACCGCTCCAAAACAATTATTAATAGATAATTTTATTTTTCTTTCAAATTTCAGGGAATTTTCGCCAATCCAAGGCAATTTTAAATAGACAGGGCATTTTTTTGGGCCTTCTTTAGTGCTTTGTTGGAAACGTAAAAGTTTTTTAAAAATTTTCGATTCAATAAGGAATTCTGGATAACCATTTTTTACAAGAATAGAGCGAATATTTTCTAGTTCATATTTTAATGTAGATTTAGAGCAGATTTTTAAGGCTCGATGTGTTAAAGTATCAATAAGATTTGTTTTACGTTGTTTTGGTCCAAAGGAATTCCAATGAATATATTGACCTGTGAAAGTGGGCTTTCGATAGACTGAAGTGATGAATTTATTATCAGATTTGGTAACAAGTACATCCAAAAAAGCAGAGAATTATTGGTTTCAATTTCATTGGTAAATTTTAAGGAGGGGTGAAGCGAGTTAAGACAATTTAAAAATTTTTGGAATTCAGTTTCTTTGTGAAAAAGGGAAAAGGTGTCATCAACGTAACGACAGTATACGGTAGGTTTTGAAATTTTATTAAAAAGCTTTGATTCATAATAGCCAACAAATATATTTGCCACAGCGGGACCAAGGGGACTGCCCATAGCAACTCCATCAATTTGCCTGTACATAATGTTGTTAAAGCTAAATTCAACTGAAGTAGTTGCAGTTTTCATTAGTTCAATAAAAACATGTTTAGGAATGACTGGAGTAGGGAGGTGACCGTCGTAAAATGTTTTAGTACAAATTTCAATGGTTTCCGCTAACGGTACGTTAGTAAATAAGCTACAAATATCAAATGAACACAGAATTGAATCATTAGAATTTACTTTGAGTTGTTGTATCATTTCAGCGAAAGAAAAGGAATCATTGATGCAATTAGTTGAGTAGAGTTCTAATACGGGTTGTAATAAGGCAGCGAGAAATTTAGCGAGTTCATGTTGGGCAGATCCAATCATCGAAAGAATAGGACGGCAAGGCACATCTTGTTTATGAATTTTTGGAAGTCCGTACATTCTTGGTCGTTGTGAGCCAGTGGGTCTAATAACTTCATAAACGGTTTTCGGGAGATCATCACTTTTAACTAATTGAAGTAAACGACGTTGAAGTTTGGTTTCATTTTGAACAGTGTTATCAAATTGATTTATAGGCCCAAGGCATTCAAATTTAGTTACGTCTGAAAGGATGGCTACCATTTTTTTGTCATATTCTGATCTATTAAGAATGACGACGCCAGAGCCTTTGTCGGGTTTAGTAATTAAAATGTGTTTATTAGAACGTAGAGACTTAATCGCTTGAAGACAGTCAGAATCAAAGGGGAATTTAGTCACATCGATAGGAGAACCACAAAAACTGTGTGCTAATTCATTAAGTTTAGCTTTAAGTAGGCTTAGTTCATCAATACTCTTTGGTTTATGATGTAACAATTGAGCAAATAAAATTTCAAATTCTGCGAATACTTCTTCACGTTTAATATTAGTTGGCGGAAGGCAAAACTCTAGACCAGTGTTTCTCAAGCGTTTTTTTCTGCGACCCAATTTCGCTAAAAACAACCATTTGCAAAGATGACTGCGACCCAAATAAATTTGACTGAGCGTAGTAAAAACGTAGTGATCTCTAAAAAAAAAGTCTTCGCCTTGAATCTATTTCTGATTTCTTAATTTTCATCTCAAAAATCTAGTGTTCTCTAAAAAAAAAAAAAGGTCTTCGACTTAAATCTGTTCCTGATTTCTTAATTTTCATCTCAAAATCTAGTGTTCTCTAAAGAAAAAAAAAAAGGTCTTCCTCTTGAATCTGATTTCGATTTCTTCAATTTCCTCTTAAATTCGTAATGACATCTCAAGAAGGTTCTTCACTTCTCAAATCTTGAGCGCGCACATCTTTTCTTTTACGTGCGGTAATTTACAAGCCTTCGCGACCCATCCGCATAGTCTTGGCGACCCACTTTTGGGTCGCGACCCATGGTTTGAGAAACACTGCTCTAGATTATAGGCTAAAACAAACTTTTCAGTTTCGGAAAGAATATAACTAGATAATGCGAGGCTACGTTGGTATGGACATGTAAAAAGAAGAGAAGAAGACTACGTGGGGAAAAGGATGATGGAGATGGCGGTGCCAGGAAGAAGGAAAAGAGGAAGGCCAAGGAGAAGGTGGATGGATTTGGTGAGAGAAGACATGGGAATGGTTAGAGCTAGGGAAGGAGACGAAGTAGATCGAGTGAAATGGAGATTACTGTGGTGCTGTGGCGACCCCGAGTAGGGAGAAGCCGAAAGAAGAAGAAAAAGAACTATGACATATACAATATTATTGCGATACATGTGTTTGTTTTTGAGCACAAATCGTTTTGCTGCGCGGTGGAATGGAGATCAAACAAACTCTTAGTTTATCTTCAACAGATTTCAGCTGAGAGCTTGATTTGGTTTTGATCTGTGATAAAGACAAAAATGCGGATTCACACAAGTAAGTTGGGAAAGGGAAAAATAATCTAAACAGCTTGTTATGAGATTCCTGCCGTGCAATGATCGAAAAATTCTCGATGTTCAATTAATTATATTTTAGTTGCAACGTGCGGTCCATGCATATTTCTGCAAGTTGTTCTTGTGCTTTCAATTTTAATTTGGTGCATTACTTGAGGGATGTTAATTGAACAGATTTCTTACCCAATCGTATACTGAAAAATGTTCAGGTCTGAAGAGTAAGGTACAAATCTTTGCTGGAGCATTTCCAAGTGACTACCGATACTCTTCTTCAAAATATCTCGGTGTTCCGATGTTAAAAAGTTTTTTGAAATTTTGTAGAATTTATTCGGTAACTTAGTACGTTATTTAATCGTCTACCTTTTTGGCGCCTGTAAAGAAGGCCTCGCCAATAACGCAATCTAGGTGTCTACTAAACGATAAATTTCTTAATCTTCTTGCTGGATCTGACCTTCGAGCCAGCGACAGCAAAAATATAGTCTAGCTAAATCACAGCTCAGACTACCACAATATCTTCTTTATTAAGAAATATGCTCCAATCCACTTAGGAGCCCGAATAGTATAACAGCAAATAAATTCAATAGCTTAATTCTTCACAATCACGTAGACCACCAAAGACTTGCGGCCAAAAAAACTATGACTTCACACAGTTAACAATTTTCCAATTTTAAGTTACCACAACGAAACATCGAATTAATTATACTGCTTTTCAGCGAACCGTATTTATACCATTGGTAAGGTTACTCGAATGTTCTGAAATTATCTCAATGAAGCCAATCACATATAAGCATTATTGCGTCACATGCAAAAACAAGTCAAGCGGAAATCCAGAATGTTCTCAATAAAGCGAAATTATGCAGTGTTGCCATATTTTCTTGTAAATAAATATAAATATTTAAATTACTTATAAAACTGTTATTTCTTCGGCTATTTGAGCCGGACCAAAGCGAAATCAAAGAGATTTTTTATGAGATTGCGAATCTACATAATTTGGGCGATTTTTAGGAACGGAACACTCGGTTCACAGCTTTCGTAGCAGTTTCCGTAAGGGGGTAACATCTCGAACACACTTTGTGCGAAGTTTGTTTGCCACAACTTTAATTTTATCAAAAAGCCGTAAAATTTATCCGCAGTTGTCAACAGTATTTCATTCCTGCCTTGCATGTTGGTGTTAAGTTCGTTTAAGTGACCAAATATATCAGTCAAGTAAGTAAGTTTTACCCATTACATTTCATTACCAACTAAAAAGTTAATTTCCGACTTATTGGCAGAAATATATTTCATGACTTCTTCTCTGAGTTTATAAATGCGACGCAAGACCTTTACACGACTCAACCAACGAACTTCTGTGTGCAAAAGTAAGCTTTTATGTTCAGCACCCATTTCTTTGCACAGTATTTGAAACAATCTCAAGTTAAAAAAACGCGATTTGATAAAATCAACCATTTTCAGAGATATATCCAATACTTTTTAAAGATCGTCAGCTACTGTTTTTGCATCCAGCACTGCACGGTGCAAAAAACAGTGAGTAGCCATCGTATCGGGATTCTTTTCAGGAAGGGAAAAAATATTTGCCGATCATGGAAGGAGTTCCATCCGTACACACGCTTATAGAGTTACTCCATTCCAGCTCTTTTTCCTCAAAAAAGTTGCGGTTTCATTGTAGATTTGTTCTCCAGTTGTGTGAGCCTGTATTTCTCTGTAGAATAGGAAGTTTTCTTGTATGCAATTGTTTTCAATATATCGAATGTTCGCAAGCAGTTGGGCTTTTCCTTGGATATCCGTCGACTCATCTAATTGCAGTGCAAAAACTTCACTACTTATTAAGCTGTTATTTAGCTGTGATAGTATGTCATCCGACATGTCATCAATTCTATTTACTATTTGATAGTAGAACATTTTTGACTTTTTTGACTGCACTTTCATTTATCGTTATCTTTACGATTTCCCGACAACATGATAGAACTAATTGCTTTCGCCGATTGTATGAGGTTGCTTGGTTTAAGCGATAATTTTTGCAATGGCGTAAGTTGCTTCAAGGGCTTTATTTGAGACAGTACTAATGAAAATTCCATTGCTTTGCGTTCTTTGCTTTCAAAGGCAAAAAAATTGTCAGCTACTGATTCGTGCTTTCTTTCAAGACGTCTTTTTAATTTACTGAACCCCATGGCCTGATTTGATAACTTTTTTCCCCACAGAAGACATAAAGGCCTTGGAAAGTCAGGATCTTCTGAAGGGATAAAACCAAATTATCAAACCACTCTTTTTGAAAAAGTCTTCCCTCTTTGTTCCTTCTATTTTCTTGATTAGTTTTGGAGACGTTTTTAGCATCAAAAACAACACAGTTTAGGATCAAAATCATTCACATTAGAACCATTTGTATTTGGACACCGACCTATCGACACCGACGCATCACATGTTGATCTTGCAAAATCCAAGCCCATGTTATTTTCAGAATTTGCAATACCGTCACCGGTATTTAAATTGTCGTTGGTGTCAACATCTTTAGCGTTTGGAGACCTCAAGGAAACGTTACTTGCGGCATTACCACCATACACGCCTCTCCAACAGCTACTAGTAGCAAAAAAAGTATCGGTGATTTTTGCTTGTCCCGCTGATGATCCTGCTTTTGCCAATTCTTTCTGAACGTTATTGGTCCGACGTTCTTTGCGAGGCAATTAAAAGAATGTGTAAGTTATCTTACTGACCAAATATTTTAAAAATTAATTATTAGTGTTTTAGCAAGCAATACAAAAACTGTAACTAGGCCAACTGATCTAATGTTTGAGTTTAGTTTATATTGCTTTTGTTTAGGAGTCAGTTTCTTCCAAGAGCTATGCTCCCCCGCTGACTTCTTTTGCAGCTGCAATGCAATTTTTCTTTTGTACTGTTACTACTCAGAGCCTGTAATATGCGTGCAACTGTTATATTTGCATGAAGAGCATAAAACAAATGAATTGAATTTGGTCTCGCCAAACTTAACCAGCTTTAATCAAACTGCCTTAACCTGTTAACCACAAGTTTTTTTTGAATTAATGCCGTCCCTGAAGTTTACCACAATTTCAAATTTTAGCTTTAAGTTTCATCCACTCGATCAGCTTTCACGAGCTAGCTAAAAAAACGTACAGTGTAATATAGCCTACTGCAAGTTGCTACTAACTTTTTACTGTGCTAACTGCTATCGTGCACAATCTGGTCATTTGTTAGGTCTATTGTTCATAAACAATTAAATTTTTTCTGCATTGGATAGGCCAGGATAGGCTAACTTTGAGATTTCATGCTTGAGTAACTGCGGTCAATGGTTACAATGGAAGTGAAAATACTGATATCTTTGGTATATTGTGATACAGGTATACAGAGATATATACACACTTACAGGTTACAGAGCAGGCGTTTTGCTTCGTTACTATCGTATTGGAATGCAAAGGGCAGTACTTCCCCCCCGTTTCGGCACCACTGAAAAAACTCTTTAATTGTTACATAATAATAATACCAGTGAATAAGCAGCAAAGTCAGAGGAAAGGTTTCATTTTCTTAATTATTGTGTAATAAGGCTCGTGTTGATTATTGTATAGTAATGTCAGTAACTTCATAAAAAATTGTATCATCTATAAAAAAATTTCATAAAAAATTTATACCATGGTATTTCAAATAGAAAGATTTTTCAAAAAACCTTTCGTAATTATTCACGGATTATTATTATGTTATTTGCGGATTATGTCATTCGCGGATTATTTGCGGCTATATAGAATTGACCTATTTCAATATTAGAATTATTTTATGTTTGAATCAGACCACTACTATCAAACCAACAACACTCTACAACAGGGTTTCCCAAACTTTTAGTTTATCGCGGTACCCTTTGGACACTGTAGCAGGTTTGCATGTACCCTCAAAATTTTGTGACGTTTCTCTAAAAAAAGGCTTTCAGTTAGAATCAGCCACTAATTTTCCCCCTATTCATGCCCAACATAGGCGTACCAGCCCAAAAAATTTTGGGGGGGCAATGAAGTTTTGCCAAAATCATGATTTTCTAGTACTTTATGGATAGGACAAAAAAATTGTCTGAGATTCTTGGACGGAGAAGAAATTTCGTCCTAAAATCATGGTGATCTCTAGAAAAAAAAAAGTCTTCACTTGGATTCAGTCACATATTTTTAGATTTTCGTCCCAAAATCAAGGTGTTCTCTAAAAAAAAAAAAAAAGGTCTTCACTTTGAATCATATACAAATTTTCCCAATTTATGCCGAAAATCAAGGTGGTCTCTAAAAAAAGAAAAGTCTTCACTTTACAGCAGCCAGAAAATTTCCCCATTCAAACCCAAAATCACGGTGATCTGTCTTCCCTCTTAATTGTCCTGTTTGACGTAATTACAATCGACCGCGGATTCAAAAATTCTAGACATATGAGTCTATTATTTCTTCCGGACACGGAATTTAACTTAAATAAGGACATTCTGTCACATAATAATGTACCCCTCGAGAAGCCTAAATGTACCCCAGTTTGGGAACCCCTGCTCTACAAACAATCGAAGCTTACTGGAAAACATCGCCACAAGAACAAATTCAAATTAATTAAATTACCTTTTTTATCCGTCAGTTTAATCCGCTCACTATCATTTGCACTGTTCTTCACTTACTTAACTTTTTCACCTCATACGATCTCTCCCGTAACCTTTTCATTGCTTTGTAGATTTTCCCTTCCTCCTTTTAAATTTTTTACAATACGCCTAACTCGTCATCCCTCACCTTTAAATGGATGCAAACTTCTATACTTGCATTTTCTATATTTTTGAGTTATTTTTCTTGTATGACGTCACAGGAGCTGCATTATTTGCATTATTAACTACGTGTAATTTGTTTCAAGCGTATTATTTTTACCACAAATAACTATATATTTTTGATTTTCTAGTAACCACCTGACGATTCGATAAGATAAAACAGACTGTCGTGGTTTTAACTGATAAAGTGTAGTGCTTAATAAATATAATATACTGTATAACAATGGCGAAATCACGGAAATAAAAACAAAGCTAAAACCCAACAGACTGTTTCACCCATAAAAGGGATCATCAGGGGTATCTAAAAAGTAAAATAAAATAAAATAAAGTTAAGATAAAACTGTCAGAAAGAATTGAAAACAATTGAAAAAACTGAAAAAACTTAAAAAACTTAAAAACTTTAAACGCTTATTAGGATCGGAACATCCCATCACGGACTCTGCTAAACTAAACTGATTAAGATCGGCGAGAAAACACGAGAAGAAAGCGCGCGAAAGAATTACAAATACAAATACTATTTCAAAATTTTTTAAATTTTAAAAAGGAGTTTAAGTATCGGCTAAGGTAGAACGTTGTACTGTACACGGCGAAAAATGAAAAAAATGAAAAAAAATGAATGAAAATCACAGTTTAAGTTTGGCGTTGATCAATTTATATTTATTTTTATGCCGACACTTATTGACCAATTCGGTTCGTTTGTTTAACAGAGCGTCATCATTAGCAGTTAAGATTGCATATATTTCTGCCAGACAGAGGTTGCATACTTTGCCCCTGTGTTGATAAGGTGTTGCGTGGCAAACTGTTTTCCATTTTGCTATTTTGCATATAACAAACAACCGGGTTTCCACCAACATCGGGAAAGCCTTCTTCCACCTTCTGCGGAAACACTTCCCCCATCAAACAGGTTGCATAAAATCTGCAACAAAAATGTCGTCAAACTCAGCTACAGCTGTACCCCCAATATGACAAACATCCTCGCAGCTCACAACAAGAGGCTTCTTAAGTCCCACAATGGCAAATCAGAATTTAAACCCTGTAATTGCCCATATAAGCCGTCATGCCCATTGAATGGCAACTGCCGAGACAAAGCAATCGTTTATCAAGCAACTGTGCAAACCAAAGATCAATCTAAGAACTATATCGGACTGTGCAAAACTGAATTTAAAGCAAGATTCTACAACCACAACCATTCCTTCAATTCGGATTCCAAAAGAAATGCAACCGAACTTTCCAAATTCATTTGGTCCTGCAAAGATTTTGGCATAAATCCTGTTATATCTTGGTAAATAGTTTGCCACGCAACACCTTATCAACACGGGGGCAAAGTATGCAACCTCTGTCTGGCAGAAATATATGCAATCTTAACTGCTAATGATGACGCTCTGTTAAACAAACGAACCGAATTGGTCAATAAGTGTCGGCATAAAAATAAATATAAATTGATCAACGCCAAACTTAAACTGTGATTTTCATTCATTTTTTTTCATTTTTTTCATTTTTCGCCGTGTACAGTACAACGTTCTACCTTAGCCGATACTTAAACTCCTTTCTAAAATTTAAAAAATTTTGAAATAATATTTGTATTTGTAATTCTTTTGCGTGCTTTTCTTCTTCTCGTGTTTTCTCGCCGATCTTAATATATATTGCAAGAGTGAATCGATCTTCCCCGCAGAGTGCTCAATGAAAAAAATCAGAGCAATTTAATACAAAATTTATTTAATCACTCTTTAAAAATCACAACAGTCTGTTTCATCCTTAAAATCGTCAGGTGGTTGCTAGAAAATTAAAAATATAGTTACTAGTGGTAAAAAAATACGTATGGAATAAATGATACGTAGTTAAATTAAGCAAACAATACGAATCCTATGACGTAATCCAAGAAAAAACAACTCAAAATATAATAAATGCAAGTATAGAGGTTTGCATTCATTTGAAGGTGAGGGAAGGCGAGTTGGGTGTGTGGTGAAAGATATAAAAGGAAAGAAAATAATCTACAAAGCGATAAAAGAAGTAACAAGAAGAATCGCATAAGATGAAAAAGTAAAGTGAGTAAAAAATGGTGTGAACGATAATGAAAAATATCAGCGGATTTAATGACGGACAAGAAAGCACACTTGCACAAAAATAATGACAATTTAAGCATACAAAATCAAGTGGGTAATTTACTTAGTTTAAATTTGTTTTTGTGGCGACATTTTCGTGTAAGTTTCGATTGTTTGTTGAGGATTGTTGGTTGGTTTGCCTGTAGTACAGGGTTTTTCAACCTTTTTTGCTGGCTGTACCCCTTTATCAAGTTGGAGTGTTCTTCGTAACCCCAACAGTCTAATAAAATTTTTCTGCATATGGTTTATTTACATTGTTTTTAGTTTGTTTTTCCTAGCAACAATATTTTTAAAAAAAGCAAATTAAATGTTATCAAATTTTAATGCTGTTCATTTATCAATAGTTTTATGGTTTAATTTAGCGAAACTTTTGTTGTTGCTTGATCTTTAATATTCCTTCAAGTGATGGTTCAGTTTTGCTTCATACAATTCCTAAATCATCTCCAAGTTGCAAACGATTCCAATGCTTATTCTTGATATACATCATTGTCGAAAACTCACTTTCACAAAAATAGGTTGTTTAAAAAGGAAGTACCACTGTTATGGCATTCATAGCAAGACTTGGAAAGGCTTTCATTTCAGCACACCAAAAATATACTAATTTTAATTTGTTAAATAACAGTTGTAATCTTCGGCAGCTTTTCATTTCGATGACGTCTTCTTTCAAATTATCATCACCAAGCATTTTCAACAAATCAAAAATATATGGATTTATAATTCATTGCTGGAATCAATTCAGTTCACCAGCTGAAAAGTATTCATTGAAATACTTGGCCAAAACTATAATCACGTTCGTTTGTTGACATTGAAATAAGAGATTTAGCTCGTTTAAGTGATGCATAACATAGGCAATATAGGCCACGTTTTGAATGAATTAATTTCAAGTGAGGCAGCCAGATCAGAAGTTCAGTGTTGTGAATATAAATACAATTTAAGCGTATCTCGAAAGTTCAAAAAATCGTGTCATTACTCGACCTCAAGAAAGCCACTGTACATCAGTATGATACAGCAAAATGTCGTGCTAATTTCCGACTGCGGCACAAAAAGACTAGAAAATCCTGTGACTCGTACAATTTTTTCTAATTTTTTCAAAGTTTTTGGCATACTTTTTGAGGCAAGAGCTTGGCTGTGAATCATGCAAGGCGTAACTTTTAGTGTTGGTACTTCCTTCTTCAAGAGAGCAGCGAAGTCAAAACGATTACTTAACACAGCGGGTCCTTCGTTGATAGATAGAACCAATTAAACTCAAATGTAAGTCATGTTCGATAAAAAAAATCTTTCACTAAATTAAAGATATCGCTTGGAAATGTTGTTGTTATTTGTACTGGCGTGCAGAGCAGAGATTCTTCACGGATAGTTTTGTCTTTTACATATCTAACCATGGTTAAAAGCTGACAGCATTGGACAATAGGCCTACCTGTGGATTCATCCTATTGAATTGAGATTTTTGTTGGGCTTTTTTTTATGTCGATAATTACCTGATTTAGCATGTCATTACTCATGTCCGAAATCCTGCTCGATATCAAATTGTCAAAAAGAGGCTCTTGTTTTAATTTTTGTTTTGCTTTTTTTCCCAAAACTATGCTAGCCGTTTTCACAGCCCACGATTTTATAACTCAGGAATGGTAACAATGTTTTGTGTTTTTTTGTTTTCGGCGATTTCATATTAGCATATGAAAATCGCCAAAATTTCTAGGAGGCACGCATGAGCGGCTTATCTGCAGATACAAATCCCATTTTTTGAAGAGTTCCACTCGAATCGAAACGAACTCTTTTATTCTTTAGTGATTCCGAATCTTGACCAGCTTTGACTTCTCCATACATATTGTTGAAATTTTCTTTAAGTCTTGAAGGCTTCATGTTCGCATAGCACTATGTAACCCTGCAAAGAATGTATTGCGGCTTTTCTTCTCCATCACTGCCTTTTGTCATGGTAAACTCAAAACGTGTATACTCTTCACTTCACTTTCATTATTAGTTACTGAAGATTTAGCCATAGGCTTAGCTAATGTTTAAACATCTTTATCTAAAAAACTATCAAATAAAAATTTATTTGGTTTAACAAAGATTAATTTGTTTCATCTAACTCTAAGTCTTAGAGTTAGGTACATTACATTTCAGAAAAATACAAAACGTGTGTACTCTTCTCTCCACTTTCTTTTCTTAGTTACTGAAGATTTAACCATAAGCTTACCTAATATTGATTAAAAAACTTTATCTAAAAATTTTTATTAAAAAAACGATCAAATTAAAATTCATCAAGACTAACAAAGATTAATTGATTCTATCTAACTCTAGAGCTTGATTTAGGGCCTAAATTAGAAAAAGAGTCTTGTTATGACAGTCTAAATTTTAGGAAACTTTAATTCAATTTTAATATAAGCTATCAGTCTCTAACACAGTCCAGGTAAAAATTTGATTATTATGAGACAATGACGTTTCTTGCTAATAATTAATATTTGCACATAATCATTTTTTTAAAACATAGCAAATTCTTTAACAAAACCGTTCAAATAGCTGCTCTGTGGCTAATGATCTTCGTACCCCTTGACATCTAATCTCGTACCCCCAGTTGGGAAACTCTGCTGTAGTATTTCTAACTTTTCGGTTAAACACAGGTTGCAGCATTTTTGTCCTGGTTTACAGGGGGTAACTTGATTAATTATTTTCCAGTTAATTGGGGGTTTAAGACCTGATTCTTTGACATTCCAGAATGTTTTGGAAAGCTCTGTGGCGTTTCTTTTCTTTATATTTTTAAATGATTGTATATGATTATAATATCCTTCAGTTTATCATTATAATATATCATTATATCATTATAATATGATATTATAATCATATACAATCATTTAAAAATATAAAGAGAAGAAACGCCACAGAGCTTTCCAAAACATTCTGGAATGTCAAAGAATCAGGTCATAAACCCACAATTAACTGGAAAATAATCAATCAAGTTACCCCCTACAAACCAGGACAAAAATGCTGCAACCTGTGTTTAACCGAAAAGTTAGAAATACTACAGGCAAACCAACCAACAATCCTCAACAAACAATCGAAACTTACACGAAAATGTCGCCACAAAAACAAATTTAAACTAAGTAAATTACCCACTTGATTTTGTATGCTTAAATTGTCATTATTTTTGTGCAAGTGTGCTTTCTTGTCCGTCATTAAATCCGCTGATATTTTTCATTATCGTTCACACCATTTTTTACTCACTTTACTTTTTCATCTTATGCGATTCTTCTTGTTACTTCTTTTATCGCTTTGTAGATTATTTTCTTTCCTTTTATTCATTCATTCATTCATTTTTTTATTCTCGATCATTATTAAACAGTTTAATACAAAAATTATAAATATTAAAAAGATTAAGAAAAGGAAGAAGCAGCACAACGTCAGACGTTAAAACATGCATATGATAAACACAAAGTAAAAGTACAAGACAGTATAAAGCATGGCCGCAACACCTTAATCAGATAAAGATATAAGAAGTGAAAAAAAAATAAAAGAAATAAAAAAAATACATAATAATATTATTATCAAACAAACTGAACGATTAAATAACCGATGCATGACTAGGCTGCATTATGATGATGGGTGGCACAGCTAGCCAAGATGGGAATTTAGCTCAATTGAGGTAGGTGAGTAGAGAAAAACCACCCATAAAAAGAAATCTCACCAGGTCCGGAAACCTTTTCTAAATGCAACTGGTGACTACAATAGAATTGTGAATATTGCAGAGAGTGTAAACGAAAAAATTACGGAATTATACATCTAATAATAGACAAATATTAACGATAAAAAAGATAACATAACAGAACAAAAAAAAACTATTATGCTAGTCGAAGTTGATTGAAAAAACATATATGAATAATATAACAATTATAAATAAAAATCAAAAAATAGAAATTAAAAAATAAAAATAAAAATAAAAAAACTTTAACAACAGAATTTATGCACTACAAAAAAATATTGGATAAAATTTTTGCAGACCAGCATAATAGCAACATAAAAAAATTAAACAAAATCAATAACATTTAGTAACTATTTTGAAACTTATTTTACAATTCTAAAAATACAAAATTAATTGCTAAAATGAAACAGTAGACCATTGCCAAAACGAAATTTTAATAAAAGAGCGAAGATAAGGGTGAAAAAGAAACAATTTGATTGAGTTTGAAATTATGCAGACAATCAAAATTTAAGAAGAGTTTTTTTTAAAGCTTTGTGTGCAGACTGGATATCTTGATCGATTAAGCTTTTCTTCCAGAGATTGAATTCAAAAATTTTGACACCATTTCCATTTCCTTCTTTCCAGAAACCTGTAATTAAAAATAAATGGTGCAGTATCGCGTTTAGGAATCTAAACACTACAATTAAATATTATTCCCAAAGATGTTATAAACCTCAAGAGTAAAAGATCGAACACTTTGTTTTTTATTTTTTAAGTCACAGGGAATGCAATTCCAATAAGCGGGACCACGGTGAGAAATAGCTTGCTGACATACTGTGCTAAAACATTTCTTTGGAAAGATGACTTATTTCTGGTATTGTATTTAGATTCGTTTTTAGTAAAAACATCTTTAAATGCAATTGGATTTTTACCATTTTTTTGCTTAAACATAAACACAATTAGTTCTTTAGCCAAAAGTTGATCTATTGTTAACAATTTATTTTCTTTCATAATTTCACAAACAGTTGAGCTACACTAAAAACTAAAAACTATTTTAACAAATTTATAGCACAGTCCTTGTAATCTTTTAACCAAAGTTTTATTGCCAAAACATCAATTTAAAATACAATAAGAAAGCTGACTATTTATAAGAGAGTGATAAAGTAGAAGAGATTTTTTGTTTAACAGTGACTCCACTTTAATAACAGTTCCAAGAACACTACGTAGTTTAGATATTAGGTGATTTATATGTCTTGACCATGATAAGTGCTCTTGTATATAAACACCAAGAAATTGAATACATTCAACTTGTTCAATTTTATTTTGTCGCAAAGTGATAGTTTGCTTTTTTGTTTTTAATTTGGATTGAGCAGTGCTAAATAAAATGTATTTAGTTTTAGAAACATTAACTGATAATCTATTTGCAATCAACCACTGGTCAACTAGTTTAAGTTCTTTATTACCAACATCAAATAGCTTCTTAATGTCTTTATTTTGTAAAAAAAATGCTTGTATCATCAGCAAACATCAAAGAATCACTATCATTCAGACAATTTTTAAAATCATTGACATATATCAAAAAGAGAAGTGGTCCTAGATTAGAGCCCTGAGGTACACCACTTGTAACTTCAAGAGTAGTTGTAGAAAGAATTCCTACATATTTTACTTGTTGTGTACGTCCTGTTAAGTAACTAGTAAACCACTTTAATGCATTGCCTCTAACCCCATAATGATTAAGTTTGGAAAGTAATAATGTATGATCAATTGTATCAAATGTTTGCGTAAGCATTTTGTTAAAGATTGTTTTGCCCCCTGTTCCGTTCCTAAAAATCGCCCAAATTATGTAGATTCACAATCTCATAAAAAATATCTTTGATTTTGCTTTGGTCCGGCTCAAATAGCCGAAGAAATAACAGTTTTATGAGCAATTTAAATAATTTATTTTTATTTACAAGAAAAAATGGCAACACCGCTTATTTTTCACGAAATTTAAAGTAATTTCCAGAACTATCCGATTGACCTGTTTTGATTATGACGTAATAGTTGTTTGCTTTGGAGAATGTCAGAACATTCGAGTAATCTTACTGAATGGTATAAATACGATTCGCTGAAAAGCAGTATTATTATAAAATTGGATGTTTCGTTGTGGTAACTTAAAATTGGAAAATTGTTAACTGTGTGAAGTCATAGTTTTTGAACGCAAGTCTTTGGTGATCTACGTGATTGTGAAGAATTAAGCTATTGAGCTTTAACCTGTTGCTTTGATTTATACTATTCGGGCTCCTAAGTGGATTGGAGCAAATTTCTTAATAAAGAAGATATTGTGGTAGTCTGAGCTGTGATTTAGCTAGACTATATTTTTTGCTGTCGCTGGTTCGAAGGTCAGATCCAGCAAGAAGATTAAGAAATTTATCGTTTAGTAGACACCTAGATTGTGTTATTGGCGAGGCCTTCTTAGCAGGCGCCAAAAAAGGTAGACGATTAAACAACGTACTAAGTTATCAAATAAATTCTACAAAATTTCAAAAAAAAAACTTTTTAACATCGGAATAAAATTTAAAAAACTTTCCAAAATTTAGAAAACTAAAATTTGTGGAAGTAACAAAATTTCAAAAACTATTTACTAAATTTCTCCAAAATTTCAAAAACTTTTCGCAAGGTTAACAAGCAAATTTCAAAAGATTTTTTACAAGCTAACAAGTAAATTTCAACAAGTAAATTTTTAAGAAGATCAAGTAAATTTGTTATATAAGAAGAGCTCTTAAATTGAATAACCTACTTTGAAATAAACTGTTGGTAAAATTGCTTAATTTAATTGAACTGTGTGAAAAGAATAATTTAATTTGAAGACTCCAGAGGGGAATTGCAAGAAAATTCCTCACAACTAAAGGTACCGTGGAATTTGGATTTTCTTTTATTTAGCTGTGAACTGGTAGTTTATTAATTTGTGGTAATTGTATTTTATTTCATTTGGTGGTGTATTTATTGTTAAGATTTTTAGCTATGTCTAGTAAAGATATTGACGTAGGGCTGCCCGATGTTGGCCCATCTGGTTTGGGGTTAGATGAGGTTGTCCCGGGAGGGGTGCAGGTTGGTACTCGCTTAGGTATGACCACTAGATCTATGGCCAGGGGGGTAGATAATGATGGGATTATTGACCCAGAGGATAGTGTCTCCAACTTGGGGTCTAGAGCTTCATGTACCTCTGTTTTGTCTGAAGCACAAATTGAAATTCAACGGCAGATGGAGACTAATCGCATCATGGCTGATTTAAGGTTAGCCAAACTGGCTCGGGAGGAAAAGCAAGCACAACTGGCCCAGGAGGAAAGGCAGGCACAACTAGCCCGGGAGGAAAGGCAGGCACAACTGGCCCAGGAGGAAAGGCAGGCACAACTAGCCCGGGAGGAAAGGCAGGCACAACTGGCCCGGGAGGAGAAAGAGGCAGAGCTCAAGGCGGAGCTGGCCTTAAAAGAGGCAGCATTAAAGGCTGAATTTTTAAAGAAGGACTTGGAATGCCGTAAGTCACGGTCTGGTTCTCAAGTCAGTTCAAGGCGGTCAGCCCACACCAGAACCGATTTTCTTGAAACCCATGGTGGGTATTTGAATACTAATAGTCAGCAAAGTAAGGCTGTGATCTCTGGTGGTGGTGGTGAAACTGGTGATGTGTTACTCCCCAAGACTGCTGTCCGGGAGAATTTAACCTTGCAGAAGTTTTCTGACTCAAATAATTTGCTAGGTAGCAATGATAGGTCTCTGCGAGGCAATGTGGCTTTTGGGGCCGCCCGAAGTGTGCCTCCTGACTTTGAGAAATATGTAGTTTCCCCTGGTGTGCCGTCTGGTCGGGCCGAGACATGCCCTAAAATTTGTGGTCCATATGGTAAAAGTGCTGTTGAATATGATGGTGGTGTTAAAAATAAGTATGTTAGTGCTGCCTTACCTGCTGTTACGAATGCTAGATCTTGCAATGTTGGTGGTTTAAATTGGAATAATGGATTGTCTCCTGTGCAGTCAGGCTCGACTCAGCAGGACAGTTTCTTTCAATATCAAAATTGTCGTACTTTCATAGATAAGGCGTCTTTGATTAATTACAACGGAAGTAATATGCCATATATTTTCTTTCATAATCGCATTAAGGCGTTAATGGATAGTTGTCGTTCGAAAATTCACGTTTAACTTTGTTGCAAGCTGCTTGTGTTGGACTTGCTGGCCAAAATATTTCTAATCTGGTTGCTGACACACCTGGCCTGTCTGAGGCTAGGCGCATTGAAATGTCTCTTGAAAGATTGTCGCAGAGATTTGGTGTTAGAGGTGGTTTTTATGCTGAACCGGAAATCCGCAAGTTTCGGTATGGTGATAAATTAAAATCAGATTCGGCCTTTGCGCTAAAAGAATTTAAAGACCAATTGTCTCAATGTTTGCTCTACGCCAAAGCTCATAATCAACCAGATAAAGTAGAAGGTCGATTTGTATTGGATTTGGCTAAGCGTTTGCCAGATGTAACTAAAAAAGAGTTCTTAAAGTTTTTGGCAAATCGGTTTGGACACACAAATGAGCCTAGTTTTGAAAGCTTATTTGAATTTATAACTGAAGAAGAATCTTACAAGTCGACAGATTTTGGTATTTCACTTCTAAATGCTTCAAGTGAATTGCGCAAATTTGAAAAGCCCCATGATAAAAGTAAAAAGGCTTGCCCAGTAAGACAAACTTCCGTTAAATCACCTAATCTCCCAAGAAGGTCTGATGTAAATGATAAACAGAAGAAGTCTCCAACTACTAATAGTCGACCAGAGCATCCTATGTGCATCTACTGTTCTTCGAAAGGGCTGGTTGAGCATCATTATCTGTCAAATTGCTCTGAATTTTTGCGTTTGACACCTATTGATCGCAAAGATGTAATTGTTAAATCTGGTCGGTGCTTGAACTGTCTGCGTAAGCATTTTGTTAAAGATTGTTTTGCCCCCAATAGCTGTAGAAAATGTGGAGCTGCATATAGTAGAAAGCACTCTCTCTTGCTGCATGATGCCTTTGTCACACCATCTCAAGCACATGAGAGTGGTGATAACACTTCAGAACCTTCAGTTACTGTACGCAAAGTTGGTATTGGGAGTGTGAAGGCTGCCTTTAGTCGTGTCACAGCTGCCCGCATAATGAACCCTGTAAATGGTAAAAGCAGGTTGGTGTATGTACAGCATGACCCAGGGTCACAGGTTACTCTGGTCTCAAACAAGCTGGTACAAGATTTAGGTCTAACTGCATTTGATAATGTTTCATTTGAAATGCAAACAATGACTAGTTGCAAGGCTACCACGGCAGATTTAGTCAAGTTTAATGTGCAGTCATTGCATACTGGTGAGATTTTTGGTAATGTGGTGTCAGTTGTCAATGAACCTTGGAGTGATGATGAAAATACTTTGCCTCATAAACAGGACTTGAGTGTGTATGAGCACTTTAATGATATTGAAATTGTTTGCTTGGATAATTGTCATAGTGTGGATGTGTTACTGGGCAATGACAATGCCCATCTTATGTATGCCAAGCAAGAACGAATGGGCAAGAGTCAAACTGACCCACATGCACTACTTTCTCCATTAGGCTGGTTAGCTTTTGGAGGAAAAACATCTTTAAGTGTGGTACCTGTCAAAGTCTTAAGAGCCAATGTTGAAGACAAGCAAAGCAAGACATTAAGCTTGCAACAGGCTATTGACAGAAAAGATGCAGAAATTGCTGAATTGCGTAGTGTTGTTAAAGATTTATCTGTTGAAGATGAGATACCTCAATGGTCTCGCACTGATACTATTGCCAGTCAATTGGTAGAGCCCTCCATAAAGGTAAAAGATGACCGGTTTGAGATTCCCGTACCTGTGGTTGAGAAAGCAACATTGCCTAATAACTTTGAGTTAGCACACGAGCGACTGTCTGCCCTGCGTAAGAAGGCCCTTCGGCAACCTGATCTTAAAGAATTTTTAGTTGAATCTATGGCAGAAATGCAGTCCAATAATTACATTGAACGTGTGCCTGATGCTGATTGTGCGAATGACCAAAAATGGTATCTACCTTATTTTGTTACCTCTCAAGTTAAGAAGCGTATAGTGTATGATGGAAAGGCCAAGTTTAAGGGAACCTGTGTGAATGATATTATTATGTCTGGACCTGATCTTCTAAACCCCTTGCTGCATGTTTTAATCAGGTTTCGCTTAGGTAAGTATGCTTTGATGTCAGATGTCACAAAGTGTTTTTTCCAAATTCAGTTGCCAGCTGCCCAAAGAGACCTATTTCGCTTGCTGTGGTTCGAAAACAATGATGTAGAAAGAGGTAAGTTGGTACCCTATCGTTTTCGAGTCCATCCTTGGGGCATCAAAAGTAGCCCCTACATTGCCTGTCTTGCATTTAAGAAGCTTGTTGAGGAAAACCCCACATGTGCTAGTGACATGACCCTTCAAAATATACTGCAGAACATGTATATGGATGACCTTATTTTTTCAGTAGATAGTTTAGAGAGTGCACAGACAATCACAAATGAGGCAGTGAGTCTATTTAGAAGTCGTGGATTTAAACTTGTTAAGTGGAGCGCAAATAGGGACACTATGAGTGTTTTGTCCTCTTAGGTCCTGAACTTTTGACAGCTTCCATACGAGAATTAGACTTGTGTGGTGAAGAGCTAGCCTTGCCTTCTGCCAAAACCTTAGGCTGTGTCTGGGATCCTGACTCAGATGAGTTGCGTATTGACTGTTCATTGAAGCCTCTTGGTAAGTATAAACGTAGAACCATGCTCAGTCAATTAGGACAGAATTTTGATCTACTGGGATTTGGGTCCCCTTTCTTTATTTTGCAGCAGCAGTTGGCTATAGATAAGTATGATTGGGATACAAAAGTCCTGGATGAGATTGATAAAGAGTGGGATGCATGGCTGCATTCACTTTCATTGCTGCAGAGTTTTTTGCTTCCCCAATTTACAGACTTACGAGGGCCAGTAAGTACAATTTATTCTGATAATGGAACTACATTCCAAGCTGCAGCCAAAGTGCTGCCAAAATTGCTTGAGTCTACAGAATTGAAAAATTCACTTCGTAAAAAAGGTATCAACTGGGAATTCATTCCCCCCTATGCACCCGCACAAGGTGGGGCTTGGGAAGCTATGGTGAAGCAAATCAAGCATGTGATTGCTAATATACTTGAAAAGTCACAACGCAGACCCAGCTTTGTAGAATTGCTGACATACGTGGGAAGTGCCACCAAGAATGTAAATGATCGACCTTTGACCCCCTTAAGTGATGACCCTAGAGACTTTACAGCAATAACCCCTGCCTCGCTCTTAACTCCCTATTCAAGCCCATATTGTGTGGTAGGTTCACCACAACACAAAGACAATTTAAGGAGAGACTATCGCTTTAATATCTCTCTTAGTGATCAGTTTTGGAAAAAATGTCTGGAGTTTTACCTACCTTGGCAACAGGGGAGGAAGAAGTGGTTGAAAATGGCACAGAATCTAACGCCAGGCCAATTGGTAATCTTAACCTTAATGGAAGATATATCAAAACGAGGCAAATACCAACTTGGGAGGGTGCATGAGGTCATTCCCCAGAGTAGAAATGGAAAGCAAATTGTGCGTAGAGTTAAAGTTGCCACTACTAGTACAGATGAAAGCACTGGTGATGTCAAAGTGGTTTATGTATTAAGGGACCTTTCTTGTATTGCCCCAGTAGACTGCCCCTTAGATAGCTGAATTTCAACTTGGCAAGGATGACGGAGGGCAGACCCTGCCATAATATTTTTACTTGGTTGTGTTGTTATTTTCTGTGTTTTTGTTTATGTATGTGCTTCGCTTATTGGGTTTTCTATTGGAAGAATAAGACGTTCCTGTTGATAGTAGAAGACATTAGCTGTAGCCTATGCTATTTTGGCCCTATTTACATGTAATGAATCTGAGATATTGCTGCTTAAATTGTAAAAGAAAGCTGTGTACTACTTCTGCCCTTGTGATTCATAAATGCTGACTTTGAAATTGAATTGTTGATTTGAAGCAAGACAATAAGTTGCAGCAAATATAAACTACTGATGTTTCTGTTATTCACATTTGTGCTGTATACAAGATATTGATTACAATTGGCTGCAGTGTTAAAATTAGTGTATTTCATTTATTTATTGTGCTGTGTTTCTTTTTTATTGAGTATTGAGTTAAGTGAAGTTGTGTATTTGTACATCGAATTCAAGTGTCTTTGTGATTTGTTTAGTTGCGATTTTTCGAACTTCATTTGTGTTTGAAATTTGACAACTGTGTGTCAAATTGGGGCCGCTTTGTTCCGTTCCTAAAAATCGCCCAAATTATGTAGATTCACAATCTCATAAAAAATATCTTTGATTTTGCTTTGGTCCGGCTCAAATAGCCGAAGAAATAACAGTTTTATGAGCAATTTAAATAATTTATTTTTATTTACAAGAAAAAATGGCAACACCGCTTATTTTTCACGAAATTTAAAGTAATTTCCAGAACTATCCGATTGACCTGTTTTGATTATGACGTAATAGTTGTTTGCTTTGGAGAATGTCAGAACATTCGAGTAATCTTACTGAATGGTATAAATACGATTCGCTGAAAAGCAGTATTATTATAAAATTGGATGTTTCGTTGTGGTAACTTAAAATTGGAAAATTGTTAACTGTGTGAAGTCATAGTTTTTGAACGCAAGTCTTTGGTGATCTACGTGATTGTGAAGAATTAAGCTATTGAGCTTTAACCTGTTGCTTTGATTTATACTATTCGGGCTCCTAAGTGGATTGGAGCAAATTTCTTAATAAAGAAGATATTGTGGTAGTCTGAGCTGTGATTTAGCTAGACTATATTTTTTGCTGTCGCTGGTTCGAAGGTCAGATCCAGCAAGAAGATTAAGAAATTTATCGTTTAGTAGACACCTAGATTGTGTTATTGGCGAGGCCTTCTTAGCAGGCGCCAAAAAAGGTAGACGATTAAACAACGTACTAAGTTACCAAATAAATTCTACAAAATTTCAAAAAAAAACTTTTTAACATCGGAATAAAATTTAAAAAACTTTCCAAAATTTAGAAAACTAAAATTTGTGGAAGTAACAAAATTTCAAAAACTATTTACTAAATTTCTCCACCCCCAATAGCTGTAGAAAATGTGGAGCTGCGTATAGTAGAAAGCACTCTTTCTGGTTGCATGATGCCTTTGTCACACCATCTCAAGCGCGTGAGAGTGGTGATAACACTTTAGAACCTTCAGTTAGTGTGCGCAAAGTTGGTATTGGGAGTGTGAAGGCTGCCTTTAGTCATGTCACAGCTGCCCGCATAATGAACCCTGTAAATGGTAAAAGCAGGTTGGTGTATGTATAGCATGACCCAGGGTCACAGGTTACTCTGGTCTCAAACAAGCTGGTACAAGATTTAGGTCTTACTGCATTTGATAATGTTTCCTTTGAAATGCAAACAATGACTAGTTGCAAGGCTACCACAGCAGATTTAGTCAAGTTTAATGTGCAGTCATTGCATACTGGTGAGATCTTTTGTAATGTGGTGTCGGTTGTCAATGAACCTTGGAGTGATGATGAAAATACTTTGCCTCATAAACAGGACTTGAGTGTGTATGAGCACTTTAATGATATTGACATTGTTTGCTTGGATAATTGTCATAGTGTGGATGTGTTACTGGGCAATGACAATGCCCATCTTATGTATGCCAAGCAAGAACGAATGGGCAAGAGTCAAACTGACCCGCACGCACTACTCTCTCCATTAGGTTGGTTAGCCGTTGGCGGAAAAACATCTTTAAGTGAGGTACCTGTCAAAGTCTTAAGAGCCAATGTTGAAGACAAGCAAAGAAAGACATTAAGCTTGCAACAGGCTATTGACAGAAAAGATGCAGAAATTGCTGAATTGTGTAGCGTTGTTAAAGAGTTATTTGTTGAAGATGAGATACTTCAATGGTCTCGCACTGATACTATTGCCAGTCAATTGGTAGAGCCCTGCATAAAGGTAAAAGATGACCGGTTTGAGATACCCGTACCTGTGGTGGAGAAAGCAACATTGCCTAATAACTTTGAGTTAGCACACGAGCGACTGTCTGCCCTGCGTAAGAAGGCCCTTCGGCAACCTGATCTTAAAGAATTTTTAGTTGAATCTATGGCAGAAATGCAGTCCAATAATTACATTGAACGTGTGCCTGATTCTGATTGTGTGAATGACCAGACATGGTATCTACCTTATTTTGTTACCTCTCAAGTTAAGAAGCGTATAGTGTATGATGGAAAGGCCAAGTTTAAGGGAACCTGTGTGAATGATATTATTATGTCTGGACCTGATCTTCTGAACCCCTTGCTGCATGTTTTAACCAGGTTTCGCTTAGGTAAGTATGCTTTGATGTCAGATGTCACAAAGTGTTTTTTCCAAATTCAGTTGCCGGCTGCCCAAAGAGACCTATTTCGCTTGCTGTGGTTCGAAAACAATGATGTAGAAAGAGGTAAGTTGGTATCCTACCATTTTCGAGTCCATCCTTGGGGCATCAAAAGTAGCCCCTACATTGCCTGTCTTGCATTTAAGAAGCTTGTTGAGGAAAACCCCACATGTGCTAGTGATATGACACTTCAAAATATACTGCAGAACATGTATATGGATGACCTTATTTTTTCAGTAGATAGTTTAGAGAGTGCACAGACTATAACAAACGAGGCGGTGAGCCTATTTAAAAGTCGTGGATTTAAACTTGTTAAGTGGAGCGCAAATAGGGACACTATGAGTGTTTTGTCCTCTTTAGGTCCTGAACTTTTGTCAGCTTCCATAAGAGAATTAGACTTGTGTGGTGAAGAGCTAGCCTTGCCTTCTGCCAAAACCTTAGGCTGTGTCTGGGATCCTGACTCAGACGAGTTGCGTATTGACTGTTCATTGAAGCCTCTTGGTAAGTATACACGTAGAACCATGCTCAGTCAATTAGGACAGAATTTTGATCTACTGGGATTTGGGTCCCCTTTCTTTATTAAAGCACGTTTGATCTTGCAGCAGTTGGCTATAGATAAATATGATTGGGATACAAAAGTCCCAGATGAAATTGATAAAGAGTGGGATGCATGGCTGCATTCACTTTCTTTGCTGCAGAGTTTTTCGCTTCCCCGGTGGTTATTCTTAAATGGCGGTATCCCTTGCTCAATTGATGATGTAAAATATGAGTTGCATGGGTTTAGTGACCCGTCAAATCAAGCTTTTTCTTCAGTAATATATCTGCGCAGACTAGTTAACGGCGCACCTAGTCTAACCTTTATTTTTGGTAAATGTACAATTGTTCAGCGGCATCAGTCATCTTGGCCCATTGCAAGAAAAAAGTTAACAGCTGCCGTAAACACCTCCAAGTTGATGTATCAAGCAAATGAGGCTTTGAAGCTGGATATTAGTAAGAGATACTTCTGGTGTGATTCTCAAATGGTGTTGTCATGGATAAAGAATCCGGATTTATGCTTAAATAAGTTCATTACCAGACGAATTGACCACATCCTAATGCTGTCAAATGAATCAGACTGGAGATTTTGTCCAACAAATGTAAATGCTGCTGATGTGGGGTCTCGCCCCAATCTAATCTTGAAAGAAGAGTCATGTTCTCTTTGGCTAAATGGCCCACCATTCTTGGCCAAGTATGGTGAGCCAAAAATACCTATACCAGAGCTTGTGCCCATGCAAAAGATTGACGTCAAAAAGGATGAAAAACTGAACCAAATTTTGCAGGATAAGTTGGAAAGACTGATTGAGAGCTCATCATCATTATATGTATTGCAGAAGCGAGTGGCTTATCGTCTATTTTTCCTGGATTGTATTCGATGCAAAGTCCAAAAGAGTAAGTATATTTTCCTCCAAAACTGGATGCTTCTTGCTTAAGTAGGGCACTAGAAAAAATTGTGATCTTTGTCCAACGACACTTCTATGGTAAGTTTATTGAATCTCTAAGTGAGAAATCTCCAGATGCTTTTGATGAAATTATCAAGTGCTTAGAAAAGAAAACAGCACCTGAAATTAGCAAAAGGATAAAAGAGTTACGCTCTCTGAAGAAGTTTCGGCCATGCTTAGATGACAAAGGTGCATTGCGTATAGAAGGCCGGTTAAGTAGCTCCCCTGATATTGCATTTGATGCTAAACACCCACTCATTTTGCCATCTAGGCACAGTTTAACAAAGCTTGTTATCTTGTGGTATCATCATTTGAATTGTCACAGTGGAGTGCAACACACTTTGTTGTCAACTCGACAAAAACTTTGGATAGCTAATGGTAATGCGTCCGTGCAAAAATACGTAAATGAGTGTGGTGTGTGTATGATTAAAAAGGCACAGCCTGTAAGGCAATTAATGTCAGATTTGCCGCAGTCACGTATTATTGCAAACAAAAAACCTTTTTTTTTACTGTGGTCTGGACTATTTTGACCCCATGATTTTTATAGAAGGTAGAAGCCACAGGAAGGCCTGGGGTCTCTTATTTACTTGTATGTCGTCAAGGGCCGTGCATGTTGAATTGGTGACTTCCCTGACTTTGAGTGAGTCTATACTAGCTTTTACCCGGTTTACAGACTTACGAGGGCCAGTAAGTACTGTACAATTTACTCTGATAATGGAACTACATTTCAAGCTGCAGCCAAAGTGCTGCCAAAATTGCTTGAATCTACCGAATTAAAAAATTCACTTCGTAAAAAAGCGAATTAAAAAATTCACTTCGAAATTCTTCTTATTAATTTGCCTTTTAATCTTAATAGTTAGAATTCCAAATTTTCAAAAGAGTTGCATTGGAATTCTCATAGTTCATTAATATTCTTGTCGATTTCTTTGACTTTTTATCAAATTTTATTGCAATGAATTATTTGGACATGTTATCAGTTCCAAATTTACAGCGAATTTTCTACTTGTAATTGTAATTATATATACCTGATGAGATCAAACAAGATCGAAACAGGCGCTTGTCGTATATTATTACAATGTTGAATTGAAATTGAAATTGTGAATATTATGTTTCATTGATTAGGTGCCTTCACCAATAAGGCATTTAGATCCGTGTTAAACCAAATAATTTTGTATACTTCGTAAAAAAGGTATCAACTGGGAATTTATTCCCCCTTACGCCCCCGCTCAAGGCGGAGCTTGAGAGGCTATGGTGAAGCAAATCAAACATGTGATTGCTAATATACTAGAAAAGTCACAATGCAGACCCAGCTTTGTAGAATTGCTGACATACGTGGGGAGTGCTACCAAGATTGTAAATGATCGACTTTTGACCCCTTTAAGTGATGACCCTAGAGACTTCACAGCAATAACCCCTGCCTCACTCTTAACTCCCTATTCAAGCCCATATAGTGTGGTAGGGTCACCACAGGACAAAGACAATTTAAGGAGAGACTATTGCTTTAATATCTCTCTTAGTGACTGGCTGGAGTTTTACCTACCTTGGCAACAGGGGAGGAAGAAGTGGTTGAAAATGGCACAGAACCTAAAAACAGGCCAATTGGTAATTTTAACCTCATGGAAGATATATCAAAACGAAGCAAATACCAACTTTGGAGGGTGCATGAGGTCATTCCCCTGAGTAGAAATGGGAACCAAATTGTGCGTAGAGTTAAAGTCGCATCTACTAGTACAGATGAAAGCACTGGTGAGGTCAAAGTGGTTTATGCATTGAGGGCCTTTCTTGTATTGCCCCAGTAGACTGCTTCTTAGATAGTTGATCTTCAACTTAGCGAGGTTGACGGAGGGGAGCCCTGCCATAATATTTTTACTTTGTTTTGTGTTGTTATTTTCTGTGTTTTGTTTATTTATGTGCTTCGCTCATTGGGTTTTGTATTTGAAAATAGACCCCCCTGTTTATAGTAGAAGAAATTAGCTGTAGTCTATGCTATATTTGGCCCTATTTACATGTAATGAATCAGAGATATTGCTGCTTAAATTGTAAAGAAAAGCTGTGTACTATATCTGCCCTGGTGATTCATAAATGCTGACTTTGAAATTAAATTTGTTGATTTGAAGCAGGACAATAAGTTGCAGTAAATATAAACTACTGATGTTTCTGTTATTCACATTTGTGCTGTATTCAAAGATTGATTAGAATTGGCTGCAGTGTTAAAGTTAGTGTATTTCATTTATTTATTGTGCTATGTTTCTTTTTGTTCATTGAGTATTCAGTTAAGTGAAGTTATATTTGTACATCGAATTCAAGTGTCTTTGTGATTTGTTTAGTTGCGATTTTTCGAACTTCATTTGTGTTGAAATTTGACAACCGTGTGTCAAATTGGGGCCGCTTTGTTCCGTTCTTAAAAATTGCCCACATTATGTATATTTACAATCTCCTAAAAAATCTCTTTGATTTCGCTTTGGTCCGGCTCAAATAGCCGAAGAAATAACCGTTCTATGAACAATTTAAATATTTTATATTTATTTACAAGAAAAATGGCAACACTGCATAATTTCGCTTTATTGAGAACATTCTGGATTTCCGCTTGACCTGTTTTCGCATGTGACGCAATAATGCTTATTTGTGATTGGTGATTGGTGATTGGCTTCATTGAGTAAATTTCAGAACGATCGAGAAACCTTACCGACTGTTATAAATAAGACTCGCTGGAAAGCAGTATTATGATTCGATGATTCGTTGTGGTAACTTAGAATTGGAAAATTGTTAGCTGTGTAAATTCATAGTTTTTTTGGCCGCAAGTCTTTGGTTGTCTACGTGATTGTGAAGAATTAAGCTATTGAGCTTTAACCTGCTGCTTTGATTGTATATTATTGTGGGCTCCTAAGTGGATTGGAGCATATTTTTTAAGAAAGAAGATATTGTGGTAGTCTGAGCTGTGGTTTAGCTAGACTATATTTTTGTTGTCGCTGGTTCGAAGGTCAGATCCAGCAAGAAGATTTAAGAATTTTATCTTTTAGTAGACGCCGAGATTGCGTTATCGGCGACGCCTTCTTTACAGGCGCCGAAAAGGTAGACGATTAAATAACGTACTGAATTACCGAATTAACTTCTATAAAAAACTAAAATTTGTGGAAGTAACAAATTTCAAAAAACTCTACAAAATTTCAAAAACTTTTTACCAGCGGAACATGTATCTTTTATACAGTTTTTCTTTTTTGTTTAATAAAATGTGAAGATCAGAATCAAACCACTGATTATTTGTTTTTTTGCAAGAAATTTTAGTTAAAGGTAAGAAATTTTCAAATTTATTCATATAAAGCTTTTGTAATTTTTGGTAGCTGGAATTTGCGTCAAAATCACATAATATAGGAATAATATCGCTTTCTGAGAGAGCTTTAGAGAATAGATTTTAGATTTTGATCTGTAAAATGGCGACATTGTTGGACATTTTGATGAGAAATTTTGCTGATGGAAGTGCACATTATGACAGAAAGGTGATCGGATATACAATGAGTTAAAACACCACCGTTTATCTTCATGCTTACCAATAAATTGCTCCATATATGATCCAAAGAGTTGCATTATTTTGTGAAATTCTTGTAGGTTTATTGATAAGAGAGGCAAACCCATTATCAAACATTTGATCTACAAAATCTGTAATCTGAGGTTTTTCACAATCAAGTATATTGTAGTTAAAGTCAGCTAATAGAAAACAATCTCTCTTTTTTATAAGTTTTAAAGTATTGTTTAGAATATCTAAAAAAGAAGAATGTGAAATAATATCATTGCATGAAGACCTGTAAATGCATCCAAATGTAATGATTTTTAAATTTTATTTTTAAATTTAACATCAATGAATAGAGATTCAAAAATTTTTTCCTCCATTCTATTTAAATCTAGTCGTGTAGAATAAACTAAATTTTCTTTCACATAAAATCCAACACCACCTCCCTGAGTTTGAATTCTTGGATTAGAAATGAATGAATAGCCAGGAAGATTTATAATTGACTCTGAATAGTTTGACTTTAACCAAGCTTCAGTTACAGCTATGAGGCTAGGTGCTAAAGTTAAAGAAGATAATAATAGTCCTTCTAATTTTGAAAAATTTTTAAGATTGCTTAAGATTTGAAAAATTTATATCTTTCACCACACACCAAACTCGCCTTCCTTCACTTTCAAATGAATGCAAACCTTTATACATGCATTTATTATATTTTGAGTTGTTTTTTCTTTGTATTACTTTATATAAATGCAAAATCGAATCACCTCCCCAATATAAAAAAACAATTACCCAAAATGATCTCATCACGCTTATCAAGAAATTCATACAGCTTACAAGAATTTGATAAAACAATCCCGGAATATCAACTAGCCTTTGAAAAAAGCGGATACAGAGAAAAATTAACCTATGTAAAAGAAAAACCAAAACAAACAGATCAATTCAACTCAACCTCAAAAAACCGATCAAGAAACAGAACAAGAAAGACTTTTTGGTTCAACCCTCCTTTCAATGATGAAGTCACCACTAATATTGGCAAAGAATTTTTTACCCTTGTCAATAAACACTTTCCACCCAGCAACAAATACGTTAATAAAAACAACATAAAACTGAGCTATAGTTGCATGCCAGATATGAAATCTATGATAAATAAGCAAAACACTTCACGCCTAAACAACTCGACAACAAAGTAGACGCCAAACAATGCAATTGCAGATCAGATAAAAACTGCCCACTTAACGGAAAATGTTGCAGAAACTCAATAGTCTACAAAGCCCCTCTAAAAACTGGTGAAACTGACAAGTTTTATTACGGCAGCTGCGAAACATCATTTAAACTCCGATACAATAACCATAACCAATCTTTTAAAGACAGTAGAAAAATTAACTCCACCGAACTATCTAAAGCCGTTTGGAAATTAAAACAATCAGGACTATCGCCAGAAATAAGATGGAAAATCGTACAACACGCAACTCCATACCAATGTGGTTCAAAAACATGCAACTTATGCTTATCAGAAAAATTACAAATATTCCAGGCTGACCCAAATAAATTACTGAATAAACGCTCGAAGTTGGTCTCAAAATGTCGACATCGAATTAAATTTAAATTACGAAGTTTTAATTACGCTGGCAGTTAATAAATATATTTACAAACTTGGTTTACCTTATTTTTACATCGCACCTTTATCCACTTACTTGATCAGCAAATAAATCAACCCATCTCTACACTACATACTTATCGAACTAAAAATATTCTTAAATTATACCCTGTAAAAAAATTTACTGTTTTAATTTTTAATCCGTACCCTAATAATTGTCATTTTTAAACGCATTTCTTTAGCATCTTTTTATCGTATTTCCAATGTGCAGACTATTTAATCTAATTTTAACGCATTTTTAATGCAAACTTTTTATATTTACCCATTATTTTCAAACAATAGAGCAAGCTACGTAAAAAACACTTTTTCTTTGGCAATAAAATTCATTTATCGATTAACATTACAACCGTAGTTTTTCTCTTGTTTTTCTCTTGTTTTTCTCTTGTTGTTGTTTTACGCTTTTTCGCCGGAATTCAAGCGCTTCGTTTAAACTGTATTTTTATTTATTTATTTTGTTTTTCAAATTTTTAACCGCCCCCTGACGAGCCCAGGCAGGCGAAACAGTCTGTTGGGGCAAATAAAATTAATGTTAAATTAAAAAATTTTGTGGTCTGTAAGTTAATTATCTAACCGCTCTGACTCGACGTCATTCAGCACTTTCCTGATGAGCACCGACCAAAAAATTTTGAAAAATTTCTATATATACATATATATTTCTTTTTTATTGTGTTTTTCAGAGTAGCCCTATAATCAAATTCCTTTTAGAGATCCTCTTTAGATGCTTAGCACTTGTTTCGCTTTTCATAGCAATATAGCCTACAGCGGCGTAGAATTGGCTCGCATCTCACGCGCAAGCATTGTGATTAAACAATGGACAGAAGACAACAAGAAGCATAGAAAACCTGACTTTATTTTTAAATATTTTTCGGTTTTGAAAACTTTACTGAGATTTGCTTGCATTGACGCATTTGTATCGACAGAAAAAACGATCTTTAATAAAATTAAAAGCAAAACAAAGAGCGGAAACAACAAAAACTTACATTATGTAGCATAGCCTACTTGTCGCTAATATGTCGTATAGCCTACGTATAAATGCGTATCTCTGATCACCATTTTTCAAGGGAGTATTTAACCCCCGAACCCTCCCTTGCGTACGCCTAAGCATAATCCCAACAAAGAAAAAAAATTTTTTATTTTCCTTTATAAAGATTTTTTTCTCTTAGGAAGTTGTTTGCGCTCACGCGCGGAAACTGCCAGGCATTTATAACTACGCAGAATCGATCGTTCATTCGTCCGGGTAGTTTCCTTGAAAAAAGCGCCAGTTTTTTTTGTAATTTACACGTTCATGAAAATGTTTTTTTTGGTATCGTTTTAAATTTAAATATTAGTTATTTAATCGAAAGTAGTTGGTAGCTGAGACGACATAGGTTTTTCAAAATATTGACTGAGTCATTTGCTAAAGAGCTGTAGATAGGTCGAAATCGATGACAGTTGGTTTTAAATTTTTAGCTTTTATTTTCAATATTAAATTAAAATTTAACCGATTTTATTAATAAATTCATGCATCGCAATTAGGGCTGTAGATAGATTAGAATTACAAAGAAGGACTGTTCATCTTTTAATCATTATGTTGAACTTGATTATGTGCTGTGCGTAAGTTAAAAATGATGGAAAAACAAATTTAAGTAAAAGAATAAATGCGTGCTTAAAAAACTCACTAAAACTCTTTGTCAATTTTTGAACAAAACTTTAATTTAGAAAAATGACTAGAGTAATTTTTGAAAAAGTCGGAGACAAAAATAAAGCGAGTTCAGATTTCTTATCAGTTGAAGCAAAACCACGAACGACAGACAAAGCCTTTTAATACGGCTAGCAAAAAATTGGAATATTTTACATTAGAATCACTACGTTAGATTTTCAGGCGCATGAGTCTCTCGACACCGCTTAATTCAATTTGAGACAACAAACCGTAAATATTTTTTAATTATTAGGCTATATAATGGTTTGTTTATTTTGAAAAATAAAATTGTCTATTTTATAAAATTTGTTTTTCTAGTTACTTTATACAACTGTGTTATTACTTTTATTTACGTGTCCGCCACTTTTACTTTTAAATCGATAGATGACACGAAAGCACGAAATAGGAGAGCTTGACATCACCAGTCATGTCTTTATAATTTGTTTGTCACCTTCTGGTCACGGATGGTTAACACAAGTGTAGAACATTTTAGTATAAGGACTGTACTGTACAAGTTAACGTGCAAAACTTTCTTGTTACGAAACTATCACACGCAACATTGCCGAAGTTAAGGTTTAATAAACTAAAGACGAGACACGCCTAAACACAATAGAATTAATGACATAAGACTCTTAGATAACCGATTACCAAACAAACACAAACCACCACAACATAACTGCAACTGCATAAAGAAAACGAAAGCCGCTGCAGCAAGCAATCAAGGCACGATAAAAGGTACACGCTATAATTAGTTCGATTGGTAATACTACGTTCGAGTACCAACCATATCATTCTCCCCCATAAAAATCAGTAGTTATGGTGATACATTAGTCGATTACCGTATTTATTCGTGTATAAGTCGGAAAATTTTGTACCAAATATGTTCCAAAAACTTAAGGGGGCGACTTATACACGAGGGTGCGACTAATATATATTCCTGTGGGATGATGGCCAAGATGAGGAAGAAGGTGACAATGAAGCAAGTGAACAGTACATTCCACCTTCATGGGACACTGATGAGGACTTGCCTCCAGAACAATGGGATGAATTGTTTGGTAACAGCGCAGATGAGAGTGACTTTGATGGGTATTACCGTAGATGTTGTGTTTGGTTTTAATAAATAAATGTGAAAAAAATTTTATACCATTTTTTGAGCCAAAAGTAGGGGGTGCGACTTATACACGCATGCGACTTATAAACGAATAAATACGGTAGGTTTTTATTCGAGAGGAACGCCATAAACGATTAACTTCACCTTGGACATCTTTAGAATTAGAACTGGAACTTTCTGTAACCATTTCAGCATCAAAACTTTTTCTGTGACCATTTCCGTGTCAGTCTCTTTTTTATTTTCTTTTGCTAAAGTCTCGTCATTTGTTTCTATATTGGTCACAGTATTGTCGCTCATATTTGACGATGTCGATTCTGGACTATCTGGCAGCTGTGCAATGTCTCTCAAAGAAACCGTTGACTAGTGACCATTTTTGAATCGGACGAAAGCGTATTGTGGAGTAGCATGAATGAGATTGGCTTCCTGTACGACGGGATCGTATTTGCTTGACCTATTGCGTCTTCGCACTAGTACCGTTGATGAGGAATTGAGCCAAGAAGGAGCAAGCTGAACGTCTTTGAAAACAGAAAAAAATGCTAATGTGGAGTTGAATTTGTTGTTGTGCAAAGCAGGAACCGGACAGAATGGTGTACTTGAGGTAACATCTTCTCCCACTGCATAATAGGAAGGCCACGAGATTTTAAAGATGCACACCTTTCCAAATAATATCGTTATATTTTTCCCATTGACCGTTCGACCTAGGGTTGTACACAGACGTTTTGCTGGTGGGAATGCGTAAACTATCCAAAAACGATACAATTTTATTAGAAGCAAAAGATTTTTCTCCGTCGCAATGCACATACCCAGGAGCGCCAAACAATAAAAAATTGGCTACAAACAACTAATTGCGGTTTGTGATTCAATATTAGAGCAAGCAAACGCAAACGGGAAGCGTGAATATTCATCTACGACGGTTTAATAAATACTTATTTTTAGGAGAAGTTAACGGGCCTTTGAGATCAATGCTTAAGTGCGTCATTGGCTGCGTTGCTTTTATTAAATGCAACTCGATCAGCTTATGAAAACGAGGTTTGATTTCAGCACAAATACGACATCCATTTACAATTTTACGAGCTTCATCAATAGAGTAGGGAAAATTTTTCATTTTAATAAAATGATAAGTACGAGTTATACCTGCATGACAGAGTCCGGCTGTATCTCAAACAATGACAAAAAATTTAGATTGGTACAATATATTCTAGACATCGTGTCCGCGGGAGCATTAAATTTTCCTGCACGATAAACAATATCATATTCAAACTGAGACAGCTAGATGCGCCAGTATAATAGTTTAGCATTTTTAATTTTCGTATGGTTTTATGCCATTAAATACGTAAGTTACGGAGCGCTGGTCCTACGCAATAAGCTTCAACTTTCTTCTGCGCTATCTCTAGTGACCTTGCTGTATCAAAGGCATTCTGCAAGCTAAGATCGTGATCTTCAAGCAATCGTTGTCTAATTTCGTTGGAAAAATTCTACTTATAAATTGATCTCGGATAGCTTTTTCTTTATGAAGTTTTGCCGAGACTGCCAAAAAGTTACAATCTTTACTTGGTCGCTTGAACTTTTGAAGGTAACGTCGAATGATTCTCAAACTTTCTGGTTACATGTCTTTAAAGCATACCTTGCAAATATTGGACTCGGAGCTCGTGCTTATTTATTCGTTCAAAGATTAATAGCGTCATTGTAATCAGGTGCCTCGGAGATTAGTTCGTAAATAGTAGCGTCGACGTGGTTCATGAGAAGATTCAGTTTGTCTTCCGCACTTTCTTCGCCCAGTTTGTTGATGTAGGTGGTGAACAATTTGAACCAATGAACCCACTGCCTTTTCGCATCGTCAGTTTCGGGATTGGTACTGAAGACTTTCGGAAGGAGATCTTTAATATCCATTACTGTTACAAAAATCAATAGATTTTTAATGTTTAGTTTAGTAAATTGTTACGAAACAATCACACCAACATTGCCGAAGTTAAGGTTTTATAAACAGAAGACGAGACACATCTAAACACAATAGAATTAATGACATAAGACTCTTAGATAACCGATTACCAAACTACATAAACCATCACAACATAACTGCAACTGCGTAGAGAAAGAAAACGGAAAGCCGCCAGCATGCAGCAATCAAGGCGCGATAAAAGGTACACGCTATAATTAGTTCGATTGGTAATAGCGAGTTCGAGTACCAACCATATTATTAAAATAAAGAAACGTCAACAATGTTTTTTTGTAGCTTCATTTGTCTGATATTAATATTCTCGTTTCTTGACCAAAATTTTCTTGATTCTCGAATGTGGTTGTTGTCAGGGTTGCAACGATAATACTGTCAAGTTACATCGGCTGGTTTATTCAATCAGTAATAAATGTAAAAAGCAACAAAAAAGTTGATGTTTTATTTAAATTTTTTACAGGAATAAGCGTATGTAATTTTCCTTTTTATTGTTTTTTTCTTTTTATCCCAAGTTGTAATGGTCTACTCTAGAAATAGCAAACTCAGCAATATGCTTCCATACTCGCATTAATTTCTTTACATTTTTTCACTGCTTCCTTTTTATCAGCCTTTACTATAATATGTGCTATGATTCGTGTTGGTAGGGGTGAAAAATAAACATACATACAACATAATTTATACAATCACTTTTTACAGTAATAAATACGTAAATAACACGCATGCATTGAAATTAATATTGTGGGCCAGTAATTAATATCGTTTTATTTGGAATTAATATTGTTTGTTTGAAACAATCTCTGGTTAGATTCAGCTTTGGTTTTAAATTTTAACAAGTCTGCATCCCTACTTTCGACTACAATTACAGTATTTTGTAAAAGTTACAGGCAGCCCGCAGGAGCTATCTATATCTTTTGTCTTGCCTCTTGAGTTTTGCAATTTTGGTTGCCAATCTTTTTTTATTTTACATGTAACAATCGTTTGTTTAAATCTCTTTGTTCTTTATTGAGTAGAAAAAGGACCGCATAGGTCCTTTTGGCATTTGTTTTCACTTTTCAGTTGACATTTATCAGACAGACCCCATCAAAAACCTATTTTGATCTCGGATTTGAAATAAGATCATACTTTTTTGCTTTTTACTTTCAAGTATTGATAAGGTATGACCATATTCCGATGTTTTTTAAAGCAACTTGCCAGTGCTGGTAACCGTATGTGCCAGCATAGCATGTAGCAAACCGTAACTAGTTTTTATCATAATCAAAAACCATAAAAAGGTGTAAAAGATTAATTTCAACACGTGGCCTTACTTGTATAATGACAGATTTTCGATTTCTATTGGGTTTAACTCTGAAGTTATAAAGTTGTATTTTTTTTTACTCATAAAAATTTATTTTGTAACTAAGTGTAGGCTACCATTTAAGTTTTTTTTTCTTTTTTGTTTCAATATCGTATACTCTACTAGCAATCTACTTGAAAAGAAAAAAGATGACGTATTAAATGCATTATTGCAAAGTTTCCCAAATTTTTTGAAGCCCGCTTTATTGATTTTTTTTTGTTTAAATTTCCACATCCCTTATTAGTATTGTTCCTAAACGATTGTTGGCTTTAATAGTTTTTCGAATAACATAGTCATAAACAGTTGTATAGAATTTTATCAGAAACTATTTGTGGAGTTTGAAAGGTTGGTGTAGTGGCTTATACAGAAATTCGCCCTGAGGGTTTTGCGAGCCGAAAACACGATAATAACAGTAAAAAATAAAGTGAAAACCTTTTTCTGGCCGGATTTTCTTTCAAAATGTTTATCGCGGACCACAGTCGGTGCAGAAATCAAAGTGATGATCTTTTTTAGCCTTCACTGTAATTTTATTGTGTTTATTCTCAATTAATCTGATTTTTAACTGAAATTGGACTCAAAGATTTAGTTGAAATATAAAAAAATATTATCGCTTTGAATTTGTGTGTTTTTTCATCAATAAAGCAAAAAACTTCTGTTGGCCGAAAATAATTGCATTTCAAGGTTTTGGCACCATTGGATTGATTCAAAGACACAGCAATAATTTATGTTGATTGAGCATATGATTAAAATTTCTTGGCATGCCGCAAAAAACTTCCAGAGCCGCAAGCCCGCCGGTTGGATCCCCTGCTTTAGAGTAAAAAAAATATTGTGTAAAAACATTTTTTGTTCAATGTTAATTTAAAAAATTCTCACTTGAGTAATGCTTTCAAATAATTATGGCTTAATAATCAATTTCCCATTTGAATAAAAAATAAAACAAAACAGAAACATTACTTTTGACTCAACACTAATAACAGCCGTATTTTATAAAGTAGAAATGAGTGCATACCGTTCAACAACTTTGTTCATTTTTACTCTTATTTGTTTCTCTGCCTTCCCTATTTTTTAATGTCCAGATTGATGACAACCCAGCTTATAACTCTTTGATAACACTATACAGGGAATGTTTTGTAACCATTAAAGAAGTCTTGGAGAATCCACTCACAAAACCATAATAAGCGAAAATATGCTTGTAATGTCATGTTTTCGCAAGCTGCGAAGCAAAGCAACTTACAAAAGCAAAGCAAAAGTTTTGTGTGTTCCGCTGTACAGCAGAATCCTCGATATTATCAACCAAATTAGAAAGCAACCATAAACAAAAAACTACTGTAGAAAGTATTTTGGATTTTGCTTCGTTTCGGCGGAGTTCAAACTCTGTTTTTTCTTGAAAATTTAATGATGCTTTGCTCTTTTCATAAGGTTTCTCTCACAATCGAATAAACTGATACAAGTACATCGACCCATTGCACGTTTTATAAAATTGACTTGTGTTATGTGAGCACTGATGGAGAATTAGTTCAGCATCAGTTTGTAAAACATATTGCAATAAAAAACCTTTAAAAACTTTTTTTGATTAGATAAAGTTCTTGTTCTTTTGTCTGACATGGTGAATTTCAATTAATTCATTTTATAGAAAATGTCCAAACAAGTTTGAGTGGGTTACTTAACTCGCTAGACCTCAATTTGAAATTAAAAAATGCTGTTTTCAATAAGCTATTAGTTTTCGGTGATTGAGAAAACTTTTTTGCCTCATTGTCATCATTATCATCGTCGTCATCATTGCGTCTTTGCCTCGACAGTATCTTCAAACCATAAAAAAAAATGTAAAGCTCATCGCCCCAAGGACTAAATTCAAAGACGAGCATCTTTTATCAACAATCTTAGACAAGAAATTCATGGTTATAAAAATAAAAAGATCTTATATATAATTTCATTCACTTGCGCCTAAAGCAATATCGCAAAATTAACGGGAGTGAAAGCCAGATTTTTGAACATAGTCAAACAACCAGTACTACAAATACGACATACTGCTTATATTACCGATACGCCTATATGTTGTTAGAAACATACTTTTATTAATTCCAAAAAAAACCGTTGCAATCAGGCTATCTTGTATCTCAAATTCAAATCAATATTTTTTCAAAAATAATAATTTAAAATGTGAAAACTTCTTCTAGAAAGATTGTTTTTCTTTTTTATTTCAATGTCTAAAAAAGCAAAAATTTAAAGTTTTGTCAAGTTAAACTGAAATCAGTAGGCTAAATTTACTAATCTGGGTCTGGTATAATAACTATAATGCAATGTCGATAACCTTCTTTTGTTGACAAAAAACCAGCGTGAGAAGGCTCTTCCCATATGTTGGGCTGCTCTTTCGCGATTCATAATTCTTGTTGTATAACGAGTTCCTGCTGGGAGATATTGTGTTATACCTCAATTTTTAAGATTCAAACATTTTTGGCAAAAAAATTTAGTATCATACATTTTGGTTTTATTTTAGCAATCATTTTCTCTTTTTGTTCTGAAATAATCATTTTGTAATGTGAGCAGATTTACAAAAGCCGAAAATGGTTGCAGAATTCTATTGTCATTATTCTTCATGCGGGAGGTGAATTGGTTCTGGTGTTCTTTTGTCAGTATAGAAACTAACCATAAGTTCTACTTGTTCGCCTCTGATAAAATCGGGTATTGTATTACAGTTGTCAACACAAATTTGCCGTAGGCAAGCTGCTTGAAAAATTGAAAAACAATTTGTAAACGAGAGCTAGTGATCGTGTTTAGATCTATTCTACTCGATAATATCACTAAAAGAATCGATCAAAAAAAAGATAGAAGTAAAATTAATTTTCAAAACGCATTTTTATTTCATTTTTTAGTGAAATTGTTCGCAAGGAAAACCAAAAAATTATTTCACGTGCTAGTTATTGATTATGTTTACTCACAAAAAATGGAAAGAGCATTAAATTGTCGATTACAATTGTTTTATTTTTTAATTTCCAAAAAAATATATCGAAGTAAAAAATTAATCGATTAATTAATTAAACAATTGACCACTTACTTACAAATAAAAAATCATATTCCAGAGGTAAGTAAAACCGGACATAGTATAAGCTACAAAGAAACAGCGGCAAATAATTCGAAGATCTTTATTATTTTAGTTACAACTTTTTAGTACTGTTGTACTATAATATAAAGAAAACGAGTTCAATTTCTATTTTATCGAAATTTTAAGTGGATTTTCATTTCTACGAAAAATTTACGATAAAATGTTTTACTGATTGGAGCAGTAAAAAAATTGCCAAACCAGACATGAAAATTTTTAACATTTTTTCTACAGTGTTGAGCTTCAAACAATGTTTTTAAATGGGGCGAGTAACGGCTTTGAATGTGCTGACAATTAGTTTCTTTTGTATAGCCTACAACAGGGGTCGGCAACCTTTGAACGCAGTGTGCCAGTTTATGAATAATTTTAACATTTAATAGTCTTGCGTGCCAAACATTTTTTGTGTTTGACTGTCACTGTCACTGCTTGATTTTTATAGCAAATGACAAATTTAGTCAATTAATTTTATTAAACTAAAGAAACTGAATGCAGTCACAAGAGTCATTTTTAATGAGATACTTGTCCTTGCTTTTCCTTGCTCAACTCAGTAATATTGGGACTATATCTGGTAACTTTGAGTTGAACACATGCCTCTGAATGATCTTCGGTAAGTCGGCTGCGATGGGAACTCAGAATAAACTTCATGTGTGAAAATATTTGTTCACACAAATAAGTGGATCCAAATACAGACAGCAAAACTATTGCCATTTTCTTCAAACAGTCAAATTTTTCTGGCAAAGATTTCCAACATGTTAAAATGCTTGTTTGTGAGTTTTCAGCTGTTTCTAGCGATTTCCGCAGGTCGTCGAATTTCGATGCCCACAATAAGGATGCTTTGAAATCGATCAGTTGCATCTGGAAGTCTTCGATATCCATTCATTCAAATGCAGATAAGTCCATGTCTTCGTTGCCCTGGGGATTGATGAGAAAAGAAAACAATGGACCGAAACGCTGAAAATCTTGAAATCTATTGCGAAATTGAGACGTTAAATCCCTCATGTATATATTAATTTCAGCTCCATTAACTTGGTGATTAACTGAGAAAGTCTTTAGGTGTTTAAAGTAGCGAAAAGTTGCAGTTTGAATCCCCCGTGTGCAGACATCCAGTTTAGCTACAAAACCTTTCCATGCCTCAAAAAGACAAATCACTGTTTTTCCTGGACCCTGCAGACGAAGATTAAGTTTGTTAAGGTGCATGGTGATATCCACGAGAAACATTAGCTTTACAAGCCAGTTTTCTTCCTCCAGTTCAGGGTAGGCCTTTCCTTGTCCAATCAAAAAGACCTTTATCTCGACTAGACATTCGACAAACCTTAAGAGAACCTTACCGCGACTTAACCATCTAACACTGCAGTGCAGATGCAGATCACGGTACGAACTTTCCATCTCTTCAAGCAAAGATCGAAACTGCCTGTGTGTTGTAGCAGAGCGTGGGACAAGGAAGTTAACTATTTTCGTTACGGTTGACATTACATCATTGAGAGCTGAATTTGAAATCTTCTCACAAAGGTTTTCTTGATGAACAATGCAGTGCAACTTCATAACTGGGTGCCTAATTTTTTGCTCAAAAAGATTAACAAATCCACGGTGTTGTCCTATCATGGCAGGTGCACCGTCTGTTGTTACCGAGAATATCTTCTTCATATCAATCCCCCTTTCTTCAAAATGCTTAGTGAAGGTGTCAAGTATATCCTTTCCTGTAGTAGTGCCGTATATAGGTTTCAAGCAACACAGCTCTTCATGCACCTCACCGTCACAGCAATACCTAGCTACAACCGCTAAACGAGGATTATCGTTTATATCTATGCTTTCATCAAGAGCTACGCTGAAAACATTCGCAGTTTTTAACGCAATAGTTTGCTGCTTATTTACGTCTTTAGCTATGTCTGTGATGCGTCTCTCTATTGTCCGGGCAGAAACAGGCATATCCTGGATTCTCGAAATTATGGTGTTTTTGTTAGGTAAATCATCAAACAAGACGTCGGCACAACTGAGAAATGCCTCCTTTATAAATACTCCGTCAGTAAATGGTTTTCCATGTTGAGCAATGCACTCTGCAGCTTTGTAGCTACTTTCGGTTGTTCGATTTGCCCCAGAAATCACTTTCTTGAAAATGCTGCTTTGCTTTTCGTAGCGAGATACCGCCTTTTTCAACGATTCGATCTTCTCTGCATCGTCCTTAAAGGATTTCTCGTGCTTCGTTTCAAAATGTCGTTTTATGCTTGATGTCCAGCAAACAATGTTTTGACAGCAGAACGCACACACCGCTCGGTCGTCTCGAGAAACGAAACCGAAATCTGTTGTCCAGGATTCTTGGAAAGACCTGACATGTAATTTAAGTCTCTTGCAAGCGGCCATTGAACCTGATTTCATAAGCTAAATTCTAAACGTATATTAAATTTATCAATATACTGAATTTAATACGCCACGAGACACGAAGGCTATCCTTACGAACTTCTCACTGCAATGAGACAATCGGCATAGTTATCAAACAAAGACCATTATTACAAGGCATGCGACCTCAAACAAAACGAACTTAGGATAAAAAAATTACGTCATAAATAAAGTGTATAGTAAACTTACCACGGTTATATAGTGCTTGGCAAAGCAAAAACACGCTCAAAACGCTGCAGCAGATAAGAAATTTGGTGAGTATAAAATCACTTGGTGTGCCATAAAAAATCAGCTCGCGCGCCACATTTGGCACGCGTACCAGGGGTTACCGACCCCTGGCCTACACCATTTTATAAAATGAGAACTTTGAAAAGGTTAAAAGTTTGTTTTAACCGTTTACAAACATTTACAAACCTACTTCAAAGTTCTCACCTTCACAAAATGGAATAGGCTATACAAAAGAAACTAATTGTATGCACATTCAAAGTTACCACTCGCCTCATTTGAAGGTTGAAAAGCTTTAACGGTAGTAAAATTTGTTAGCTGTAAAAAGTTTTGGTGTTTTGCTGTAGTCGATATGGCTGTTTAATTTAAGCATGGTTTCTCAGTCGGTGAGCCACAGCGAGTTTTTTAGATGGGCTCCACAAAGATAGTATGAAACATGAGTTGAAATAATATATTCGTTGCGATAAAAAGTAATTTTTGCTGACATTGAGAGTTCTCAACGATTTCACCATCCTGAGAACTTCACTTAGATTTGTGATAGTATTCAGGGAAGTGAACGCACACAAAAAAAGGTCTTCAATTTGCATATAACAATAATGGGCCCTAGCAATTGCGTTCCAAATTTTTTTCGCCGCAATGGTAAAAAGGTTGAAAACCACTGAGTGTAAGGAACGAGTTTTTTACTTTTTTATCTCTGGCTTTTTTCTGTTTTCGTTGTATTTTATTCTGATCTACTATTTTGTTCGTAACGGGGCAGAAGTAGGCATACAAAAACTGATGATCAAATAAGCATTAATTTTTACCTAATTTTTGTGTTTTTAGTTAAAGAAATACAGTACATTCCTTGTCTAATACGCTTTTATTTTGTATTGGTTTGCGATATTTATTGTTCGTCGTTCAAATAATAATGATGGTAAAGCTTTGCCTTGGGGCAACGGTTTTAAAAACGTGCTACTTACGATGCCCTACGGTGCTGGAATTTCAAAATGTGCCGTAATTTTTAAAAATTTTTCTTTCTTTAAATAAACTACTTGTTTGCATGTTTTTTGCATCATTGTTTGATGTCAAATATAACGTCGCTTTGAGTATTTTTTAAATAATTGTTTGATTGTTTATTTATTCAAAGTCCATTCAAATGTTCAAAAAAGCCCATTTCAAAGATTAATTTGACCGACTAAAGGCTCGTTTCTACTACGAGCGTGGAAAAGAGCATTCTTTGTTTGTTTTATTGATTTTTTTGCGCTCGCTTCAATTTTAACCGCTCGCTTCAATCGAAGATCAATAAAAGAAACAAAGAATGCTCTTTTCCACGCTCGTAGTGGAAACGGGCCTTAAGTTTTAATCGTTACATCTGCACCGTCTTAACCGCAACTTACCGATCGGGTTTTGATTTTTTAAAAGTAAATTTAGTGATCCCCCTTTTTCTTTAGATATTATTTAACAAAGAGGAAAGATTTTTAGAATATCTGGGGATAAGGTTGAAGGAAGATATTCATGTTGTTGAGCTCTCTGTCCTTCCTGCGCCACGTATATTTGTTTTGTCTATAAAAATTTACACAAACTACTTTTCGTATATAAACTTTCTATGTTTGAGCTATTTTGTTTTGTTGTATTTACCAGACTTTAATGGCTGTTATAAGCCTAATTGACTTAAGCATTATTTATTGAAATACAGCAAAACATTATCGGTTTTGTAGAACAGCTGCAAAGATATAATTTAGCATTTTTGCTGTTCATCTAACTGTATTTAGAGAGGACAAAATCATTGTACTGTATAGATTGTTATTGAATGAGGTAGCAAAAACAGCTGCAGTAACCTCAGGTTAAAAACCGTCAGATTTATATAACAACAATAATGCATTAGATCTTGCAACGCCTGTTTTTAAGTCGTATTTAGGATTTGCTTTCGGGGAGGGGGTAATTTTTGATGAATAACAATGACATCACTATAAAGTTACATATGTTACAACAAAGCTTCCACGCTTGTAGATTGACTTTTTCTGGTGAAATAAATGAGCTTATTTTTCTTATTTTTTTAAAATTAATACTTATTTTTTTATCGGGATTTGAAAAAACACGAACTTTAATTTATACAAAATAGAAAAAGTTTTATTTTTTATTATTATTATCTCTATATTTATCCTCCTGACTCGCAGGAAAGCGACGGAGGCGCTATACATAGGGTAAGCAATTACCCCGACCTGCTTCCGGAGATGCCACGATATTGCTGCCCGCTAGTAATTTAGTAGAGATATTACTGTAATTTAGAACTGCTTGTCAAGACCACCAAGCAGGGAAAAAGTGCCGTAAAGTTTCTTTCCCCAAGGACACAACAGAATGGCGCAAGTGGGTTTTGAACCAAGACCATGTTGATCATCAGTCCGGTGCTTTAACCACTCGACCACGCTGCCTACAAATCAATAGCTCTTCTGGACTTTGAAATATTAATAACTGAAAAAGTTAAATGCTTTTAAAGTTGTCTAAAAAACGTTTTGGCTATCTTTGTGTAAATGATATCAAGCTATGGTCATATTACATTTGGTCTTCATTTGAATTTCAAATCTTCTCGTAGGAAGCATGTAATTGGTTGTTGTGGATAACCGCTAGCGTAAATCTAGCAACTTTTATTTCCGACTTACTTCTACATACTATTAGGGCTCGTTTCCACTACGAGCGTTGGAGGGAGTATTCTTTGTTTGTTTTATTGATTTTCTGGCTGTTTTAGCGCTGAAGCGCTTAAAAAGGTATAGTAATTTTTAAAAAAAGTAAGGTAATTTAAGGTAAATTCGGCAAATCCCTCCACATTATGATTGAGATTAATCAAAACTTTGGCTGTTGCGCCCGGAAGTAATGCAATGACTTATATTTTTACTTTTACGAGTATTATAAACCTATTAGACTAAGTTTATTAAGCACAGCGTTGCGACTTTCTAATGCAATCAATCAATCAATTAACGCACTTTTATTTGCGGAAAATGACGAGAAAAAAATAAAATTACGAAAATAAAACTAAAATACAACAAAAAATTGACTACAGGGGAATTGCGATTTGACCTTTTAGTCTTCGAGTCAGCAGCCACCCTTGAGAGCAAAACTACTTGTAATCTAAAAGAACTGAAGTGTAGCAACCGTCTATTTATTTTATATTGTCGTCTATCAACTGTCTTTCAACCGTCTGTTTAGATATAAGTTTTCAATAAGTATTTTTTAAATTCATGTTTAAAAGCATTGTAAGAAGTATTTTGAATTTGAATAGGAATTTCGTTCCATATCTTCACTCTTTGGTATTTTATACATCTTTGTTATCGTGAAGTTTTATAATAGGGAATATACAAGGTTTTTTTGCTTTTTTGTTTAATTTAGTACCTTTGTTTGAGATCTAGCTGATTAAAGTGAAATAATTCGATTAATTTTCGGAAAGCATTTTTTAAAAATTAGCTGGTACAAATTTGCCAACTTCAAGTTTATTAAGATCTGTAAGTTTAAGAATCTTAAAGCGATTGTAATAAAGTGAAGCACTATGGCAAAATTTGTCTGCACCTATATATTTAACGGCTTTATTTTGAAGAATACTCAATTTTTTAAGATACATTGGAAAAGTAGATTTCCTTAAGATAAGGCCGTACAATAAGTAGGAATGCATGTGAGCATAATAGATTTTTAACAGTGCTTTTTCAGGTAGTATCTGATTTTAGAAATATTTCCAACAGTTTTTGATATTTTATGTGCAATACTTGAGATGTGAAAATCAAAATTTAGATTCATAACAAAAGTTAAACCTAAGTATTAAATATTTGTATATTATGGAATAGAAATATTATTTAAAAATATAATAGTTTGTGGAAAAGATCTATTTAGTTTGGGACGTATAATTAAAAAGTTGGATTTAGAGGGATTAACCATGAGTTTGTTCGAATCAAACCAAATTGATAGACTTTGAAGTTCTTTATTCATAACTTTAATAAGAAAAGTCTGGTCAGGGGCAGAAAAATTAAACATGTGTCATCAGCAAAGAGTATTGGCATACAATTATGGCCTGGAGCATATCGTTTACTTACAAAAGTAATAAAAGAGGGCCAATCATCAAACCCTGAGAAACACCATACTTGTTTTGAAGCAGCTTAGATTTTGCACCTTTAATAGAGACGAATTGTTTGCATGATAAGAACGATTGAATAAGTTGATTTGCTGAACTACGAATGCCATAATGTTGTAGTTTGAGAAGGAGAATGTCATGATTAACTGAATCGAAAGCTTTAATAAGGTCAAGAAAAACTTCTTTTTTTTCTTCTCGTTTCGGCCTTTCCCTTCAATCAGGGGTAGCCACAGCGTATTATCTTTCTTCAAACCGTCCTATCTTAAACGTCCATTTCTTTCGCACCAACTTCCCGCATATCTTCTTTCACTACATCTAAAAATCTTCTCTTTAGTCTCTTTCTTTTCATCTTTTCCGGTAACTCATTTCCATCATCTTTCTTCCTACATACTCCTCATGGCATGTCCATACCACCTCAGCCTGCCCTCCCTCATCTTCATTCCTAACCGTTCTACCTTAACTGTACCCCTGATGTACTCGTTTCTAATCTTGTCTTTTCTTATCACTCTCATAGCAAACCTCAACATTTTCATCTCTGCAACTTCTATCTTTTCCACTTGTTTCTTTGTGACCGCCACCGTCTCAAGTCCATACACCATTGCTGGTCTTACCACTGAACTGTACACTTTTCCTTTTACTCTAGCTGGTAACCTCCTGTCACAGATTACTCTCGATACTTTTCTCTATCCATTCCATCCTGCCTGCGCTCTCTTCTTTACCTCCCTCTCACAACTACCACTTTCTTGCACTGTTGATCCCAAATACTTAAATTCCTTTACTCTTGGCACTTTTGTATCCTCCATCTTCACTGTTTCGTCGTCATTTCCTCCATCTATGCACAGATATTCGGTCTTTGACCTACTTTCATCCCTCTTCTTTCCAATGCATATCTCCAGGATTCTAATCTCCGCTCCACTTCTTCCCAAGTCTCTTCGTAAATCACAATATCATCACCAAACAGCATTAAAGCTAAGAAAAACTAATCCAGTAAATTGATTAGAATTTATATTATTATAGGAGTTTATGATAACATCTACAAAAGCATGATTGGTTGAGGCCTTATTTTGAAAACTCTATTGGTTGTTTATGATTACGTTATGTTTATTTAAAGCAGTGGTTTTCAACCTTTTCTGTACCGTGGTCTATTTTTCAACCCAAGTTAACTTCACAACCCACTTTGGTCAACAAGATTAAATTCCCATCCCAAAATCATAGTGTTCTCTAAAAAAAAAAAGGTCTTCACTTGGAATTGCTGTCAATTTTCCCTATTTTTGTCCCAAAATCATAGTGTTCTCTAAAAAAAAAAGTCTTCATGTGGTTGACTGCACAGGACACCAGAAAAATGCCTAAAAAATGGGACGGATGGCAAGCCTAATTATACATATATATTATACATATTGCTTTCATTTTGATTTATGCTCCATGGCCCACTAAAAAAACCACTGTGGCCCACTACTGGGCCATGGCCCATAGGTTGAAAACCCCTGATTTAAAGCATTAATTACATGGTTGTAAATAAGTCTTTCAAAAATTTTAGAGAAACAAGAAAGAATAGAAACAGGACGATAATTTTTGGGTTATCACTTTCTCCTTTTTTAAAAGTTGGAACTATTTTTGCAATTGTACAATTTTCAGGAAAAACGCCTTTTGTAAAACAAAACTTAATAAAAGCTTGAAGATTAAGAATAATAACTAAAGAGGCGATTTGGAAAAAAACTGGAATGTCGTCATGGCTAACTGCTTTATTTTTTTAGAGAATAAATAGCGTTAAAATTTTTGTGGAGCTGGGTATGTTGAGATAGGTAAAAGAAGAAACTTGTTTATTTATATATTTATATAAGTAGAAAAAGACTTAGAGGAAGTGTTTCAAGAGTTATTTGCTAAATTTGAGCCAATTGAGCAGAAAAATTTATTAAATTTATCGGCTATAATTTGGTAATCTGAAATTGTTCCATCGTCAGTTACTATTACGTCAGGAGTTTCTTTACTAGGTTTAGAATACGGAAGCGCAGAACGAATTACATTCCATACTTTACGAGCATTGTTTTGGCATTCAACTAATTTAGGGTATAATATATTATAGTTTTAAGACAAAATCTTTAATTTAGTTAGTTTGTTAGAGTAAATTTTATAAAATAATTTTTTTATTTTCCTCCCCACTTAAAAAATGAAATTTAAACATCCGTCGCTTTATCTTAATTGAGGTTAGTAAGCCTTTGGTAATTTAGGGTTTTTAAAAAAGTTTTCTCATTCTTCTTGAAATTAGCTTTAATGGGTGTCAATAGAATGTAATATAATGTGGACAAAATTATTAAATAGTTTCTTAAATTTTCATTAGACAAGCTGGTCGAAGGCTAGAATAATTATCCAAATTGATTTGTACATTTTTACGAAACAATTCTGAACAAAATTTTGTTTCGTCTCGATAAAACGATTTCTCTATATTTTTTTAGTGTTAATGAAGTTTTTATTGATAACACAAAAATTTGGGTAATATTAGTTAAGTCAGATTTAACTATTAAAGATTGCAATTCGTGTTTTGAATCATTGGTTATAATATGATCGATTATGGTTGTTGAATCGTTAGATATTTTTGTTGGCTTGGTAATTAATGGTATGGCACCGTGACTTAAAATTGAATTAATATATAAATAAGCACTATTTAAATGCTTATCTTTTTGTAAGTCAATATTAAAATCTTCTAGAATATAATTAACACTTTTTTTTGTGAGAGAGGTTTGATAAGGAATTTGAAAATTCTTTAATAAATTAAGTTATCTAAGTTTGATCTAGATGACGGTAAACTGCACCCACGATAAACTTAGTCTTGAAGTTATTTTCAGAGATATCTAACCAACCTTAAAGTTAGTTTTTAGCTTCAATTTGAAACGGAATATTTTTTTAGTGCTTTTAGTGTTTGTTTGGATAGTTTCATAACTTTTACGAGACATAGCATTTAGTCTTATATGGCGTAAAAACCGAAAAAAAGTGGTTGCATTTTTTTATTTTTTGCTAAACATTTTCAAAATCAAGCCCACAGCCATGAATGTTATTAGTTATCTGGCTATTGACGAAAACAGTTTGGTAACGGTTTAAAGGAGCTTAACAAGTCTAAAATTTATTTCGAATAGGTTTATAATTTTAAAACTATCGTATTTTTCGGACCATAAGGCAGACTTATAATGCTTAAATTTTCTCAAAAATCGAACGTGCGCCTTATTTTCCGGTGCATCTTAAGGCGCGTTTACAGCCGTTTATAGTACTTTTTTCTTTCAGCGCGATCTTAGTTTGTTTTATTGACGCTCAAATCCACTCATTTTTTCTCGAAAACATACTGTAAACGGCTGTAAACGCGCCTTTACGTGCGAATCACACTGTCAAAAAAACTGCTGTGAGTACTTTGATCATTGTAGTCGGCGTTTTTGATGTTTGCGTAATTTTGCAAGATTTCTTTGATTTTGCTGCACGTTTTTTTAACAGTACAGGCTGTGTTTTATAACAAAGCTCTGAACCAATTTTATGTTGCAAACAGTGCTATTTGTTTGTATACCGATAATGATTATTTAGGTACAGCTTAACTATGAGATCTACACGTGTCTGATTTCCAAGATGGACGTTCGTGCATTCAAAACCATAGCAATTATTTTGCAAACAGACCGTGCATTCAAAACCACAGCAATTGTTTTGTAAACAGACCGTGGTGTTACGCAATAAACTTGTTTATTCGTTCGTTCGTTTGATGGTTTCTTTTGAATAAAATACAAGTAAAATACAAAGTAAGTTTTTGTTTCATTTGGTGCACCTTATAACCCGGTGCGTCTTATGTAGAAAAATAAAATCGATACTGCGCCTTATGGTCCGAAAATTACGGGATTTTTTGTAGAAAGTCCCCTCCAAAAACACCCCCGCCACCGTGCAGTATTTAAAACGTGGCGGGGGTGTTTTTCTCAAATCTCACATTTTTGCATTAGTGGCGGGGGCTTTCTATAAAAGATCCAAATTACCGTACTCATAACCGGCGATTAGATGGAATTAGACCCGGATTTGAGAAAATTTTTGGAAGCTCAAGCTGGAACAAAACTTGAAAAACCCATCGATTTACGATTCCGTACAACTACAAGATATGAAAATAACCACTAAAGCTATTAGATATTTTTAAAGGTCTCCTTCATATTTTCGGAGAGGTTGAAACCTTAATCTCCCTTTAGCTTTTTTTGAAAATAATGACAATGAAGCTGATGATTAAGAAAATCAGAAACAATATTATTTTTTGGTAAAGATAAATCATGTTTGCAAACCTTAAAGCACGGCTTCTCAATCGGTGGGCTATGGCCTACTGGTTAAGCACAACGGTGAGTTTTTAAGGTGGGCCACACAGAGATGGGGCCAAAAAGTCTTGAAATCATATGCTCGGGGACTGTTTTTATTGTCAAGGAGCGATTTGGTAAAATTTGCTGCGGAATAAACTAGAACAGTGCTTCTCAACCTTTTTTATTCTGCGGCCCACGTTTTGCCAAGGATTTGCTTTGGGGCCCACTTTTACCGAGAATTTAGTTCAGAACTCAGGAATAGACATAACTGCAAACAGCAAAATTACAAAAAACAATGAACATGCAATTTATTTTTTATGCGAAACTTAAGCTTTCTTATTGGATATGATAAGATGAAACCGAGGCTTAATAGGAAACAAGCTCGCGCGCAAAGTAGCATCCAGAGTTTCTGTGTTACGACTGTTTCGTTCCTTCGATTCCGTATAAGTTACAGTTGAAAAGCCAGATTCACATAAATAAGTGGTGGTAAATGCCAATAGAAATCCTATAGCGCGTTCTGATAATGAAAAATATTTCTTACTTGCTTAAATTCAGAATGAAGGAAGATCTACTTCTTGATATCGAAGTTTGAGACTGATCTCTTCAAAAAGTTCAATGAGTTCATTTTCAAGTTTCAAGGGCAAAGCTACATCTTCTGTTGCAGAATTAACAGTAAATGGATCCAGAATCCATATATTTTCAGGTCGTGGATCCTCAGGAAAAAAAGAATCAAACTTGTGCGACAATTGATTCAGATGCTGAATTATTGGTTCAGATGTATCCACATGAGCGGAAGTTTTGATATTTTTTTTACAGAGGAGTGGAAACGTCTCATACCGCAAATTGTTAACTCTTTTTTTCCGAAGGTCAATCTTTTTCTTAAACTCCTCAATTTTATCAGCAATCAGAAACAATGAGCTACTTCTACCTTGCATTGAAAGATTGAGTTGATTTAACTGGTCAAATATATCTAAAAGGTAGGCCAGTTTTGCACAAAAACAATCGTCAACGTAATGATTAGCAAGAAGTGAAAGCTGATCGTTAAAAAAAGTGTAACCTTCATGTCTCATTTCAAAAACACGATCAAAACACGTCCTTTTGGTAGCCACCTAACCTCACAGTAATACAGGAGCTGCAAGTAATCTGAATTGAGTCTATCACACAGAACTGTGAAACATCGCAAACTCAGTGCATTCTTTTTAATGAAGTTTACGGTCTTTACAGCTACAGAGAGGACATCATGCAATTCTGGCGACATCTGCCTCGTTGCTAGGTTTTGTCAGTGAAGAAGCAGTGAATCCATTTTTTATCTGCTCTTTCCAGGATCTGTTTTACAACACCACAATGGATACCAGTCATTGATGCAGCACCATCTGTGCACACACCTACACAGTTCTTCCAGTCTGGGCCTTTGAAGGTGAAGTGCTTGTCAAGACAGCGAATTATCTCATCTGCACTTGTTCTCGTGGAAAGTTCTTTGCAAAAAAGTAGATCGTCGCGAATATTACCATCAGCACAGTACCTTACAAATACAAGCAATAAAGCTGCATGGCTAACGTCGGTGGATTCGCCCAACTGAATAGAATAGTGAAGATTTGATTCGATTCTTTCCAAAGGTTCCCATTCGATATCATCACTCATTTCAGGGATTCACCTTTTTATTGTGTTGTTAGACAATGACACTAATTTAAATTTTGATGCAGTTGCTTCTCCAATAATTTCCCGACACATATCAATAGCACAGAGTAGAATAAGTTTCTCTACTATTGTGAATGCTTTCTTGCTATGAGCAAAACGAAAAGCTACCATATAGCTTGCCATTAATGCCGATTTTCATTGAGTAGTAAACGAAGTCAGGATTCCTTGCTATCTCTGCATACTCTTTCTTTTTCTCGCAAAATATTCTTATGGTTTTTCATTAACTTCCGGGCGTTTTGAATTAAGGTGCCTCTAAAACTTTGATGGTTTTAAAGCTTCATTTGACCAAATTTGCGCTCACTCAACACATTGTGCTTTTGATTCTAAGTCAGTTTCAGCGTTCGTGAATCCATATATTATGTATTCAGGGTCATAGTTTCTCACTACAACTTTGCTAGATTTTCAGAACTTTCTCCTTCATCTCCTTTTCTTTTCAAGATGCGATTCATTTTACCAAACGCTTACAAAACACAGCTAAAAATTCTAAGTATAATAGTTAACTGCTAAATAATACAATGAATATCGCTATATGTATGCTTTATGGCGAACTGATAGCTAGAATTTGAGGAGGTATCATTCGTTGCTACCACACTTGTGACGTAATAATCAAAATTTTACTTTGCTAAATCATTCACTTTTCGCAAGACTACGCAGACTACTTTTGCTATTGTTAAGTTTTTTAAAACTATCATAAAATCTAGGAGCAAAGCGATCGGAAGTTCTGCTTAATCTAAGAACAAAAATAATTGCCAAAATAAAGCCAAGCATCTTCTACGCATTTCGCTTTAACTCAATGACAATTGCCACCCGTTGCGGTCAGGTGGTCACAGTTCTACGTTAGAAACTGACACATGCGCAATATCGAAAGGCTAACGGCAATAAGGGAGCAGATAAACACAGCGAAAAAGCGAGAGGCAATTTATTTTGCTTCCTTTGCTGATAGTCTTGTGATATTGCGCATGTGTTAATTTCTTACGTAGAGCTGTGGCCACCTGACCGCACCGGGTGGCAATTGTATTCATATATTTTTGTGTGTGCTACATCTAATTTCATTCAACTGAGGATACTTTGAGTTAAAGCGAAACGCGTATGGGATGCTTAGTTATACTATAAAATCAATATAGAGAATATTGTTGTGTATTTCAAACAGGTTATAATCCATAACTTCTTTGGCTTTTATAATCCATAACTTTTTTCAAAAAATCCTGTTTGTATCAACCAAAATTGAAATGCCTCTGAGAAAATTTCACGGCACACCTGAACAGCTTCGCGGCCCACCAGTGGTCCACGGCCCACTGGTTGAGAAGCACTGAACTAGAAGACCATTGAGTCGCAATAAATCCGTTTCAAGGTTTTTGGCTCACGGTGTTAAAAAGGTTGAGAACCCCCGCTTTTAAGCACAATCAAACTGCTTATAGCCACTTATATAAGTAAAAATAATAATTTGATTGTCGTACTGCTCGTGATACTGTTTCTCTCATTATTTCCGCAAATCTGCTTTTATCGTTGTGCATTCTTTTCCGTGAACCTATTTTGATAAAAATTGTACAGTGTGATCAGAAAGTCACTGTGCACCAAATATCATCCAGGTTTTGGTCAATATAAACAGTCATATTTTGATTTGTACAGTAGATATCTAGATATATATCTAGATAGCTACATCCTAGATATCTATTAGGTACCTAAAATGGCGCAACTGCTCATACCGCTAATTCCACATTACGCTTTTTAAATGACATTTTTCTATCACGCGTTATTTCCAAAGGAATTTGGCCTCCTAGATCCCTTGATTTGAGTGTCTTAGATTTTTACTTATGGGACGCGGTGAAGCAGAAAATTTACCAAAACAAACCACAAAATTTACAGGAACTACGCCACAATATCCGACACCAAATTGCAGCCATTAAACAAGAGGAAATTCATCGAGTGTTTGAGAATTTGAAGCTTCGAATCGACCTTTGCATTGGTGAACTTGGTGGACATTTTCAGCAGTTATTGTGAGTCTCGAATAAACTCTTTATTAATTACCAACTGATCGTTGTTTTAAACAATAAACTGGTTATTTTAAACTTGTAGTTATCGATTTCTAAAGGACAGAATGTTGTTTATGCATTGGGATTACAGGTGCACAATGACTTTCTGATCACACTTGTATTAACGCTAAAGTTCAGCGTCAGCGACTTAAAGGTGATCAGAATTGAAGGATAACTTTTAACGAATTTGAAAAGCTCCTTGTTTAATGTTTGTTTCAAAGAAATAGTTGATTGTCGAACATAGAATTTGGAATAATGTTTGAGGATGTGGTTCGTTCACAAAAAGATTGTAGCATTTTTGAAGTTGTGAATGTATGTCAATGTTCGATTTCGATTTGAGTTAGATTCGATTTCAAGTCTAGAATCAAGTAAATGGTACATTTAATTTGAAAGGATATATTATCTTTATTAAGTTAATCCAAGGATGTATCACCTTTAACTTAGTCTTTGGCGATGTATGATCTCTACTAAGTTTTTCTTGGATGTATAATTCTGAATAAGGTTAGGGCTAACCCTAAATATTAACTGTGGGGGAGAGGATACATACTGGAAAACTCTGGTAGTGTGTATTTTTGTAATACATTGTGCCTTAACAACTAAAAATTTTTTAACCTTAAGTAGTCTACATTTATTTTCTAGGTTTTTGTTTTGTTAATATTTGAAAAGCTAAAAAGTAAAGTTATTAGTAAAAGTTTAGTTTAACTTAATAAAAAAACAATAAACGGACTATGGATTTTTTTTCCAGAGAATATATATTTTACATCAAATTTTTTAAAAAAATAATTTTCAAAATTTGACATGAAACAGTTAAAAAAACTCGCTATTTATGGAATGCTATTGTGGCTGTCGACTAGCTTTCTTATTTTTTATCATTACTATTTTGAACACAGGTAACTTAATTTTTATAATATATTTTTATATGATGTTTTATATATATTAAAAAAAAATCTTGATCAACTGAAGAAATAAATTACGAGATTCTTTTTATTTGAATTTTGCACAAAGTCCTTATTGCACCAAGATCATTTCTTTTATTCACTTTTTATCTTGTTGATTACAATTGGAAGCCTATCATTTTTTTCTTTGAAATGTGTCAAAAGTTGCTTTTTGATAAATAGTGTTCCTTTCAACCTCTAAAAACTCAACATCAACAACGAAAAAATTATAATTTCATACTTTTTTGTATCGTGTCATATATTATTATACCTCGCTCAACAAGAGAGAAACAAACTAAGAAAATAATCCAAACGGACAGTAATATCTTGACATCTTTAAAAGTAGGTTGTGATTATCGGTTGACCATGATCGTACGAGCAGGGGGCAGGGGGCAATTGCTTCCCAAGACGCAAATGTGTCCTCATTTTATTGGGTGGGAAAGACACAGAAGCATTGGGTTAAATTTGTCTTCCCACCTAATAAAGTTACAATGGAAATTTGACCCAAATTTTTGAGCACTGACATTGAACTATTTGGGCAAAATCAGAATTTTTTGGGGAGCGACAATACACTATTTGGGCACGATAAAGTATCTTAACTTAAAACAATTCATATCAAAGCAAAAACTTTTTTTTAGTCATAACTATAGATTTTTGAGACGAAAGCGTTTGACGTTTTGTCATATCTTTTGTTAAGGCCCGTTTCCACTACGAGCGTGGAAAAAAGCATTCTTTGTTTGTTTTATTGCTTTTTTTTGCGCTCGCTTCAATTTTAACCGCTCGCTTCAATCAAAGATCAATAAAAGAGACAAAGAATGCTCTTTTCCACGCTCGTAGTGGAAACGGGCCTTTATGCTGCACGATCATGATTTAGGCAATCTTCAATAAAATTTGAGCAATTGTGTTGGCCCCCAAAAATTTTTTTGGCTGTACGGCAATGACTAAAAGTAAACCAAAATAGAATAGTTATAATTGCTTTAAAAAAGGGAGAATTTTAAGTTAAATTTGTAGCGGAATGATGTAAGTTGATTTCAAACACAACCATGTCAATTACATTTGCCATCAATACAGTGCTTTTAACTACTTGGCCACGGTGCCGACTTTTATAACAAACAAGCATTCACTTACGTGAAAATAATATTTTAATTTTACAGAGTTTTAAATTGGTAAACATTTTTACCATATAGATCAAAAATGTTTAAACTAAAATTGCGCAACCCAAGGTGGAAGGCGCAAACAATTTTTAGGAGAGGTTCGAAGTTGGAGAAATATTGTAAAACATGCAAAATTTCTATTGCTGATCCAAAAATCATAAAAAAAATTAAAATATTGTCGCTAAATGGTTGCAGCCCCAAAAGTTTTAGAATACTCGCTATAAAACAGATAAAAAAAACATTGAAACTGTTCATAGCTGCTAAAAAAATTAGCAAAAAATGAGTTTTTGTATACAAAATTTTGAGAAATTTTGACTTTTTTAACTTATAAAATTCAATAAAAAGACTCCTAAAAAACCAAAACTAAGGTTTTGTAAGCTTCATGGCGTAAAAAGTTCTGAAAAAAATTAACTTTATTGACTTAACGGGCCCAAGTTATAACGTTATTGCATGCAGACAAAGTAGAAAGGAAATAATTAACAAAAAGGCTTGGACGGCTGCTAGTGCTACGCCTATATATTTACATGAAAGCTGCCAGTCCAAAAGGGATCTAACAAATTTATACATAACACACCAGGTTGCCTGGTAGTTTAGAAAAATTTTGAAAAATCTTAGTCTGAAATTCGGACATTTTGGACAAATTAAAAAATATGGTTTGTTCGTGGTGCAATTTATAAATTTTTTCGCAGGGTGTAATTTACATGTTTTAAGAAAAATAATTATTTGCAAAAACTTATACAATATCAATCAGATAAAACAGGAAAAACCAACAAAACCAACAAGAAAAACACACATCAAGAAAAAAACAATTAACAGTGAGCAGCACAATCGCTGCAATTTAGTCTTTCTTGCAAAATTTCAATGTATGTCATTAATTCTTCAATTTTCTTTTGTCTGGAGTACATTTCTCGCGTGTAAAAAAACCTTGCCTACATCTCTTTAGTACAAAAAAATTGACACAGCATTTTTTAGTGAAATATAGCTTGCTTTTGATGCATGGTATTAACTCCGGTAGGACAGGTTTCATTCCGTTTCTGGTTTTTTTCTTTGTACATGACACCATGAAAAAAATTCATTTGACGGTTGCATTAAATACTGGGACGGACAGGCATACCAAGGCATAATTCGCCAAATCTTTAAATTCCTTAGTTCCCACAGCATCTGTGTATTGTGAAACTTTGAACCAATACTGTATATATCAGGGGGAACTTCACCATCAAATCTACTAAGAAAAGCTTGGGTACCCTTGATTTAAATAAAGCTACTTTAATCAGCCAATTTTTTGTTGAAGATACAGCGGCTAGTAGGCAAGACAAATGACGAACATAAAGGCAGAAGCGTGATTCTCCTCTATATTTAAACAATATCTATTGTCTATGTCACAAGCAATAGACTAGCGGTCACGTACAATTGTTAATCAGGGACTAGACACAAAAACTGCTGAGAGCTGACAATGCGACGTTGGAGATACTGACAAAGTCAATATCTAAAAGAGGCTAATAAAAATCAGCCAAATTAGAACAAAAAAAAGTGTCCGAATGATTTTCCTACTGTAGAACACATTAGTTAAAATTAAGATAATTTATCGTTTTTTTTCAAATTTTAAGCCACCTGGTAACTCTGCTGCACCCACCAGTCGGAGATGAAGAAAGTCTGGAATCGTAGTCAGACTGGAGTCTGATTATGGCATTTTTGATTGGAGTCGGACTGGAGTCAGAGTCTATTTTTTTAAATCAATTTTTTTTAATGAATAGAAAAAAATTCTTTTTTTGCAATAAAAATGTTATTTTTGATGCTTAAAATGTATATTTCTTTGCATTTTCTCCAAGTTTATTGGGGTCTCGCTCACTCTTTGCCCGTACTAACCTTATAGATTTTAGAGAATCCCCAAAATGTAAAAGCTTATTTACTCGGCTCAGCGAATAATAAACTAATACTATCATTCTGGCAAAATCGTGCTAAAATGACGGAACTAGTTCAGTTCAATCGTTTTTTATTTCCGCCACTTGTCAAACAAAATACTTATATCAATATAATTGCACTACGGAAAAAGGGAGATGCAACAGGCTTGTAACCAGTGATGGGATTCAGGGGGTTCGCACGGGTTCGCGCGAACCCGTTCTTGGAATTTCTGCACGTTTAGCGAACCCGTTCTTGGAATTTCAGCACGTTTAGCGAACCTGGTTTTAACTTTACGTAATCTATGTATTTCAATATCCTGTGTTTAATGTAACAGTTTCAATCTGCTGCAGATGTTTGTTCAGAGTGTAAAGAACGATTCTGAGTGATTTTTTTTTTTAGAGAACACCCTAATTTTGGGCGAAAAACAGAGAAATTAGAGACGAAATCGAAGTGAAGATCTTTTTTTTTTTTAGAGAACACCCTAATTTTGGGAGAAAAATAGAGAAATTAGAGATGAAATCAAAGTGAAGACCTTTTTTTTATTTTTTAGAGAACACCCTAATTTTGAACCTGTTCTTAAAACTTTGAATCCCAACACTGAAACTGTTGTTAGCGAGTTCGATACAAAAGAGAACCTGTTCTTAAAATTTTGAATCCCATTACTGCTTGTAACCCCAGCACAAGGAGGCTATCAGGTACTACACCTTGCCCACGGGTGACCTGGAGAAAGTTGTAATTAGGTATCCTCATTCGGACAAAATCAAAACAGAGTTTCCAAACTATAAAAAAAACGAAAATTAGAATTTTTTTGCATTCAAAATAAATTGCTTTTTAGCTTTAAGGGCCAAATCAAATAACTTTTAAGATTCTCTGTGAACAACTGATTAAAATAAACACAGTTGGCAACGAATCCCACTTGGAGATTTCAGAGCAAAATGTTTTAAATTTCAATTTTAAAAAAAAATTTCTTTGTAATTTAGAAATCCTACCCAATTTAAATTGACTTCTTGCGTTGGGGAACAAGCCAAACAATTATAAACATGCTCTGAGAGAAAAATTCTTTAAAATAAACACGGCCGGCAATGGTTCCCATTCGGGGATTTCCCAGCGAAAATGCAAAGTAAAGGTGTTCAAGAAGCGGATCCGGATCCAAATTTTTGTTTTTCAAGTCATACAAAATATGAACACCTCGCTTTTGATTTCCAATATAAGGTGACAGTAGGTCTAGCAGATTTGTAGCAGAGGTGATCACGGAGCGGATCCCGAGCGGATATCCGGTAAATTTCACGGATTCGGAGCGGATCCGGATCCGAATTTTTGTTTGGCAAGTCATACAAAATATGAGCACAACAACCACTGTGATTCTAGCAGAATAACTCTCATATCTTACAGAAAAAAGAAAAAAAGCGAAAAAACCTTACGCAAATGACGCAAACCTTCATTCATTTCTATGCAACAAAAGAGAGCAACAATCTTCCACTATTCAGGATTAATTTAAAATATGTTCCCTATCGATTCAAATGACAAATTTGATATCACATTGATCAGAATTTCACGTAGATTTAAGATATAAATTCAAGTTCCGGCGACACTATATTAGTTTTCGAACAAAATGCACTTGAATGACCTCCGCTTTACGAGATAATAATTAGCGTCGACAACATTTTGAGTTAAAGTGATTTCGATTTACGCTATTTGAAAGTTCATTTTGACCATGTTCCCTATCGATTCGAATGACAAATTTGATATCACATTGATCAGAATTTCACGTAGATATCAGATATAAATTCAAGTTCCGGCGACACTATATTAGTTTCCTAACAGAATACAGTTGAATGACCCCCGCTTTACGAGATAATAATTAGCATCGACAACATTTTAAGTTAAAGTGATTTCGATTCACGCTATTTGAAAGTTTATTTTGACCATGTTCCCTATTGATTCGAATGACAAATTTGATATCACATTGATCAGAATTTCACGTAGACATCAGATATAAATTCAAGTTCCAGCGACACTATATTCACTTTTCCACAAAATGTACTTGAATGACCCCCGCTTTACAAGATAATAATTAGCGTCGACAGCATTTTCAGTTAAAGTGATTTCGAGTTACGCTAATTCAAGGTTTATTTTGACCATGTTCCCTATCGATTCGAATGACAAATTTGATATCACATTGATCAGAATTTAACGTAGACATCAGATATAAATTCAAGTTTCAGCGACACTATATTCACTTTTCCACAAAATGTACTTGAATGACCCCCGCTTTACAAGATAACAATTAGCATCGACAGCATTTTGAGTTAAAGTGATTTCGAGTTACGCTAATTCAAGGTTTATTTTGACCATGTTCCCTATCGATTCGAATGACAAATTTGATATCACATTGATTAACATTTCACGTAGATATTAGATATAAATTCAAGTTCCGGCGACACTATATTCACTTTTCAACAAAATGTACTTGAATGACCCCCGCTTTACGAGATAACAATTAGCGTCTATTACATTTTGAGTTAAAGTGATTTCAAGTAACGCTATTTGAAGGTTTATTTTGACCATGTTCCCTATCGATTCGAATGACAAATTTGATATCACATTGATCAGAATTTAACGTAGATATCAGATATAAATTCAAGTTAAGGCGACACCATATTAGTTTTTGAACAAAATGCACTTGAATGACCCCCGCTTTACGAGATAACAATTAGCGTCGACAACATTTTGAGTTAAAGTGATTTCGATTTACGCTAATTCAAGGTTTATTTTGACCATGTTCCCTATCGATTCGAATGACAAATTTGATATCAGATTGATCAGAATTTAACGTAGATATCGGATATAAATTCAAGTTCCGGCGACATCATATTAGTTTCCTAACAGAATACAGTTGAATGACCCCCGCTTTACGAGATAACAATTAGCATCGACAACATTTTAAGTTAAATCGATTTCGATTCACGCTAATTCAAGGTTTATTTTGACCATGTTCCCTATCGATTCGAATGACAAATTTGATATCACATTGATCAGAATTTCACGTAGATATCAGATATGAATTCAAGTTCCGGCGACACTATATTAGTTTCCTAACAGAATACATTTGAATGACCCCCGCTTTACGAGATAACAATTAGCATCGACAGCATTTTGAGTTAAAGTGATTTCGAGTTACGCTAATTCAAGGTTTATTTTGGCCATGTTTCCTATCGATTCGAATGACAAATTTGATATACGTTGATTAGAATTTCACGTCAATATCAGATATAAAATCAAGTTCCGGCGACACCATATTAACTTCCTAACAGAATACAGTTAAATGACCCCCGCTTTACGAGATAATAATTAGCATCGACAACATTTTGAGTTAAAGTGATTTCGATTCACGCTATTTGAAGGTTTATTTTGACCATGTTCCCTATCGATTCGAATGACAAATTTGATATCACATTGATTAGAATTTCACGTAGATATCAGATATAAATTCAAGTTCCGACGACACTATATTAGTTTTTGAACAAAATGCACTTGAATGACCCCCGCTTTACGAGATAACAATAAGCATCGACAACATTTTAAGTTAAAGTGATTTCGGTTTACGCTAATTCAAGGTTTATTTTGACCATGTTCCCTATTGATTCGAATGACAAATTTGATATCACATTGATTAGAATTTCACATAGACATCAGATATAAAATCAAGTTCCGGCGACACCATATTAGTTTTAGAAACAAAATGCACTTGAATGACCCCCGCTTTACGAGATAATAATTAGCATCGACAGCATTTTGAGTTAAAGTGATTTCGAGTTACGCTAATTCAAGGTTTAATTTGACCATGTTCCCTATTGATTCGAATGACAAATTTGATATCACATTGATTAGAATTTCACATAGACATCAGATATAAAATCAAGTTCCGGCGACACCATATAAGTTTTTGAACAAAATGCACTTGAATGACCCCCGCTTTACGAGATAACAATTAGCGTCGACAGCATTTTGAGTTAAAGTGATTTCGAGTTACGCTAATTCAAGGTTTATTTTGACCATGTTCCCTATCGATTCGAATGACAAATTCAACATCACATTGATCAAAATTTCACGAAGATTTCAGATATAAATTCAAGTTTCGGCGACACCATATTAGTTTCCTAACAGAATACAGTTGAATGACCCCCGCTTTACGAGATAATAATTAGCATCGACAACATTTTGAGTTAAAGTGATTTCGATTTACGCTAATTCAAGGTTTATTTTGACCATGTTCCCTATCGATTCGAATGACAAATTTGATATCACATTGATCAGAGTTTCACGTAGATATCAGATATAAAATCAAGTTCCGGCGACACTATATTATTTTCCTAACAGAATACAGTTGAATGACCCCCGCTTTACGAGATAACAATTAGCATCGACAGCATTTTGAGTTAAAGTGATTTCGATTTACGCTAATTCAAGGTTTATTTTGACCATGTTCCCTATCGATTCGAATGACAAATTTGATATCACATTGATTAGAATTTCACGTAGATATCAGATATAAATTCAAGTTAAGGCGACACCATATTAACTTCCTAACAGAATACAGTTGAATGACCCCCGCTTTACGAGATAATAATTAGCGTCGACAACATTTTGAGTTAAAGTGATTTCGATTCACGCTATTTGAAGGTTTATTTTGACCATGTTCCCTATCGATTCGAATGACAAATTTGATATCACATTGATCAGAATTTCACGTAGATATCAGATATAAATTCAAGTTCCGACGACACTATATTAGTTTTTGAACAAAATGCACTTGAATGACCCCCGCTTTACAAGATAATAATTAGCATCGACAATATTTTGAGTTAAAGTGATTTCGAGTTACGCTAATTCAAGGTTTATTTTGACCATGTTCCCTATCGATTCAAATGACAAATTTGATATCACATTGATTAAAATTTCACATAGACATCAGATATAAAATCAAGTTCCGGCGACACTATATTAGTTTTTGAACAAAATGCACTTGAATGACCCCCGCTTTACGAGATAACAATAAGCATCGACAACATTTTAAGTTAAAGTGATTTCGAGTTACGCTAATTCAAGGTTTATTTTGACCATGTTCCCTATTGATTCGAATGACAAATTTGATATCACATTGATCAGAGTTTCACGTAGATATTAGATATAAAATCAAGTTAAGGCGACACCATATTAACTTCCTAACAGAATACAGTTGAATGACCCCCGCTTTACGAGATAATAATTAGCATCGACAACATTTTAAGTTAAAGTGATTGCGATTTACGCTATTCGAAGGTTTATTTTGACCATGTTCCCTATCGATTCGAATGACAAATTTGATATCACATTGATCAGAATTTCACGTAGATATCAGATATAAATTCAAGTTCCGGCGACACCATATTAACTTCCTAACAGAATACAGTTGAATGACCCCCGCTTTACGAGATAACAATTAGCATCGACAGCATTTTAAGTTAAAGTGATTTCGATTCACGCTAATTCAAGGTTTATTTTGACCATGTTTCCTATCGATTCGAATGACAAATTCAATATCACATTGATTAGAATTTCACATAGATTTCAGATATAAATTCAAGTTCCGGCGACACTATATTAGTTTTTGAACAAAATGCACTTGAATGACCCCCGCTTTACGAGATAACAATTAGCATCGACAGCATTTTGAGTTAAAGTGATTTCGAGTTACGCTAATTCAAGGTTTATTTTGACCATGTTCCCTATCGATTCGAATGACAAATTTGATACCACATTGATTAGAATTTCACATAGACATCAGATATAAAATCAAGTTCCGGCGACACTATATTCACTTTTCAACAAAATGCACTTGAATGACCCCCGCTTTACGAGATAATAATTAGCATCGACAGCATTTTGAGTTAAAGTGATTTCGATTCACGCTAATTCAAGGTTTATTTTGACCATGTTCCCTATCGATTCGAATGACAAATTCAACATCACATTGATTAAAATTTCATGAAGATTTCAGATATAAATTCAAGTTCCGGCGACACTATATTAGTTTCCTAACAGAATACAGTTGAATGACCCCCGCTTTACGAGATAATAATTAGCATCGACAGCGTTTTGAGTTAAAGTGATTTTGAGTTACGCTAATTCAAGGTTTATTTTGACCATGTTCCCTATCGATTCGAATGACAAATTTGATATCACATTGATCAGAATTTAACGTAGATTTTAGATATAAAATCAAGTTCCGGCGACACTATATTAGTTTCCTAACAGAATACAGTTGAATGACCCCCGCTTTACGAGATAATAATTAGCGTCGACAGCATTTTGAGTTAAAGTGATTTCGATTTACGCTATTTGAAGGTTTATTTTGACCATGTTCCCTATCGATTCGAATGACAAATTTGATATCACATTGATCAGAATTTCACGTAGATATCAGATATAAATTCAAGTTCCGGCGACACTATATTAACTTCCTAACAGAATACAGTTAAATGACCCCCGCTTTACGAGATAACAATTAGCATCGACAACATTTTAAGTTAAATTGATTTCGATTTACGCTAATTCAAGGTTTATTTTGACCATGTTCCCTATTGATTCGAATGACAAATTTGATATCACATTGATTAGAATTTCATGTAGATATCAGATATAAAATCAAGTTTCGGCGACACCATATTCACTTTTCAACAAAATGCACTTGAATGACCCCCGCTTTACGAGATAATAATTAGCATCGACAACATTTTAAGTTAAAGTGATTTCGATTTACGCTAATTCAAGGTTTATTTTGACCATGTTCCCTATCGATTCGAATGACAAATTTGATATCACATTGATCAGAATTTAACGTAGATATCAGATATGAATTCAAGTTCCGGCGACACTATATTCACTTTTCAACAAAATGCACTTGAATGACCCCCGCTTTACGAGATAATAATTAGCGTCTATTACATTTTGAGTTAAAGTGATTTCGAGTTACGCTAATTCTTTAACTCAAAATGCTGTCGACGCTAATTATTATCTCGTAAAGCGGGGGTCATTCAACTGTATTCTGTTAGGAAAATAATATAGTGTCGCCGGAACTTGATTTTATATCTGAAATCTTCGTTAAATTCTGATCAATGTGATATCAAATTTGTCATTCGAATCAATAGGGAACATGGTCAAAATAAACCTTGAATTAGTGTAACTCGAAATCACTTTAACTCAAAATGCTGTCGATGCTAATTGTTATCTCGTAAAGCGGGGGTCATTCAACTGTATTCTGTTAGGAAAATAATATAGTGTCGCCGGAACTTGAATTTGTATCTGAAATCTTCGTGAAATTCTGATCAATGTGATGTTGAATTTGTCATTCGAATCGATAGGGAACATGGTCAAAATAAACCTTGAATTAGCGTAACTCGAAATCACTTTAACTCAAAATGCTGTCGATGCTAATTATTATCTCGTAAAGCGGGGGTCATTCAAGTGCATTTTGTTCAAAAACTAATATAGTGTCGCCGGAACTTGATTTTATATCTGATATCTATGTGAAATTCTAATCAATGTGATATCAAATTTGTCATTCGAATCAATAGGGAACATGGTCAAAATAAACCTTCAAATAGCGTAAATCGCAATCACTTTAACTTAAAATATTGTCGATGCTAATTATTATCTCGTAAAGCGGGGGTCATTTAACTGTATTCTGTTAGGAAAATAATATGGTGTCGCCGGAACTTGAATTTATATCTGATATCTACGTGAAACTCTGATCAATGTGATATCAAATTTGTCATTCGAATCGATAGGGAACATGGTCAAAATAAACCTTCAAATAGCGTAACTCGAAATCACTTTAACTCAAAATGCTGTCGACGCTAATTGTTATCTCGTAAAGCGGGGGTCATTCAAGTGCATTTTGTTCAAAAACTAATATAGTGTCGCCGGAACTTGAATTTATATCTGATATCTACGTGAAATTCTAATCAATGTGGTATTAAATTTGTCATTCGAATCGATAGGGAACATGGTCAAAATAAACCTTGAATTAGCGTGAATCGAAATCACTTTAACTTAAAATGCTGTCGATGCTAATTATTATCTCGTAAAGCGGGGGTCATTCAAGTACATTTTGTTGAAAAGTGAATATGGTGTCGCCGGAACTTGAATTCATATCTGATATCTACGTGAAATTCTGATCAATGTGATATCAAATTTGTCATTCGAATCGATAGGGAACATGGTCAAAATAAACCTTGAATTAGCGTAACTCGAAATCACTTTAACTCAAAATGCTGGTGATGCTAATTATTATCTCGTAAAGCGGGGGTCATTCAACTGTATTCTGTTAGGAAAATAATATGGTGTCGCCGAAACTTGAATTTATATCTGATATCTACGTGAAACTCTGATCAATGTGATATCAAATTTGTCATTCGAATCGATAGGGAACATGGTCAAAATAAACCTTGAATTAGCGTAAATCGAAATCACTTTAACTCAAAATGCTGTCGATGCTAATTGTTATCTCGTAAAGCGGGGGTCATTCAAGTGCATTTTGTTCAAAAACTAATATAGTGTCGCCGGAACTTGAATTTATATCTGATATCTACGTGAAATTCTAATCAATGTGATATCAAATTTGTCATTCGAATCGATAGGGAACATGGTCAAAATAAACCTTGAATTAGCGTAACTCGAAATCACTTTAACTCAAAATGCTGGTGATGCTAATTATTATCTCGTAAAGCGGGGGTCATTCAACTGTATTCTGTTAGGAAACTAATATAGTGTCGCCGGAACTTGAATTTATATCTGAAATCTTCGTTAAATTCTGATCAATGTGATATCAAATTTGTCATTCGAATCGATAGGGAACATGGTCAAAATAAACCTTGAATTAGCGTAAATCGAAATCACTTTAACTCAAAATATTGTCGATGCTAATTATTATCTCGTAAAGCGGGGGTCATTCAAGTGCATTTTGTTCAAAAACTAATATAGTGTCGCCGGAACTTGAATTTATATCTGATATCTACGTGAAATTCTGATCAATGTGATATCAAATTTGTCATTCGAATCGATAGGGAACATGGTCAAAATAAACCTTCAAATAGCGTGAATCGAAATCACTTTAACTCAAAATGTTGTCGACGCTAATTATTATCTCGTAAAGCGGGGGTCATTCAACTGTATTCTGTTAGGAAGTTAATATGGTGTCGCCTTAACTTGAATTTATATCTGATATCTACGTGAAATTCTAATCAATGTGATATCAAATTTGTCATTCGAATCGATAGGGAACATGGTCAAAATAAACCTTGAATTAGCGTAAATCGAAATCACTTTAACTCAAAATGCTGTCGATGCTAATTGTTATCTCGTAAAGCGGGGGTCATTCAAGTGCATTTTGTTCAAAAACTAATATAGTGTCGCCGGAACTTGAATTTATATCTGATATCTACGTTAAATTCTAATCAATGTGATATCAAATTTGTCATTCGAATCGATAGGGAACATGGTCAAAATAAACCTTGAATTAGCGTGAATCGAAATCACTTTAACTCAAAATATTGTCGATGCTAATTATTATCTCGTAAAGCGGGGGTCATTCAACTGTATTCTGTTAGGAAACTAATATAATGTCGCCGGAACTTGATTTTATATCTAAAATCTTCGTGAAATTCTGATCAATGTGATATCAAATTTGTCATTCGAATCGATAGGGAACATGGTCAAAATAAACCTTGAATTAGCGTAACTCGAAATCACTTTAACTCAAAATGTTGTCGACGCTAATTGTTATCTTGTAAAGCGGGGGTCATTCAAGTACATTTTGTGGAAAAGTGAATATAGTGTCGCCGGAACTTGAATTTATATCTGAAATCTACGTGAAATTCTGATCAATGTGATATCAAATTTGTCATTCGAATCGATAGGGAACATGGCCAAAATAAACCTTCAAATAGCGTGAATCGAAATCAATTTAACTCAAAATGCTGGTGATGCTAATTATTATCTCGTAAAGCGGGGGTCATTCAACTGTACTCTGTTAGGAAACTAATATGGTGTCGCCGGAACTTGATTTTATATCTGAAATCTTCGTGAAATTTTGATCAATGTGATATCAAATTTGTCATTCGAATCGATAGGGAACATGGTCAAAATGAACTTTCAAATAGCGTAAATCGAAATCACTTTAACTCAAAATGTTGTCGATGCTAATTATTATCTCGTAAAGCGGAGGTCATTCAAGTGCATTTTGTTCGAAAACTAATATAGTGTCGCTGAAACTTGAATTTATATCTTAAATCTACGTGAAATTCTGATCAATGTGATATCAAATTTGTCATTTGAATCGATAGGGAACATATTTTAAATTAATCCTGAATAGTGGAAGATTGTTGCTCTCTTTTGTAGCATAGAAATGAATGAAGGTTTGCGTCATTTGCGTAAGGTTTTTTTGCTTTTTTTCTTTTTTCTGTAAGATATGAGAGTTATTCTGCTAGAATCACAGTGGTGCACAACACTATGATTTCCAAAATAAGGTGACATAGCTACCTGATTTGTAGTTCAAATAAATGGAAGGTGTAAGTTTTAGAATTAAGCTCTAAGAGAAGTAAAAAAAATCAATGAACAAAGTAAGAATACTCCTGTTAATGCTCATAGTGGAAAGGGCCTCTTATGATTGAGCGATTAGTCTTCAGTTTTGTTTTTAACATGGCAAAATACAGTAGTTCTCTCATTTCAATTTAGAATCTTCTATATTTTCTGATCTATGATAGTTACAAATGCATTGTCTCGAAGGTAGACCAATTGTTGTTTTTAAATAAATGTATAGTTTTGTTTTTTGTGGTTTAGTAATTTTACAATTGTTGTTTTGATGGAAATAGTAACTTTACAATTGTTGTTTTGATGGAAATTTTGAAGTTTAGGGTTTGGTAAACTGAAGTAAGCTTAGGAAATTTTTTAAGTGTTTGCTTGCAACCTCATTTTGCTTGATATCAATATATCTTGTAAAATTTATTTGTTTCCACCTAATACTTTTATAATTTTTTATTTTTTGTTGTTATTACTTATTTTAAAAAATCATAAAAAATACTAATTGACTTTAATTATAGGGTTTTTTGATCTATTAAATAATCCTTGCAACCATTTAAATAATCCTTGCAATTAAATAAATAATCTTGCAATCAATTTCATAATTCTTTCAATCAAATAAATAACTCTTGCAATCAAATAAATAACTTTAGTTTTTCAGCATGTAAGTTAAAATTAATTTTATATATGTCTTCGTATAGGGTTTCCCAATAGGATCTTATACATATACAGATAACATGGATTCTCTGTATTAGGTCTCCATAATTAGGTTTCTATAATATAGTCTCCATAATGTATATATAGATAGGTATAACACTGTATGAAAATCAGTACTTCTAAAGTGCTCAATAACAAAGTTAGAGCTTTAATTAAGATTAACAATAGCGAAATCACGAAAATAAAAACAAAGCTAAAACCCAACAGACTGTTTCACCCATAAAAGGGATCATCAGGGGTATCTTATTCAAATAGATAGGTATATAGACCTAACGGAGACCTTATATGAATTCCCAATATTATGGGAACTATATTATGGAGACCTAATTTTGGAGACCTGATATTTTGGAAACTGTATTACAGAAACCTAATTAAGGAGACTATATGTATATATCATGGAGACCTAATTATGGAGACTTAACACAGACCCTATCGGGAGACCCTATACAAAGATATAAAATTAATTTTAACTTACATACTGAAAAACTATTGAAATAGATTTAAGTTATTTATTTGATTGCAAGAATTATTTATTTGATTGAAAGAATTATGAAATTGATTGCAAGATTATTTATTTGATTGCAAGGATTATTTAAATGTTTGTAAGGATTATTTAATAGATTGAAAAACCTTATAATTAATTTAGAAATAAAGATTGTGAATAAAGAGGCAAGAAATAAATAAAATAAAATGCAATAAATAAAATGCAGTATTATATGCTCAATGTTAATTGATAAATAAGTTCTTGTTATATAAAATTAATTAATACAAGGGGCATTCGAAAAATACGTGAAATTTTATAATTTTTTATAATTTATTGATACAATCAAGCTACTTTTCAACGTAGTCTCCATCAAGGTCGATGCACTTATCCAGGCGGTGCTTCCATCCTTTTATCCCATTTTTGAAGTAATCTGCTGACCATTTTGTGAGCCATGTTTTGGCTGCTTGCTTTACCTCATTAGTGCCATTAAAATAAACACCTTTCAAATGTTCTTTGAGTTTTGGGAATAAAAAAAAGTCAGATGGGGCAAGGTCTGGGCTATAAGATGGATGTGGCAGCAATTCCCACTGAAATTCTCTCAAAACATCTTTTACAATTTGAGAAGAATGCACTGGGACGTTGTGATAGAAAAGAATTCCACGATGGAGTTTTCCTGGATGCTTTTCAGCTAATTTTGCTCTCAATTTTCTTAAAACTTCTACGTAATAGGCGCCTGTAACAGTTTTTTTACCTTCTAAAAAATCTACTTACACAACTCTTTCAGAGTCCCAGAAAGCAGTTGCCATTACCTTCTTGACAGACCTCTCAGACTTTTTGATTGGGCCAGATGATCCACATGGGAGCCACTGTTTGGACTGCTGTTTTGTTTCAAGATCATACTGTTAGACCCATGTTTCATCTCCTGTGATAATTTGATCAAAAAAGCGGTCTTCATCTACTTCAATTTTGAGCAAAATCGCTGTTGACAATTCACTTCTGAGATTGAGCTGATTTGGGTGCAATGCTTTTGGCACCCATCATGCAGAATTGAATGAGCTGAGCCAACTGATATGCCCACAGTCTCAGCTATCTGATAAACCGTCAATCGTCCATCTTCTTTGATTAGGTTCTCAACAAAATCAATTTTTTGATTGTCTTTTGAGGTTGTTGGTCTTCCAAGAACCTCATCATCTTCAACAGCTTCTCTACCATCTCAAAATCTTTCAATCCACTTGTAAACACAAGTTTTCTTCAGAGCATCATCTTTGTAAATGGTCTGCAGAGCTTGAATGATTTCCGTTCCTTTCCAACCAAGCTTTACCAAAAATTTGATATTGGTTTTTACCTCAAAATCCTTAACCTCCATGGGTTAAAAAAGTACCTTAAATAAACTAGCTCTTGACAACTTTGTTTACAAGCACAAAATGAGTGATAACAATTATTTGATCACAAAGAACATGCTTTTCACAGCTAGCATGCTAAAATACGTTTTTTCTTGCTGGCACTCTTGTCATGGTAGAATTCCACGTATTTTTGAATGCCCCTTGTATGTTCAATTCATGAAAAAGTTTGGTAATACAACAAAAACCAAACTCTTGTTGATGTAGTTTTGAATAAATATTGCTATTTATACTGGTATGTACTGGAACACCAATACCAAAATTATTTTTTTAAATTAAGATTCAGTTATTTTGTGCTTTTCTGTGCCAGTATAATTGTTAACAAACCAAAAGTTTTGTCGGCAATGTGGCTGAGTAAATAAAGTATTTTATTGATGGCAAATTTGCTTAGCATAATCTCCATACAAAGCCTACTTTTATAATTCATGGAAAACACAATTTGTAAAGCTTTCTATTTTAGGTGTTGGTATAAAAAAAACAAACTTAAATTAAGCTAAAAGTTTATGATTAATCAAGACAAGATACAAGTGTTTCTTGAGTATGTTTGACTAGCTCAATATTTATTAATTAATACAAATGCTTCAAGCTGGCTCAAGTGCATTTGTATTTTGATTAAATTGATTGACTTTTAACATTGTCGGCAGCATGGTCGAGTGGTTAAAGCACCGGACTGATGATCAACATGGTCTCGGTTCAAAGCCCACTTCCGCCATTCTGTGTTGTGTTCTTGGGAAAGACACTTTACGGCACTTTCTCCTGCTTGGTGGTCTTGACAAGCAGTTCTAAATTACAGTAATATCTCTACTAAATTACTAGTGAACAGCAATATCTTGGCATCTCTGGAAGCAGGTCGGGGTAATTGCTTACCCTATGTATAGTGCCTCCGTTGCTTTCCTGCGAGTCAGGAGGATAAATATAGAGATAAAATAAAAAAAACAAAAAAAAACAAGTAACAGTATTGCTGTACAAAGGACAGATTTTACTCTTAATTCATTTGTAGTTTCTGATAATGTTAGAGAATCTGATTTTCTTATTAAATTTGTGACTTATTAGTTTTTCTAAAGCAGTCAAGTAATGCAGCTTGAAGTGTGAGTTAAACTAGGATTTTATAAAGTAAATTCCATAAAAATAGCTCATGTAATTGTTAGATGTACTGCTGGCTTGTACAAAATGAAATCAAGCAAATCAAGTTTATAATACAAAAAATTTTTTTGCATGACTTTTCATTGATAATATTTATATTTTATTACTTTATCTCCTTTATCATTTCTTTTAACACAGTTTATTTCATAGTAAAGTTTGTATTGCTGTATACAGGTTTTACCAATGCCTGGTTAACAATTATAAAAGGTAGTTGATGGTTTTGATGTGACAATCAAGATTTCTTTATTTGTTAGTTAACATATGTAAGATTTTTATGATTTAAAAAATATTGGTGTTTTTATTCATGTGTACTTGGTCATGTTTTTCCATTGCTTTCTTGTCTTATAAGATGGCAATTGACTTCTGGTAATCTGCTGGTCTTGGCTTTTTATTGAGCCATGCAAAAAACAGCTGCTTAACAATAATTGATAAGCCAGACTGCGTGAAAACTACACAGTAGCATGTTATTGCAGTATTTGGTTTGACTTTTTTCCAGACCCAAAGCAGATCCGGATCTCATAATACTGAAGCAATGTGGATCTGGTATGGACCTGGTTCTTTTTCTTGCAGACCTAGACCAGATCCAGATCTTACTTTATGTGGATTCGATCAACTTTGATGCACAGCATTCAAAGAAACAAGAACAAGAAAGTCCAAGTAGAGATAAAAAGACAATAACGGCTGATTCTGCACTAGACCTGACACTTTACAGCACTTTCCTCTGCTGGGCAGTCTTTGCAAGCAGTTGTAAATTTTATTCATATCTTTATAAAACAAATATAACATTTCAACTGGACAGCAATATCTTGGTTGGCATCTTCAAAAGCTGTGTGGGATAATTTCTTGCCTTATTTATAGCGCCTTGGTTGCTTTCCTGCAAGTTATAATGAAATGAAATGGTTTTAGAAAAGCAATTTAGAAAGTTGTATTTTAGTTTATATTTTACCACTTAATCAGCTGAAAAGCTGATGTGGTTATTGAATTTAAAGGTGTTTCAAAATTCACTTATATTGATTTACAAGTGTAGTTGTTGAGTACTATTGTGAATTTTTAAGTTTGATCCATCAACTTACATGATAGTAGTATATAGTACATCATCTAACATTGCTATAAAGTGCTCAATAACTTTGTTAGAGCAAGTAATCTGTATTGCTGTAGGCTTACTGCTGCAAAGATCTAATTAATTAAGTATATATAGTATAAATGTTTTGAAATGTGGATACACTTTTTACATATATAAGGATTTAATTTCTCTTGTTTTTATATATACCTTTGATATTTGTAATTATTATTTCAGCAAATAACTGGTAATCAAACATTTTGTCTAATAATTAGCTTTTTCAGTAACTTGCAGTAAAAGCAGCATATAGGTTTTTTTCTAATGATAGAAACTATTTGCATTGTCTTGTGGTTATGTGAGCTTTACTCTGCATAAATAGAAAGTAAAAAGCATTACTCATATTTTCTGGTAATTGATATAGGTACCCATACTGATAATTTGTATGGAAATGAATATTTATTATATCGTGACGAGATTAAATTTTGTATGTGGAGCTATTCAAATATTATGATTAGTAATTGGCTTCAATTAATTGGATGTGCTGCTATATTATGGCTGATTAATTAGCAAGTTGCAACTAATTTGCTTATTGCTGCAGCATTAGTTTTTAGGACATATATGCAATTTTATTAACATGGAATCAGATTGTAGTTGGATCATGGGTCACAGAAAATTTTTGGGAGTCAGATTAGAGTTGGAGTTTAAATCAATGGAGTCAGACTGGACTTGAACTTCAAAAAAATTGACTTTGCTTATCTCTGCCACCATTAGCATATCCTTATAAAAAAAATTAAGATCATGCTCTGCATGTACTGTTTAAATGTTATTTTTTGATATTAGTAAATTGATGTTTAGAGAAATTGACTGTCATAACAATGAAAGTGAATTGCCTCATCACTTTTCATCAAAAAACTGCTCTTCTGTACCACATGAAGTAGAAGGTGAGAATTATTGATACAAAGTTTTCTATGTAAATAATATTTGTGGGTATTAATGTAACTATTATTTGATAGAGTATTATGCATAATTATTTTGTTATTGCTCATTTGCAATAATGTTTTACAACAGAGAATTTGCATTTTCTAGATTATATTTCTTCAGTCAAACTACACTTGTAGCATGCAGCACCGCAGTTTGATTTATTGCTGATAAACAGTGTGGAATAGTCTCGCATTCAAGTCCTTATTTTAAATGACTTATACATACCAAAACCATTGTCAATTCTGATTAGGTCTAAAGTCTTATTTTTAAAAGACTGGTAACTTTAATTTGTTATCAAAATTTATTATGTAGACTTTATTCACCAAACTTTATTACTGTAATTAATTTTATATTTGTGCCTACCAAAAAGAACATATTCAAAATTGACTAGGGTTTACGTTAACTTGTCCGAAAAATCATGATTTATCTCATCTTAGTTTATTAGCATTGCCACTGTTTTATTTAATTTTGACCTGCAATGAATGCATAAATTTAAAACAAAATCATGAATGACTTGCAGTTACAGTTATAGTATGGCCCAGATTGTAGGTGTTTTCTCGCAGTCTGGGCTGTGAGTAAGTTGGTTCATTGGTGTTAAAAATTACGGACCGAAACCGAACCTACCAAAATGAAAGGGTATTCATCCATTCCAATGTTCAGTGTGGGTGTGCTAGTCAGCAAATGTCCTTTTCAGGATGGGGCAATACCAGGATAAAACTGCTGTTTTCAGGGCACATTGCCAACAAGTTCTGAAGACCCACTATTCTTCAGCTGAACATCGAAGGCCTCACTGCAAGCAAGATGAACGTTCTTCATCACCTCACTATGCAGCTGAGGCACTTGTCATGCTACTGCAGGAGACCCATTGCACTGATGCAGAGAAGTTGGTACTTCTGAACTACCAACTAGCTGGGTCTTCTTTAAGAAGGAAGCATGGCCTTGCCATGTTTGTCCACGAGCGACTGAGATACATGCTTTTGGACCAATCTCCACTGACATCAGAGATCATGTAGCTGTGTGTGGATGTTGATGGTTATAAAATAGTCAATGTCTACAAACCACTGCTAACATGATTGCAAACCCTGGATCTCCCAGTGTTTCCTCACCCCTGTCTTTACACTGGCAATTTTAACTGTTGTCATGCTGACTGGGGTTATGATGACAACAGTCCGGATGGTGAGTGCTTGGCTGGCTGGGAAAGTATTAATTGTCTTGCCCTCCTATATAATGCCAAGGATGCTGCCAGTTTTTATTCCAGTCACTGGAACACTGGCACCAATCCAGATCTAGCTTTCACTAGCATAGGTCCAAACAGTCACTTACCGGATACACGTGTCCTTGAAAAGTTCCCTAGGTCACAACATCGACCTTTGCTTATTACACCACCAAGGTTGGCTATGGCAATGCCAAGCATACCTGTTAAGCGATGGAGCTTCCGCAAGGCCAAATGGAGTCACTACATTGCTTTGACAAATAAATTTGCAAAGACTTTGTTGCTGCCTGATTCACTTGGTGTGGATGCAGCTTATCAGGACTTTTGTAACACCAATAAGAAAGCAGCCAAAAAGACTATCCCACGCGGGTATTGAAATAACTATATTCCGTGTTGGGATGCAGAGTGTGAATCCCTGTATAAAACCTTTCTGCAGTCTCCTCAGGGAGATGACTCAAGTTTGGCTGCTACAGCTCTGCTTGCCAAACTTGACAGAAAGTGGAGGGATCGATGGTCCAAGGCATTTTGGAGCATTGACTTCTCACACTCTAGTCGAAAAGTATGGAGTATTTTGAACAATCTTACTGGTAGGTCATGACACTCTCCTCGTCACTGTCCTGTTTCAGTTGATGCTATTGCATCTCAGCTGATTAGAAATGGGAAATACAAGGCTGCTGACTGCAAGTCATCTTGACTTGTCTCTCAAGAAGTGTCTGACCTTTGGAGGGCCACAACACCAGATGCAGTAAATATCTCTGACAATTTTTCACAGAGAGAATTTGCTGCTGTCCTCCAACATTTAAAACCAGGTAAAACTCTGGGCCCTGGTTCCATCTGCTCAGAGCTTATACTCCATGCTGGAGCTACTCTGAAGTCCTGGTTACATGAGTTCATTTCTTCCTGTTTGCACCGACTGAAAATTCCCAAGATCTAGAGAAGAGCGCTCGTGGTCGCAATCCCAAAACCAGCAAAGCCCGTGGGGGACCCAAAAAGTTATTGACTGATATCTCTTCTTTATGTCCCCTACAAGATCCTCGAGAGGCTCATCTACGCCTGCGTTAAACCATTAATCGATCCACTGGTCCCTAAAGACCAGGCTGGGTTCCGATGCGGGAAGTCAACCATAGATCAAGTTGTTCTGCTAACCCAGAACATTGAGGATTCTTTTGAGGCTAAAAAGAAGGCCGGTGCCGTATTTGTCGATCTGACAGCTGCTTATGACACTGTCTGGCACCATGGCCTTATCTGCAAGCTGCTGAGACTACTTTTGGATAAGCACATGGTCAGAATGATTATGGAGCTTGTCCAAAATCAAAGTTTCACCCTTACTATTGGTGACAGCAAGCAAAGCAGGCTACACCATCTTAAAAATGGCATTCCTCAGGGATCGGTCTTGGCTCCCTTTCTATTTAACATCTATATATACGATCTTCCTTCCATGATTTCCAGAAATTTTGCTTATGCTGATGATTTAGCATTGTTGCACTCTTCTGGAAACTGGAAGGACTTGGAAGGGACTTTAAGCCAAGACATGTCTACACTTTTAGTGTATCTCCAAACTTGGAGATTGAAGCTCAGTCACACTAAGACGGTGATGGCAGCCTTTCACTTAAATAACCGAGAGGCCAAACATGAGCTAAAAGGTCTACAACAACAATAGACTTTTACTGTTCTGTCCAATCCTACTTATTTTGGGGTAAAACTGGACAGATTGCTCATGTTTCATTACCATCTAGTGGCATTGCACAAAAAACTATCCTCGCATGTCACACTGTTGAGGTGACTCATGGGCTCGGGATGGGGTGCTGGTGCTAAAACACTACGCATAGCTACTTTATCTGTAGTCTACTCAACAGCTGAGTACTGTGCGCCAGTCTGGTGTCACAGTGCTCACACTCGCCTCATCAACAGTGTCGTGAACGATGCCTTGCACATAGTCACTGGATGCCTGTGTCCCACTCCAACTGACCACCTACTTGTACTCTCAGGCATCCAGCCAGCTGAGCTTTGCCGAATGGGAGCAACACTCTCCTTGGCTTACCGTGGATGTCTGGATCCCAATCATATCTTGTATGGTCTTTTAAGTGGGTCCTCAGATACTTGCCAAGTGAGACTAAGATCCAGATTCCTGTGTGTGCCAGCTGTGCGGAATCTTTTGGACAACCTTGCCAGACTTGGCATCCGTGCTTCTGAATGGACAAATCACAAATGGAAAATGGAGTACTGTGAAAATGCTTTCAGGCTCCGTGCTTTTGTGTCCGGGACCGATGCCAGGCCTGTTGGGATGGGCTTACCATGAGCAGCTTGGGTTAAGCTCAATCGCCTGCAGACTGGTGTTGGGCGATTCCATTCATCCATGCACAAATGGGGTCTTGCTCCTTCACCGAATTGCGAGTGTGGCACCTCTGAGCAAACCACAGACCATGTTCTAACACCATGCTCTATACATCAGGCACCACATGGAGCACGAGGTCTGACAGTTTTGGATGATGAAACCCGATGCTGGCTTAATAACACCACTGCCAGCATCTGATTCTGATTTAGGCAGTTCAGCAATCTGGGGTAGTAAAAGGATAAACCCTTGATTCCAGTCCTGTTTGTGTCTGACCTGGAGTGGATACCCTTCAAACGACAATGACGAGTTACAGTATATTGTAGAAAAGTTCTTACATGACTTATTTTTATGCAAATAAGGCGAGAATAGTGTCAAAAAGTGTTATGGGATAATCTAATTTATTCTATATAGTGATATTTGATATTTAATTAACTAATATGTTTAATAGGAGTTAAGAGTTGTGGTTTAGTAGTTTCAATGCATTGTACATCAGGCATCAAAAGTTGCACCTATGAGCAAAATGCTGTTTTTCAGGCACAAAGATTTTAGACCAAGATCTTGGCTTTTCCTGCCTTGCTGTTAAGTTTTTTTTAACTTTTAAGTGTTAAAGGCAACACATCATAATTATTTTTATTCTGCTGTAAGTTTAAGTTTAAATTACAATATTTTTGTTTAAATTTTATTTTTTTCACATTATATAGTCTTTTTGACTGAGGTTCTTAAAGTGGGAGGCATGAAAGGTCATAAGGGGAGTGTGAGTAACTGGCTGCAAACTGAATAGATAGCTGCATTGATTTAAAATAAATGGAAAAAAGAAAAGGTATGACAGTGATAATCAAGCTTAAAGTATAGTTTTATACATATTTGTTGTTATGTTCAAGGCTGATATATTTTTAGTATGACAGGCATAGTGGTACTAGCCAGGGGAGGATGATAGATTAATAAATTAATCCAACCTAAAATGATTCAGATCAAAGTGAAGACTTTTAGATTACTACCATTTTGGGAAGAAAATTGTGAAACAGAGACAGATTTAAGATGGAGACTTTTTTATGAGATTACTATATTTTATGAAAGAAAATGGAGAAACCCAACACAGACTTAAGGTAAAGACCTTTTATTGTCAAGGGTAGGCATGAGTTTTGTTTGCATGAAGAAAAGGGGCATGTCAAAATAATTTTAAGAATTCATGCCCTATTTTTTTTTAATTTTAGCCAGTAGCACCAGTGCAATGCATGGAGCTATCACTTATTTACTCTGTATTAGTGGTAAATGAGGTGGCTACACTAATTGGCTTAAAGAAGGTTGTTAAATGATCTTTTGGTTTATTTTGATTTGAGTAACAGTTTATTTGCACTCTGGCCATGTTGAAGAAATTATGAATGAAAGAAGCATAAAGTAACTTTTAAGCTAGTTTTTAACCTTGCATATTTGAATTATCTCAGTGGTTCTCAACCTTTTTTGTTGCATGCCTCCATTTGCCTATTTTGAATCTTTTAATTCCTCCCCTACTGTATAAAGTACCCATTCGAGTCACTACTAGACGAAATAAGTAAATACACATATTCAGAGATGCATTTATTTGAACTTTTGAATTAATGCGATGCTTGTTGTTTCCTATCAGAAAGCATCCGAATACGAGGTGCAGTCTGAAAGAGTGCACATTGTAAGTCATCTTCAACATAAAGTCTATTTCTTTGTTTGCTTTTAATTTGCAGCAAAGAAGAAAATCCAGACTCGCACAGATAAGTCAAGACAAAGGGAATAAGAATGTGAAGGGCTTTTTCCATTGTTTTATGGTAAGAATCTTTTATCGCGACCCAGAATTGTGACAGAAGTTTCTCTTCATATTCTTGCCGTGCAGTAGAATCATTGATAAGCTCCAAAAATTCGTCCTGGCAATCATCAGCAAGCTTTTTAACTGGATATTTAAAAGGATTTCTTACGAAGTCAAGATCTTCATCAGTGGTTTCAGGAAAATACCTCTCCAACTCGCTTTCAAGAACTGAAAGATGTTCCAGAATTCCATTTTTTATGTGATCGGGCATGCCCTCTGGTCTTTCATCAAGGAGTATATCCAACTTTTCAAACATTGTGTAATTGTGCATTTCCACTTTTCTTTTCCAGTTTGCCAGTTTGGATTTAAAAGCTCTCAGTGCATCAACAAATATAATGATGTTAGTGTCCTTGCTTGCATTCAAAGATTCAGTTTGTTCAGTTGTTCAAATATGTCATGTAAGTAAGCAAGTGAAAGTATCCATTCTTTATCTTCCAGCCAGGAATAGTACATCACCTTGTTTTTAAGTTGACAAAATTTTTTCAGTTTGTCTTTCAATTCAAAAAATCGTTGGGTAACATTCCCTTTGGAGAGCCATCTGGTCTGAGTGTGGTACAGTAGTATCAAGTGCTCAGAATCTAGGTCCATACATAGCTTCTTAAAAAGCCAAGAATTTAGTGCTCCAGCTTTAATGAAATTAACAATCTGTATCATCTCATCTAACACCTTTTGCAATGCATTAGGCAAAGTTTTGGAAGCTAAAACTTGCCTATGCAGCATGCAGTGAACATTCCTGCTTTTTGGTGCTTTTATCTTCACCAAAGCCTGGAAGCCAGAGTGGCATCCCAACATTGATGGAGCACCATCTGTGCAACAACTAACAAGATTTTTCCATTCCAAATTCTTGAATTGAAAAAAGTTGAAACCTTCTTTAGAATATCTGCTGCTTTTGTAGTTGTTTCTAAAGATGAGCAGAATAGAAATTCTTCCTTGAAAGTGTCATTGTAGATATATTTTGTAAACACCATTAACTGTGCACATGAAAAAATGTCTGTTGATTTGTCAATTTGAATCGCAAATAGACCAAAAGCAGCATTTTTGATTTCCTCTACGACTGGCATTTGATATCATCAGACAAATCTTTGATTCTTTGAATTGTGCTATTGGAAAGAGGATTTGATGCTAGCTTTCTTTCAGCATCTTTTCCCAGCATTATATCAGCCATTTTTAGAACACAAGATTTGGTTAAAGTTTCTCCAATAGGGTGCGGCTTTTTCTGTTTTGCAATTTCAAACGCCACTGCGTATGAAGCTTCTACAATCTTGCACTCTCTGGTAAAAAATTCTCCTAAAGCATCCAGTCTCATTTTCTTCAAAGCTCTGCTTTGTCGTTCAAAATAGGTTTTTTCTTTATCTTTGTTATGCGGGTGGACATTATGCAAGTGCCGTTACTGAGAACTTTGTTACAAAGTACACACTGTGGTCTTTCTTCGTTGTTAACCACGATAGATGTAAAACCATACTGCAAATAAGACTCATCATACTTTTGGTTTTTGATACTCATCTCAATAATTATTAATAATTAGCTTGGCTAAACAGTGACCTTTACAATCTGCAATATAAAGCAACAAGTTACCTGTACTAAACTTCAGTGTTACGCATATAGGCCTATAGGCTGAAAGTAGGACCATCGACACCAGTTAATTGCCACAATGTTAATTCAATGTTATTAGCTTATTTAAACACTAATTCTTGAAACGTTAAGGGTAAGTTATGCATATTTTGCAATAAACATATTAATTTAATTATACAATTAATTCAAAGAAAAAAAACAGGTATGACTTACCACAATCAGATTACTTAATTACGAAATAAACCTAACCCTACTCTAACTAAGCAACAGCATATTTAAACACAAGAAAACACTTCCTAACCCTAAACTAGCTAAAACTCAACTGACCACGTTTTATGAATATCTTTGTCTTAATACATTATGAGGTAATCAAAATTGTAGGGTTTCCACATGTCAAATAAAGAAAACGCAGACGTGATATAGGATAATTCTCAAATCAGCAACTATAATAAATCTCACCGTAACAAGGGGGATGGCATGCCGTCCAAACATCCCCCCTAGTTGTGCCCCTGAGTGTATCATAGTTAAGGTCGTGTCACAAGAAAGACTAACAAGCATTAAAATTGATTATTTTCTTGCTGGTGTTTGTACAATGTCTTAATCGCATAGAAACGTTGCAAAACAAATTGGCAATCTACAACGTGGTCGAAAGGTAATCACATAAATCAGTTAAATGCATATATCAGATAATCGCATAAAATGCCTGGCAAATTGAATATGCGATTAACCGATTTCGTCTGTAATATAAAATTTCTAATTCGACTTTTGGGTGATATGTGTAAGTGTTACGTAATAATAACAAATGTCATCAATCAAAAATTTCAAAAAATCGCCCTAGTATCGTATAACACAAAGTATAAAATGCACAAATTCCTCCCCTGAAATCCTGAAATTCCTCCCCATTTGAGAACCGCTGAATTATCTGAAGTATTAAAACATTTTAAATAAAACTTATTGAGTTATATGAAGATTATATTGTTAAATCTTAATTTAACAAAAAAAAAAATTTGCAAAATTATGGAAGCAAGCAGAAGAATATCCCCACCTTACATTGATTAATATTGTATTTGCAATGACTTTTGTTACATGACCAAATCAAAAATGTTTTGAAAGCTTAGATGACAAATAAGGACCTTGAAAATGAATTATATTCTTGCTTGAACCAAGTATCCCAATGCTGGTTCAACAAAAAGAAGTTTGGAAAAGTCATTAAGTGATTAAAAAAATCAAGAGATTAATAAATTTTTTTATATTTTCTTTATAATCTTTTAAAAATTTTATGCAATTATAACAATGTATTTATGGCCCAAAAAGCTGCAAAATAGCTGTTATGTTGGATCTTGGATATTTATTTACAACCATTATGTTTACCTAAAAAGTTGAAAATAGATTAAACATCAATTATATAACATTTAATGATTAATAACTAAGCTTATTATAAAATGCATTTACAAGAAAAAGAAAAAAAAGCTATATTGTACTTTACACTAATTGCTTGGTTGAGGCTAATTACTGAAAATGTTTTTTTAGGATTGGATATAAAAGTACATGATATTTTGCTGAGAAAAACTAAAAACAATTTGATTGAATTACAATATGCTTTTGAACATGGTCTTGAAGAACTACATAATAACAATACAAGTCAAAATTTTAATAAAGTCAAATCTCGTTTAATGATGCAACTGCTGTAAGTTTATTGCTGGAGTTATATTTTATAAAAGATAGCAACAAAAAAACACTTAAATTCATTAACAATAGATTTAAATCCAAAACTTCGATTTTTATTTTCATTTCATCTTTATATTTATCCTCCTGGCCCCCAGGAAAGCATTGGAGGTGCTATAGATAGGGCAAGCAATTTTTCTCACCTGCTTCTGGAGATGCCAAAAATTGCTGTCCAATTAAAATGTTTTTATATTTTGGTTTTAGTTTTATAGAGATATGACTTTAATTTGGAACTGCTTGCCAAGACCACCAAGTAGGAAAAAGTGTTGTAAAAGTGTCTTCTCAAGAACATAACAGAATGGTGCCATTAGGTTTTGAACTCAGGCCATGTTAATTACAATTACAGTACTCTTAATCACTTGGCAATACTGCCAACTAGTAAATAAGCCAGTAAGTTTTATGTGCGATATGTTTCACTTTGAATTACCACCTAAGCATTTTTTAAAAAATAGCATATATTAAATTAAATTTTGTTTGATTAATAAAAATAACACTCTTTCGCGACAGGTGGAGCCATATGAGATCGTTTGATGTCACTCAACTGAGCACACAGCTTGAATTTATTTGCTAAAATTTCCAAAAAATCCTCTGTGTGACATCACAATGCCCAAGCAAATGCGCACGTCCGTTTATACACCGCTTATCACTTTATCACTTACTTATCAAATCTATGCAAAAAGATGTAAAGCTGTTATTAAAAATATGTGGATATAGCTCAAAATATTAGATTTTTAAATACAGTGATAGAAATTTTTTTAAAAATAAATGATGCTATATTTTTGTTGACAAGCTATATTTTTGCAATCTATTTAATAATTAATAATTCAGAAATAAAATAATGCATACTTTTTATGATATAAAAATTTAAAAATGCATATAATAAAAGTATACAAATTTGAATTTATTTAATGCTATTTTTTAAAAAACCTTTAGGTGATGCTAAACTTTTGGCCACTGCTGTATACTTCTAGGTTTTTAAAAAAATTTTGAAATCGCTTCATTTTATCATAGAGCCGCAGTGGTAGAAGTTGAAGATATGTACTTATTTAATGAAGAATGGAGACGAAAAGAAGCAAATGAGTTAACAGAACTCATTCAAACCAACATTTATTTTCTTCAAGTAATTACTTGTAGAAGTTAAATGTAGCTGGATTATTCTTTCCACAAATTATTGTTGATTGAATAAATTTACATAGATTATACAGTATATGGCATTTTTATGTTGGAGATTACCAGGGCTGGGGAGCCAGCCTTATTTAGGTTAGGATCCAGCTCCGGAGCCAATTAATTTTAAACTTCAACTCCAGCTTTAAAGCCAATGCTTGACTCTAGCTCAGCTCTGGCTCCAGCTCCAGCTCCAACTTGATAATACATTTATAAATATTGGCCAATAAAGGATAACTAGATAATATATCGATCATCAAAAATTTACTTGCATTTTGCTACTACCCTAAAATCAATTACATATTATTCAAGGGCTTAATATTACACAAGGGTTCAATGGGTAGAGTTATATATTTTCCAAGGGTTCTATGAATTATACATATATTTCAAATGAAAGAAGAATTGATATATTCAACACATTTATATACAAAACAAATTGTCCAAACACAATCATTCCTGCAGATATCCATGCTCACAAAAAGTCACTAAAAATTATGGTATGCACTGACCAAAGGTCATAGAGGAGAACTGATTGAATAACTCATATCACATCACATTAAATACAAATACTCAACACGTTGATCACTGAATCAAACACAACAGCCTACTTCACCAGACATCACTGCTTCAGCAGACTTGCATGATTGCACTAGCTAGAAGACCATCCCCTCCTGCACATCAAATTATTTATTGTTACTCACTGCTCTCAGTATACATCACAAGACCAAAGCAACTCCATCTCACTTTACTAAAATAATAACAAACTACCAAAAATCCAATTGGACATCATTTAAACATCATGTTGAAGATCTTATCTTTTACAGACCCCACTCCACAAATGTCAATAAGGTGTCCATGAGACAAACAAACATCTTGTCGAGGCAATACTGGATGCCGGCAGATTCTTCATTCTTAAAGAAAATCAAAACAGCACAAATTGCACTCACTTGCCAAGGCATATCTGCAAGCTCATCTAACAATGTAATCTCACTTGCAAACGAAACAAATACCCCCAAATCATTGCTTTAACAATCACATAAATACTTAAAATACATAAACACAAAACAAAGCTGTGGTAAAATTTATATTAAAAACAACTGTGGTAAAATTTACCTCTGGAGGAATTTATCGTTCACCCCTAAAACACCTAGGGTCACTTTCCATCAAATTCTCACAACTATGTACAACACTGCCCCCAACACTAACACAATATTACATCTTGAGAAAAGTGACCCAACCATTTCTATTTTAAAATCAAATAAGGAGCACAACATTGGCACAAGCTACCGATCCATATCACTTTTTCACCCATTAGCAAAGCACTAGAGAAAGCGCTATTACTATAAATAACAGAAAAATTCCAGTTATTTCTCATCAATATAGATTTAAATATACTCATAAACACTCAACATACACTGCTTTGCATAACATCTGCCACCAAATCAAAAAAGATTTTAACATTCCAAGGTAACATCATACTGTAGCAGTAGCTTTGGACATGAGCAAGGCATTTGATGCAGTGAACAAAAACAAACTTATACTATAACATTCCAAATACCGTCATTAAGTTCAAAGCCAACTGCATTTAAAGGACAACTAGCATGCACTCAATACAATGGCACACTCTCAAAATTCAAATAAATCCACAAGGTGGAATTCGGTCTCCAACATAATTTTAAAATTTACATTTCTGAGATTACCCTCCTCCCAAAATATGTACAAATCTCAACATAAGCCGATGACATAACAATCACAGCATCTCACACCTCTTGTCATGCACTGATCTTATGAGGCACCAAAGAATCTCTTTGTAGATGGTTTGGTTCACTGTTTGGCCTTGGGGTAGGAAATTGAAATGAAAACAGATTCCTTATGCGTGACAAGAAGCAGAGCCTTTGGGAAGCCCTCGCATGGGCGCTCCATCACGATAATGTCCCTACTCACACAGTATTTGTCAGTTTCTTGCAGAAAGAAACATTGCAACTTTAGAACACTCCCCATATTTCCCTGATCTGGCCCTGTGTAACTTTTTTCTCTTCCCTAACATCAAATCTTTTCTGAAGGAAACCCATTTTTGAATAAACATTTGGTGGTACAGAATTTGAAGATTGCTTGAAGTAAAAGATTTTTCTTCCCAAAGCTTTTCATCTGACACTCTTCAGGGGAAATCGTCAGAATGAAGTAGAATTGAAACCGAACTAATTTATAAAGGAAGAAAGTAGAGTTCTCATTGGCTGAAAGAGTCAACCAATGAGAGAAAAGATTAAGAAATTTTCAACGAGTATACGAATTCTTTTTGTTTACACAGAAAGGGATTGAGAGATTTGATGAAAGTCGCTTCAAGAGCAGAAAGGTGAAAGGAAGAGCGACCTTGAGCGAGAATAGAAAAGAAAAGAATTTTGTGTTGCTACTTGCTGCATATGAGACACAAACATTTAAGGCCTGCAAGACAAAACTAGTGTCCTACCAATGGGCACCCATCTCAAACTCCATGCTACTCATCTTAAACAAATGATTCAAATATAAACACACCTTTACATTGCCTTAGAACACATTTAGATCCACAAATTAATTGACTTTCAAATTAAAAAAAATATAGTGTTAGGAGCAGGAGCCAGCAAAAGTTTTGATGGCTCTGGCTCCTCCAAAATTGGCTGGCTCCAGGCTCTGGCTCCCCAGTGCTGGACATTACATGGCATTTTTATGTTATAGATAAATTTACATATTATTTTATGCCCAATTATTAGTGCAATGTTCAATTAATTATAACCATGGCACAAAAGAATATAGCAGTAGTAATTGTATGTTTTTCTACTTTGTTTTAGAATCCGGAAAATTGTTCTAATGCTAAAACATTGACTTGCAAGGTTCTTGATGATTGTGGTTTTGGCTGTCAGTTGCATCACTTTACATACTGTTTCATGATTGCTTATGGTTTGCAACGAACACTGTTTTTTGATTTTGCTTTAAATTGGGAAGCTTTCTTTTTGCCACTAAGTGGTACTTGTACAAAAGTTTCAGGTTCCATAATAAAATGGAAAGGTGATAATTCAATTTTATTATTGTATTAAAATTATTTATTATGATTGTTGCTATGGCAAAATTGTCAAAAGTTTAAAGCAGTTTCCGTAATTTAATTTTTGTAATATTTTCATGCAGGGATTGGTCGATCAGAAAATGCCCAAAATATTTATTTTAACCAATATGGAAACATTGACCCCGGTATTTTGCCTCCTTTTCGTCCTCTAGGTTTTCCTGAAGATATTAGCCAACGCCTCTTGCGATTTCATGGTAATCCATCAGTATGGTGGGTAGGACAGTTTATTCACTACTTGCTAAGACCGCAGCCATGGCTCAAAGAAATCTATGACAATATGATGAAGAAAATTGGTTTAAACAATACTTTTGCTGGGTACACTCTTTTTGTACGTTACTTTTTTTTACAGTGTATGACAGGACTAAAGCTGCATTTTAAGTATAAAAAAATTGTACATTGCATAAAATCACTTTAAAAAACTTGTGTCTCAATGTCTATTTATATCTTATAAATCAACTTGCTTTATATGTTGCAGTGTGCTTATTGATTATTACTAAGTAGCTTTTAAAATATTAATAGGCCAACTTATATTTTTTGTTTAATTCTGTGATTGTCCCTTACATTGGTTGCTCATGTTAAGCATTGTTTTTAGCATTCATGTTCGTCGGAGTGATAAAATAATGTTAAGTGAAGCAGGTTACCATAGCATTGAAGAATATATGAAACCTGTCACTATATGGTATGACAAGCTTGACTTAAAGTTATCAAGAATTAAATCTTCCAAAAAGGTTGCACGAATAGTTTACTTGGCATCTGATGATCCATCAGTTCTTTCCAAAGCTAGAAAAAAGTAAGAAGTTTTTTGCCTATTATCGAAAGCCATAAGTATTTTTAAAGGAATTTTTAAGATATACAGTAATTAGTATAATTTAAATATTATTACACGATTTAGCCGGTGGTTCAGAAAAAAAAAATTGTAGTCTTCTGATAACTTTTGACTATAAGCTGGGTAAATCAGCAACTTTTTTCTAAGCATCGCTTAGTTTGATTTTGAGCCAGTTATAAATTTCTAATTTTTAGTTAAAACGATTTTAAACGTCGCGTAAGTTTTTCGTGAAAATAGCTGACAAAAAGTTTTTTCCGTGATTATATGCTAGAAAAAACGATGCTATTAATGGTTGATGAAGTCCAAAAATTTGGCGACCATTGATCTCCAAATCAATCGTCGACTTGTTATAAAAGCCTTTCGCTTAAATAGCCTAAAGCATAAAACTCTGTTACGATGTATCAAGCACAATAGTGACATCGCGATGGAGTAGATAGGAACCATTGATCTCCAAATCAATCGTCGACTCCAAATCAAACGTCGACTTGTTATAAAAGCCTTTCACTTAAATAACCTAAAGCATAAAACTCTGTTATATAACTTTGCTGCAAAGTTACGAATGTATCAAGCACAATAGTGACATCGCGATGGAGTAGATAGGAACGTTGCATTGATTACGACCGCGATTCACATGGTTCCGGTTTCAACTTCTGCTCTCATGATAAGAGGACTTTTCTTTTTTTGGCAATCTCGGCTGGAAGTTCAATCGAATTTTATGTATTTGAATAAGGATAAAACAGACTGTTGTGGTTTTTTGAAAAGCAATTAAATAAATTTTGTATTAAGTTACTCTGATCTTTTCATTGAGCACTCTGCAAGGAAGATTGATTTACTCTTGCAATTATATACGTATAATTATTGTCATAAGTTTGGAACTCATGACAAACCACCTTAAGATTATAGTAGTCTTGTACTTCACCTTTCTTATTTAAACCCGCAGTGTTTTTAGTTAGTTTTTGTTTTTGTTTAAGATCTTAGCCCAACTGCCAGTTACTGTATGTGTTGTGTTTACTAGGTATGTTAATTTATTTTGTTATTTAGAGTACTGTGATTTTTAAGTTAATTAAAGCTAACCTTGTTAGTAGTTTAAATTCATGTCAATTTAATTAACTTAAAAATGGATCGTCTATTGAGGCCAGCCAAGTGAGAAGCTGATCCAAATGCTCCCGACTCTAAACAAGTCTTCAAACATTGGCGAAAAACCTTCGAGAGGTTTGTCGCAGCCGTTTAGAATGGTCGCGATGAAAATGATCCTGAAATGGATAAATACGGACTAATAATTAATTACGTTAGCTCTTCCGTGTATAATTATATTGAAGGAACTAATAATTACGGACAAGCAATAACCTTGCTTGAAAGAGCCTACATAAAACCTCGAAATAAAATTATGGCTAGGCATTTACTGTCAACGCGAACTCAACTGCCTGGGAAAGCATCAACGAATTTCTTGACGACCTACGTCGGCTGGCCAAAGACTGCGACGAGGCTGTGGACGCTCAGACGCACCAGCAAAACATTATTCGAGATACATCTATTAAAGGCTTAGAATCTGCAAATATTCGTCAACGATTGCTTGAACAAGACGACATCACTCTTCAGCGATCTTTGGACCTAGCCTTGTCCCTCAATCAAGCTCAGGAACATGCCACACGACTTAATCGTGTCGAACACGTAGCGACTACTCAAGAGATCGGGCACGACGTTACTCAGGAAGAATACCAAATCCCTCCTCCTGCTTCCACTTTGTCTACTATGAAAAGAAACTTCCGCGCAAAAAAAATGTTTCTTTTGTGGAGGTCTCGTTCACAATCGAGATAGATGCCCTGCAAAAAATATACAGTGCTTTTCGTGCGGTAAAATTGAACACTTTTCACGAGTATGTCGCGCCAAGAAAAAGATCAAAACTAGCGCCTCTACGTACGATCTTATCGTTTCAAGCACCTTTTGCGGGGTTTCCCAAGTGCCTAAAGGCCTCTGTTGTCGAAGGAAGTGTTGATGCAGTTAGTGTCCAAATACTTATGGATACAGGTTCCTCCGAAAGTTACATCGATCACCGGTTGTTAAAAGGACTTAAACTTTCTCTTGAAGGGGAGCCTTCTGCTATTAATATGGCGTCTACCTCACATTCTGCGCAAGTTAAAGGAGCAGTTCTTGTAAACCTTAAAGTATTCAACAATAACTACCCAAAATTTAAACTTGGGGTTATGGAAGAACTATGCGCAGACGTAATCTTAGGACTAGATTTTATGAAACTGCACAGCGAAATAGAATTTAAAATGCATGAACCTCAAGAAGCTATATCCGTTAAATAAGTCTTGCAACGTGATGGCTGCTAAAATCGAACCAACAAGAATTTTTCGATCTATATCCCCAGATTGTGTTCCTGTCGCGACTAAATGTAAAAGGTATAGTGAATCTGAAAAAAATTTATCAAAGAAGAAATTTCAAGACTTCTTGAAGAAGGCATCATCGAACCATCTCATTCTTCATGGCGTTCACAGGTACTTATTACTAAAGATGAAAATCATAAAAAGCGTATGGTCATTGATTATTCCCAAACAGTTCACCGCTTTACGCATTTGGACGCATATTTGGTTCCGCGCATAGATGAACTAATAAACGAAATTGCGAAATTAAAGTATTATAGTACTGTCGATTTAAAATTCGCGTGTTATCAAATCCCATTGGCAACGGAAGATCGAAAATTTACCGCTTTTGAAGCTAATGGAAAACTACACCAGTATTGTCGCATGCCTTTTGTGGTGACCAATGGAGTATCAACCTTTCAACGAATTATTGACAATCTTATCGAAAAGTACAAATTAAAGAAACCTACGCTTATCTAGATAATATTACAGTTACTGGGCGTGACAAAGATGAACATAACCAAAATTTAAAAGCGCTTTTAAATGCTGCAAGTTGTGAAGGGTTCACGTTAAACGAGAAAAAATCTGTGTATTCCGCTACCGAATTAGACTTATTAGGTTATAGAGTTTCTCACAACACCATAAAGCCTGGTCCTGCGCGACCTCAACCTCTAATAAACCTTCCAGTCCCTTCAACAAATAGGAACTTAAGCGTTGCTTAGGAATGTTTGCTTATTACGCTCGTTGGATCAAAAATTTCTCTACAAAGATTGCACCGCTCACTGGAATTGAAATGTTTCCACTAACCAATAAAGCGGTATCGGCCTTCAAAACGTTACGTAGTAACTTAAGTTCCGCTTGTTTGCATTGCATCAATGATGAAGAACCTTTCACAGTCGAGTGCGATGCCTCTGATTTAGCTATTGGGGCAACACTTAACCAAAACGGCCGCCCAGTTGCATTTATGTCTCGTACACTTACTAAAAGCGAACGACGCTATTCAGCTATCGAAAAAAAGGCTACTGCAATAATTGAAGCGGTACGAAAATGGGCGCATTTTCTACATGCACGAGTTTTTACGTTAGTTACAGATCAACAATCTATAGCATTATGTCAGATTAGCGAAAAAGAAGCAAAATTAAAAACGCCAAAATCCGACAGTGGCGTTTCGAACTTGGAACCTTTGAATATACTATTCACTGCAGACCAGGATTGAATAATTATGCGGCTAATCTTTTTTCTCGAATCTGTAGCTCACTTACTTCAGCTTCAACTAATAAAAATCTTTATTATATGTACGAAACTTTAGGACACCCGGGAATTACGAGACTTTGGCACTTCATAAGAAGTAAAAACTTAGCTTATTCGCTTTCTGAGGTAAAGCAAACTTGTCAAAACTGCAACACGTGCGCAGAGATAAAACCTCGCTTTTATCGGAAGCCAACCGAAACTTTAATTTCAGCAACCCAACCTTGGCAAAGAATCAGTTTAGATTTTAAAGGGCCTGTTAAAGGTAAAAATAATTATCTTTTGATTGTAATTGATCAATATAGTAGATTTCCGTTTGTGTACATGACGGCACAGACTGTGATTAACTGCCTCACGACATTATTTTGCATGTTCGGCCTGCCTGGTTTCGTACATACTGACCGCGGTTCTTGTTTTTCTGCTAAAGTTTTTAAAGATTTTCATTTTCGGGGAATTGCAACAAGCAGAACAACACCTTACCATTCAACAGGGAATTCACAAAACGAACGCTGGAACCAAACAATTTGGAGAACAATCAAACTCATGCTGCATAGCAGAAGATTTCCAGAAAAAGGTTGGGAAAATGTTCTCCAAGATGCCGTACATTCCATGCTCATGCACTTTATACACTTCAACGAATTCAACACCTCACGACTGATTTTTTCAGTTTCATCGCAGGTCGATGCTAGGAAAATCTATACCGAGCTCGCTTCTGCACCCAGGACCTGTTTTTCTTCGAAATTTTGTGAGAAATAAAGGAGATCCTTTATGCTACGAAGTGGAGATCGAGAGCAATTCAAAGTTTGCCCATGTTCGTTTTAAAGATGGCAAAGAATGTACAGTTTGAACAAAAGATCTGGCTCCCAAACCATATCAAGACTCTGCTAGTGACAACAATGGCCTACAAACATCTGTACCTGATGACAACACCGAAACAGAGATTGCTACAACTCTCGATGAACAGCAACCTGAAATTACGTCGAACCCTCCACTTCCCGGTGAATTGCAGAATGCAACTGAAGAAACAAGCCAAACTGACGAAATGTTACCGCAACCAACTACACTCGATCCAAGACATGAACTATCAGTCTACGCGAATCCGAAAAGCACCGATTCGTTATGGAAACCCGGTGCCTCACTGATTTTTGTGTTATTAATGTTTTCAATGCACATTGTTTAATTTATCATGAGTTTCAAGGGGGGGAGAATGTCATAAGTTTCGAACCCATGACAAACCACCTTAAGATTATAGTAGTCTTGTACTTCACCTTTCTTATTTAAACCGCAGTGTCTTTAGTTAGATTCTGTTTCTGTTTCTGTTTAAGATCTTAGCCCAACTGCCAGTTACTGTATGTGTTGTGCTTACTAGGTATGTTAATTTATTTTGTTATTTAGAGTACTTGGATTTTTAAGTTAATAACCTTGTTAGTAGTTTAAATTCATGTCAATTATCATAAAGCACTTTTTTAATAAAACATAATTATGACCGCTCTAATTTGACGTCATGAGCACTTTTATGATAAACACTGACCATAAAAATTTTGAAACTTCTATATATACATGTATATATACATAAATATTAATGAAAACACTAGAACAAAATAAAAATTAAAAATCCACAACAGCCTGTTTCGCCAAAAACGGCTCATCAGGTGAAATCTCATTTAAATAGAATTCTCTGATTTGCAAACAGAAGGATACGATTTTAACGCTCAATCTATCTTGGTGATTTCTACTGTGCTCATAAGAAAGGTCACTTAAAGACCAGTTCTTCAATTGGGTTACGCTGCTTACGTCGTCGTTGTTGAAAAGGGTATCCACTCCGGGTCAGACACAAACAGGACTGGGGCCGAGGGTTTATCGTTTTACTAACCCAGGCTGCTGCACTAACCGAATCAGATGCTGGCCTCGTGTTAAGCCAGCATCGTGTTTCATCATTCAAAACCGTCAGACGTCATACTCCATGTGGTGCCCGATGTATGGGGCACGCTATTAGAATGTGGTGTGCCGTTTGTGCAATGGCGCTGCTCTCGCGATTCGGTGAAAAAGCGAGACCCCAATTGTGCATGGACGAATGAAATCGCTCAACACCAGTTCGCAGGTGATTAAGCTTAACCCCATCTGTTCCGGGCAAGCTCATTTTAACAGGCCTGATACTAGTCATGGGTATGAAACCACGGAGCCTGGATGTATTCTTGCAGTACTCCGTGTTACATCTATAATTCGTCCACCGAGAAGCGCGGATGCCAAATCCAGCAAGGTTATTTAATAGATTTCTCACAGTTCGCACAAACAGACGACTAGATCTTAGTCTCTTGGCGAGCATCTGAGGACCCACTTAAAAGACCAAGCAGGATATCATCAGGGATCCACGGTAAGCCAAGGAGAGTATCGCTCCTAGTCAGCGAAGCTCAGCTGGCTAGATGCCCGAAAGTATCAATAAGTGTTCAGTTGGAGTGGGACGCAGACATCTAGCGAATGCGCTGTTTACCTTACGGCCTTACGAAGAAGAGAAAAAAAGTGTTTAAGAGAGAGGTTTACCTTGGAGATGAAACAGCACCTTTTTAAAATAACAAAAACATGCGCTAATCGATCGCTTTAGCGGTGACGTCTATGGATTGTTAAAATGCATTTAAAACGAAGAAAAAGTGAAAAGTTAGCTAATCTTCTAGTTTTGAACTTGTATTGATTTGTATGTCATTCTTCATATCTTTTGTGGGCACCATATTATGTCTTGTTTCTTATTTGTATCGTTATATTCTTTCTCACAACCACAGAAAAATATTTAACTGAATACGAGTTCCTTTCGAGTTGTCAGCGCTAGAGGCTCATTCAAAAATGGATTACATTGTTGAACAGAATAGCGTGGTCGAGTGGTTAGAGCGCCGTGCTTATGATCAACATGGTCTCGTTTCAAAACCCACTCGCGCCATCCTGCTGTGTTCTTGGGAAAGACACTTTATGGCACATTCCCCTGCTTAGTGGTGTTGGCAAACAGTTCTAAATTACAAGCGGACAGCAATATCTTGGCATCTTCAAAAGCAGGTCGGAATAATTGCCTACCCTATGTATTAGCGCCTCCGTCGCTTTTCTGCGAGTCAGGAGGATAAATATAGAGATAAAATAAAAAAAAATAAACAGAAGATTGAACTGCAAAGATGACAGATGTGGAGAGACAAAATTAAGAGTGTTACTTTGACCCAATTTCGGGCGAATGTTTCGCTGATTGAACCTATTCTTTTGAAACTTTGCGAGCAAGCAATAAGACCCTTTTTGCGTTTTACAACTGCATACTTATGCAAAGTTGACTTTTCTACATTGGTTATAGTAAAAAGCAAGACCGTACAGAGATTAATCAAAAGACTATATCAGATATGCATTGACAGCCATAATTTTTGATTTTGAAAAACTTATAAAACAAATTCAGAGATTTGTAACTTAGATTTGTTGCATTCAATAAATAAAAAAACTTACTATAGTCAAGCAATGTACATTACGGACACTTTACGGACACCCTGTATTGCTTGAGTCCGTAAAAACTTACCCGATTGTACGGGCGTAGAAATAGTCCATGGTTGAGAACCAATGCTCAAAACGTCATCATCATCATCATTTTCAGGAAAAACATTGAATTAGTTCAGTGTATTTCCCTTTTCCCTCTTGTCCTTTTGGGGGGGCAGCAGCTCTATTTGGAATCTCCAAACATCCCGATCTCCTGCAACTAGCGGCAATTTCGCTAGTGAAATTCCAAGACGTGATCATGCTGTGTCTTCAACATAATTCCGCCAGCGAGTTCTGGATCGCCCTCTAGGCCTTTTGCCAATCGGAAGAGCATCCATTAGTTGGTTTGCTGTTTGCTCGTGGGACATTCGTGTCACATGGCCATACCAGCGCAGTTGAGATCGTTCTTTGCGGAGTAGTAGCGGTTCGATGATCATACCACAAAAGAGCTAGGGCTACAAAATAGCTAGCCATAAAAGGAACCCTAACCCTAACCCCTTTTTAAGTCTAGTGCTTTTATGGCAAGCTATTTTTTAGCCCTAGCTCTTGTGGCGTTACCTGGTTCGATGTTGAGAGATTGACGAATGTCAGTGCTTTTAACCTTGTCAAGTAAGTTTTCGCAAGAAACCCATTTCGGCTTAAAACAGAACGTATATAAAGTTGTATTGCAAATCAGAAGGACAAATAAATGTAATGATATAATACGAGGGTCAGTCAATAAGTAATGAGACTTTCTCAATTACTTTGGTGTTCTTGGAGTTATGCAACTGAAATTTTATGTGATGATTATGAATGGAGTTGTCATCTTATTTACAACAAAACTTGTTTATTTTCAGATTACTGTAGGTGTGACGATAAATTGAAATGACTACTAGGCTAGGAAACAGCTCATGCTTGGAACAAAGAGGAGTCATCAGATTTCTGTTGGCAGAGAGTGTAAAATCATGTGAGATTCTGTCTAGAATGCAAAGACAATATGGTCCTTCCTGTATGTCTAGAGCAAACTTCTACAAATGGGTGCAAGCATTCAAAGATGGACGCGAAAGCATTACTGATGATCTGAGAAGTGGAAGACCTGTGGATGTCTCTACCCCAGAAGCAGTACAGGCAGTTGAAGACCTGATCAAATCTGATAGAAGGGTCACTTTAGATGAAATTGCTACAAACTTGGACATCTCCCATGGCACAGTGTACGCAATTGTGCGTGAGAAGCTGCGTTTTTCAAAAGTCAGCTGTCGCTGGGTTCCAAAGATGTTAACGGATGATCACAAAATGCAGCGCCTGATGGCTTCCAGAGCATCACTACGCAGATACAGAAAGGAGGGAGATGTATTTCTATCGAGAATAGTGACAACTGATGAGACCTGGGTCTTTCATTATGAACCTGAATCGAAACGACGATCAATGGAGTGGAAGCATGTTTCTTCCCCAGTGAAGAAAAAATTCAAATCTCAGAAAAGTTTAAGGAAAGTCATGCTCACTGTGTTCTGGGACAGAAATGGGCCGATCACTATCAGTTTCTTGGAAAGGGGCAATACTGTGAACTCAGAGAACTACTGTGAGCTGCTAACTCAAGTGAAAAAAGACATTAAGAACAAACGGAGAGGACTTCAATCAAGAGGTGTGATTCTCCTTCAGGATAATGCAAGGCCCCACACAGCAGCAAGAACCCTAGCCAAAATTGAAGATTTAGGCTGGAAACTTCTAACACACCCACCCTACAGCCCAGACCTTGCACCATCTGATTTTCACCTCTTCGGCCCACTCAAAGAGAGTATGAAAGGAATTCACTTCCAGACTGATGAAGAAGTGAAGGCTGCTGTGAGCAACTGGCTAAGGACCCAGTCCACGGAATTCTATGCCAAAGGAATAGACAATCTAATATCAAGATGGAACAAGTGTGTTGCAAAGGAGGGAGACTATGTTGAAAAATAAAAAAGCATTTTTTGATTACCAGTCATTGCAAACTTGAGTTATTAAAAAAGTCTCATTACTTATTGACTGACCCTCGTAATAAAAATCGTTTTCTCTAGTTTTGTTTTTTGCAAGTACAAATACAATATTTGCTAGATGGCCTAAAATTCAATTGATTTTCTGATCTTTTTTTTGATCTTTAATTTGAAGAAAAGCAACTTCGGACCATTGCTTGTCAACCGGTTGTGTTAAATCCTCTTTGCGTACAATTGTTTTCTGGTAAAAAATGTACTCATAGGTTACCAGTTGCTTTCTGTTAAAGATTATTTATTTTATCAAATCATACATAATATTGGCTTTTGAGTGATATTTTTTCGTTTTTATTGCAGGTTTTTTAAAAAAATTTTTTAATCATTTTTCGAAAAAAAATATGTGTATAGCTTTTCATCCCCAAAATAACTTTTTTATTTTTAGTTACCATTAGGGTGAGAGAAAAGAATCACTGTTTATAAACGCTTGTAGAAAAAAAAGATACTTTATGAACTATCCTTCAAAGTGTTTTTCTTCCAGAAAGCTTTTTTCTCTTTGCCCTTTCTATAAAAAAAAATTACGTCACTGTTGTATTGGTGGTACAGATTTTTAGAAAAAGTAAAATAAAGTAAATTGCCACAAAAATGGTTGACAAGCACTGTTTCAGATCAGTGACAACTTATCTGAAAGTCAAGTAAAAAGACGGATTGTCTAATTTGAGTGCAATCACATGACACTCATCCATTCCAAAAAAATTTTGTAGACTCTTGGTTTCGGAACCGCTAGTTTTTTTTATCATGTTAATCCAATCAATTTTTACGGTATCAATATCAAATTGACAATAAAAAAGATTACTTGCCATCAATATCCGCATCGCACGAACTACATCAACATTATTCCTACAACTGTCAATTAATTTTTGAATTTGTCATGCAGAACCCTACATTATCGTTCTTGTTCTGTTGGTTCGAATCGCACTCAGTTTATCTGTTACGAGGTTAATCGGGTTTAGCTTTCGGTGAAAATAGTTTTTAAGTCGCGCACTCTTTAATTCCCTTTTGTATTGCTTAGCTACTTGATTTAAAAGATATAAAAAATTTTCTCAGAATTTACTGTGACAATTTTACAGGTTTCCTAACTATGTATTTTATGGAGATATTCACAATTCCATATTAGCTTCATCGAAGAGAAGTTCAAAAGATGGTTTCGTGGCGTTTTTGATTGATATTTTTGTATTATCCAAATCAAAATTTTTGAGTTGCACGTTTTCATCTAATGTAAGGCAATAAATCGTACGTTATGCCATGCATGTTATCTTTCGTTTGCATAATATTGTTTTTATTACGGTTTGTCATATCACCACAATTATAGCATTATTTAAAATTGGGCTTTAACATAATGTTATAGATATAAATCTAGCTGATAAAATATATAACAGCAATATGTTAGCTATTTATTAAAAAAAGAAGGAAAATATCTTTATAATTCACTAGTTTATTTTCAACTCTTCCGTCGTTTTACAATTTTCCAGTTGATAAATTTTAGTAAAACCAGGCGGTCAAACATAGATAGTCATTGTTACAAAAAGTTTGTTGTCTTCAGGTGTGTCGATTGGCGTACGAATTGATGCAACATCAACATCCGGATGCCTCAGATTTCTTTCATTCTTTGGACGATATTTACTATTATATCGGCCACATGGGTCATGATCAGAGAGCAGTTTATCCTCATCGAGGTGGTGACGGTGAAATAAGCTTGGAAGTAGGCGATCTAGTTAATATTGCTGGAAATCATTGGAACGGTTACTCGAAAGGCAGAAACAAGCGAACTGGCGCATTTGGCTTGTATCCTTCCTATAAAGTAGAAGAAGTTTATCAACTCATTAAATATCCAACCTATGAAGAAGCGAAAAAAAAACATAGTTCGCTTTAAACGAAAACCCTTTAGTCTTAACCAAAAATTCTTAAACAAAAACTTTGTAGGCCACTTTAAACGAATCATTTACTTTCTTTGCTTGTAATCGCGCGGTGCAATGTTGAACAGATTGCTACGGTTTGGGCGGGTCGGCCGAATCCTGTCAGCCTGAGAATTGAAGTTTAGAAACTCTTGATGGAGCACTATGGAAATGTGATCCTAAAAAGGAATGATCTCTAAAAAAAAAGTCTTCATTTTGAATATTTCTCGGATTTCTTAATATTCGTTCCTGAAATGGAGTGATCTTTAAAAAAGGTCTTTAAGAAAAAGGCATTTCTGTGTTTATTTTGGATCTGTCTCGGATTTTAGTAAAAAAATAAGTTCGCTCAAAATTAGAAGCGATCAACCAGCTAAGTCGCGATCGGCGTGTTGGCCATCCCTGATATAATAAACAAAGTTTTTCTTGTTTATTTGGGTTAACCTATAAAACATTGTATTTATTTTTAGTACAAAAAAATCACATGTAATTGTAGCCTTATTATTCAGCCGCAAGTATATAAATTTAAAATTTAAAGATGCACTTTAAAATTTGAGGGTTGTTTGATAGTTGTTGTGTGTTTCTGGCAAGATAGCTTTGAAAAGCGTGTTTATTCCTCGAAGACTTCATCTAACTTTCATCAGGAGGAATCGTCCCTTTAGCTCACTACAGGTTCCTATAGCGAACTATGCAACTCTCTCGGTAATGTACTGGCTGAGATAAACCATCTAAAGGCGTTTCAACAATATCAATCTTTTCCTCGGTCTTTTGGTTGTACGTATGCTTGTTTAGTCGGTTAATAACAAAACTTGGATAATAAAGTCGTTAATAACAAAATTTGTGTTAAAATCCCAAAATAATTCATTCGCCTCCTCAATCACATCCTTTGTATAGGTTATACAACACAACCCTCTGCTTTCCTCAGATATTTTGTGTTGAATTAAATGCAATTGTTCATCGTGCTTTGCAGCTTACGAATTTACTCGAAATTTCCGGGTTTCACTTTCCATAAGACATTGAGCAATAGGCGATTTCACCTGCGATTTGTTCAATTCTCACTTTATCGTATTTTAACTGCTGAGAGCGCAATTTGACCGTTGCGCAGCTACCTACAGTCTCTAACAATTTTGTTGTATTTATTATTCTCTACAATACTGTTGCCGTACTTAGATTTTTCGGCATATGGTAAGGTGATGTTCATTGTTTTGTTTTCAAGATTAATCGTATTTTGTGCTAAGGTAGATGTACTACCTGTACTGTTTAAATAGATAATTCTTTGTGCCATTGTTATTTCAATTTTTTTTGTCACTGGTGTCGTATTTGCAATTCAATTTTTTTAAATGCATATGAATATTTCTAATTTGTGCTTTCTTTATTTTATAGTTATTTTAGCATCAAATATAAAGATTTAATATGTACTTTTTTTGAATCTGTATCAGTCTTTTATGAATCAAGTAGCCTATGTAATTGAATAAATAGATTAATCAATATTCACGATTTGAACTGTAATTATTTTAAAGAAGTTCTGTTTTGATTAAAAAAAAAATTATTACTTATAAATTGGTGGTTAGATTTAGAACGTTTTTTTTATGCTGCTAATTAATGAGCAACAAATCCACTTGAAATAAAACAACTTATGCGAAGAAGCAATCAGTTTTTAGTTGCTATAAGTTTCAGAAATAGCCAAATCTTTATTAAATGTCCAAATTAAAAATAGGCTAGCTAGTTTTCTTGTTATGATCAGAAAGGCTGTTTACTTGCGCAGGACATAATAAACTGCTACGGTATTTTCAAATCACATCTGTTATCAAAAGATTAGGTGAAGGCATAAAAGCCTCAAATTTTTTAAGTACCAACAGTATTACTGGTAACTTTTGTTTCATAAACAAAATTTTTGTTGTTTGGAAGGGCAACTTATTCGGTAATACGCACAGGACTGGGTTCAAGAATTCATTGGTTTTTCCTACCGTAGGTTGCTATACTGCAATTACTGCATGGATCAAACGCGAAAAAGAAATTCTTTAAATCATACTTTTCCAAAGATGACAACGTGGGGAGTCGCTAAATTACTAGGACTCCGCGGAGTTGATCCGCGCCCCCATCCCCAGGAATGGGTCGGGTAAACCCACCACCACACGCCCAAAATTTTAACTGAGACGGTCGTTAAAAGAACGTGACTCATTTTCGGAATGATACAATTTAATATACAAAACGAAAATGACGAAATCGTTCGTCTGCAAAATAAAAGAATAAATAACAACAGAACTCAAAACTAAACACGCTACTAAACTAGAGCTTAAGCTTACTGAACTAGCGCTTACTAAGTCAGAACACAACTGTACAGACAAACGATGTAAGACAGAAAACAACTATACAGACAAACGACTTTGTGACGCAATAGTACGAACTAAGCCATAGCATTTGTACAGTCGTTACAAAGGATATATGGTGCCACCATCGCTACAACATACAAAATATTAAGATTGTAATAATCTGATTTTTTGTTGTGTGGTTAAAAATTCTGATCTTTCAATAAATGATAAAGAATCAAATTAGAAAAATCACTAATTTTTCTGTTATGTTGAAGGTTAGACCACCAAATAATTTTGTCTTGAAAACATAGTTTGGATCTGTGTTGTCATCTTAAAGATCAAGATTACTTTTTAAGATAACAACTGTATTCACTTGAAAATATTCAAGCATTTATATATTGACTTTGTATCGTTTTGGAGACTATATCAACCCTTGGTCAAATACAAGAGAGCACTAGAACTAGAGTTTTATATCTTTGTACATACCCAAGACTGCTGCTCATCAAGTTTTGTCATCAAAAACCTTCAGATTTAAAATTTTTTATGTTGAAATAGCATACTTCAATTTTATTTAAGAGTGTCGCACACGCAATTTAACAACCAGAAGTTATTTGTGTATGGGCGAATGAAAAAGCCAGCATCAAATTATAGACAACTTGATTGCTTGATCCAAACTTTTATAGGACAACTAATTTCTAGCTCTGGCCCAAGAAGCGTAGATGTACTTTTGTTTAGGCCTACTCTTTGTTCAATTACAATTTGTTTATTGAGTCGCTAAAATGCCAAGCTCAAATTGTTAATCGTTTTCGAAAAACAAGAAAAAACCAACGTCTAGATCTCAATCTCTCCTACTGCTTTCAAGTTCAACTTATATACGGCATAGTCAAGTGATTGAATATCCAAATCCACAACATGAGAGACAGAGATCTAGAGATATGTTTAAGTTTTCTCCGAGGAAGCTATTAAGTAACTCAATCTTTTGTAAGCGATTAAACGTGATTCAAGCTGTCTTGAGCAAGCCCATTTTAAAAATTAGATCCTGGTAATAAAAGTAAGGAGTTTACATATATAGAATTATTCTTTATTTCATTTATAAATTGTCGTTTGAGCCACGTTCAGGCAGATTAATTGATAGCTTCCTCGAAAAAAAACTTGAACATATCTGGTCGAGTCTAATTTGAAGAAAAGCCGATTGGAGTTGGAACAAAAGAGAAAAAAAGTAGTTACGACGATTACATAATGCGGGGTTTCCCAAACTTTTTTGGTCACTGAACACTACGTCTTATCATTTTAACTTGTGGAACACTCAGTCAATAAATTTTTTAACTCAGGCTTGTCAATAAGAAATGGATTTTAATTTTGCACATTGTTATCAAAGAATTGCAGTTACTCTCATATGGAAGAACAGTGAAAAAGTAAAATTTTAAAAAATTATGCGAACAAGTTTAACATATTAAATTGGCAGGATGAGCTTGCAAAGAAGCGGAAATCTTTTAATGTCTGATGTGATACTTGAGAGCCGAATATAGATATCCGCCTCAGGATCCAATCTGCTTCTGTACTTAGTTTTTGTTGACACATAGTGTGAAAACCCTGTTTCATATAGTAGGTCATTGCAAAAGGCAAAAGTTTCTTCAGAGCTTCTCTTACAAGTGAATTTTAAATTTTGAACACTTATCCAAAACTTGTTGGGGCGTTGATTTGTGAATTGTAATTTCAAATTGCCATCGCTTAAAATTCGATAAATTATTCCATGATTTTTCCAGTGAATGGAGCAGTTGAACAATTGAATGGATCACTAACCCAATCGCAATTGATCGTTTTCTCGGGAAAATATTGAAAAAAGTATTTTCAAGTTCCTGCAATTCTTGCACAATAACGCTTTTGAGAAATTGGTCCACTTTAAAATTATTATCTTCAAGAAAGTTTTGCAGCAAAGGAAAGCAAACTAGATTGTAGATGCTTACATTTTCACACTAAAATTTAAATTTTCGTTCAATAGCTGTAACTTTATCTTTGATTGAAAGAACAAAAGTGTGCTTGCCCTGCAGGCTTGAGTAAAAATCATTCAACTTGCGAAATATGTCACCCATATAAGCGAAGCACTGGAACCATTTTCATCGTCAACCGACAAGATGGACTAAACTGTTTTTTTCAAAAAATGTCAATAGTTCCTTCGGCAATTCAAAAACTTTCACGAGCACCTTACCTCAGCTCAGCCAACATACAGATGTGTGCAACAATAAGTTGCAATGGGAGACTTCTTACATCTTTGCAGATAATAAAAAAGACTCTGCTGTCAGCCTTCTTGACTTGACAAAATTGACAATTTTTATCACATCATCGAAAACACTGCTAAAGTTAGAAGGCATTCCATTTAAAGCCAGCTAATGACGGTGTATAGCAGGGTTTCCCAAACTGTGTGCCGCAGCACACTGGTGTGCGTGAAAGGGATTGAAGTGTGCCGCGAAATTTTCGTGTTTTGACGAAAAGCCATGGATAGAGTCTTGGTCCAACTTTTTTTTACAGAACACTTGATTTTAGAGACAAAAATCAAGAAATTGCAGCGAGATTCTGCATGACAAGCTTTTTGCGGCCCAGCGACTTTGGCTTGATTTAAAATTTGGCTTAAATTAAAACAAGGTTGGACACAGTGACGGATGTTTAAAGTTAGGGGCCCGAGGCAAGGATTCCCAAAAATTAGTGTTCATTAAAAAAAATGGGGGGCTTTGATCTCGTATTTTCCTTATTTTTCCCAAAATCATGCTGATCTCTAAAAAAAAATAAAAAAAGGTCTTCACTTCGATTTGATCTCATATTTTGCTATTTTTCTCCCAAATCATGGTGATCTCTAAAAAAACATGTACAGCAAAATGAAACTATATGCGGTATTTTCAAGAGGGGCCCGAGGCAAATGGCTCATTCGCCTTACCCAATGTCCACCACTGGTTGGACATCCCTGTTCTACCCAGTATTAAAACAATTTCTGTAGGCACACCCTTTCAGTAGGTGTTACTGTTATATATTAAATGTAATTTTTGTATGTAAACTTGAAGAGTGTATTTACTATTGTAAGTGTGCCGCAGGAAAATTCAGAGTTTATTAGTGTGACGTAATGAAAAAAAGTTTGAAAAGCACTGGTGTATAGCACGGAGGGAGTTAGAACATTCTGAATTTTCTTTTTTAATTCGCGACACGACACCTTTTATTGAGCCGGTCATCCTTTTGCTCCATCAGTGTATACATCCATACATTTTTTTCATGGAATTCCATTTTCATTCATAAATAAATCTTAAATCTTGTATGTTTCTTCTCCTGCGGTAAAAGTGGTTAAACTTTTGCACAAAAGCAAATCTTCTTGAATGTCTACATTTTAAACATAACAAACAAATGCAAGCAATACTGCTAATCCTGCTACATCTGTCGACTCACTCATCTGAAGACAAAAAAATCGACCTGCTGTTAACAGAAGTATACCTCAGATTTTATATTCATACCCATGTCATCTATACGATGGCTTACTGTATTGTCTGATAAAGGAATGCTTTTCAGTTTTCGGTAGTTATTTTTGCTCAAAAAAATTTTAACAGCTTTAAGTATACAAGACTTGATAACATTATCAGCTATTGTACACGTATATGCCTCAGTGACGAAAGCAATTCTTTTGCTTATTAAATAAGATATGTCCAATAATTTTTTGCTTGAAATGGTTGTCAAATGCATAAATTTCATTTCGCAAAGTCTAACCTCGAAAAACAAGATAATTTTTCCAACTAAGGTAGGGTTATGTTTTCAAAATGTCTTTTAATTTTGGAAGGCGCAAGAAAACTATTTCGTAGAATTTTTTGGCATATGACACAAAGAGCATCAGGGCAGTCTTCAGAACCTTTTCAAGAAAACCCGAAATCCAGGCAACTCTTAGCATTTTCATTATTGCTAATTTGGCAGTGAAAAGATTAAACTTTGAGGAAATTCGAGGAACACAGTTTGGGAAACGTTGACATAATCTATCCAAAGGGAATTCCCCTCAAATGAAAATCTTCAATTTTTTAAGACGGTTTATGCAGGCCTGAAAATTGTAGCACAATTTTATTTTTTTTTGCTAGTTAAGTTTTACATTTATACGTTTTACAGATTCAATAAAAGTAGCTGATAGTCAATAAAATTATATAAATGAGTCATAAACTAATAAGTACATTTAATCTTTTGTCATTCGGCTCCAAGTTAAAATTTTGATTCAACTATCGATTTTATGATTATCTAGATATAGGGGTAATTCTAATTCTTGGTTTTTCTATCTTGAATATGTTATTTTTATTGTGCTGTAAATATAATATGGACAAAAACTTTTAAATGCTTTTTGTCGATGTAAAAAATGTGATATTTCGTAAATCATGTGTATAAATATATACAATTTAATATTAAGATATACACTCTTCAAGCAAAGTTGCTTATGATTGGTTAATAATGACAACATATACACCAGAAAAATGCAATAAATTACGTCTTAATTTTTTTAACGTTCAAGAAATAATGCCGATATTTTACTTGATTGAAAAAAGAAAAAGTCTAGTAGAAAAATCACTAACCAATCTTAAAAACTTTTTCAAGACTTACTTTAAAGGAAAGATTATATCAATATAATTATATTACAAATTTGAGTAAAGCTGCAAATCCGAAAACTAGTTATAGCTGCTTTAAGTCGAATTGTTATTTGGCTTGTTTGGTCTAGTGGTGATGTCTCATGTCTGGAAGATCACAGGTAGTCAGTTCGATTCGCAGTGAGATAAGCATGACTAACGAGCTCTAACAAGCAAAACTCGAGTCTGGTGCTTCTCGTTTTCGAAGCAGCTCGATTTGTAATCAAATAAATCCTCGTGTTTAACAATAATTACATTAGGTATAGATCAGGGTTTCCCAAACTTTTAGTTTATCGGTACCCTTTGGACACTGCAGCAGGTTTGCATGTACCCCCAAAATTTTGTGATGTTTCTCTAAAAAAAAGGCTTTCAGTTAGAATCAGTCACTAATTTTCCCCAATTCATGCCCAAAATCAAGGTGATCTCTAAAAAAAAAGAAATATCTTCACTTTTCAGCAACCACAAATTTTTCCCATTCAAACCCAAAATCACGGTGATCTGTAAAAAAAGTCTTCCCTCTTAATTGTCCTGTTTGACGTAATTACAATCGACTGGATTCGAACATTCTAGACATTTGAGTCAGTGAAAGTACGCAGAAAGTTTCCGAAGGGGAGGCCAAAGTTTGATTTCGTCTCCGAGTTTGCCATTTCCCTCCCAAAATCATGGTGATCTCGGGTCTGAAGGGGAGGCCATGGCACAGTGGCCTCTTCCCTCCGTACGCTAGTGATTTGAGTCTATTATTTCTTCCGGACACAGAATTTAACTTAAATAAGGACATTTTCTCACATAATAATGTACCCCTTGAGAAGCCTAAATGTACCCCTAGGGGTACATGTACCCAGTTTGGGAACCCCTGAGTAGTATAAAACGGTTTTTTGGCGTCATTTTCCGCTAGTGGCGCTAGAGAGCAGAGGAGGTTGCCACAAGAGGCGCCAGAAAGCGCCACTAGGGGCGTTAGAGAGCGACACTTGGGGCGCCAGAGAGTGGCAAAGTTGAGGAGGAGAGGAGGTATTTTGTCCACTTGGGCCGCCAGAGAGCAGGTTGGGGCCACTTGGGGCGCCAAAGAGTGACGAAGTTGAGGAGGGGAGGAGGATTTTGTCCACTTGGACCGCCAGAGAGCAGGTTGGGGGCCACTTGGGCCGCCGGAGAGCAGGGTGGGGGACACTTGGGCCGCCAGAGAGTGGTGAAGTTGAGGAGGTGAGGAGGTATTTTGTCCACTGGGGGTACCAGAGAGCGGCGGAGTTGAGGAGGGGGAGAGGTGAGGAGGTATTTTGTCCACTGGGGGTACCAGAAAGCGGCGGAGTTGAGGAGGTGAGGAGGTGAGGAGGTATTTTGTCCACTGGGGGTACCAGAGAGCAACGGAGTTGAGGAGGTGAGGAGTTGAGGAGGGGAGGAGATGAGGAGGTATTTTGTCCACTGGGGGTACCAGAGAGCGGTGGAGTTGAGGAGTTGAGGAGGGGAGGAAGTGAGGAGGTAGGTTGAGAAAGGTAGTAGTCATGAGTTTGATTCCTAACCAAGACAATAGAAATCTAAATCCTAAGAAAAACAGTGGTCCTGAGTTGGATCCCCAACCAAGATAATATAAATTTAAATCTTAAAAAAGTCAGTGGTCTCGAGTTTGATTCTTGACCAAGACAGGTGTACAATTTCAAACCTAAATCTTAAGAGAAACAGTAGTCCTGAGTTGGATTCCTAACCAAGACAGTATAATCCTTAAACTTAAGAAAGCCAGTAGTCCTGGGTTTGATTTCCAACCAAGATAATATAAATTTAAATCTTAAGAAAATCGGTGGTATTGAGTTTTATTCCCGCTGAAGACAGTATAATCTCCAAGCTTAAGAAAGACAGTAGTTCTGAGTTGGATTCCAACCCAAGACAATATAATCTCTAAGCTTAAGAAAAACAGTGGTCCTGAGTTGGATTCCTACCCAAGATAATATCAATTTAAATCCTAAGAAAAACAGTGGTCCTGAGTTGGATTCTCAACCAAGATAATAGAAATCTAAATCCTAAGAAAAACAGTGGTCATGAGTTGGATTCTCAATCAAGATAATAGAAATCTAAATCCTAAGAAAAACAGTGGTCCTGAGTTGGATTCCAACCCAAGATAATATCAATTTAAATCTTAAGAAAAACAGTGGTCCTGAGTTGGATTCTCAACCAAGATAATAGAAATCTTAATGCTAAGAGAAACAGTGGTCCTGAGTTGGATTCCTACCAAGATAATAGAAATCCTAAGTCAAAGAAAAACAGTGGTCCTGAGTTGGATTCCTACCCAAGACAATATAATCTCTAAGCTTAAGAAAAACAGTGGTCCTGAGTTGGATTCCTACCCAAGATAATATAATCTCTAAACTTAAGAAAGTCAGTGGCGACGAATTTGTTCGCCAACCGGGCAAGTTTGGATAAGTCAGTTTTGTTGCATAATACCGAGTTTTCCCATGGAAAATTCCGTAGGTTTTTACCAGAATTGTTTGTAAAGGTTTTTTTGTTATATTTATGTTTAATTTCACAAATTTCTCCATAAGAAAGTTTGGTTTTTAGATACTTTTATTCAATTTTAAAACTTTTTCTCTAAACAAATTTGACTTTTGTTATATTTATGTTCACTTTTTCAAAATTTTTCTTTGTCAACCATAATTTTATTATACCTTTGTTAAATTTTTAAAAGTTTTTCTTCAGACAACCTTGATTTTGATTCAATTTTCTCCTAAACAACCTTGATTTTTGCTACATATTTGTTCAATTTTCAAACACTTTCTTAGTCAACCTTGATTTTTGTCGCACCTACCTTCAATTTTTTTCTAATAAACATTGGTTTTTGTCAAACTTTTGTTTCATTTTTCTTGGTAATCTTGATTTTTGTCACAACTAACCTCAATTTTTTCTAGGCAAACTTGATTTTTGTTATGCCTTTGCTCAATTCTTTCTAAACAACCTTGATTTTTGTCATACCTTTGTTTAACTTTTTCTTGGCAAGCTTGTTCTTTGTCATAACTATATTTAACTTTTTTCTAATCAAGTTTGATTTTTGTTACATCCTTGTTGAATTTTTCTGAATTTTTCTTTGTCAACCATAATTTTATTATACCTTTGTTAAATTTTTAAAGGTTTTTCTTTTGACAATGTTGATTTTTGTCGTTCCTATCTTCAATTTTATCCTTAATAAGCTCGATTTTTGCTACATATTCATTCAATTTTTCAAACATTTTCTTAGTCAATCTTGATTTTTAGATATCTATCTTCAATTTTTTTCTTGATATCCTCAATTTTTGTCATACCTTTGTTTGAAGCTTTTTCTTGTAAACCTTGATTTTTATTCATAGTCAATTTTAAAAAGTTTTGAACAAAAATTTTATTGATTCGTGTTCAATAAACAGATGCTTCATAATAAAAAAGGTGGTCTTTTTTCCATTTTTATTATTTAGTAATCCGAATTCAAACATAACTATTATTTTTATGTTGTATGAATTTGCTTTCTAGTGTTAACATTTTAACTGTTTCAAAAATGAATTTAGTTTCAACTACGTTTCATCTTTTGGTCCTTTTTATAAGCTTTTAATAATAAGAAAGCTACCCGTAATCACTGTAAGCGTGACAATTCGCTTAGACAGTTGTATCAAGATCTTTCTCTTATACAAAAACTTGCTGTTCATAGCGTATTGGGTTTCCTGTTAAAACTGTGACATATTTATGATCGGTATGTAAAAATCTGGTTACCTTAATTTCCAGTGTAAAAATAGACTAAACGAAAAAAAATTTTTTTTCTTAGCAACCTTTATTTTTGTTTTATCTATGTTTAACTTTTTTCTAGACAAGCTTGATTTTTTGTTACAACCTTGTTAAATTTAAAAAAAATTTCTTGGCATTCTTGTTTTTTATTCATAGTCAATTTTAAAGTAATTGTTAAAAGTTTTAAACAAAATTTCTATTGATAGATTCTTCGTGTTCAATAAACAGATGTTTAATAAAAAAGTCGTCTTTTTTCCATTTTTATTATTTAATAAAACAAATTCAAACATAGTTATTATTTTATGTTGTATGAATTTAATTTCTAGTGTTAGCATTTTAATTGTTTCAAAAATGAATTCAGTTCTAACTATGTTTCATCTTTTGGTCCTTTTTATAAATTTTTAATAACAAAACTACTGTAACCTTCACAACGTGTGTCAAGGTCTCCTCTTACACAGAAGCTTGCTGTTCATACCGTATCACGTTTCCTGTAAAAACTATGACGTATTCATAATTGGAGTTTGAAAATCTGGTTACCTTAATTTCCAGTGTAAAAATAGACTAAGCGAAGAATTTTTATAATGCACCTTGATTTTTATATTTTTTAACAACCGTATGTAAAAAGAAATTTCATTACAAGCTTGACCTAAAAAAAAAAATTTGATTTTAAAACACCGACTTAAACTTAGTTCGATCCCCAATGAAATACAACCACCTTTTGTACTAAAAAGTTTTACATTTTTTCACATTTACTAACAAAATTCATCGTAAAGTTGATTATTTTATGCGTTTTACCAACTAAATTTTCTAAAATTAACATGAAATTTGAAGTCAAAGAAGACCAACGTAAGGAAGATCAATTTTAAGAAAAGTCAGTCGTTTTTTGAAAATATAATAAGATTTATTCTATCAAGTTCTATCGCAGTTAGTTCTTATGTCTAAATGAAAACAAACCAATCTGAAATTATTTAATTAACTTATTGACTAACTCGAAATCTAAAAATAAACTTTTAAAAAAGCAGGTTTCTAAAAAAACAGCTAAAACTTTCGCTTTCAGGATACGGTTTGGTTTGGGGTGACGAACACAAATAAAGTAAGAAACCAATAAATTTAGCGCTTTATCTTGAACGTCGCTTACCTCTGAGAAAAAGGTTTGGACAGTGATCTTGTAAAAGAAACCACCTATGGATATTAAAAATTAGACTTTTTAGTTTCGTTTTCCGTTTTCTACACCAAGGTTTTAAAGTAATATAGAAAAACTTTTTAACAATTTTCTTAAAAATTGAAAATGTGAAATATCCAATAAAGCGTAAGACTTCTTTCACACTTAATTTTAACTCGATTTTAGTCAGGTGTAACAGCGATTTACATTTTGAAACAAAATTCAACTCGCTTTCAATATTTTAATTCATTCTTCTAACTTTTATTTAATTTATTCCAACGCAACATTGCTTGAAAAAATTTGGACAAGAACTCGTTTAAAATTGTAAAAAATAAAAAATTGGAAACAATTTCTAAAACAAAAGCTAAAACAGACATGTAAATGTCAACAAAAATAAGCAAAATAGTTGTAAAATTAACTAGACTGTATGAGTTGGTGATGATGACATTAAGCAAAAAACACAAGAAAATAAATTGTTATCACCTTAAAAATGACAAAGATAGTGTTGAAAACGAGAATAACAGCAAGAAGAACTGTGATTATGACACAAAGTTCAACAGTTGACTTGAGAAATAGGTTTATTGCTGTTATGATACAAAAAACTTGGTAAAATAGACAACACTGTGGTTAAATAAAACTTTTTATGACGATCTGTGTAATTTTCAAGATTTGTGCATGAACTTTTGCATTGAAAAGCAATAAAAACGCTATTCTTTTATAAAAATATTTCAAATTGTAACTTTTATCTAACATTTTACCATCAAACAAACTTGTAAATCATGATAAAAGAAAATTTTTAACAAATTGTGATAATTTTTTATAACTAACGACAACAATACTTAAAGAATTTTTTAAAATAGAAATGTTAAAGACCAGTTGAAGACATAGAAATTGATATGCTCTACAAGTTACGTGCATAATAGTTTAAAAAGAGTAGGTTTATAAAACAAAATACACTAGTTGTGACTTCAAATTCAAAAATAAAAAAAAATTATTAGTCTAACCTTTGAAACAACAAACTTAGCTATTGAAACGTGAACAAAGTAAAATGTAGGTTTGTTTCGAAAAGTTTGCTTGTAAAAATGCAAAATTAAATTATGCTGAAGCGTATGTTTCTGATTTTTTGAGGCACAAATGGTTTCAACTAGTTAAAATGTGTAAGGTTGACTGATTTTTATCATAAAATTAATTTAATACACCGCATTTAGGTCGCATGATGAATAAACAGTTGCTAAAAACAGATATTGATTTGCAAACAGAGCAATTTTTAACACGAAATTTGCTATTTTTTAATCGGGACGGTTTCAACTTGAGCGAATCTTGTGAAATTTTGTGATGCTAAACACCTTTTTAATGCAAAGTAGATTGAAAACATTAAAGTTACAAGGTGAAAAAACTCTTTAAGTCAAAAATCGATATCTTTTCATGAAGAGATGAGTCTAATAAATTTGACAGTCAACTTTTTGTTAGTTAACTTTGAAATGTTTGTATTATTACTTAGTATTTAAAACAAACGAATCGATATTTAGTTAAACTAAAGACTTTCATGCGACTCTTTTTACTTTGAGAAAGAAAAAACAAAATAAAATGAGAACCGTGCAAAAGACGAATATTTGTCTCTGTGTAACAATTATACAAAGAGTTTGACAAAATTACACCATTTGCGCAATTAAGAAAGCAATTGTGACAAAAAATTTGAGATTGAGTTGTTGTTATGCGTTAAAAAATAACAAAAACCTAAAATAAAATAGAGTTTTTTTAGGATTTGGTTCCAAAACCTAGCAAACTTCTGTGACACTTGGAAAAAACGTACACTTTTTTGGAGAAATTTTTTAGATTTTTTAAGCAAGCTAGTGTTTCCGTAACTTTAAAATGTAAGACACTGGGAAGAAAGGTCGGTCTTTCAAAAAGGTAAATTATTTTTACGTAAAAGGAATTTAGAGTTTTCATATTAAAACCTTTACAATGTGAAATTCTTGAGGAAATTTTTAAATAGTGATAATTTTAAGAACCTAACCACAAAACCTCCGTGTGAAAACTGTATAAAATTATATTCATGGATCATTGTTAATATCAGTTTTTGGTTAAAACGTTTATTTGGAAAAAGAAAAACTAAAGTATTTTTGGTTTAACTAGTGTCAAACCGTCTTTTTCTAAAAATTGATGTTTCAAAGATTTATTAAGCTAGTAAAAATAAAAAAATTTAGTTTAACTTGAATCATTTTTACTCGGTTTGTTACCGTTAAGCTTGGGGGATGATGACTGATCGCAATTGGTTGTTAATCAACGTCCCGTGTCTAATTCTTATTACAATGAGTTTCTGCATGCATTTCTTTTTTTAACATCTCAAGCAATGTTGCGTTGGAAGAAATTAAATAAAAGTTAGAAGAATGAATTAAAATATTGAAAGCGAGTTGAATTTTGTTTCAAAATGTACATTGCTGTTACACCTGACTAAAATCGAGTTAAAAGTGAAACCTTTAAAAACTTTTACGCTTTATTGGATATTTCACATTTTCGATTTTTAAGAAAATTGTTAAAAAGTTTTTCTACAATACTTTGAAATGTTGGTCTAGAAAACGGAAAATGAATTAAAAAGTCTAATTTTTAATACCTGTAGACGGTTTCTTTGACATGGTTGATGTCCAAAACTTTTTTCTCAGAGGTAAGCAACGTTCAAGATAAAAGAGTAAATTTGTTAGTTTTTTACTTTATTTGTGTTTGCTACCCCAAACAAAACCGTGTCCTGAAAGCAAAATTTTTAGCTATTCTGTTTTTTCAAAGATTTATTTTTAGATTTTGAGCTAGATACAAAGTTAGAAAGAGAATTATTTTAAAGATTTCAGCTTGGTTTGTTTTCGTTTGAATATGACAACTATCTGCGATAGGACTTGATAGAATAAATCTTATTATACATGTATTTTCAAAAAACAACTGACTTTTCTTGGAATTGATCTTCCTTATGTTGGTCTTCTTTGACTTCAAATTTCATGTTAATTTTAGAAAATTTAGTTGGTAAAATGCATAAAATAATCAACTTTACGACGAATTTTGTTAGTAAACGTGAAAAAATGTAAAACTTTTTAGTACAAAAGGTGGTTGTATTTCATTGGGGATCGAACTAAGTTTAAGTCGGTGTTTTAAAATCAAATTTTTTTAGGTCAAGCTTGAAATAAAATTTCTTTTTACATACGGTTGTTAAAAACTATAAAATTCTTCGCTTAGTCTATTTTTACACTGGAAATTAAGGTAACCAGATTTTCAAACTCCAATTATGAATACGTCATAGTTTTAGCAGGAAACGTGATACGGTATGAACAGCAAGCTTCTGTGTAAGAGGAGACCTTGACACACGTTGTGAAGGTTACAGTAGTTTTGTTGTTATTAAAAATTTATAAAAAGGACCAAAAGATGAAACATAGTTAGAACTGAATTCATTTTTGAAACAATTAAAATGCTAACACTAGAAATTAAATTCATACAACATAAAATAATAACTATGTTTGAATTTGTTTTATTAAATAATAAAAATGGGAAAAAGGCGACTTTTTTATTATGAAATATCTGTTTGTTGAACACGAATAACCTATCAACAGAAATTTTGTTTAAAACTTTTAACAATTACTTTAAAATTGACTATGAATAAAAAACAAGAATGCCAAGAAATTTTTTAAAATTTAACAAGGTTGTAACAAAAAATCAAGGTTGACAAGAAAAAAACTTAAACAAAGGTACGACAAAAATCAAGGTTGCCAAGAAAAAAAAATTAAAAATGATAGATATCTAGAAATCGAGGTTACCAAGAGAGACTATTAAAATTGAACAAAGGTATAACAAAACTCAAAGTTGCCAAGAATAAAAAATTAAAAATGATAGATATCTAAAAAGCAAGGTTACCAAGAGAAACTATTAAAATCGAACAAAGCTATAACAAAAATCAAGGTTGACTAAAAAAAATTTTTGAAAAATTGAACAAAGGTATAACAAAAATCAAGATTGTTAAGAAAAATTAAACATAGGTGTAATAAAAACCAAGGTTGATTAAGAAAATTTTTTGAAAAATTGAACATAAGTATAGCAAAAATCAAGCTTGCCTAGAAAAAATTGAAGATAGATATCTAAAAACCAAGGTTACCAAGAGAAACTATTAAAATTGAACAAAGGTATAACAAAAATCAAGGTTGCCAAAGAAAAATTTTGAAAAATTCAACAAGGATGTAACAAAAATCAAACTTGATTAGAAAAAAGTTAAATATAGTTATGACAAAGAACAAGCTTGCCAAGAAAAAGTTAAACAAAGGTATGACAAAAATCAAGGTTGTTTAGAAAGAATTGAGCAAAGGCATAACAAAAATCAAGTTTGCCTAGAAAAAATTGAGGTTAGTTGTGACAAGAATCAAGATTACCAAGAAAAATGAAACAAAAGTTTGACAAAAACCAATGTTTATTAGAAAAAAATTGAAGGTAGGTGCGACAAAAATCAAGGTTGACTAAGAAAATGTTTGAGAAATTGAACAAATATGACAAAAAATCAAGCTTGTTTAGGAGAAAATTAAAGATAGGAATGACAAAAATCAAGGTTGTCTAAATAAAAACTTTTAAAAATTTAACAAAGGTATAATAAAATTATGGTTGACAAAGAAAAATTTTGAAAAATTCAACAAGGGTGTAGCAAAAATCAAATTTATTTACTGTAGAAAAGAATTAAATATAAGTATCTTCAAATCAAGTTTCTTAGGAAAATTTTTGAAAAAGCAAATATAAGTATAACAAAAGTCAAATTTGTTTAGAGAAAAAGTTTTAAAATTGAATAAAAGTATCTAAAAACCAAACTTTCTTATGGAAAAATTTGTGAAATTAAACATAAATATAACAAAAATTAAGATAAAGTTTTGCAATGGGCAAAGAAACCTATACAAACGAACCTGGTAAAAACCTAGGGAATTCCCCGTGGGAAAACTGAGTATTGCACAACAAAACTGACTTGTCCAAACTTGCCCGATTGGCAAACAAACTCAGGACCACTGTTTTTCTTAGCATTAAGATTTATATTATCTTGGGTTGGAATCCAACTCAAAACCATTGTCTTTTTTAGGTTTAGGGTTTATACTGTCTTGGTTAGGAATCCAACTCGAGACCACTGACTTTCTTAAGATTTAAATTTATATTATCTTGGTTAGGAATCCAACTCGAGACCACAGACTTTCTTAAGATTTAAATTTATATTATCTTGGTTGGGGATCCAACTCAGGACCACTGTTTTTCTTAGGATTTAGATTTCTATTGTCTTGGTTAGGAATCAAACTCATGACTACTACCTTTCTCAACCTACCTCCTCACCTCCTCCCCTCCTTAACTCCACCGCTCTCTGGTACCCCCAGTGGACAAAATACCTCCTCACCTCCTCAACTCCTCAATTCCTCACCTCCTCCATTCCACCGCTTTCTGGTACCCCCAGTGGACAAAATACCTCCTCACCTCCTCAACTCCGCCGCTCTCTGGCACCCCAGTGGACAAAATACCTCCTCACCTCCTCAACCCCACCGCTCTCTGGTACCCCCAGTGGACAAAATACCTCCTCACCTCCTCAATTCCACCGCTCTCTGGTACCCCCAGTGGACAAAATACCTCCTCACCTCCTCAACTCCACCGCTCTCGGGCGCCCCAAGTGGCCCCCCACCTGCTCTCTGGCGGCCCAAGTGGACAAAATACCTCCTCCCCTCCTCAACTTCGCCACTCTCTGGCGCCCCAAGTGGCCCCCACCCTGCTCTCGGGCGGCCAAAGTGTCGCTTTCTAACGCTCCTAGTGGCGCTCTCTGGCGCCTTTTGTGGCAACCTCCCTTGCTCTCTAGCGTCACTAGCGGAAAACGACGCCAAAAAACCATTTTACTCTACTCCCCTGGTATAGATAAAGAATCAGTCTGCAGCCAGGTTATTGAGTTTAGAAAGCATACATATATTGTACGTATATACTTAGAGTAATAGAAAGTTTTAATATTTTCATCTTGACATAATTTTGAAAGCAGTGTTCTATTAATATTTTGCGAAGGGATTTAAAAACTTGTGTAATGCATTACCCTTTTTCCAGTAAAGTCAGTAAAATATTACCCTTTTGACTTTGCTGGAAAAAGGGTAATAGATTTCTGTTAAAAGACTTTTAACATGTTCGATCGCGTTAATACATTTTATAGAAAATGTCCAAACAAGTTTGAGTGGGTTACTTAACTTACTTGGGCCTCAATTTAAAATTAAAAAATGCTGTTTTCAATAAGCTATTGGTTTTCGGTGATTGAGAAAACTTCTTTGCCTCATTGTCATCAATATCATCGTCGTCATCATTTCGTCTTTGCCTCGACAGTATCTTCAAACCATAAAAAAATAAATGTAAAGTTCTTCGCCCTAAGGACTAAATTCAAAGACGAGCATCTTTTATCAACAATCTTAGACAAGAAATTCATGGTTATAAAAATAAAAAGATCTTATTTATAATTTCATTCACTTGCGCCTAAAACAATATCGCAAAATTAACGGGAGTGAAAACCAGATTTTTGAACATAGTCAAACAACTAGTACTACAAATACGACATACTGCTTATATTACGGATACACCTATATGTTGTTAGAAACATACTTTTATTAATTCCAAAAAAAACGTCGCAATCAGACTATCTTGTATCTCAAATTTAAATCAATATTTTTTCAAAAATAATTATTCAAAATGTAAAAGCTTCTTCTAGAAAGATTGTTTTTCTTTTTTATTTCAATGTCCAAAAAAGCAAAAATTTAAAGTTTTGTCAAATTAAACTGAAATCAGTGGGCCAAATTTACTAATCTGGGTCTGGTATAATAACTATAATGCAATGTCAATAACCTTCTTTTGTTGACAAAAAACCAGCGTGAGAAGGCTCTTCCCATATGTTGGGCTGCTCTTTCGCGATTCATATAATTCTTGTTGTATGACGAGTTCCTGCTGGGAGATATTGTGTTATACCTCAGTTTTTAAGATTCAAACATTTTTGGCAAAAAAATTTAGTATCATACATTTTGGTTCTATTTTAGCAATCATTTCCTCTTTTTGTTCTGAAATAATCATTTTGTAATGTGAGCAGATTTACAAAAGCCGGAAATGGTTGCAGAATTCTATTGTCATTATTCTTCATGCGGGAGGTGAATTGGTTCTGGTGTTCTTTTGTCAGTATAGAAACTAACCATAAGTTCTACTTGTTCGCCTCTGATAAAATCGGTTATTGTGTTATAGGTTGTCAGCCCAAATTTGCCTTAAGGCGCGTTTACAGCCATTTACAGTACTTTTTTCTTTCAGCGCGATCTTGGTTTGTTTTATTGACTCTCAAATCCACTCATATTTTCATGAAAGAAAAAAAAAGTACTGTAAACGGCTGTAAATGCGCCTTTAGGCAAGCTGCTTGAAAAATTGAAAAACAATTTGTAAACGAGAGCTAGTTAATTGTGTTTAGATCTATTCTACTCGATAATATCATTAAAAGAATCGATCAAAAAAAGATAGAAGTAAAATTAATTTTCAAAACGCATTTTTATTTCATTTTTATTGAAATTGTTCGCAAGGAAAACCAAAAAAAATCATTTCACGTGCTAGTTATTGATTATGTTTACTCACAAAAAATGGAAAGAGCATTAAATTGTCGATTACAATTGTTTTATTTTTTAATTTCCAAAAAAATATATCGAAGTAAAAAATTAATCGATTAATTAATTAAACAATTGACCACTTACTTACAAATAAAAAATCATATTCCAGAAGTAAGTAAAACCGGACATAGTATAGGCTACAAAGAAACAGCGGCAAATAATCCGAAGATCTTTATTATTTTAGTTACAAAACTTTTTAGTACTGTTGTACTATAATATAAAGAAAACAAGTTCAATTTCTATTTTATCGAAATTTTAAGTGGATTCTCATTCCTACCAAAAATTTACGATAAAATGTTTTACTAATTGGAGTAGTAAAAAATTGCCAAACCAGACATGAAAATTTTTAACATTTTTTCTACAGTGTTGAGCTCCAAACAGTGTTTTTAAATGGGGCGAGTAATGGCTTTGAATGTGCTGACAATTAGTTTCTTTTGTATAGCTTACACCATTTTATGAAAATGAGAATTTTGAAAAGGTTAAAAGTTTGTTTTAACCGTTCACAAACATTATTTACAAACATTCACAAACCTACTTCAAAGTTCTCACCTTCACAAAATGGAGTAGGCTATACAAAAGAAACTAATTGTATGCACATTCAAAGTTACCACTCGCCTCATTTGAAGGTTAAAAAGCTTTAACGGTAGTAAAATTTGTTAGCTGTAAAAAGTTTTGGTTTTTTGCTGTAGTCGATATGGCTGTTTAATTTAAGCATGGTTTCTTAGTCGGTGAGCCACAGTGAGTTTTTTAGATGGGCTCCACAAAGATAGTATGAAACATGAGTTGAAATAATATATTCGTTGCGATAAAAAGTAATTTTTACTGACATTGAGAGTTCTCAACGATTTTACCATCCTGAGAACTTCACTTAGATTTGTGATAGTATTCAGGGAAGTGAACGCACACAAAAAAAAGGTCTTCAATTTGCATATAGCAATAATGGGCCCTAGCAATTGCGTTCCAAGTCTTTTTCGCCGCAATGGTAAAAAGGTTGGAAACCACTGAGTATAAGGAACGAGTTTTTTACTTTTTTATCTCTGGCTTTTTTCTGTTTTCGTTGTATTTTATTCTGATCTACTATTTTGTTCGTAACGGGGCAGAAGTAGGCATACAAAAACTGATGATCAAATAAGCATTAAATTTTACCTAATTTTTGTGTTTTTAATTAAAGAAATACATTTCTTGTCTAATACGCTTTTATTTTGTATTGGTTTGCGATATTTATTGTTCGTCGTTCAAATAATAATGATGGTAAACTTTGCCTTGGGGCAACGGTTTTAAAAACGTGCTAATTACGATGCCCTACGGTGCTGGAATTTCAAAATGTGCCGTAATTTAAAAAAATTTTTTTTTCTTTAAATAAACTACTTGTTTGCATGTTTTTTGCATCATTGTTTGATGCCAAATATAACGTTGCTTTGAGTATTTTTTAAATAATTGTTTGATTGTTTATTTATTCAAAGTCCATTCAAATGTTCAAAAAAGCCCATTTCAAAGATTAATTTGACCGAGTAAGTTTTAATGTTACATCTGCACCGTCTTACCAGGTCTGGTTTTGATTTTTTAAAAGTAAATTTAGTGATCCCCCCTTTTTTTTGGATATTATTTAACAAAGAGGAAAGATTTTTAGAATATCTGGGGATAAGGTTGAAGGAAAATAATCATGTTGTTGAGCTCTCTGTCCTTCCTGCGCCATGTATATTTGTCTTGTCTATAAAAATTTACACAAAATACTTTTCGCATACAAACTTTCTATGTTTGAGCTATTTTGTTTTATGGTAATTACCAGATTTTAATGGCTGTTATAAGCCTAATTAGCTTAAGCATTATTTATTGAAATACAGCAAAACATTATCGGTTTTGTAGAACAGCTGCAAAGATATAATTTAACATTTTTGCTTTTCATCTAACTGTATAGACAGAGGGCAAAATCATTGTACTGTACTATATAAATTGTTATTAAAGAGGTAGCAAAAGCAGCTGCAGTAATCTCAGGTTAAAAACCGTCAGATTTATATAACAACAATAATGCATTCGATCTTGCAACGCCTGTTTTTAAGTCGTACTTAGGATTTGCTTTCGGGGAGGGGGGGTTATTTTTGATGAATAACAATGACATCACTATAAAGTTACATTTGTTACAACAAAGCTTCCACGCTTGTAGATTGATTTTTTCTGGTGAAATAAATGAGCTTATTTTTCTTTTTTTTTAAATTGATACTTATTTTTTTATCGGAATTTGAAAAAACACAAACTTTAATTTACACAAAATAGAAAAAGAAATCAAGAGCTCTTCTGGACTTTGAAATATTAATAACTGAAAAAGTTATATGCTTTTAAAGCTGCCTAAAAAACGTTTTGGGTATTTTTGTGTAAATGATATCAAGCTATGGTCATATTACATTTGGTCTTCATTTGAATTTGGTCTTCAATTGAATGAATCATTTGAATCATTCATTTGAAAAGTATTTCAAATTACATCTCAAATCTTTTCGTAGAAAGCATGTAGTTGGTTGTTGTGGGTAACCGCTAGCGTAAATCTATCGCGCAACAAAATCTAGCAACTTTTATTTCCGACTTACTTTTACATATTATTAGGGCTCGTTTCCACTACGAGCGTTGGAGGGAGTATTCTTTGTTGGTTTTATTGATTTTCTGGCTTTGTTTTAGCGCTGAAACGCTTAATCAATAAAAAACAAAGAATACTCCCTCCAACGCTCGTAGTGGAAACGAGCCCTTATGCGTTATTGTTATTTTTTGGTCCGCCGTTTATGTCAAAACTTTGGCTGTTGCGCCCGGAAGTAATGCAATGACTTATATTTTTATTTTTATTATAAACCTATTAGACTAAGTTTATTAAACACAGCGTTGCGACTTTCTAATGCAATCAATCAATCAATTAACGCACTTTTATTTGCGGAAAATGACGAGAAAAAAATAAAATTACGAAAATAAAACTAAAATACAACAAAAAATTGACTACAGGGGAATTGCGATTTGACCTTTTAGTCTTCGAGTCAGCAGCCACCCTTGAGAGCAAAACTACTTGTAATCTAAAAGAACTGAAGTGTAGCAACCGTCTATTTATTTTATATTGTCGTCTATCAACTGTCTTTCAACCGTCTGTTTAGATATAAGTTTTCAATAAGTATTTTTTAAATTCATGTTTAAAAGCATTGTAAGAAGTATTTTGAATATGAATAGGAATTTCGTTCTATATCTTCACTCTTTGGTATTTTATAAATCTTTGTTATCGCGAAGTTTTATAATAGGGAATATACAAGGCTTTTTTGCTTTTTTGTTTAATTTAGTACTTTTGTTTGAGATCTAGTTGATTAAAGTGAAATAATTCGATTAATTTTCGGGAAGCATTTTTAAAAAATTAGCTGGTACAAATTTGCCAACTTCAAGTTTATTAAGATCTGTAAGTTTAAGAATCTTAAAGCGATTGTAATAAAGTGAAGCACTATGGCAAAATTTGTCTGCACCTATATATTTAACGGCTTTATTTTGAAGAATACTCAATTTTTTAAGATACATTGGAAAAGTAGATTTCCTTAAGATAAGGCCGTACAATAAGTAGGAATACATGTGAGCATAATAGATTTTTAACAGTGCTTTTTTAGGTAGTATCTGATTTTAGAAATATTTCCAACAGTTCTTGATATTTTATGTGCAATACTTGAGACGTGAGAATCAAAATTTAGATTCATAACAAAAGTTAAACCTAAGTATTAAATATTTGTATATTATGGAATAGAAATATTATTTAAAAATATAATAGTTTGTGGAAAAGATCTATTTAGTTTGGGACGTATAATTAAAAAGTTGGATTTAGAGGGATTAACCATGAGTTTGTTCGAATCAAACCAAATTGATAGACTTTGAAGTTCTTTATTCATAACTTTAGTAAGGAAAGTCTGGTCAGGGGCAGAAAAATTAAACATGTGTCATCAGCAAAGAGTATTGGCATACAATTATGGCCTGGAGCATATCGTTTACTTACAAAAGTAATAAAAGAGGGCCAATCATCAAACCCTGAGAAACACCATACTTGTTTTGAAGCAACTCAGATTTTGCACCTTTAATAGAGACGAATTGTTTGCATGATAAGAACGATTGAATAAGTTGATTTGCTGAACTACGAATGCCATAATGTTGTAGTTTGAGAAGGAGAATGTCATAATTAACTGAATCGAAAGCTTTAATAAGGTCAAGAAAAACTTCTTTTTTTTCTTCTCGTTTCGGCCTTTCCCTTCAATCAGGGGTAGCCACAGCGTATTATCTCTCTCCAAACCGTTCTATCTTCAACGTCCATCTCTTTCGCACCAACTTCCCGCATATCTTCTTTCACTACATCTAAAAATCTTCTCTTTAGTCTCTTTCTTTTCCTCTTTTCCGGTAACTCATTTCCATCATCTTTCTTCCTACATACTCCTGATCTCTCCTCATGGCATGTCCATACCACCTCAGCCTGCCCTCCCTCATCTTCATTCCTAACCGTTCTACCTTAACTGTACCCCTGATGTACTCGTTTCTAATCTTGTCTTTTCTCATCACTCCCAATACAAACCTCAACATTTTCATCTCTGCGACTTCCATCTCTTCCACTTGTTTCTTTGTGACCGCCGCTGTCTCAAGTCCATACACCATTGCTGGTCTTACCACTGAACTGTACACTTTTCCTTTTACTCTAGCTGGTAACCTCCTGTCACAGATTACTCCCGATACTTTTCTCCATCCATTCCATCCTGCCTGCGCTCTCTTCTTTACCTCCCTCTCACAACTACCACTTTCTTGCACTGTTGATCCCAAATACTTAAATTCCTTTACTCTTGGCACTTTTGTATCCTCCATCTTCACTGTTTCGTCGTCATTTCCTCCATCTATGCACAGATATTTGGTCTTTGACCTACTTTCATCCCTCTTCTTTCCAATGCATATCTCCAGGATTCTAGTCTCCGCTCCACTTCTTCCCAAGTCTCTTCGTAAATCACAATATCATCACCAAACAGCATTAAAGCTAAGAAAAACTAATCCAGTAAATTGATTAGAATTTATATTATTATAGGAGTTTGTGATAACATCTACAAAAGCATGATTGGTTGAGACCTTATTTTAAAAACCATATTGGTTGTTTATGATTACGTTATGTTTATTTCAAAAATTAATTACACGGTTGTAAATAAGTCTTTCAAAAATTTTAGAGAAACAAGTAAGAATAGAAACAGGACGATAATTTGTGGGTTATCACTTTCTCCTTTTTTAAAAGTTGGAACTATTTTTGCAATTGTACAATTTTCAGGAAAAACGCCCTTTGCAAAACAAAACTCAATAAAAGCTTGAAGATTAAGAATAATAACTAAAGAGGCGATTTGAAAAAAAAATGAAATGTCGTCATGGCTAACTGCTTTTGTTGCGACCAAATCAATGACCTAGTTTCGTGACCTAGTTTACGGTTGAATAATTAGGACGGTACACGTCATTCTAATCGGGACCACGTTTCACACGCATAAGATTCCTTTCATTCAGTGAAGTAGCAGGTTTGATTGCGCACGGAAATTTTGGCTCGCTCGTTTAATGAAGAAAGTTTCCGCTATCTTGAATAATTTGGTGACCTATAAAATTTTTGAATCGCAACTATTGCATCGGCGTGTGTTTTCGTTTTTCTTTGCTCGTTGTTGGTGTGCTGGAGCAGGCAGCATAGTGCTTCGCATTTCTCGTCTTTTATATTAAATTATTTAGCTATTTATTCGCTGGTGTAATAATTTCGCGCATTCGAAATTATTCATAGTCTCTTAGATTTAAGATAGCGGTAGTTGGGCCATTCGTCCCTTCCCCCCTGTAGGTTTTGGAGCCTACATACATTCAAAAATTTTTGGTTTATTTGGTTTACTTGATATGTTTAAAATCTTGGTTTGTGTAAGGTTACTTGTGTTAAATACGCTCATAAGGTTAGGGTTATTGCTGCTAGATATACTCTAAACTTTTAGGATCTTGCCTTTGAGTTTAAGCTTTACTACTTTTCGATAGACATTCTAAAATTAGCTTTGCTTGTTTGGTTTCCTTCACTAGTTACTGTACCTCGTTAGATTATGAATAGACGTAGTGTGTCACTTAGTTGCTTAACGAAAGAAGAACCGCCGCTTGTAAGTAAACACCATAATGAGCTCAACTCTAGGGAAGCTGAGCTGGCACGGTGGAGTGAAGACCTTAAACGTAGGGAGGAAGCCTTGCAACAAAAGCATGAAATAAGAGACCAAGATTTGTTGTACTCGGGAAATTACTGTTTGTCGCCCCCTTCCTTTCACTGCTTAGATCGTTACCCACCCAACCTTTCTTGTCGCCCATCCCCTCCTAACTGGGAAAGCATTAAGAGAACCCGCGTTGATCCAGGCGGCTCTACTCGTGGCACGGCTTCACGTTTGTTGAGAGCTACCGATCAACATGATGCATGGCCCGGTTCACGGTACGGCGATTTACAAGAGCACTCCGCGCCATTTGTTCAGACTCCAGAACAGCCACGACCCTCCCTTCTTCGACCACGTGTCGGCTTTCATCCCTCTTGTCAAGAAGTTGAATTTGATACCCCTGCATTTTCGGGCCTTGACAGGGAAAATAGTCAGTCGGTTAGACCTAGGTTTTCGGCTGATAATGACCCAAACTACTTATCTCAAGGTCCCTCTAGCTCGTGTAGTGATGTTGAAAAATTGGTGGGAGCACTATATACTTTAACCAATCGTGTGAATCAAAGACCTCTGGCGCTCTCTAAGGAAAAACTGTTCGATGGCAATCCCTTAAATTACAGGCGCTTTATACGTCACTTTGACGCCTATATCGCAAGAGGCGTAGTAGACATGGCAGATAGGTTGAATCTTCTCATCTCCTCGTGTACTGGGGAAGCAAAAGAGAGCATTGCAGATTGTATCTTGGCTAGGTCCCCAGATTTAGGTTATGATGAAGCCAGGAGAATTCTTGAAGTCAACTTTGGTCAGGAGCACGCTATCGTGAGTGCTTACGTAAGAAAACTTACAGAGGGTCCACCTATCCGCTCTAATGATAAATCCGCTTTAGCCAGCTAGCTCGAGACATGAGAAATTGTGAGATTTCCTGTGGGGGCATGTCCAGTGCCGGGCTGGACACGCAGCACGCAGTTGCTAGCATCTTCAAGCGTCTACCTGCAAATCTGCAGGATAAATTTATGGCTTCGGTTGGGCCACAGCTCGAGAGAGGTCAGCCCATTTTATTTTCGCAACTTTCAGAGTTTTTGGAGAAGCGTTCACTTATAGAAAAGAGTTTTCTGGGGCAGTTGGCTTATCATCGTAAGGAAAGAGGGTTTAGCTCTAGTTCACAACCAGACTTTGGCCCTCGACGCACACAAAAATATTCAGTCAATACAGCCCAAGTCGGAGACGACGATTCACGAGGCAACGTTGCAAAACAGGGATGTGCGTTCTGTTTAGGTCAGCATGCAATCTGGAGGTGTGAAAGGTTCTCAAAACAACCATTGAGAAAGCGCCGAGCCGTAGTTAAATCTGAAAATCTTTGTTTTAATTGCCTTGGGTCACACTTAGTGCGCGCATGCAAATCTAAAACCACGTGCCGTGAGTGTGGAGGGAGACACAACACACTGCTTCCCGAGGAGCGTCAGGAGGTCCTCCCCAAGGAAAATACTCCACCTTTACAGGAACGGCAAGATGTTAACGGGGCCGGCTTATCGTCCCGAGTAATGTCAGTGGTTCAAAATATAGGAAGTAAGTGTAATGAACATACGGCCGGACCAAATACATCCAGCTTTGCTCAGACTAAAGACAGCACTGCAGTGCGGCTGAAAGTAGTCCCTGTAAGAGTCTGGGGAGCAGGTCGCCGCCGGCATGCTGACGTGTATGCTTTCTTAGATGAGGGATCAGATACATCTCTGTGTACAGAAGACTTAATAAAACTTCTTGGCCTGAAAGGTAAGCCCACACAATTTTCCCTATCTACTATGAGTGGCACCGAACAACAATCTGGCCGCCAAGTCAGTTTGTGCGTTCAAGGCCTTAACGAGGATGCAGTTGTCAACCTTTCTAACGTCCTGTCTGTCACTCGTCTTCCAGACTTAGGTGCTAGCATTCCCTCTTGCAGGGACCATGAAATTCACGCTGAGGTTCTCAAAGGAGTTACCTTTCCCGATCTTTGCGGTAAGGTAGAATTGCTCATTGGTGCCAATGTACCAGAGGCCCATCGCACACTCGAATACCGAATAAATCATAGTGGGGGGCCGAATGCCGTGAAGTCACCTTTAGGTTGGAGTTTAATAGGTCCGACACAAGGGGCTAAAACTGTCAACTTTGTCAACTTTGTTCAAACTAATAGCTTTAAGGTTCGAACTAACGTTAAAGAAAACACACCTACAAGGAGGGGCATCCTGTCTACTGTCCGTCAGTGTTCTAGAGTTGCTCCTATTAAACCAGTGACAATACCACGCATGGAGTTAGTTGCAGCAGTAGTTGGAGTAGAGCTAACAACCTTTCTTAAGCGAGAACTCGACCTTAAACTTAATGACACCATCTTTTGGACGGATTCTACCTCTGTTCTACAATATATAAAGAGTAGCTCTAAAAGATTTAAAACCTTCGTAGCTAATCGCATTGCAGCCATTCAAGCAGGCTCCTCTCCTTCGCAATGGAGGCATGTAGGGACAGCGCATAATCCAGCCGACATAGCGTCCAGAGGAATTAGTCCGAGTCGTTTGGCCTCTTGTACGAGCTGGTTGAAAGGCCCAGACTTTCTTTGGAAGGATGAAGATGCATGGCCAGTTGCCCCTATAGGTCCTCCTTTCACACACCGCTGGTAGATCCAGAGTTGCTAAAAGTGCATCAAGTTAATTGCACCAATACCTTTGATACCGCAAGCGATAAAGTCACCCTGTACAGATTGTTGACCCACTTCTCTTCGTGGAGTCGCTTAAGAAGAGCAGTCGCCTACCTTCTTCGTCTTAAACAATTCTTGCTCACTAAAAGTAAAAGCGGCATCACCAAAAATATGTTTCCTTTTCGATACTTATCGGTAGAAGAGTTTAGGGCTTCTACCTTAGCAATAGTAAAGTTAGTCCAAATCAAGTATTTCCATAAGGAACTAAATTCTCTCAAAAATAACGACAGGTTTTTCGTGTCCGGAGCTAAAAATATTCACTCTCCTCTGAGAAAGTTATGTCCTATCCAAGTAAATGGCATTTTACGAGTAGAAGGCAGATTACAAAATTCATCTCTTTCTGATTCTGCAAAACACCCTATCATTCTTCCCAGCAACCATCATGTGACTAAGCTAATTATTTTAGACATTCACGAAAAAGAAGGTCACGTGGGTCCCCTCCATACCTTATCAGTCGTTCGTCAACACTACTGGGTAGTTAAGGGACACGTTACCGTACGTAAGGTAATCAGGGAATGTCGTTTTTGCCGACATATGAATGCACAACCGGGAAAACAGCTTATGGCACCGCTTCCTTCAGCTAGGGTTACTCCTGGGAAACCACCGTTCGCCTTTACCGGAGTAGATTACGCAGGGCCTTATACCACCACTGTAGGGCGTAGAAGCGCGAAGCGTTATATTTGCCTGTTTTCATGCATGACCACACGAGCTTTGCATTTGGAATGTGCTTATGCTCTCGACGTCGATTCGTTCTTGTTGGCACTCCAACGGTTTACCGCGCGACGCTGCACACCAGAAGCCATCTACAGCGACAACGGAACAAATTTCACCGCTGCCGAACGAGAGCTCCGACTTTCAATCAACAAATGGAACCAGCAGTCTTTGCCATCCAAGCTCGCGCGACGAGGAATCCGCTGGCATTTTAATCCTCCGGTGGCCAGCCATCAAGGCGGGTCTTGGGAGAGGATCATACGATCGGTGAAGAGAACCCTCGCTGCAGTTTCCAAAGGCGCAACAATGAGCGACGAGACCTTTACGACCTTTTTAATTGAGGTTGAAAGGATCCTCAATGACCGCCCCATAACTAAAATTGCTTCCGACTCTCGTGATCCAGAAGCGTTAACGCCTAATGCTTTATTGAAGGGGCACCTCGAGCCTTCCCTACCCATGGGGGTGTTTGCCAAGGCTGACGGCTATAGAAAGTCGTGGAGACTCATTGGTTTGCTGGCTGATCGATTCTGGAGTCGTTGGCTCAAGGAATACCTTCCTTTGTTACAGCAGAGAAAAAGGTGGCTTGTGGAAAGCCGAAATTTTCAAGTCGGTGACGTCGTTTTGGTGATTGGTGAAAAATCAAACCGCGGGCAGTGGCCGAAAGGATTAATAGAAGAGGTGCACAAGGACAAGGACGGGTTTGTGCGCTCTGTTCGGCTACGAACTTCTTCCCAATCACTTGTTCGAGACATTCGTAAACTGTGCCTTCTTGAAGAACATGTATAATTGACAATTTGTGTTAAGTGTTGTAATTTTATTTGTGTACGTTGTATTGTTGTTAGACTTACTCAATTCTATTCAGTTAATATTGATTTGGCGCTTGATGAAATATCTCCCTGCCGGTCATATTTGGGGCCGGTATGTTGCGACCAAATCAATGACCTAGTTTCGTGACCTAGTTTACGGTTGAATAATTAGGACGGTACACGTCATTCTAATCGGGACCACGTTTCACACGCATAAGATTCCTTTCATTTAGTGAAGTAGCAGGTTTGATTGCGCACGGAAATTTTGGCTCGCTCGTTTAATGAAGAAAGTTTCCGCTATCTTGAATAATTTGGTGACCTATAAAATTTTTGAATCGCAACTATTGTATCGGCGTGTGTTTTCGTTTTTCTTTGCTCGTTGTTGGTGTGCTGGAGCAGGCAGCATAGTGCTTCGCATTTCTCGTCTTTTATATTAAATTATTTAGCTATTTATTCGCTGGTGTAATAATTTCGCGCATTCGAAATTATTCATAGTCTCTTAGATTTAAGATAGCGGTAGTTGGGCCATTCGTCCCTTCCCCCCTGTAGGTTTTGGAGCCTACAGCTTTATTTTTTTAGAGAATAAATAGCGTTAAAATTTTTTGTGGAGCTGGGTATGTTGAGATAGGTAAAAGAAGAAACTTGTTTATTTATATATTTATATAAGTAGAAAAAGACTTAGAGGAAGTGTTTCAAGAGTTATTTGCTAAATTTGAGCCAATTGAGCAGAAAAATTTATTAAATTTATCGGCTATAATTTGGTAATCTGAAATTGTTCCATCGTCAGTACTATTACGTCAGGAGTTTCTTTACTAGGTTGAGAGTACGGAAGCGCAGAACGAATTACATTCCATGCTTTACGAGCATTGTTTTGGCATTCAACTAATTTAGGGTATAATATAGTTTTAACACAAAATCTTTAATTTAGTTAGTTTGTTAGAGTAAATTTTATAAAATAATTTTTTTATTTTCCTCCCCACCTAAAAAATGAAATTTAAACATCCGTCGCTTTTTCTTAATTGAGGTTAGTAAGCCTTTGGTAATTTAGGGTTTTTAAAAAAGTTTTCTTATTCTTCTTGAAATTAGCTTTAATGGGTGTCAATAGAATGTAATATAATGTGGACAAAATTATTAAATAGTTTCTTAAAATTTTCATTAGACAAGCTGGTCGAAGGCTGGAATAATTATCCAAATTGATTTGTAGATTTTTACGAAACAATTCTGAACAAAATTTTGTTTCGTCTCGATAAAACGATTTCTCTATATTTTTTTAGTGTTAATGAAGTTTTTATTGATAACACAGAAATTTGGGTAGTTGTCAGTTAAGTCAGATTTAACTATAAAAGATTGCAATTCGTGTTTTGAATCATTGGTTATAATTAGTGATGGGATTCAAAATTTTATTAACAGGTTCTTTTTCGTCTAGAACTCACTAACAACAGATTCTCTCATTATTCAGAGATATAGAGATACAGAGATTTAAATTAAGAACGGGTTGAAAGTCATGATGTCATGAAAGTCATGAAAGTCATGACATTCCAAGAATGGGTTCGTGCGAACCCGTGCGAACCCCCTGAATCCCATCATTGGTTATAATATGATCGATTATGGTTGACGAATTGTTAGATATTCTTGTTGGCTTGGTAATTAATGGTATGGCACCGTGACTTAAAATTGAATTAATATATGAATTGGCACTGTTTAAATGCTTATCTTTTTGTAAGTCAATATTAAAATCCCCTAGAATATAATTAACACTTTTTTTTGTGAGAGAGGTTTGATAAGGAATTTGAAAATCCTTCAATAAATTAAGTTATCTAAGTTTGATCTAGATGACGGTAAACTGCACCCACGATAAACTTAGTCTTGAAGTTATTTTCAGAGATATCTAACCAACCTTAAAGTCACTTTTTAGCTTCAATTTGAAACGGAATATTTTTTTAGTGCTTTTAGTGTTTGTTTGAATAGTTTCATAACTTTTACGAGACATAGCATTTAGTCTTATATGGCGTAAAGACCGAAAAAAAGTGGTTGCATTTTTTTATTTTTTGCTAAACATTTACAAAATCAAGCCCACGGCCATGAGTGCTATTAGTTATCTGGCTATTGACGAAAACAGTTTGGTAACGGTTTAAAGAAGCTTAGCAAGTCTAAAATTTATTTCGAATAGGTTTATAATTTTAAAACTATCGTATTTTTCGGACCATAAGGCGCACTTATAATGCTTAAATTTTCTCAAAAATCGAACATGCGCCTTATTTTCCGGTGCGTCTTACGTGTGGATCACACTGTCAAAAAAACTGCTGCGAGTTCTTTGATCATTGCAGTCGGCGTTTTTGATGTTTGCGGAATTTTGCAACATTTCTTTGATTTTGCTGCACGTTTTTTTAACAGTACAGGCTGTGTTTTATAACAAAGCTCTGAACCAATTTTATGTTGCAAACAGTGTTATTTGTTTGTATACCGATAATAATTATTTAGGTACAGCTTAACTATGAGATCAGCACGTGTCTGATTTCCAAGATGGACGTTCGTGCATTCAAAACCACAGCAATTATTTTGTAAACAGACAGTGGTGTTACGCAATAAACTTGTTTATTCGTTCGTTTGTTTGTTCATTCGTTTGCTCGTTCGTTTGATGGTTTCTTTTGAATAAAATACAAATAAAATACAAAGTAAGTTTTTGTTTCATTTGGTGCACCTTATAACCTGGTGCGTCTTATGTAGAAAAATAAAATCGGTACTGCGCCTTATGGTCCGAAAATTACGGGATTTTTTGTAGAAAGTCCCCTCCAAAAAAACATCCCCGCCACCGTGCAGTACTTAAAACGTGGCGGGGGTGTTTTTCTCAAATCTCACATTTTTGCATTAGTGGCCGTGGCTTTCTACAAAAGATCCAAATTACCGTACTCATAACCGGCGATTAGATGGAATTAGACCCGGATTTAAGAAAATTTTTGGAAGCTCAAGCTGGAACAAAACTCGAAAAACCCATCGATTTACGATTCCTTACAACTACAAGATATGAAAATAACCACTAAAGCTATTAAATATTTTTAAAGGTCTCCTTCATATTTTCGGAGAGGTTAAAACCTTAATCTCCCTTTAGCTTTTTTTGAAAATAATGACAATGAAGCTGATGATTAAGAAGATCAAAAACAATATTATTTTTTGATAAAGATGTTTGCAAACCTTAAAGCAGGGTTTCTCAATCGGTGGGCTATGGCCTACTAGTTAAGCACAACGGCGAGTTTTTAAGGTGGGCCACACAGAGATGAGGCGAAAAAGTCTTGAAATCATATGCTCGGCGACTGTTTTTATTGTCAAGGAGCGATTTGGTAAAATTTGCTGCGGAATGAACTAGAAGACCGTTGGGTCGCAACAAATCCGTTTCAAGGTTTTTGGCTCACGGTGTTAGAAAGGTTGAGAACCCCCGATTTTAAGCACAATCCAACTGCTTGTAAGCCGCTTATATAAGTAAAAATAATAATTTGATTGTCGTACTGTACGTGATACTGTTTCTCTCGTTATTTACGCAAATCTGCTTTTATAGTTTTACATTCTTTTCCGTGAACCTATTTTGATAAAAATTGTACAGTGTAATCAGAAAGTCACTGTGCACCTAATATCATCCAGGTTTTGGTCAATACAAACAGTCATATTTTGATTTGTACAGTAGATATCTAGGATGTAGCTATCTGGATAACTACATTCTAGATATCTACTAGGTACCTAAGATGGCGCAACTACTCATACCGCTAATTCCACATTACGCTTTTTAAATGACATTTTTCTATCACGCGTTATTTCCAAAGGAATTTGGCCTCCTAGATCTGATTTGAGTGATTAGATTTTTACTTATGGGGCGCGGTGAAGCAGAAGGTTTACCAAAACAAACCACAAAATTTACAGGAACTACGCGACAATATCCGACACCAAATTGCAGCCATTAAACAAGAGGAAATTCATCGAGTGTTTGAGAATTTGAAGCGTTGAATCGACCTTTGCATCGTGAACTTGGTGGACATTTTCAGCAGTTATTGTGAGTCTCGAATAAACTCTTTATTAATTACCAACTGATCGTTGTTTTAAACAATAAACTGGTTATTTTAAACTTGTAGTTATCGATTTCTAAAGGACAGAATGTTATTTATGCATTGGGATTACAGGTGCACAATGACTTTCTGATCAGACTTGTATTAACGCTAAAGTTCAGCGTCAGCGAATTAAAGGTGATCAGAATTGAAGGATAATTTTTAATGAATTTGAAAAGCTCCTTGTTTAATGTTTATTTCAAAGAAATAGTTGATTGTCGAACATAGAATTTGAATAATGTTTGGGGATATGGTTTGTTTACAAAAAGATTGTAGCATTTTTGAAGTTGTGAATGTATGTCAATGTTCGATTTCGATTTGAGTTAGATTCGATTTCAAGTCTAGAATCAAGTAAATGGTACATTTAATTTGAAAGGATATATTATCTTTATTAAGTTAATCCAAGGATGTATCACCTTTAACTTAGTCTTTGGCGATGTATGATCTCTACTAAGTTTTTCTTGGATGTATAATTCTGAATAAGGTTAGGGCTAACCCTAAATATTGACTGTGGGGTACCCTAAATATTGACTTAGTAAAAGTTTAGTTTGACTTAAAAAAAAACAATAAACGGACTATGGATTATTTTTTTTCAGAGAATATTTTTTACATCAAATTTTTAAAAAAATAATTTTCAAAATTTGATATGAAACAGTTAGAAAAACTCGCTATTTATGGAATGCTAGTGTGGCTGTCGACTAGCTTTCTTATTTTTTATCATTACCATTTTGAACACAGGTAACTTAATTTTTATAATATATTTTTATATGATGTTTTATATACATTTTAAAAAAATCTTGATCGACTCAAGAAATAAATTACGAGATTCTTTTTATTTGAATTTTGCACAAAGTCCCTACTGCACCAAGAGCATTTCTTTTATTCACTTTTTATCTTGTTGATTACAGTTGGAAGCCTATCATTTTTTTCTTTGAAATGTGTCAAAAGTTGCTTTTTGATAAATAGTGTTCCTTTTAACCTCTAATAACTCAACATCAACAATGAAAAAAAATTATAATTATTTTCATACTTTTTTATATCGTGTCATATATTTTTATACCTTGCTCAACAAGAGAGAAACAAACTAAGAAAATAATCCAAACGGACAGTAATATCTTGACATCTTTAAAAGTAGGTTGTGGTTATCGTTTGACCATGATCGTACGAGCAGGGGGCAGGGGCCAATTGCTTCCCAAGACGCAAATGTGTCCTCATTTTATTGGGTGGGAAAGACACAGAAGCATTGGGTTAAATTTGTCTTCCCACCTAATAAAGTTTCAAAGGAAATTTGACCCAAATTTTTGAGCACTGATATTGAAATATTTGGGCAAAATCAGAATTTTTTGGGGAGCGATAATACACTATTTGGACACGATAAAGTATCTTAACTTAAAACAATTCATATCAAAGCAAAAACTTTTTTTTGTCATAACTATAGATTTTTGAGACGAAAGCGTTTGACGTTTTGTCATATCTTTTGTTATGCTGCACGATCATTGTTGTTATGCTGCACGATTATTTTGTCATATCTTTAGACAATCTTCAATAAAATTTGAGCAATTGTGTTGGCCCCCAAAATTTTTTTGGCTGGTACGGCAATGACTAAAAGTAAACCAAAATAGAATAGTTATAATTGCTTTGAAAAAGGGAGAATTTTAAGTTAAATTTGTAGCGGAATGATGTAAGTTGATTTCAAACACAACCATGTCAATTACATTTGCCATCAATGCAGTGCTTTTAACTACTTGGCCACGATGTCGACTTTTATAACAAACAAACATTCACTTACGTGAAAATAATATTTTAATTTTACAGAGTTTTAAATTGGTAAACATTTTTACCATATAGATCAAAAATGTTTGAACTAAAATTGCGCAACCCGGGGTGGAAGGCGCAAACAATTTTTAGGAGAGGTTCGAAGTTGGAGAAATATTGTAAAACATGCAAAATTTCTATTGCTGATCCAAAAATCATAAAAAAATTAAAATATTGTCGCTAAATGGTTGCAGCCCAAAAGTTATAGAATACTCACTATAAAATAGATAAAGAAAATATTAAAACTGTTTATAGCTGCTAAAAAAATTAGCAAAAAATGAGTTTTTGTATACAAAATTTTGAGAAATTTTGACTTTTTTAACTTATAAAATTCAATAAAAAGACTCCCAAAAAACCAAAACTAAGGTTTTGTAAGCTTCATGGCGTAAAAAGTTCTGAAAAAAATTAACTTTATTAACTTAACGGGCCCAAGTTATAACGTTATTGCATGCAGACAAAGTAGAAAGGAAATAATTAACAAAAAGGCTAGCGCTACGCTTATATGCTTACATACACGCTACTGCTAGTGCTACGCTTATATATTTACATGAAAGCTGCCAGCCCAAAAGGGATCTAACAAATTTATACATAACACACCAGGTTGCCTGGTAGTTTAGAAAAATTTTGAAAAATCTTAGTCTAAAATTCGGACATTTTTGGATAAATTAAAAAATATGGTTTGTTCATGGTACAATTTACAAATTTTTTCGCAGGGTGTAATTTACATGTTTTAAGAAAAATAATTATTTGCAAAAACTTATACAATATCAATCAGATAAAACAGGAAAAACCAACAAAACCAACAAGAAAAACACACATCAAGAAAAAAACAATTAACAGTGGGCAGCACAATCGCTGCAATTTAGCCTTTCTTGCAAAATTTCAATGTATGTCATTAATTCTTCAATTTTCTTTTGTCTGGAGTACATTTCTCGCGTGTAAAACCTTGCCTACATCTCTTTAGTACAAAAAAATTGACACAGCATTTTTTAGTGAAATATAGCTTGCTTTTGATGCATGGTATTAACTCCGGTAGGACAGGTTTCATTCCGCTTCTGGTTTTTTTCTTTGTAAATGACACCATGAAAAAAAGCCATTCGACGGTTGCATTAAATACTGGGACGGACAGGCATACCAACGCATAATTCGCCAAATCTTTAAATTCCTTAGTTCCCACAGTATCTGTGTATTGTGAAACTTTGAACCAATACTGTATAATATCAGGGGGAACTTCACCACCAAACCTACTAAGAAAAGCTTGGGTACCCTTGTGTTCCGTTCTTAAAAATTGGCCCCATTATGTATATTTACAATCTCCTGAAAAATCTCTTTGATTTCGTTTTGGTCCGGCTCAAATAGCCGAAGAAATAACAGTTTTATAAGCAATTTAAATATTTTACATTTATTTACAGAAAAGTGGCAACACTGCTTAATTTCATGATGGTTAGAGAAAGATCCAGAACTATTCGCTTGACTGGTTCGCTATTGTGACACATGTGACGTAATAATAGTTTTTGTGATTAACTTGATTTGAGTAACTTTCAGAACGTTCGAGATACTTATGACCTAGTGATATAAATAAGGCTCGCTCGGAAGCATTATTATGATTCGTTGTGGTAACTTAGTATTGGAAATTTGTTAGCTGTATGAATTCATAGTTTTTGAAGGCAAGTCTCTGGTTGCCTACGTTATTGTGAAGAATTAAGCAACTGAATCTGTATTTGCTGTTGATTTATAGTATTGTGGGCTGCTAAGTGGATTGGAGCATATTTTTTAATAAAGAAGTTATTGTGGTAGTCTGAGCTGTGGTTTAGCTAGACTATATTTTTGCTGTTACTGGTTCCTAGGGCAGGTCCAGTAAGAAGATTTAAGAATTTTGTCTTTTGGTAGGCGGCCAAGTTTGCATTATCGGTGAGGCCTTCTTAACAGGCACCGAAAGGTTATAAGATTAAAAAAGTACTGAGTTACTGAATTAAGTTCTACAAAAATTTAAAGAACTTTTTACCAGCGGAACATAAATTTCAAAAACTTCTACAAAATTTCAAAAACTAATTCTGTGGAAGTAACACCTTGATTTAAATAAAGCTACTTTAATCAGCCAATTTTTTGTTAAAGATACAGCGGCTAGCAGGCAAGACAAATGACGAACATAAAGGCAGAAGCGTGATTCTCCTCTATATTTAAACAATATCTATTGTCTATGTCACAAGCAATAGACTAGCGGTCACGTACAATTGTTAATCAAAGACTAGACACAAAAACTGCTGAGAGCTGACAATGCGACGGTGGAGATACTGACAAAGTCAATATCTAAAAGAGGCTAATAAAAATCAGCCAAATTAGAACAAAAAAAAGTGTCCGAATGATTTTCCTACTGTAGAACACATTAGTTAAAATCATAGTCGAAAGATAATTTATCGTTTTTTTTCAAATTTTAAGCCACCTGGTAACTCTGCTGCACCCACCAATCAGAGATGAAGAAAGTCTGGAATCGTAGTCAGACTGGAGTCTGATTATGGCATTTTTGATTGGAGTCGGACTGGAGTCAGAGTCTATTTTTTTAAATCAATTTTTTTTAATGAGTAGAAAAAAATTCTTTTTTTGCAATAGAAATGCTATTTTTGATGCTTAAAATGTATATTTCTTTGCATTTTCTCCGAGTTTATTGGGGTTTCGCTCAGTCTTTGCCCGTACTAACCTTATAGATTTTAGGGAATCCCCAAAATACAAAAGCTTATTTACTCGGTTCAGCGAATAATAAACTAATACCATCATTCTGGCAGAATTCTGCTAAAATGACGGAACTAGTTCAGTTCAATCGTTTTTTATTTCCGCCACTTGTCAAACAAAATACTTGTATCAACATAGCCGTACCTGCCGGGGGGCAGGGGGGGCAAAACCATAATTTTTCGGGCAGTGATACGAAAAATTTGGGCAAATTCAGGAAATTTAGAGAGGTGACGATGAGGAACTGCAAAAAATAATAACCCAAATTTAGGTGAAGACCTTTTTTTTTTTTTTTAGAGATCACCATGATTTTAGGACAAAATTGGTTTTTCGTCTGAGAATCTCAGACAATTTTTTTGTCATATCCGAAATGTACTATAAAATCATGATTTGGGCAAACGTCACAAAATTTGGGCAAAACTTCATTGTCCCCCCAAAATTTTTTGGGCTGGTACGGCTATGTGTATCAATATAATTACACTACGGAAAGAGGAAGATGCAACCAAACGAAACAACGTTGAAACATGCAAAAACTCAATAAATTACACTAGCTAAGAAAACGGCTTGCATGGTTGCATCACCCAGAGAAAAAAAAAATATATATATAGATATATATATATATATAAATGTATAGGCTAAAACAAAAAAGAAAAATATTGACAGAAAAATTAATGCAGCTTACTTATTTTTATGATATTATTTGATGGCTTGTAATTAAAATAAACACAGCTGGCAACGGATCCCACTTGGAGATTTCAGAGCAGAATGCTTTAAATTTCAATTTTCTAAAAAAATTTCTTTGTAATTTAGAAATCCTATCCGATTTAAATTGACTTCTTGGGTTGGGGGACAAACCAAACAACTATAAACATGCTCTGAGAGAAAAATTCTTTAAATAAACACGGCCGGCAACGGTTCCCATTCGGGGATTTCCCAGCGAAAATGCAAAGTAGAGTTGTTTAAGGAGCGGATCCGGATCCGAATTTTTGTTTGTTAAGTCATACAAAATATGAACACCTCGCTTTGGATTTCCAATATAAGGTGACAGTAGGTCTAGCAGATTTGTAGCAGAGGTGATCACGGAGCGGAACCGGATGTAATATTTTACCAAGCTTGCGGATCCGGAGCGGATTCGGATCTAAACTTAAATTAAAACTTAAATTAAGCTAATTAAATTAACCTAAAAGTTTATGATTAATCAAGAGAAGATACTAGTGTTTCTTGAGTATGTTTAACTAGCTCAATATTTATCAATTAATACAAATGCTTCGAACTGGCTCATGTGTAGAGATGTGCTTAACTGTTACTTTTAAATAACTGTTATTAACTGCTACTTTTAAAATTTTAACTGTTACTTTTACCTGTTACTTTATATTCATTAAGCCAACTAAAAACTAACCGATAGTTTTGCCCAAATCATGATTTTATGGTACTATTCGGATATGACAAAAAAATTGTCTGAGATTCTCAGACGAAAAACCAATTTTGTCCTAAAATCATGGTAATCTCTAAAAAAAAAAAAAAGGTCTTCACTTAAATTCACTCTCCTCATTTTCAATTTTCATCCTAAAATCAAGGTGTTCTCTAAAAAAAAAAAAAAAAGGTCTTCACCTAAATTTGAGTTATTATTTTTTGCAGTTCATCATCGTCACTGTTAATAACAGTTACTAATAACTGTTAATAACTGTTAATAACAGTTACTTCTTAACTGTTACTTTTCAATTGGCTTAACTGTTACTAACCGTTAAGGAAATTAGAGTAACAGTATTGCTGTACAAAGGACAGATTTTACTCATAATTTATTTGTAGTTTCTGATGTTGTTAGAGAATCTGATTTTCTAATTAAATTTGTGACTTATCAGTTTTTCTAAAGCAGTCAAGTAATGCAGCTTGAAATGTGAGTTAAACTAGGATTTTATAAAGTAAATGCCATAAAAATAGCTCATATAATTGTTAGATGTACTGCCAGCTTATACGTAATGAAATCAAGCAAATTAAGTTTGTATTACAAAAAATTTTTTTGCATGACTTTTCATTGATAATATTTATATTTATTACTTTATCTCCTTTATCATTTTTTTTAATGCAGTTTATTTCAGTAAAGTTTGTATTGTTATACACAGGTTTTACATATGCTTGGTTAACAATTATAAAAGGTAGTTAGTTGATGGTTTTGATATGACAATCAAGATTTCTTTATTTGTTAGTTAACATATGTAAGATTTTTATGATTTAAAAAATATTGGTGTTTTTATTCATGTGTACTTGGTCATGTTTTTCCATTGCTTTCTTGTCTTATAAGATGGCAATTGACTTCTGGTAATCTGCTGGTCTTGGCTTTTTATTGAGCCATTAAAGAAACGGCTGCTTATCAAAAATTGATCTAATTGATCAAAAACACATTTTATTGCAGTATTTGGTTTGATGTTTTCCTGGACCCAGAGTACCTGGAGCGGATCCGGATCTCATAATACTGAAGCAATGTGGATCTGGTATGGACCTGGTTTTTTTTCTTGCAGACCCAGACCGGATCCAGATCTTACTTTATGTGGATTCGATCACCTCTGATTTGTAGTTTACAAAAATGAAATCTGTAAATTTTAAAATTAAGCATTAAGAGAAGTAAAGAAATCAATAAAAAAAGAAAGAATACTCCAGCCAATGCTTGTAGTGAAAATGGGTTCTTATGATTCAGCGTTTACTCTTTAGTTTTATTTTTCACATGGCAAAATAAGGTAGTTCTCTTATTTCAATTTAGGATTTTATATATTTATGGATCTATGAAAGTTATAAAAATGCATTGTCTGGAAAGATAGACCAATTATTGTTTTTGAATAAATATATAGTTGTGTTTTTTGTGGTTTACTAAACTTGCAACTGTTCTTTTGATGGAAATTTTTAAGTTTAGACTCTGGTAAACTGAAGTAAGGTTAAAGAATTTTTGAAGTGTTTGCTTGACCAATATATCTTGTAATTCCACTAGACTTTTTGTTTCCACTAAATATTTTTATAATCTTTTATTTTTTGCTGTTGTTACTTAATTTTTAAAAATCAAAAAAAAAATAATTAACTTCAATAAATTTATTTTTATTTCTACTTATAATCAACTCAAAATTACTTATTGTGCAAATACAGTGCGGGCTAAAAGAGTTTGCAAATTTTATAGTTGTCTTTAATATTGACTGTATCTATTAAAAGTTTAAATATCCAAATAGTCTGTTTTCAAAGGTATGAAGTATATGTTAAAGGTTTTTTTAAAGAACTAAATATTACAAACAAGAAAATAATGAATTTTTTATTTTTAAGGATATTAAATAGGTCAAAAGAGTTTGGAAATCTTTATATTTATGTAAAAAAACTTTTTTACTTACAACATATTTTAATAGAAAATATCAAAAACAAACCAAATTGTACAAAAAATAAGCAAACCTTCTGAAAGTACAACATATGGGGGTAGGTCATTTTACCGAAACTCACCAAAACTCACCGAAACTCACCGGAACCAACATTAATTTAATAATTAACCCTATATGGACAAATTTAATTTTGTGCTCAATAAAAATTATTTCAACTATTTTTTAGTGACAGTAGCTTTCTATTACACAATATTTGACTAAATATTAAAAAAATTTTTACTTATTTTTAATATTTTTAAACGTGCCAGATCTGTCCCACTGGTCCATAGTACGAAAAATCAAAACGTTATATATCATGCAATAATTGAACCATAAAAGTCAAAAACGAGTACACAAGTAATTTTACATTACAATTTGAATACTTTTAGCTTTTGTGAAATGTTTTAAAACAGTTTTATTTTTGTTCAGGCAAAGAAACATTTCGTATTTTATGCAAAAAATGTAAGTTTTGCTTGTGTACCCAGGCAGTTTGCATTTGGCTCTTTTTTCTATGTAATCTAAATACTTTCTTCACTTTGATGGTTTTTGTAACTGGATTTACAATAAACATATTCATCATTAGAGTCACTTTCTGCTAAAAATTCATTTTCGCTCTCCCCATTTTCACCCCCAGCGATAGCTGCCCAATTCTTTATGTCATAAAAATTTCGAACATTCATAAGTAATTTATTATTACATTATATTTACTCAAAATATTAAAAAAAAATGCAACATAACACTCAGATTATATTTAGATCTTCAGCATATAAATCAAACTTTGTGGACCAGGTGGACAGATCTGGCACGTTTAAATTAATCGATACCACATTAATCACAATAAGCAAACATTAAAAATTTTTTATTGATATGATAGAACTGCTTTTACTAAATACAAAAAAATTTTATTTGGTCAAAAAATTTGGTTGCTTATCAAGAACTACTTAATGCAAAATAGTAAGTATCAGCATTTTTTACTAACCTTGCCAAACAACCAAAGAACTGACTATTACTTTCACACTGGTTGAAGTTTTAGGGTTTCTAACTCAAAACTATACCAACTAGATATGACAAATCTAAAAAAATCGTTTATTTAAAAAAATTTCTAAAAATGTTCACTAAATAACGTTTTTTTGAAACGTGCCAGATCTGTCCCATTTGTCCATATAGGGTTAAAACAAAAACTTTTGTTTTTAAAATTTAGCAGGACCTATGCAAAATTAATTCATGCAAAAAAATATCTTTTAAATAATGCCGACTTTTAAAAATAAGTGAGTTTCGGTAAAACAACTCTTCAAAAAGTCGTTTTACCGAAACTCACCTGTATCTTTCCAACAGAGACTAAAATTCAATTTATTATTGTTTGTATATAATCTCTGCAATCTGTTGTTTGTTTGAAATAAAATTGAAGTTGTATTTGAGTGAAACAAGCTGCATTTTAGTGAGTTTCGGTAAAACGACTATATATCAGCAACTATATATTTTACCAAAACTCACTTATAACTTTTAAAATAAAAACATTGAAACAAATCTTTTGCTTTTAAAATTTAACAGGACCTATGCAAAATTAATTCATGCAAAAAAATATCTTTTAAATAATGCCAACTTTTAAAAATAAGTGAGTTTTGGTAAAATGACTCTTCAAAAAGTCGTTTTACTGAAACTCACCTGTATCTTTGTAACAAAGACTAAAATTCAATTTATTATTGTTTGTATATAATCTCTGCAATCTGTTGTTTGTTTGAAATAAAATTGAAGTTGTATTTGAGTGAATCATGCTGTTTTTTTAGTGAGTTTCGGTAAAACGACTATATATCAGCAACTATATATTTTACCAAAACTCACTTATAACTTTTAAAATAAAAACATTGAAATAAATCTTTTGCTTTTAAAATTTAACAGGACCTATGCAAAATTAATTCATGCAAAAAAATATCTTTTAAATAATGCCGACTTTTAAAAATAAGTGAGTTTCGGTAAAACGACTCTTTAAAAAGTCGTTTTACCGAAACTCACCTGTATCTTTCCAACAAAGACTAAAATTCAATTTATTATTGTTTGTATATAATCTCTGCAATCTGTTGTTTGTTTGAAATAAAATTGAAGTTGTATTTGAGTGAAACAAGCTGCATTTTAGTGAGTTTCGGTAAAACGACTATATATCAGCAACTATATATTTTACCAGAACTCACTGCTGCATTGGGCCCCCTCTGAAATACATACAAAAGTGGGCCCCCTACACAAGAAATTGCTCTATTTCTTTATAATAGCACCAGGACATCCGTAGCATGTCTACAATAAAATTTTTTTTTTAGAGATTGCTATTTTTTGACACACTAAAAAGTTGGCCACCTAAAACAATTACTTTTTTTAATGATCACACTGATTGGGAACACCTCCCTAAAATGAAGACCTTTATTATGCACCAGACCCCTGTACAGTACATCAAAAAGTGGCCTTCCTAAGCAAAATATTGCTGTATTTCCGCATAGTAGCATTATGATGGTGGCTCCTTCTGTCTGCATCTTAACTTTACCACGAATCAGCATAATACAGTCAGTTGAAAGTGATGACTTCTTTAGAGATCACCATAACATTTTGATTCCACACCATTTCTTGATTTTGAAATCAGGCTCAATGAAACAGGCATCGATACTTTGGTAGCCTATATAGAAAATTTACAAACACCAATTTGAATGTGCATTTTAACGGGTTGTGTCTCACTAAGAAAGAAAGAAAGAAAATGCATTTTTGAGCCTTAGCCACAAAGCAAATGAAAACAAACAAGCACAAAAAATTTACATACGCATAAATGAATTAAATTCGGACTAGGTCAGGGAACATCAAAGAACAGAATGTTTTCGAGTCGAGACGCTCCCCGGCAAGTATCACAAAATAGGGTGCGCAGAAAGTCTTACAGTTGTACAATAAGCGTTCAAATAATTTACAAAGATAAATAAGGTACCAAGAAATTAATTTCTACGGAACATGTTTAACGAAATTTAGAAAGCATCTATCAATCAATTCAAAACCGAGCTAAAAAATTTTCTATTGACAACTTAAAAGCAGAGATAATCACAATACTTCAAGCGTAGCCTTACGCCAAGGGTGGCTGTCTTCGGGAAGACTTAAAGGCCAATACGCAGTTTTCAGCAGTTACACATCATTACGTACATTACAACATTTTTTGCGAACAAGATGAGTTGATTCATTGGTTGAATACAAAAATAAATAAATACAAATTAACTGAATGCTCATTTCTAATAAAATGTGATGCGGCAGTTATAGTTGACACAAAATTATCGCAAAATACTTTGAAGCAAAAATTACCGAATTTTTAATGATCTTTAATAAGGAAGTTTTTATATAATTTTTAAATGATTTCCAAGATAAAGTTTTAAATTTTGACGGGATTGATATGGCAACGAGAAACAAGTGAGATCATTTGAGAGAAGCAAGAAAGAATTTCTTATAAAATTAAACTCAGAAAATGTTTTTTATAATTTTTTTTTTTAATGAATCCCACTGCATGCCCTTAAATTCAGCATCTATTTGACCCCATACTATAGAACCTCTATAGGAAAGTACATTTTTACTGAAATTTTTATTAATACGAGGTAAAAAATATGTAAGAAGTTTTGTATTTTTAGTGCTGTGATTATGAATTTCAGTTAATTCACTCAAAAAAGCATAAAAGTTTTGAGGTAATTTACGATGATACAGTTGATGCATAAATTTAGCTAATTCTAACAACTATATGTCTTCCAGTTGTAAAAAATTTAGTGTTTAAAGAATGTATAATCTTCCATAGTTTATTACTATTGTTTTTATTGTCTGGTACTAGATCATTATAATAATTACGTTTGGCCTTTTCAATCATCCGGTGTACAACATTCAACCTGCTTCAAACAACTGCCCCGAAGTTCAGGATAAGGGTTCCGATTTCCGACTGTTGATGAACTTTTGTCTGCATTGCGGCACCCCCACCAAATACTAAGTGAAGTACCTAGAGGGTTCAAGGAGAACTGTTGCTTCATTATAAACAATGAGGAAAATATAAAAAGACGTTGCACTATTGGTCGAAGCATCTATTGAGATGATTGCGGAAGATGGCGTTCAGACGGTTGTACTAATACAGCTTACTATTTTAAATCAGGAGATTGGAAATTGAAAAAAGTTATATTAAAATCTGGAAAATTTTGTATCGAACGACAATTGAACAAAAACAAATTTATATTCCTCTACAGGCACAACCTAAAATAAATGAGTTATTAACAGTTCATAGATATTATGTTAAACATACAGAAGAATGTTATCAAAAACAGGTTTCGTGGATCCACTCCAAACATACTGATGATAATATCCTTGCATGCTATGAGTACCAAGGTTTTACCTTGAAAGTCGTTTGCCTCATGGAAAATCAAAGCAAAATACCGACGCTTATATACGACTGAAGCCCCAAGTAATGCAAAGAATTAAAGAATGCATAACCAAAAAATCCGTTACTGAAATATATGATGAAGAAGATTTATTGGATGGACCTAGAAATTTGCAACAAGTAAGCGTAAAATACTTTATAGTTGTGTACATGTACTGATGAAAAAAGACATAGCCTATTTGATGGACCTAGAAATTTGAAACAACTAAACGTAGGCTACGTATTTGTGTTGAACATGACGGCAAATTTCGTGTTTAATATGTTAATCAGAATCTATGTTAATGTTTGGTGGTATCAGATAAGTTTTTAACACCTTTATTTTTATCACTATTTGAAAAAAAATTAAAGCATCAATTTTGTTAAAATTGGCCTATTAAGTCTTTATAATAATAATAATAACGCTGTATTTATATACCGCTCTATACTTAAAATGGGTCGTATAGTCTTAGAGCGGTTGCGTCGTATAATCACATTTTACATCGTTATTTCAAGTACAGAAGTGGCGTGTCTTCTGGTGATCTCTGAGGCTGGTCATGCAATTAAAATGTAATACTTTACAAATAGGACAAAAAATCGTCTGAGATTTTAGGACGAAGACCAATTTTTGTCCCAAAATCATGCTGTTCTCTAAAAAAATATAAAAAATAAAAAAGTCTACGCTTCTAATCAGTATTAGATATCTTTTTGTCCAAAATTCATGGTGTTCTCTTTGCTTGGGATCAGTCTCAGATTCTCTTCTTTCACCCCAAAGCCGTGGTGTTCTTTATAAAGTAAAAAAAAGGTCATCACGCAAAAGTTCGTTGGTCATGCAAAGCATGATTTACATACCCTGACCGCACTCCACTAATGTGCAATCCAACAAAAATAGCTCAATAATTTAATAGATGTGAAAACTTATTTGGGTATTACATTAAAAAATTTTGAAAAAAACAGCATTTTTCAAAGTAGTTTGCCACCAACAGCAACAAATAAAAACAATGATATCCAGGCCTACCGAAGTTGCATTATTTGTAAGCTCTATTTTATGAACACTTGGCTTTACTAAACTCTCTGATTTGTAGATAAAAGATACAAAATATCGTCTCAAAAGAAAGGAACATCCGACGAGTATAAAAAAAACAATTTTCTTGATCAATTGGTTGAAATAGAAAATTTGCAGAATGCTGGATATTGAAAAAGTGCCATCGATCAATTTATATCACCAGGAACAACTGTTGGATATCATACGGTTTGTTGCAGAAGACCCAGCACAATGTCCACAGTGATCTGGGTGGACAAAACGTTTAATCTGAGCCAGTTACACGTTACTATAACTGCTTTTAAAAACCTACCGGTTTATGAAAAGGTGCCAGGGGAGCATCCAATTATGTTGGGACCAATCTTTTTACATGGAAATTCAGATTTTGATACTTTCCTTTTGTTTTTCAGTCATTTATATGGCGCTTTTACTGTTGCCGGAGCTAAGCAACAGCCCATATTTGGAAGTGACGACTAAAACAGTTTGCGAAAGGCTTTACTTAAAGCTTTTCCAAATGCCATGAGTAAATTGTAAAAGATATCTTCAAAAAAATGTCGTTTCATATTTAAGAGACAAAATAAGGATTAAGTTCAAACAAAAAAAATTTATCATTGAGGCCATATTTGCCGAGCAAGGCATGGCACACGCAAAAGATTCAATTAAATTTACTTGCAAACAAAAAAAAGTAAAAAAAGATACTAAGGGCAGAAATGAAACTGTAATAGCACACATCAAAACAGTAGTCCATTTTTTGGCAAACTTGAACAAGCATATCGGGATCGATTTTTCTGTATAGTACATCAGTCTGCTTTTAAAATTCTTTCCGAGATTTACGTTGAGCATATGTTCCCACAAGTTGTTTTTATCAAATTCCAAAACCCAAAACGCTTTCTCCTTTCTTCTAAAAAACACTTTAAACCTTATTTACCTAAGCTGTTTATTCTGTTGACTACCTAAGGGGTGTCCTAGGAGGACCCTAAGTTTACATGTCCAATACTCGTAACAGACAATAGCTGTGCAGTTGATTTTTTGATATGTTGGAGAAAATTTATTCTAGTTTAGTCATATGTCTTTACTTTTAATATATTTGCCATTAGTCTTCTCTTATTTTGCATAAAGCTGAAGGTCCTCAAATTTTCATTAATTGCTTTGTTTTGCGACATAGTCCGATTAGTCACAGTCTGCTGCAAAAATAAATAACTACTACGTGAGGCAGTAATCTTGACAAACACAGCAAGACGTTCAAAACGTTTTTTGACTTATCTCATAATTTTTGCACACAAAAAGTATACGAAAATCAAGAGGTAAGTCAAAAAAATATCCTGCCACACTAAAACTATCCATCGGATTTGCTCAAGTAAAATACCAAAATATTCAGGAATAAATTTTAGGAAAAGTCATAAAATTTTAGGTTTTTATCATCCAAACTTTACAAGTTATATCGTTTTCTTTATAAGGGCAGGTCCTTTGAGGACCCCTCCTTAGGTAAATTAGGGTTAAGCAAATAAGAGGCAAATTGATGGAAATGATATTTTAGACAAAAAGCTGAAATTTTGTTTGTGACGTAATAATGATCTGGCAAAACAAAAAAGTTGGAGATTTTACCTATCCAACAAAACCAATTTTATTTTGCTACTTTTTCCACTTATCGAGATATGAGATTTTCTAAAGTGACAAATTGAGATAAAACAACTTGTATATTGTGTAGAGAAGGCCACTTTTGTATGCATTTTAGGGAAGACCCGATGCATTCGCACCATTTGCACACTAAAACAGCAACTTGTTTTACTCAAATACAACTTCAATTTTGTTTCAAACAAACAACAGATTGCAGAGATTATATACAAACAATAATAAATTGAATTTTAGTCTTTGTTGGAAAGATACAGGTGAGTTTCGGTAAAACGACTTTTTGAAGAGTCGTTTTACCGAAACTCACTTATTTTTAAAAGTCGGCATTATTTAAAAGATATTTTTTTGCATGAATTAATTTTGCATAGGTCCTGTTAAATTTTAAAAGCAAAAGATTTATTTCAATGTTTTTATTTTAAAAGTTATAAGTGAGTTTTGGTAAAATATATAGTTGCTGATATATAGTCGTTTTACCGAAACTCACTAAAAAAACAGCTTGTTTCACTCAAATACAACTTCAATTTTATTTTAAACAAACAACAGATTGCAGAGATTATATACAAACAATAATAAATTGAATTTTAGTCTTTGTTACAAAGATACAGGTAAGTTTCGGTAAAACGACTTTTTGAAGAGTCGTTTTACCAAAACTCACTTATTTTTAAAAGTCGGCATTATTTAAAAGATATTTTTTTGCATGAATTAATTTTGCATAGGTCCTGTTAAATTTTAAAAGCAAAAGATTTGTTTCAATGTTTTTATTTTAAAAGTTATAAGTGAGTTTTGGTAAAATATATAGTTGCTGATATATAGTCGTTTTACCGAAACTCACTAAAAAACAGCATGATTCACTCAAATACAACTTCAATTTTATTAAAACAAACAACAGATTGCAGAGATTATATACAAACAATAATAAATTGAATTTTAGTCTCAAAAATGTCTTTGGTTGTGCAGTGTGAGTTCTGAGACAAAGCTCTCTTGATTTTTCTCAAATCTCTGGTTGTTGTCACTCTTAGTTTTGTGTTTGTGTTGTTTTCGATCAACCTTGCCCTCATTTGTAAACCTTTTCACCGTACGATGATCTTGTTTGATAATTTTGGATATTTCCAATGTGGACTTCTTCATCATAAGCAGTTTTACAACATTAGCTCTTTCACTTGCTGTTAACATCTTTCCTTTAGCCATATTTTAACTAAATTATATAAACTGCAAACCTTAAAATGACTAAATTCTGGTAAATAAGGAATGATTAGTCATGTACAACATTATAAATAATATAAACTATATAACCTACAAACACTTTTGGCTCATCTTAAAATGACTAAATTTTAAAAAAAAGCCATAATTAGTCATGAACAATATTGTAAATGTATGACTACTTGTAAATGACTGAGCTAGTAGTAATTATGGATGTACTACTAAAAGTAATTCAAAAACTGGCCTAAAACAGAGAAAAATCAAGATTGCAAACTCTTTTGACTTCCACTGTAGAAGTAAAGATTGTGAAAAAGGAGGCAGCAACTAAACAAAATGCATTATTACATGCACAACACTAATTGATGAAAAAGTTATTGGTAATACAATATAAACCAAACTCTTGTTAATGCAGTTTTAAATAAGTATTGCTATTTATACTGGTATGTACTGGAATGCCAATACTAAAATTATGTTTTTACATTAAAATTTAGTTATTTTCTACTCTATTTAGTTGCTACGAACCAAAAGTTTGTTGGAAATGTGGTTGAGTAAATAAAGCATTTTATTGATGGCAAATATGCTCAATCTCTGTTCAAAACCTACTTTTATCATTCTTGGAAAACACAATTTGCAGAGCTTTCTATTTGAGCTATTGTTATAAAAAAAAAAAAACTTAAATTAAGCAAAAATATAGATACTAAAGTTTATGATTAATCAAAACATGATACCAGCGTTTCTTGAGTATGTTTGACTAGCTCAATATTTATCAATTAATACAAATGCTTCAAGCTGGCTCATGTGCATTTGTATTTTGATTAAATTGATTGGCTTTTTAACAAGTAACAGTAATGCTATACAAAGGACAGATTTTACTCATAATTTATTTGTAGTTTCTGATGTTGTTAGAGAATCTGATTTTCTAATTAAATTTGTGACTTATCAGTTTTTCTAAAGCAGTCAAGTAATGCAGCTTGAAATGTGAGTTAAACTAGGATTTTATAAAGTAAATGCCATAAAAATAGCTCATGTAATTGTTAGATGTACTGCCAGCTTATACGTAATGAAATCAAGCAAATTAAGTTTGTATTACAAAAAATTTTTTTGCATGACTTTTCATTGATAATATTTATATTTATTACTTTATCTCCTTTATCATTTTTTTTAATGCAGTTTATTTCAGTAAAGTTTGTATTGTTATACACAGGTTTTACATATGCTTGGTTAACAATTATAAAAGGTAGTTAGTTGATGGTTTTGATATGACAATCAAGATTTCTTTATTTGTTAGTTAACATATGTAAGATTTTTATGATTTAAAAAATATTGGTGTTTTTATTCATGTGTACTTGGTCATGTTTTTCCATTGCTTTCTTGTCTTATAAGATGGCAATTGACTTCTGGTAATTTGCTGGTCTTGGCTTTTTATTGAGCCATGCAAAAAACAGCTGCTTATCAATAATTGATAAGTCAGACTGTGTGAAAACTACACAGTAGCATATTATTGCAGTATTTGGTTTGACTTTTTTCCAGACCCAAAGCAGATTCGGATCTCATAATACTGAAGCAATGTGGATCTGGTATGGACCCGGTTCTTTTTCTTGCAGACCTAGACCAGATCCAGATCTTACTTTATGTGGATTCGATCAACTTTGATGCACAGCATTCAAAGAAACAAGAACAAGAAAGTCCAAGTAGAGATAAAAAGACGATAACGACTGATTCTGCACTAGACCTGACACTTTACAGCACTTTCCTCTGCTGGGCAGTCTTTGCAAGCAGTTGTAAATTTCATTCATATCTTTATAAAACAAATATAAAATTTCAACTGGACAGCAATATCTTGGTTGGCATCTTCAAAAGCAGTGTGGGATAATTTCTTGCCTTATTTATAGCACCTTGGTTGCTTTCCTGCAAGTTAGGAGAATAAGAATTGAGATAAAATGAAATGAAATGGTTTTAGAAAAGCAATTTAGAAAGTTGTATTTTAGTTTATATTTTACCACTTAATCAGCTGAAAAGCTAAACAGGCTGATGTGGTTATTGAATTTAAAAGTGTTTCAAAATTTACTTATATTGATCTACAAGTGTAGTTGTTGAGCACTATTGTGAATTTTTAAGTTTGATCCATCAACTTACATGATAGTAGTATATAGTACATAATCTAACATTGCTAATAAAGTGCTCAATAACTTTGTTAAAGCAAGTAATCTGTATTGCTGTAGGCTTACTGCTGCAAAGATCTAATTAATTAAGTATAGTATAAATGTTTTGTAATGTGGATACACTTTTTACATAATGATTTAATTTCTCTCATTTTTATATATACCTTTGATATTTGTAATTATTATTTCAGCAAATAACTGGTAATCAAACATTTTGTCTAAAGGCCCGTTTCCATTACGAGCGTGTAAAAGAGCATTCTATGTTTGTTCTATTAATTTTTTTTTGCACTTGCTTCAATCGAAGATCAATAAAAGAAACAAAGAATGCTTATTTCCATGCTCGTAGTGGAAATGGGCCTTATAATTAGCTTTTACAGTAACTTGCAATAAAAGAAGCATATAGGTTTTTTTTCAAATGATAGAAACTATTTGCATTGTCTTGTGGTTATGTGAGCTTTACTCTGCATAAATAGAAATTAAATAAGCATTACTTGTATTTTCTGGTAATTGATACAGGTACCCATACTAATAATTTGTATGGAAATGAATATTTATTACATAGTGACAAAATTAAATTTTCTTTGTAGAGCTGTTCAAATATTATGATTAGTAATTAGCTTCAATTAATTGGATGTGCTGCTATATTATGGCTGATTAATTAGCAAGTTGCAATCAATTTGCTTATTGCTGCAGCATTAGTTTTTAGGACATATATGCAATTTTATTAACATGGAATCAAATTGTAGTTGGATCATGGGTCACAGAAAATTTTTGGGAGTCAGATTAGAGTTGGAGTTTAAATCAATGGAGTCAGACTGGACTTGAACTTCAAAAAAAGTGACTTTGCTTATCTCTGCCACCATTAGCATATCCTTATAAAAAAATTAAGATCATGCTCTGCATGTACTGTTTAAATGTTATTTTTTGATATTAGTAAATTGATGTTTAGAGAAATTGACTGTCATAACAATGAAAGTGAATTGCCTCATCACTTTTCATCGAAAAACGGCTCTTTTGTACCACATGAAGTAGAAGGTGAGAATTATTGATACAAAGTTTTCTATGTAAATAATATTTGTGGGTATTAATGTAACTATTATTTGATAGAGTATTATGCATAATTATTTTGTTATTGCTCATTTGCAATAATATTTTAAAACAGAGAATTTGCATTTTCTAGATTATATTTCTTCAGTCAAACCACACTTGTAGCATGCAGCACTGCAGTTTGATTTATTGTTGATAAACAGTGTGGGGTAGTCTCGCATTCAAGTCCTTATTTTAAATGACTTATACATATCAAAACCATTGTCAATTCTGATTAGGTCTAAAGTCTTATATTTAAAAGACTGGTAACTTTAATTTGTTATCAAAATTTATTATGTAGACTTAATTCACCAAACTTTATTACTGTCATTAATTTTATATTTGTGCCTACCAAAAAGAACATATTCAAAATTGACTAGGGTTTACTTTAACTTCTCTGAAAAATCATGATTTATCTCATCTTAGTTTATTAACATTGCCACTGTTTTATTTAATTTTGACCTGCAATGAATGCATAAATTAAAAAAAAATAATGAATGACTTGCAGTTACAGTTACAGTACGCCCAGATTGTAGGTGCTTTCTTGCAACCTGTGCTGTGAGTAAGTCTGTTCATTGGTGTTAAAAACGACAGACCGAAACCAAACCTACCAAAATGAAAGGGTATTCACCCATTCCAATGTTCAGTGTGGGTGTGCTGGTCGGCAAATGTCCTTTTCAGGAATGGGGCAATGCCAGGATAAAACTGCTGTTTTCAGGGCACATTGCCAACAAGTTCTGAAGACCCAGTATTCTTCAGCTGAACATTGAAGGCCTCACTGCAAGCAAGATGAATGTTCTTCATCACCTTGCTATGCAGTCTGAGGCACTTGTCATCCTACTGCAGGAGACTCACTGCACTGATGCAGAGAAGTTGGTACTTCTGAACTACCAACTAGCTGGGTCTTCTTTAAGCAGGAAGCATGGCCTTGCCATGTTTGTCCATGAGCGACTGAGATACACGCTTTTGAACCAATCTCCACTGACATCGGAGATTGAGTGGCTGTGTGTGGATGTTGATGGCTTTAAAATAGTCAACGTCTACAAGCCATTGCTAACGTGATTGCGAACCCTGGATCTCCCAGTGTTTCCTCACCCTTGTCTTTACGCTGGCGATTTTAACTGTTGTCATGCTGACTGGGGTTACGACGATAACAGTCCAAATGGTGAGTGCTTGGCTGGCTGGGAAAGTATTAATTGTCTTGCCCTCCTATATAATGCCAAGGATGCCACCAGTTTTTATTCTGGTCACTGGAACACTGGCACCAATCCAGATCTAGCTTTCGCTAGCGTAGGTCCAAACAGTCACTTACCGGATACACGTGTCCTTGAAAAGTTTCCCAGGTCACAACATCGACCTTTGCTTATTACACAACCAAGGTTGGCTATGGCAGTGCCAAGCATGCCTGTTAAGTGATGGAACTTCTGCAAGGCCAAATGGAGTCGCTACATTGCTTTGACAAATAAATTTGCAAAGATTTGTTGCTGCCTGATTCACTTGATGTGGATGCAGCTTACCAGGACTTCTGTAACACCATTAAGAAAGTAGCCAAAAAGACTATCCCATGCGGGTATCGAAATAACTATATTTCGTGTTGGGATGCAGAGTGTGAATCCCTATATAAACTTTTCTGCAGTCTCCTCAGGGAGATGACTCAAGTTTGGCTGCTGCAGCTCTGCTTGCCAAGCTTGACAGAAAGTGGAGGGATCGATGGTCAAGGCAGTTTGGAACATTGACTTCTCACACTCTAGTCGAAAAGTATGGAGTATTTTGAACAATCTTACTGGTAGGTCACGACACTCCTTGTCACTGTCCCGTCTCAGTCAATGCTATTGCATCTCAGCTGGTTAGAAATGGGAAATATGGGCTGCTGACTGCAAGTCATCTTGACTTGTCTCTCAAGAAGTGTCTGACCTTTGGAGGGCCACAACACCAGACGCAGTAAATATCTCTGACAATTTTTCACAGAGAGAATTTGCTGCTGCCCTCCAACATTTAAAACCAGGTAAAGCTCCGGGCTCTGATTCCATCTGCTCAGAGCTTATACTCCATGCTGGAACTGCTCTGAAGTCCTGGTTACATGACTTCCTTTCTTCCTGTTTGCGCCAACTCAAAATTCCCAAGATCTGAAGAAGAGCACTCGTGGTTGCAATCCCAAAACCAGCAAAGCCTGTGGGGGACCCAAAGAGTTATTGATCGATATCTCTGCTCTGTGTCCCCTACAACATCCTTGAGAGGCTTATCTACGCCTGCGTTGAACCATTAATTGATCCACTGCTCCCTTAGGAGCAGGCTGGGTTCTGACGCAGGAAGTCAACCGTAGATCAAGTTGTTCTGCTAATCCAGAACATCGAGGATTCTTTTGAGGCTAAAAAGAAGGCCGGTGCCGTATTTATTGATCTGACAGCTGCTTATGACACTGTCTGACACCGTGGCCTTACCTGCAAGCTGCTGAGACTACTTCTGGATAAGCACATGGTCAGAATGATCATGGAGCTTATCCAAAATCGAAGTTTCACCCTTACTATTGGTGACAGCAAGCAAAGCAGGCTACGACGTCTTAAAAACGGCGTTCCTCAGGGATCAGTCTTGACTCCCCTCCTATTTAACATCTATATGTATGATCTTCCTTCCATGATTTCCAGAAAGTTTGCTTATGCTGATGATTTAGCATTGTTGCATTCTTCTGGAAACTGAAAGGACTTGGAGGGGACTTTAAGCCAAGGCATGTCTACACTTTCAATGTATCTCCAGACTTGGAGGTTGAAGCTCAGTCACACTAAGACGGTGATGGCAGCCTTTCACTTAAATAATCGAGAGGCCAAACGTGAGCTAAAGGTCTACAACAATGGTAGACTTTTACCGTTCTGTCCAACCCCTACTTATTTTGGGGTAAAACTGGACAGATTGCTCACGTTTTGTCACCATTTAGTGGCATTGCGCAAAAAACTATCACTTCTGGTATGTCACACTGCTGAGGCGACTCGTGGGCTCGGGATGGGGGGCTGGTGCTAAAACACTGCATAGCTACCTTATCTGTAGTCCACTCAACAGCTGAGTACTGTGCGCCAGTCTGGTGTCACAGTGCTCACACTCGCCTCATCAACATGTCTTGAATGATACCTTGCGCATAGTTACTGGATGCCTGTGTCCCACACCGACGGACCACCTACCTGTACTCTCAGGCATCCAGCCAGCTGAGCTTAGCCAACTGAGAGCAACACTCTCCTTGGCTCATCGTGGATCTCTGGACTCTGATCATATTTTGTATGGTCTTTTAAGTGGGTCCTCAGATACTCGCCAAGTGATACTAAGATCCAGACGCCCGTTTGTGCCAGCTGCGCGGAATCTTTTGGACAACCTTGCCAGACTTGGCATCCGCACTTCTGAATGGACAAACTACAAATGGAAAATGGAGAATTGTGAAAATGCTTCCAGGCTCTGTGCTTTTGTGCCTGGGACTGGTGCTAGGCCTGTTGGGATGGGTTTACCCCAAGCAGCTTGGGTTAAGCTCAACCGCCTGCAGACTGGTGTTGGGTGATTCCATTCATCCATGCACAAATGGGCTCTCGCTCCTTCACCGAATTGCGAGTGTGGTGCCTCTGAACAAACTGCAGACCATGTACTAACAGCATGCCCTATACATCATGCACCACATGGAGCATGAGGTCTGACAATTTTTGGATGACGAAACTCGATGCTGGCTTAACCCTTTGCCTCCCATAATTGAGATATGCAGTTTTTCATGAATATACGTGCAATTTTTATTCATATTAGGCACATATATACAGCTTATGTCGTCTTTTATGTAAAAAGTTAATTTAGTAAGTATTTAACAAGGTGGTAATCTGAGTTACCAACAGTAATTACACAGGGAGGTGGAGTACTTAGGTAATTAGCAAGCTTTTATGCAATATACCAATACCTGTTGCCTGAAATGAACTTCTAGACATGTGTCAGTTGCATTACTTCCTCCTATACTCATTTATGGATATATAAACACAATTTTCAAGAGGCAAAAAACTATTTTATGAATAGTATCAGCACAATAATGAACAATAGACATGTATAACTTATAATAGCTAAAGAAAATACTATAGGTATGCAGTAGAGGCACAAAAACTTTGTGAATCCGCACATACATGGTGATAAGACTAGAATTACAATGGCAATAACTGAAGCAATATCACAAACACATTTGCCCTGCATCACAAATACAAATAAAATGAAGAGTTTGGGACTAGATACATTCCATACCTAATACTTAGGGAATGTTGCACAACATTATTCCTTTGGCATCAATAAAAAAGAAACTGTTTTATAGCAAAACTACATTAGCTACCTATTGTCAGCATTACTGATTGTGATATATCTTGAAGCAGTTTTTGGTTGGGTTACAACACAAGTGAACATCACAGTGAGAACACTTTGATAATGGCTGAGCTTGAATGCCATTGGTTGAACACACTTGGCACCTGTTTTTGCTTTGAGTGAATTCTGGGAGGTGAACTCCAACATTTGTCAGGCGAACTGAGGGTGGTGTGGAGTAGCTTTTTTTCCGACACTTTGCTGGACCTGGGCCTGTTCTTTCCTTAATGCCAACAGACTAAGGAAAATCTCTCTGTAGAAACAATATAAATTCACAGATTTGTCTGCCTGTTCCTGATACACAACATTCGCATTGATGACAATCATGTCAAGCAGCCCAAAAAATAGTCTATGCCACCACTTTTTGCTCTTCCTGCCTGTACCATACAGTTGCCGAAGCTTATCATGCTTATCAACTCCACCCATGTGCTTATTATAATCACTTACCACTGATGGACAGGTGACAGTATCTTTAGTGCCATCTTTTGTTTTTCTATCGACTGTGCTTGGACTCACTCCATGGTAGTTAGAGATGAAGTGGACTGGCTTAGTGTCCATCCATTTGTAGACAGTTATTCCTCCTGGTGTTGATTGATAGTCGAAATCACCATGCTTCATGTCCTTGTCCTTAGCTAGTTGGGGAAAATCTTTTCTGCCGCTGTGAATGGTGCTGCAGGCAAGTACTTTCCTTGCTGCATAGAGTCTCCATCAGTGGTATAGACGAGAAGAAATTATCAAAGGTCACCTTGTGATTGATCTCCTTCACACCTTTGAGCAGGGACATGACTACATGTCCACCCAAGCCAAGTTTTTTCTTGTGCTCATCAGGATTTTGCGACCTGTCTTTCCCAGTGTAAACAGCTGTCTTGAAAATGTAACCAGTATCGTCAGATAAGCACCATAGCTTGTAGCCCCGTTTTATGGGCATCATGGGGTTGTATTGCTTCATGCTGCTTTGGCCTTTGAATAATATCATTGACTCATCAATGCAAAGGAATTCTCCAGGTTGGCAAATTTGCTGGAATTTCAAGTTTAGATGGTCAAATAGTGGTCTAATTTTGTATAGCTTATCTGCATTTTCCTTGCTCAGTTTTGAATTGTCACTCAGATGAAGATTGCTTAGAATGGCTGTTTCTGCTCATTGCTTCTTTGATTGGAATACATTCTAAATCCTTCTGTGTGGACCAGAAATCGGCAATGATAACCCATCATCATATTTATTCCAATGAAAACCTTCAGCTCATCCTTGGAAATTGAAGCAGGCTTGTTGTTCTGAATGCTCTTGAGGTTGGTCTCATAGAATATCTTATCAAAAAGTACATCTAGAGCGTTTGAGACATTGTAGGCAGGCCTTGTTGGTGCTGTAAAGTCTGTATTGATAGAAGCCTCTTCTTTTTTTCTCCATTTCCCTTTCTTTTCACCACAAGTCTCCTTATCCTCTTGTCTTCCATCAGAAGCAGCAGTCTCAATGTCAGGAACCTCACGGCACTGGTTTTGTTCAATGGCATCACCAATGATGATTATAGTAGCATCTTCTTCTAAAGTGAGAGTCACACTTGCATCTAGAGGATCAATCTCAGCAGCAGGCACGTCACCTTCATTCTCTTCATCAGTGTTATCATCATTGTCTGTCAGTATCTCCGTCAGGCAGTCCACAATTCCTTGCTGGCTAAGGGGCCCTCGTCTAAACACAATGAGTTGATCTGAAATGAGAATATCTTTTGTATTTGATGTTTTTGTATTTGTGTCTATAATTGGAAAGCAAGCAAATTTTCATTCAATAGAAACTGTCAGCAGACATAAAATAATAATAATGAACGCCTCTTTTTCATGACTGCATCGAGAAAACAGCGTAGCAACTGATTGAGTTTAATTTTCTAAGAAAAATAACAATAAAACGACGGTGATTGCCGCTAATTAGTAGTAGGGATCTTCTAACTACAGGATTGCTAACTTCATTTTACGTGTGTTCATAGAAGGGTCAAAAATGCAAATGCTTAATTTAACGTGTTTTACCTTTTTTTGACTTTTTTATTTCTAAATATTGCTTATCATATATGGGAAAGTGTGGAAGTGAGCAAATCCACATGTAGATCTTAAAGACTCAAGTTCAAATCCCAGGTAGATCAATAGTAATAAAAGTCACCAAAAACTTATTATAGCAGGAGATACCAAACTGCATATTTTTAGGATGTAGAAAACTCCTATATTTCGGTTGTAGATAAAAATAAGCACAAGTACAAGCACTGTAATGCCACCTAACAAAACATCAAATGAAATATTGTACATAAGCTAACTGAAGCAATTTTTTGCTAATTTTTTTCATGCTGCAGCTGTAAATTTTCTACGAGTTGGATTAAACACAAATACAATTTGCAAATAAAAAATTTTGACACAGAAATGAAAAAAAGGCAAAGCAATGTTTAAAAGTAACTGAATTCAATAAAAAAAATCAATTAAAATCAACAAATAATTCAGTAATTTCGGAATTAAGAAGAATTAGATTCACTGTTGGAAGAAAGTTTTTGCAGTTTTTGAGAATTTTTTTTACCCTTTTCAAGGATAATTTCCTTGCTATCATTGATGCGCTTTAGTTCATTTTTGGCAAAGCAATTAAATGCTGATTCAATAATTGCTGTAAAATTTAAATGCCCAGCAGAACGTTGTTGTAGCAAGAAAGAGCAATTCTACAATGGCAATGCTTTTTTTAGTGCAAAAATAAAAGCTTTTTGTTGGTTTGATAAAGTCAAAAATCGGATTTTTGCATGGTCATTGTTGGTTAATGCTGAGTAATACTGGACTGCAAGAGCAGTAACAGTATAACAAAACTCTGATGGCTTTGATAAACCACCTCTATCAGCAACGTCAAACAAATGAGTGTACTCTTCTGGTAAAAAATCACAAGTTGGTGTTGGTCGTGGCCTTAGCAACATGGACCTATAGCCAAAATTGCAAGCTGGCATACAGCAAGTGTTCACCATTGTTAAGAACTTTCTGTAGTACTCAAAATTTTATTAATCAAATAAAATTCAATTACCTAAACTCAAAAATGCAGCAAATTTAATAACACTTAATTTTAGACAAAATTTTGTAATACAAATTTTGAGCTTAGTCTTTCAAGTATTTTTAAAACCATAGAATTTATTTTAAAAAACAGTAAAATTGAAAGTAAAAATTAACTATACTTATATGAAATATAAAAATAAATACTTGAATTGTTCAATACAATATTACACCCAACTGCATATCATGGAAAATATGAGTAATTACACAAAAAATTAAGTTGTACAATGATTATAAATATTTCACAACACTAATCTTTTATTAATAAAACAAACAACTTTTAAAGAAATAAATTGTTGGCTACACACTTTTAATTTTTAAAAATAACTGACTTATTGAAAAATTAGTAGAATTGGCAATTTTCTCACCATGTCATTTTAAATAAAAACTTTTTCAATCTTGATATATTAATTAACACAAAGAAAATTTTTTTATATTATTTTTTAACTACAGTGACCATAATTTATTTAAAAATAATTGGTTTCTTTGGCTTATTGAAAAATTAGTAGAATTGGCAATTTTCTTACCATGTCATTTAAAAAAAAAACTTTTTCACTCTTGATCTATTATTTCAACACAAAATTTTTTTTAATTATTTTTTTAACTACCATACTTTATTTAAAAAATAATTGGCTTTTTTAGTACTTAACCTAGTAACTTTAAATTAAAAAAAAAATAATTAAAAAAGTTTTTTTCTTTTGATCAAAATGCTAAAAATTCAGGTTCTAATTTTTTAGTATATATTTTGTTAATCATTTTGCTAAACACCTAAACAACTTATATTACTGAATTTTTCATACTATAATATAAAACTTTTTATATTAGATCACCTAACTAAAAACTTAACTTTTGCTAAAATTAATTTTTGACTATAAATCTTAAATTTTAAAAATTATTGGTTTATTGGAAAATATTAAAGTAGATAAACAAGTCACCTAAAACTACTTAATTTCATTACTTTTTATAGCTTAATAAATTTTAATCATTAATTTTTTTTTTTTTTTTGGTTCTAATCAAACTGTTTAAAGTTTTTAAGTTTAATTTGGTAATTTGAGTAACTGCCAAGTAAACTTTTTTCTACTAATATTTTGAATAAATATTAACAACTATTAAGTACAAAAAAATACTTAGTTTTTTAAAACTTTTATTGTCTTTATCAATTAACGAATATAACATAAATATTTTTTATTCACTCGAATAATGACTAACATAAAATTTTGCTTTAGTTTTGATATGAAAACTTAACCTTACTCATAAACCAAAAACTAGATCCAAAATGGAGTTGTACATCCCGATGTCTAAAATCCTTACCTATAGTAAATGCAAATGTGATTTTTAATTAAAAACACAACTTTAACATTTTCAGATATAAACTTATTACATCTATCTTTAAAATAGTTTTTGAAAATATTTTGTTCAAGAAACTAAAAGAAATTTTATAATTTTAGTGATTACTTGTGAGACGCTTAAACTTTGAAAAAATAATTTAAGATAAAGCACTTTTCATCTTTGAAGCTATTTTTCATTTCTTGTTGTATTTGACCTGAACTGCATAGCTTTCAATTGTTTTTTTTAGTGTTCTCAATTAGTAAAAGTTTACACAGTTAATTTAAAAGTAATAGCTGATTCAAAACAAAATAATTTACTTAATTTGAAGCTTTTAAAAAATAAAACAACAGGTGGTAAATAAAAAATGCACTAAAATTTTGGTAAAACCTGGTAAACTTTCTTCCAATTTTTGGTGCAAAGATGAGGTTATTTGCAGCAAGGTTTTTAACAACAAAAGCTGTAATTATAATGATTCAACTTAACTTCAATTATATTGCATCTCAACTCAATTTTATTGCCTAAAAAAATGTATTCAAACTATTTTTTGCATTTAGGTAATTGCAATTATAAAAAAGGTATATAAATAATTTATATAAACTTATTAAAAAAAAAATTTATTGACTGTCGGAACAAAGCTATCAGCCACAAAAAATATAACTTACAAGTATTTGTCACAGTTATTTATCACAAGCAAAAATAAAAAAGTTACTGGTACAAGTAGCACTTCATGCTATTATAATACTGAATCTAACATATCTTAACAAACCAATACAACATGTCGTATTAAAAAACACCTTATAATTTTTGTATTATCAAAACTTTAAAATGTTTTCTTTACGCTATAACAACTATTTTACTTAAAAAACATTTAAAAGCTCTATAGCTTAGCTGAAACTTATGACTAAAAATGACCCCTTTCCGTGCATAGGATAAATTGTTCCAAACCGGAGTTAGCAATCCCGTAGTTAGAAGATCCCTAATTAGTAGAACTAAGTAATATTGTAATACTGAAGTGCAAAACTACCATGAAAAAATTGTTTATATCAATAAAAATGATGTAAGACAGTAAAACAGTAAAATCAAAATGAAGCCTGTCAACATAATAGCAGTAACTACAGTGCCACATCTTATTTTGTCAATAAAACTTTTAATTTTTATATTTCTTTTGTAATACACCACTTAGAATAAACACGAATACTTCACTAATCACTTTTACATAAAACACCCGTAAATTCAAGCACTAACAAGCAAATGCGATTATTAGCAGAGCAATTTCCACATGTCTCACCTTGTGTACTGCTGGCAAGAAAATATATTGAGAAGTAAACAAACAACATCAGAGATGTCAAGTGTTGCCACATTATGAAGCGTGAGGGGTAACCAGAGTCACCGACAGCTGTTTGACATCTATTTTTGTGCTAGTTGTTTAATATGAGGAAAATTTTAAAATGGTAACTAGAGTTACCGTCGGTAGACAAAAGGTTAATAACACCACTGCCAGTATCTGATTCTGATTCAGGCAGTGCAGCAGTCTGGGGTAGTAAAAGGATAAACCCTCGGCCTCTGACCTGGAGTGGATACCCTTCAAACAATGACAACGAGTTACAGTATATTGTAGAAAAGTTCTTACATGTATTTGCAATATTTTTATGCAAATAAGCTGATAATAGTGTCAAAAAGTGTTGTGATAATCTAATTTATTCTATATAGTGATATTCAATTAACTAATATATTTAATAGGAGTTAAGAGTTGTGGTTTAGTAGTTTCAATGCATTGTACATCAGGCATCAAAAGTTGCACCTATGAGCAAAATGCTGTTTTTTTAGCACAAAGATTTTAGACCAAGATCTTGGCTTTTCCTGCCTTGCTGTTAAGTTTTTTTTAACTTTTAAGTGTTAAAGGCAACACATCATAATTATTTTTATTCTGCTGCAAGTTTAAGTTTAAATTACAATATTTATGTTTAAATTTTACTTATTTTTTCACATTATATAGTCTTTTTGACTGGGGTTCTTAAAGTGGGAGGCATAAAAGGTTCATAAGGGGAGTGTGAGTAACTGGCTGCAAACTGAATAGATAGCTGCATTGATATAAAATAAATGGAAAAAAGCAAAGATATGACAGTGATAATTAAGCTTAAAGTATAGTTTTATACATATTTGTTGTTTTGTTCAAGGCTGATATATTTTTAGCATGGCAGGCATAGTGGTACTAGCCAGGGGAGGATGATAGATTAATATATCAGTCCAACCTAAAATGATTCAGATCAAAGTGAATACTTTTAGATTACTACCATTTTGGGAAGAAAATTGTGAAACAGAGACAGATTTAAGATGGAGACTTTTTTATGAGATTACTATATTTTATGAAAGAAAATGGAGAAACCCAACACACACTCAAGGTAAAGACCTTTTATTGTCAAGGGTAGGCATGAGTTTTGTTTGCATGAAGAAAAGAGGCACGTCAAAATAATTTTAAGAATTCTTGCCCTATTTTTTTTAAATTTTAGCCAGTAGCACCAATGCAATGCATGGAGCTATCACTTATTTACTCTGTATTAGTGGTAAATGAGGTGGCTACACTAATTGGCTTAAAGAAGGTTGTTAAATGATCTTTTAGTGTATTTTGATTTGAGTAACAGTTTATTTGCACTCTGGCCATGTTGAAGAAATTATGAATGAAAGAAGCATAAAGTAACTTTTAAGCTAGTTTTCAAGCTTGCATACTTGAATTATCTGAAGTACCAAAACATTTCAAATAAAACTTATTGAGTTATATGAAGATTATATTGTTAAATCTTAATTTAACAAAAAGAAAAATTTGCAAAATTATGGAAGCAAGCAGAAGAATATATCCACCTTACATTGATTGATATTGTATTTGCAATGACTTTTGTTACATGACCAAATCAAAAATGTTTTGAAAGCTTAGATGACAAATAAGCACCTTGAAAATGAATTATATTCTTGCTTGAACCAAGTATCCCAATGCTGGTTCAACAAAAAGAAGTTTGGAAAAGTCATTAAGTGATTAAAAAAATCAAAAAATTACTAAATTTTTTTATGTTTTCTTTATAATCTTTTAAAAATTTTATGCAATTATAACAATGTAATTATGGCCCAAAAAGCTGCAAAATAGCTATAAGTTGGATCTTGGATATTTATTTACAACCATTATGTTTACCTAAAAAGTTGAAAATAGATTAAACATCAATTACATAACATTTAATGATTAATAACTAAGCTTATTATAAAATGCATGTACAAGAAAAACAAAAAAAAGCTATATTGTACTTTACACTAATTGCTTGGTTGAGGCTAATTACTGAAAATGTTTTTTAGGATTGGATATAAAAGTACATGATATTTTGCTGAGAAAAACTAAAAACAATTTGATTGAATTACAATATGCTTTTGAACATTGTCTTGAAGAACTACATAATAACAATACAAGTCAAAATTTTAATGAAGTCAAATCTCGTTTAATGATGCAACTGCTGTAAGTTTATTGCTGGAGTTATATTTTATAAAAGATAGCAACAAAAAAACACTTAAATTCATTTACAATAAATTTAAATCTCAGAACTTCAATATTTCATTTTCATTTCATCTTTATATTTATCTTCCTGGCTCCCAGGAAAGCATTGGAGGTGATATAGATAGGGCAAGCAATTTTCCCAACCTGCTTCTGGAGATGCCAAAAATTGCTGTCCAATTAAAATGTTTTTATTTTGGTTTTAGTTTTATAGAGATATGACTTTAATTTGGAACTGCTTGCCAAGACCACCAAGTAGGAAAAAGTGTTGTGAAGTGTCTTCCCAAGAACATAACAGAATGGTGCCATTAGGTTTTGAACTCAGGCCATGTTAGTTACAATTACAGTACTCTTAATCACTCGGCGATACTGTTGACTAGTAAATAAACTAGTAAGTTTTATGTGTGATATGTTTCACTTTAAATTACAGCAGTAGCCAAAAGTTTAGCATCACCTAAGCATTTTTTTAAAAATAGCATATATTAAATTAAATTTTGTTTGATTAATAAAAATAACACTCTTTTGTGACAGGTGGAGCCATATGAGATCGTTTGATGTCACTCAACTGAGCACACAGCTTGAATTTATTTGCTAAAATTTCCAAAAAATCCTCTGTGACACCACAATGCCCAAGCAAATGCGCACGTCTGTTTATATACCGCTTATCACTTTATCACTTACTTATCAAATCTATGCAAAAAGATGTAAAGCTGTTATTAAAAAATTTGGATATAGCTCAAAATATTAGATTTTTAAATAAAGTGATAAAAATTTTTTAAAAAGTAAATGATGCTATATTTTTGTCTACATGCTATATTTTTGCAATCTATTTAATAATTAATAATTCAGAAATAAAATAATGCATAATTCAGAAATAAAATAATACTTATTATGATATAAAAATTAAAAAATGCATATAATAAAAGTATACAAATTTGAATTTATTTAATGCTATTTTTTAAAAAACCTTTAGGTGATGCTAAACTTTTGGCCACTGCTGTATACTTCTAGGTTTATAAAAAAAATTTTGAAATTGCTTCATTTTATCATAGAGCTGCAGTGGTAGAAGTTGAAGATATGTACTTATTTAATGAAGAATGGAGACGAAAAGAAGCAAATGAGTTAACAGAACTCATTCAAACCAATATTTATTTTCTTCAAGTAATTACTTGTAGAAGTTAAATGTAGCTGGATTATTCTTTCCACAAATTATTGTTGATTGAATAAATTTACATAGATTATACAGTATATTGCATTTTTATGTTGGAGATTACCAGGGCTGGGGAGCCAGCCTTATTTAGGTTAGGATCCGGCTTTGGAGCCAATTAATTTTAAACTTCGACTCCAGCTCCAAAGCCAATGCTTGACTCTAGCTCAGCTCTGGCTCCAGCTCCAACTTGATAATACATTTATAAATATTGGCCAATAAGGGATAACTAGATGATATATTGATCATCAAAAATTTACTTGCATTTTGCTACTACCCTAAAATCAATTACATATTATTCAAGGGCTTAATGTTACACAAGAATTTAGTGGGTAGAGTTATACATTATCCAAGGGTTCTATGAATTATACATATATTTCAAACAAAAGAAGAATTGATATATTCAACACATTTACATACAAAACAAATTGTCCAAACACAATCATCCCTGCAGATGTCCATGCTCACTAAAAGTCACTAGCAGTTATGGTATGCACTGACCAAAGGTCATAGAGGAGAACTGATTGAATAACTCAAATCACATCACATTAAACACAAATACTCAACACATCGATCACCAAATTAAACACAACAGTCTACTTCACCAGACATCACTGCTTCAGCAGACTTGCATGATTGCACTAGCTAGAAGACCATCCCCTCCCGCACATCAAATTATTTATTGTTACTCACTGCTCTCAGTATACATCACAAGACCAAAGCAACTCCATCTCACTTTACTAAAATAATAACAAACTACCAAAAATCCAATTGGACATCATTTAAACATCATGTTGAAGATCTTATCTTTTACAGACCCCACTCCACAAATGTCAATAAGGTGTCCATGAGACAAACAAACATTTTGTCGAGGCAATACTGAATGCCAGCAGATTCTTCATTCTTAAAGAAAATCAAAACAGCACAAATTGCACTCACTTGCCAAGGCATATCTGCAAGCTCATTTAACAATGTAATCTGACTTGCAAACGAAACAGATACTGCCAAATCATTGCTTTAACAATCACATAAATACTTAAAATACATAAACACAAAACAAAGCACTTGAAAACAACTGTGGTAAAATTTACCTCTGGAGGAATTTACCATTCACCCCTAAAACACCTAGGGTCACTTTCCATCAAATACTCACAACTACAGGGTGTTTCATAATTAAGGCAACGGTATTTTGACCATTATTTAAAACCCTGTAAAAACATGTATAGCCATCAAATTTGATATAATTTTGAAGCTTATAACCTTGTCTTTGCAATTCAGGTCTTAAAAGCTAAACATTAGAATTTAGATAATGACAGTAGATAGAAACATTGTTATCAAGTTCCACAAGCAAGGCGAAAGTAATTCATTGATCGCAAAAAGGTTAAAAATGAACCGAACAACTGTTTGGAAAATCGTTAAAAAATTTAATGAGACTGGGACAACATTGGATAAACCAGGACGTGGTCGTAAACGAACTGTTCGTACCCCAAAACTGGTTAAAAACATGCGAGAGAAGCTACGTCGTAATCCGCATCGATCTCATCGAAAACTGGCTGCTGAAGCAAATGTGAGCAATTCGACAATGTATCGAGTGATGAAAGATGATCTTGGTAAGAAACCCTGCAAAATGCTTCATCGTCATGAATTTACAGAACACCATAAGAGGATGAGAATGGAAAGAAGTCGTCAAATTCTGGATGAGATCGATCAAGGCACGCTCCCCAACTTGGTGTTCACGGATGAGAAAAAATTTGACATACAGCAGGTTGTTAACCAGCAGAACGACCGGGTTTGGGGTTCTTCTACTTCAGTTGAAGGTAGGATCGTAACAAGACGTCAGAATCCGCAATCAGTAATGATTTGGGCAGCGGTAACTCCGTCTGGAAGATCTCCGCTGGTTTTTGTGCCTTCGGGGGTGAAATTGAACTCGGAACGATACGTTTCCGACATTTTGGAATCCCACTTGCTACCCTGGGCTGATAAACACTTCCAAGGTTTGCCATGGAGTCTCCAACAAGATTCAGCACCATCACATGGCTCCAAAATGACACAGACATGGATTCAAAGGAAAATTCCATCCTTCATTAGCAAAGAATTGTGGCCTGCTAGGAGCCCGGACCTTAATCCTTTGGACTTCTCTATTTGGTCCATTTTGGAGGCAAAGGTTTCAGCTTGTCCTCACTCTTCTCTTGATGCTCTGAAGGTGTCCTCACTCTTCTCTTGATGCTCTGAAGGCAAAACTGAAGAAGGAATGGGACGCAATCCCTCAAGAGCAGATCCGTGCCGCCTGTGATGCATTTGTGGGTAGACTTAAGGCTGTAGTTCGTAACAAGGGTGGTTACATCAAATAAATGGGATAATGTTCGATTTGTATGTTATTTACCTTTGTATTACTATATTCAAAATTGATTTTGCACTTTTCAAATTCCCATTATATTAAAAAAAATCGGTTGCCTTAATTATGAAACACCCTGTATGTACAATAGGGTGGAGTGAAAAAAAATTTGAAAAAAGTGTAGTTCTTAAATCCTGCCAAATAGGCTAAAACTTTAAAAAAAATTGGTTTTGGCGAGTTGCTACCTTTGGGGGGCTAGCAACCCCCCAAAATGTGTTTTTGGGGGGTAAAATTGACAAAAAATGTCGTAACTTGGTAACCGCTTATTGTAGAGGCATGATTTATGGCTCAAAATTTGCAAAATCATCATGTTTCTATATGTGCTAAGAGAAAGTTTTTGTCTATTTCCACAAGAAAAAAAATTATAATCGATAAACCGTTTTTTATGCTCAATACTCAAAAATTGCACTGTATGGAAATAACTTTGATCTAACATTTGAAATGATATATGTCTATTGTCTAACTGATAAGGACTAATTATGACAATCACAATATTAACAAGATGATTTGGGATAACTTTGGTCACCAGACAAAGTACCTAAATAGGCCTACTCATAAGGTACAGACATGCTAGCTTTACTGCCCATAAAATGTTTAGTATTTCAGTAATTTAAAGAAAATCTGTTACATCTCATTACTTTCGAACTGTTGATGCCGATATTGGGTTGTTTTGCCTAAGGAGTGAGAGAAAAATAAGAAAGCAAGTTAGAGTACACCAAATACCCTATGCAAAATGAAGCGCATCAGAATTGCACTTTAGTGTCAAATTTTTTCAAAAGTTTTCGAGATTTAATCTTCTGGCGAATCAACCCATCTCTTCGCTCAAATCCTTCAACTTGTGCTGTGGCCTCTGTTACCATTTTGACATGGCGCTCTACACATTGGTTGTGACATGGGTGGTTGAGCTGCAGTGGTCTTATCTGGCATTGTTCAATATCTAAATCAGTTAAATGTTCAATTACCGGAGGCTGCTGATGGCAAGATGTTAAATTCACCATCTTGTAGTACGAGTTCACTGTTAGATCCAGTGTGGTCGGTTCAAACAGCTGTACAGTTGAGGCAGTATCATAATATTTTGCTCCTTCCAAAGAATATTCTTCACTGCGACTATCAACCAAGTCATGATTATCAAATGAAACCGTTGATGGCAAGTTTCCACGAATCGAAAGCACTTTGTTCACTCCTCGCATTTGTATCTCCTCATCGTTGTCACCCAACATGGCGATCAAGACATTTTCCTGGTGTGCGAAAAATGCATTTCGTTGCACAACTTTCAGAGCAGTTTTCCGAACAGCTTCGTCAGGCACCTGAAGAATTCGTTGGACCAAGTTGAAAAAATTTCTAGATCTGCAAGTTAGTTGACTATTTAACTTAATTTCAAACCAACTTGGAAAGTAAACTTGAAGACAAAACTTTGTCAGAGTTTCCAAGTTTGAGGAGGGTTTATCCACCGAAACATAATATCTGAGGATTCGACAGCCCAGAGTTAGCCAGCGTGAATGCACAATGGGACCTACTTTTAAATATTGCAAGTCGCTGTCGACAACTCCCATGATTATTGCTGAACATATCTTGTAAGCATAGTGTTGATCAGTACTCAGATTATTAACAACTGATTCTGGCAACTGTACAAACTGAGGGTTTGAAATTGACTTAAAATTAGCAGCAACCAGCCAACTTGAAACATCTCCAGTTAAACACTTCCCAATTAATCCTGCAAATGTGTCAGGACTATTGGTGGTTCCATCAAGCATAGTAAAGACATGGCGCAAGGGTAGTTCATTGGTATGTAGTAGGCAAATTACCCATTGCAGTGGCTTGTTTAATAGTTTTTCCAACTTATGAATGCAAACATTGAACTTGCCTGTCATTGCTGCAGTTCCATCAGTGCCAACTACTGTAAGCTTATCATGTAATTCGGTGTTGGCAATGGTGTTGAAGATCTTTTGTGCTATGGTTCTTCCTCTGCCATCCTCTGTGGAAAAATGAGAAAGATAGTATTCACCAGGCTGCCCAACCATTGTATAGTGATCTTCAAGTTGCATAGACCTGTAAAACTTGTCATTTGGTCCTTGCATGGTGACCTGTGTTGCATCTTTGGGCCCATCAAAGTATATGGCATTCACTAACTTGAAATTTTCTTGCTCCTTTTTCCTAATTTCAGCACGGCATCGTTCTCGCTCTCTTTGAAGCTTGCTACAATCAATAACGTATGTCTTGTCATCATCAGTAATTAGACCCAAATCTTGCATCACACTATTAGCAATCACAGCAGCAGCTCTGTCGGATATCTGAAAACGCTCACTCATCCTTGCAAGGTTTGACCAAATCATTCAATTCTGATTTTCATATGGCATTGATTGAGAAACAAATTCAGAAGCAGCAGAAGATTGCGTTTGGTCTGTGTTGGTTGAACTAGAATCTGACAGATAATCCAAAGCTGACTCAGGCACTGATGTAACGGAAGAACATGTTGGTGGTTCTGGATGAGGTTGTAAGGGTCGAGAGCGCCTCAAAAACTGTATGTCAGCTGACGTTGAAGGAACCACAGCATCCACACATTTTCCAACTTGCTTACTAGTTTGATCTTTATAAAAAGCATAATCATCATCTGTCATTTTCAAACCATGTTGTTTCTCCAAAATTCTGTGCTGCTTATCGTCAGCACAAAAAACATCAAATATTTCATCAATAGTTGACATGAACTCTTTTTCCTTTTGTAAAAATGCTTCTCCTCGTTTTTTCTTTGACCAGCGATCAAGTGCACTGAAACAATTCACAAAACTTTGAACTTTTTTCGAAATGGTGTACAGATGAATGGGATATACATTGCACCATACCCATCTGTCATAAATTTCTCTGGCAATGTCATTTGCAGCATTGAAGGTTCGAAAGTTTTTCAAATGAAGAATGCGTTCTATTACATGTCGCTTGGTAGGCAATACTTCTGGTGGAAAACTATCATGGGTAGAGAAAGTGTGTCCACTATGTAAAATCTTCTTTAGAGAAGTTGAACTCCGTCTTTTCATGTTTTACTACTTTGCGGTTTGGCCAAAGCTTTGATTTACACAATTACTTAACAATATACCTGCAAAAAATAATAATAACTTTTCAGATAACTATTAGTTAAGTACAAACAAACTTTATCATAACTTTTTTTCTAGTGGAAATAGACAAAAACTTTCTCTTAGCACATATAGAAACATGATGATTCTGCAAATTTTGAGCCATAAATCATGCCTCTACAATAAGCGGTTACTGAGTTACAACATTTTTAGAAAATTTTACCCCTCAAAACACATTTTGGGGGGTTGCTAGCCCCCCAAAGGTAGCAACTCGCCAAAACCAATTTTTTCGTAGATTTTACCTGTTTGGCTGGTTTTTAGAACTACACTTTTTTCAATTTCAAAAAAAAATTATTTTCACTCCACCCTAATGTACAACACTGCCCCCAACACTAACACAATATTACATCTTGAGAAAAGTGACCCAACCATTTCTATTTTAAAATCAAATAAGGACCACAACATTGGCACAAGCTACCAATCCATATCACTTTTATCACTCATTAGCAAAGCACTAGAGAAAGTGCTATTACCATAAATAACAGAAAAATTCCAGTTATTTCTCATCAATATAGATTTAAATATACTCATAAACACTCAACATACACTGCTTTGCATAACATCTGCCACCAAATCAAAAAAGATTTTAACATTCCAAGGCAACATCATACTGTAGCAGTAGCTTTAGACATGAGCAAGGCATTTGATACAGTGAACAAAAACAAACTTATACTAAAACATTCCGAATACTGTCATTAAGTTCAAAGCCAACTGCATTTAAAGGACAACTAGCATGCACTCAATACAATGGCACACTCTCAAAATTCAAATAAATCCACAAGGTGGAATTCGGTCTCCAACATAATTTTAAAATTTACATTTCTGAGATTACCCTCCTCCCAAAATATGTACAAATCTCAACATAAGCCGATGACATAACAATCACAGCATCTCATGCCTCTTGTCATGCACTGATCTTATGAGGCACCGAAAAATCTCTTTATAGATGGTTTGGTTCATTGTTTGGCCTTGGGGTAGGAATTCGAAATGAAAACAGATTTCTTATGAGTGACAAAGAGGCAGAGCCTTTGGGAAGCCCACGCATGGGTGCTCCATCATGATAATGCTCCTGCTCACACAGCCCTGAGTATTCATCAGTTTCTTGCAGAAAGAAACATTGCAACTTTGGAACACCCCCCATATTTCCCTGATCTGGCCCTGTGTAACTTTTTTCTTTTCCCTAACATCAAATCTTTTCTGAAGGAAACCCATTTTTCTGACATCAATTCCATCAAAATGGCTGCGATGACAGAGCTCAAAAAGAGTTCAGAAAATGCCTTCCAAGAATGTTTTGAATTGTGGAAAAGGCAAATGCACAAGTGTTTTCAAGTGGAATGGGATAACTTTGAAGGAATTTGACTTTGGTATATTTCAATATTTTTCAATAAAGTTTTTATAACACCAGTCACGTTACTTTTTGGGACACACCTCGTAAATCTCACTGTTATTAAAGCAAAACAAACGCTTAAAATTCTCAAACACTCACTTCAAATAAATAGGTTAAACAAAACGAACTAATCAAATCTACATTTAAAGCTATCATTTGCCCATATTGGAATAGGCAAACACCATATGGAGTTCTATTATATCGAACATTAACATCAAGAAACTGTAAGCATTCAGAACATAGCTTTGTTCATTGCTTCAGAACACAGCTTTGTTCATTGCTACTGGCTGCACATGAGATACAAACATTTAAGGCTTGCAAGACAAAACTAGTGTCCTACCAATGGGCACCCATCTCAAACTCCATGCTACTCATCTTAAACAAATGATTCAAATATAAACACACCTTTATATTACCTTAGTACACATTTAGATCCACGAATTAATTGACTTTCAAATTTAAAAAAATATAGTGTTAGGAGCAGGAGCCAGCAAAAGTTTTGATGGCTCCTGATTTGAGGCTCCAAAATTGGCCAGCTCCAGGCTCTGGCTCCCCAGCGCTGGACATTACATGGCATTTTTATGTTATCGATAAATTTACATATTATTTTATGCCCAATTATTAGTGCAATGTTCAATTAATTATAACCATGGAACAAAAGAGTATAGCAGTAGTAATTGTATGTTTTTGTTTTAGAATCCGGAAAATTGTTCTAATGCTAAAACATTGACTTGCAAGGTTCTTGATGATTGTGGTTTTGGCTGTCAGTTTCATCACTTTGCATACTGTTTCATGATTGCTTATGGTTTGCAACGAACACTGTTTTTTGATTTTGCTTTAAATTGGGAAGCTTTCTTTTTGCCACTAAGTGGTACTTGTACAAAAGTTTCAGGTCCCATGATAAAATGGAAAGGTGGTAATTCAATTTTATTATTGTATTAAAATTATTTATTATGATTGCTGCTATGGCAAAATTGTCAAAAGTTTAAAGCAGTTTCCGTAATTTAATTTTTGTAATATTTTCATGCAGGGATTGGTCGATCAGAAAATGCCCAAAATATTTATTTTAACCAATATGGAAACATTGACCCCGGTATTTTGCCTCCTTTTCGTCCTCTAGGTTTTCCTGAAGATATTAGCCAACGCCTCTTGCGATTTCATGGTAATCCATCAGTATGGTGGGTAGGACAGTTTATTCACTACTTGCTAAGACCGCAGCCATGGCTCAAAGAAATCTGTGATAATACGATGAAGAAAATTGGTTTAAACAATACTTTTGCTGGGTACACTCTTTTTGTACGTTACTTTTTTTTACAGTGTAAGATAGGACTAAAGCTGCATTTTAAATATAAAAAAATTGTATTGCATAAAATCACTTTAAAAAACTTGTGTCTCAATGTCTATTTATATCTTATAAACCAACTTGCTTTATATGTTGCAGTGTGCTTATTGATTATTACTAAGTAGCTTTTAAAATATTAATAGGCCAACTTATATTTTTTGTTTAATTGTGTGATTGTCCCTTACATTGGTTGCTCATGTTAAACATTGTTTTTAGCATTCATGTTCGTCGGACTGATAAAATAATATTAGGTGAAGCAGGTTACCATAGCATTGAAGAATATATGAAACCTGTCACTATATGGTATGACAAGCTTGACTTAAAGTTATCAAGAATTAAATCTTCCAAAAAGGTTGCACGAATAGTTTACTTGGCATCTGATGATCCATCAGTTCTTCCCGAAGCTAGAAAAAAGTAAGAAGTTTTTTGCCTATTATCGAAAGCCATAAGTATTTTTAAAGGAATTTTTAAGATGTAGTTTGTATAATTTAAATATTATTACACGATTTATCCAGTGGTTCAGAAAAAAAAAAAAAAAATTTGTAGTCTTTTGATAAGTTCTGACCATAAGTTGGGTAAATCAGCAACTTTTTTCTTGGCATCACTTAGTTTGATTTTGAGCCAGTTATAAATTTCTAATTTTTAGTTAAAACGCTTTTAATCGTTGTGTAGGTTTTTCGTGAAAATAGTTGACAAAAAGTTTTTTCCGTGATTATATGCTAGAAAAAACGATGCTATTAATGGTTGATGAAGTCCAAAAATTTGGCGACCATTGATCTCCAAATCAATCGTCGACTTGTTATAAAAGCCTTTAGCTTAAATAGCCTAAAGCATAAAACTCTGTTATACAGGGTGATTCGAAAGTAACTCCCTATTCTAAAATAACTATAATTTATTCAAATGCTGTAATATGTTTCTCAATTTTTGTGTGTATGTTACTTAATCTATGGCAATTAAATTTATGCTCTTGTTTTCTTTTCTCGTGAAGATCCTCGTGTTACTAGTGAAAAAATGCAGAATCGACCCAAGATAACAATATGGTGTATAATGACTTCTAACAGGATTGTGGGTCCCTTCATCCTTCATGATATCATGAACGCCGAAAGGTGCTGAGAGATAAAGTTTGGCCAATTATCAGTGGTTGGGACAATATTGAAGATTTAATTTTCTTGCAAGATGGAGCTCCTCCACACTTTGCTATTGTTGTTCGTGAATGGCTGAATGCCCAATTTCCTGGAAAATGGATGGGTTGTCGTGGTTCGCACGAATGGACAGCCAGAAGTTGGTGGCGAATGATGGTGCACATATTGAATTTTAAATAAAAGTCCATGCAATATACTTTCTTCTCATATTTATTAATTGGAGAAATTACACTTCAAAAATAAATTATAGTTATTTTAAAATAGGGAGTTACTTACGGATCACCCTGTATAACTTTGCTGCAAAGTTGCTAATGTATCAACCACAATAGCGACATCGTGATGGAGTAGATAGGAACGTCGCATTGATTACGACCGCGATCGACATGGTTCCGGTTCAACGTTCCCTCTAAGAGCTTGTTTAGTGTGCGCGGAATGAAAGGCTGTGTGAGCAGTGGTGAATATTACCTGAGCCAAGGAAGTTTTGGTTTTCTGTCCCAAAATAAAAGTGTTCTCTAAAAAAAAAAGGTCTTCACTTCGATTTCATTCCCAATTTTCTGATTTTATTCTCCAAATAAAGGTGTTCTCTAAAAAAAAAAAAAAGTCTTCACTTCGATTTCATTCCCAATTTCCTGATTTTATTCTCCAGATAAAAGGTGTTCTCTAAAAAAAAAAAAAAAAAAGGTCTTCACTTCGATTTCATCCCTAATTTCCTGATTTTATTCTCAAAATAAAGGTGTTCTCCAAAAAAAAAAAGTCTTCACTTCGATTCCTTAATCCTTGATTTCCTATTTTGTTACCGAAATCAAACCTTGCCAACGCTCATACAGCGAAAACATGTCTTGCCAAAACTTAGGCAGTGCGCGGCAAAACGAAAGTACTGCGCGGGGGTTCTCTCGTTACTGCGCGGCCGCGCAGGCGCGCAGCTTAGAGGGAACCGTGTTCCGGTTTCAACTTCTGCTCTCATGATCTTGTGTCTTAAGAGGATTTTCCTCTTTTTTGGCAATCTTGGCTGGCAATTCAATCGAATTTTATGTATTAGAATGAGGACAAAACAGACTGTTAAGGTTTTTTAAAAAGCAATTAAATAAATTTTGTATTAAGTTACTCTGATCATTTCATTGAACATTCTGCAGGGAAGATTGATTTACTCTTGCAATTGTATATAAGTATCATCAAGCACTTTTTTGATAAACATAATTATGACAGCTCTAACTTGACGACATACGCATTTTTATGATAAACACTGACCATAAAAATTTTGAAACTTTATATATACGAGTACAAGTATATGTACGTATAATACAGTACAAAATTTATTTAATCACTGTTTAAAAACCACAACAGTCTGTTTCATCCTTAGATTTGTCAGTTGGTTACTAGAAAAATAAAAAATATAGTTATTAGTGGTAAAAAAATGCGTATGGAATAAATGATATGTAGTTAAATTAAGCAAACAATATGGTTCCTATGACGTCATACAAGAAAAAACTACTCAAAATATAGTAAATGCAAATATAAAGGTTTGCATTCATTTGAAGGTGAGGGAAGGCGAGTTAGGTATGTGGTGAAAGATATAAAAGGAAAGAAAATAATCTGCAAAGGAATAAAAAATAACTAGAAAAATCGCATAAGATGAAAAAGTAAAGTGAGTAAAAAATGGCGCAAACGATAGTGGAAAATATAGGCGGATTTAATGACGGACAAGAAAGCACACACACACAAAAATAATGGCAATTTAAGCATACGAAATCAAGTGGGTAATTTATTTAATTTATTTTATTATATTTGAATCATTCTATTTGAATAAGTTTCCACCGGACGATCCTTAGAATAAAACAGACTGTCGTGGATTTTAAATTGTTAATTTTTAATATATATATATCTGTTTGCTTTACTTCGCCGGTACAGAGCTCAATAACCAAATAGCTAAAGCAGTATTTATTAATAAAAGCACTAAAATAGAATAAAAATTTAAAATCTACAACAGCCTGTTTCGCCAAAGACGGCTCATCAGGTGGAATCTTATTCAAATAGAAATTCAAACAGGCTGTTGTGGATTTTAAATTTTTATTGTATTTTAGTGCTTATAATCCAGTAATGTTTCACCTTGCCGGTACAGTGCTCAATAACACACGGTTAGAGCAAGTATATTATATTTATTAAACACTACACTTTATTAGTTAAAACCACAACAGTCTGTTTCATCCTCTTGAATCGTCAAATGGTTACTAGAAAACAAATATATAGTCATTTGCGGTAAAAATAATACGTCTGGAATAGATAACACGTAGTCAATTATGCAAGCAATACAGCTCCTGTGACGTCATACAGAAACAACAACTCAAAAATATAAAATGCAAGTGTAGAGGCTTGCATTCACTTAAAGGTGAGGGAAGTCGAGTTAGGCGTGTTGTAAAAATTTAAAAGGAGGAAGGGAAAATCTACAAAGAAATGAAAAGGTTACGGGAGAGATGGCATGAAGTGAAAAAGTTAAGTAAGTGAAGGACAGTGCGAATGATAGTGAGCGGATTAAAATAACGGACAAAAAAGGTAATTTACTTAATTTGAATTTGTTTTTGTGGCGATGATTACCGGTAAGCTTCGATCGTTTGCAGGGTGTTGTTGGTATGATAGTAGTGGTCTGATTCAAACACAAAATAATTCTAATATTGAAATAGGTAAAGCCTCGAATAATTACGAAAAGTTTTTTAATTTTAATTTGTTTTTATGGCAACATTTCCCATTTAGTTCCGATCTTTTATTCAGCATTGTGGAAGGGTCCGCTCGGAGGATAAAAAGTTTTTTAGCTAAGCAGAGGTTGCACCATCTAGCTCCCGGATGGTATGGTGTGGTGCGGGCCGCGATGCTCCATTCAATAAAGGGGTTCTTTCCTGCGTCTTTAGCTTGCCAAAAAGCCTTTTGCCGGTATTTAAAGCTCTGATTATGGTTGTAGAAGCGAGTTTTGAATTCGGTTTCACTACAGCCATAATAATTTTTGGCAATGCCATCTGTTGTTAGGGTGGCTTTGTAAATGATGGAGCTTTCGCGGCATTGTCCCTTCATCGGGCAGCTGGTTTTAGCCCTGCAGTTGCAAGGCGGTACAGTGCTGGCAGGCTCGGTTCTTTGGACAAGAAGCGCTTTGTTGTGTCTGGAAATTATAACTGCAATGTTGGGCATGCAACTATAGCTCAGTTTGACGTTGTTTTTATTGCATATCTTGTCTATTCGTCATTCAAAACCGTCAGACCTCATACTGCATGTGGTGCCCGATGTACGGAGCACGCTATTAGAATGTGGTGTGCGGTTTGTGCAATGGCGTCGCTCTCGCAATTCGGTGAAAGAGCGAGACCCCATTTGTGCATGGACGAATGAAATCGCCCAACACCAGTCCGCAGGTGATTAAGCTTAACCCCACCTGTTCCGGGAAAGCGCATTTTGACAGGCCTGGTACTACTCATGGGCATGAAACCACGGAGCCTGGATGTATTTTTGCAGTACTCCGTGTTACATCTATAATTCGTCCACTGAGAAGCGCGGATGCCAAGTCCGGCAAGGTTATTTAATAGATTTCGCGCAGTTGGCACAAACAGACGACTAGATCTTAGTCTCTTGGCGAGCATCTGAGGACCCACTTAAAGGACCAAGCAGGATATGATCAGGGCTCCACGGTAAGCCAAGGAGAGTATCGCTCCTAGTCAGCGAAGCTCAGCTAGCTAGATGCCCGAAATATGAGTAAGTGTTCAGTTGGAGTGGACGCAGACATCCAGCGAATGGAGTGCTTACCTTAGGGCCTTACAAAGAAGAGAAAAAAGTGTTGAAGAGAGAGATTTTATTTTGAGATGAAACAGCCCCTTTTTAAAATAACAAAAACGTGCGCTAGTTGATCGCTTTAACGGTGACGTCTATGGATTGTTAAAATGCATTTAAAACGAAGAAAAAGTGAAAAGTTAGCTAATCTTCTAGTTTTAAACTTGTATTGATTTGTATGCCATTCTTCATATCTTTTGTGGGCACCGCGTTATGTCTTGTTTCTTATTTGTATCTGTATGTTCTTTCTCAGAATCATAGAAAAATATTTTACTGAATGCGAGTTCCTTTCGAGTTGTCAACGCTAGAAGCTCGTTCAGAAATGGATTACATTGTTGAACAGAATAGCGTGGTCGAGTGGTTAGAACGCCGTGCTTATGATCAACGTGGTTTCGGTTCAAAACCCCCTCGCGCCATCTTGTTGTGTTCTTGGGAAAGACACTTTACGGCACTTTCCCCTGCTTGGTGGTGTTGGCAAGCAGTTCTAGATTACAAGCGGACAGCAACATCTTGGCATCTTCGGAAGCAGGTCGGGGTAATTGCCTACCCTATGTATTAGCGCCTCCGTCGCTTTCCTGCGAGTCAGGAGGATAAATATAGAGATGAAATAAAATAAAAATAAATAAATAAAAGATTGAACTGCAAAGATGACAGATGTGGAGAGACAAAATTAAGAGTGTTACTTTGACCCAATTTCGGGCGAATGTTTCGCTGATCGAACCTAATCTTTCGAAACTTGGCGAGCAAGCAAAGACTCTGCGTTTTACAACTGCATACTTATGCGAAGTTGACTTTTCAACATTGATTATAGTAAAAAGCAAGACCGTACAAAGATTAATCAAAAGAGGATATCAAATATGCATTAACAACCATAATTTTTGATTTTGAAAAACTTGTAAAACAAATTCAAAGACGAGAGTTTTATTTAGACATATTTAGAGTATCTCTGTCTGTGCATTCAATAAATAAAAAAACTTATTATCGCGAATGTACGGGCGTAGAAATAGTTCATGCCGGTCATCATCATCGTCATTTTTAGGGAAAACGTTGAATTAGTTCAGTGTATTTCCCTTTGCCCGCTTGTCCTTTTGGGGTTGCTGGGGCAGCAGCTCTATTGGGAGCTCCAAGCATCCCGATCTCCTGCAACTAGCGGCAATTTCGCTGGTGGAATTCGAAGACGTGACCATGCCAGATCTTCAACATAATTCCGCCAGCGAGCTCTGGATCGCCCTTCAGGGCTTTTGCCAATCGGAAGAGCATCCATTAGTTGCTTTGCTGTTCGCTTGTAGGACATTCGTGGCACATGGCCATACCAACGCAGTTGAGATCGTTCTTTGCGGAGTAGTAGCGGTTTGATGATTATACCACAAAAGAGCTGGGGCTACAAAATAGCTAGCCATAAAAAAACCGTAACCTTAACCCTTTTTTAAGTCTTGTCCTTTTATGGCAAGCTCTTTTGTAACGTCACCTGGTTCGATGTTGAGAGATTGACGAATGTCAGTACTTCTAACCTTGTCAAATATGGATAAACCTCTAACTTTTCGTGAGAAACCCATTTCGGCTTAAAACGGAACGTATTTAAAGTTGTATTGCGAATTAGAAGGACAAATAAATGTAATGATATAATAATAAAAATTGTTTTCTCTATTTTTTTTTTTTTTGCAAGCCCAAATACAATATTTGCTAGTTGGCGTAAAATTCAACTGATTTTCTGATCTTTTTTTGGTCTTTGATTTGAAGAAAAGCAACTTCGGACCATAGTTTGTCAACCGGTTGTGTTAAATCCTCTTTGCGTACAACTATCCTCTGGTGAAAAATGTAGTCATAGGTTACCAGATGCTTTCTGTTAAAGGTTACTTATTTTCTCAAATCATACATAATATTGGCTTTCGATTGATATTTTTTTGTTTTTATTGCAGGTCTTTAAAAATCTTTTTTAACCATTTTTCGAAAAAAAAAGTATGTAATAGCTTTTCATCCCCAAAATAACTTTTTTGTTTTTAGTTACCATTAGGGTGAGAAAAAAGAGCCACTGTTTATAAACATTTGTAGAAAAAAAGAATACTTCATAAACCAGTGGCGCAACCAGGGAATGGTTGCGCCATTAAATTATCAAAGGGAATGGCAATTAAAGTAAAAAACCTTTTGTAAAAAAACTCCATTTTGCAAAGCTAAAAATTCCATTCTTGGCTACGCTCGGTCTCACCATTCTTTCATTCTCCGTCTTTCACTTTTCTCTCGAAATCATGGTGATTTCTATAAAAAAAAAAAAAAGGTCTTCGCTCCGATTTCGTCTACGAATTCGCTATTTTTTCTCCCGAAATGATGGTGATCTCTACAAGTTTTTGACTCGAACTTGTATACCCACTTTTCATCTCCACTTTATCTTGATCCCGACGAAAAATCGTCGTTTCGTAAGACGGTCTATTCTTTTTGGTTTGTTTCTGGTTTGATAGATGCTTTAAAGGGGGATGGCATGCTGTCCTATTCGTAAGACGGTCTATTGTTTTTAGTTTGGTTTTGGTTTGATAGGTATTGTAAAGGGGGATGACATGCCGTCCAAAAATCCTGTCATGAACTATCCTTCAAAGTGTTTCTCTTTCAGAAAGCTTTTTCTCTTTGCCCTTTCTATAAAAAAAAATCTCTTTGCCCATTGTTGTATTGGTGGTACAGATTTTTAGAAAAAATAAAATAAAGTAAATTGCCACAAAAATGGTTGACAAGCACTGTTTCAGATCAGTGACAACTTATCTGAAAGTCAAGTAAAAAAACGGATTGTCTAATTTAAGTGCAATCACATAACGCTCATCCATTCCAAAAAAATTTTGTAGACTATTGGTTTCGGAACCGCTAGTTTAAACTGTTTTTTTATTATGTTAATCCAATTAATTTTTACGGCATCAATATCAATGTTACTCCTACAACTGTCAATTAATTTTTGAATTTGTCATGCAGAACCCTACATTATCGTTCTTGTTCTGTTGGTTCGAATCGCACTCAGTTTATCTGTTACGAGGTTAATCGGGTTTAGCTTTCGGTGAAAATAGTTTTGAAGTCGCGCACTCTTTAATTCCCTTTTGTATTGCTTAGCTACTTGATTTAAAAGATATAAAAAGTCTTCTCAGAATTTACATTGATAATTTTTACAGGTTTCCTAACTATGTATTTTATGGAGATATTCACAATTCCATATTAGCTTCATCGAAGAGAAGTTCAAAAGATGGTTTCGTGGCGTTTTTGATTGATATTTTTGTATTATCCAAATCAAAATTTTTGAGTTGCACGTTTTCATCTAATGTAAGGCAATAAATCGTAGGTTATGCCATGCATGTTATCTTTCATTTGCATAATACTGTTTTTATTGCGGTTTGTCATATCACCACAATTATAACATTATTTAAAATTGGACTTTAACATAATGTTATAGATATAAATCTAGCTGATAAAATATATAACAGCAATATGTTAGCTATTTATTAAAAAAAGAAGGAAAATATCTTTATAATTCACTAGTTTATTTTCAACTCTTCCGTCGTTTTACAATTTTCCAGTTGATAAATTTTAGTAAAACCAGGCGGTCAAACATAGATAGTCATTGTTACAAAAAGTTTGTTGTCTTCAGGTGTGTCGATTGGCGTACGAATTGATGCAACATCAACATCCGGATGCCTCGGATTTCTTTCATTCTTTGGACGATATTTACTATTATATCGGCCACATGGGTCATGATCAGAGAGCAGTTTATTCTCATCGAGGTGGTGACGGTGAAATAAGCTTGGAAGTAGGCGATCTAGTTAATATTGCTGGAAATCATTGGAACGGTTACTCGAAAGGCAGAAACAAGCGAACTGGCGCATTTGGCTTGTATCCTTCCTATAAAGTAGAAGAAGTTTATCAACTCATTAAATATCCAACCTATAAAGAGGCAAAAAAAAAACATAGTTCGCTTTAAACGAAAACCCTTTAGTCTTAACCAAAAATTCTTAAACAAAAACTTTGTAGGCCACTTTAAACGAATCATTTACTTTCTTTGCTTGTAATCGCGCGGTGCAATGTTGAACAGATTGCTACGGTGTGGGCGGGTCGGCCGAATCCTGTCAGCCTGAGAATTGAAGTTTAGAAACTCTCGATGGAGCACTATGGAAATGTGATCCTAAAAAGGGGTGATCTCTAAAAAAAAAGTCTTCATTTTGAATATTTCTCGGATTTCTTAATTTTCGTTCCTGAAATGGAGTGATCTTTAAAAAAGGTCTTTAAGAAAAAGGCATTTCTGTGTTTATTTTGGATCTGTCTCGGATTTTAGTAAAAAAATAAGTTCGCTCAAAATTAGAAGCGATCAACCAGCTAAGTCGCGATCGGCGTGTTGTCCATCCCTGATATTTATAAAAAACAAAGTTTTTCTTGTTTATTTGGGTTAACCTATAAAACATTGTATTTATTTTTAGTACACAAAAATCACATGCTATTGTAGCCTTATTATTCAGCCGTAAGTATATAAATTTAATATTTAAAGGTACACTTTAAAATTTGAGGGTTGTTTGATAGTTGTGTGTTTCTGGCAAGAAAGCTTTGAAAAGCGTGTTTATTCCTCGAAGACTTCATCTAACTTTCATCAGGAGGAATCGTCCCTTTAGCTCACTACAGGTTCCTATAGCGAGCTATGCAACTCTCTCGGTAATGTACTGGCTGAGATAAACCATCTAAAGGCGTTTCAACAATATCAATCTTTTCCTCAATCTTTTGGTTGTACGTATGCTTGTTTAGTCACTTAATAACAAAACTTGTAATAAAGTCGTTAATAACAAAATTTGTGTTAAAATCCCAAAATAATTCATTCGCCTCCTCAATCACATCCTTTGTATAGGTTATACAACACAACCCTCTGCTTTCCTCAGATATTTTGTGTTGAATTAAATGCAATTGTTCATCGTGCTTTGCAGCTTACGAATTTACTCGAAATTTCCGGGTTTCACTTTCCATAAGACATTGAGCAATAGGCGATTTCACCTGCGATTTGTTCAATTCTCACTTTATCGTATTTTAACTGCTGAGAGCGCAATTTGACCGTTGCGCAGCTACCTACAGTCTCTAACAATTTTGTTGTATTTATTATTCTCTACAATACTGTTGCCGTACTTAGATTTTTCGGCATATGGTAAGGTGATGTTCATTGTTTTGTTTTCAAGATTAATCGTATTTTGTGCTAAGGTAGATGTACTACCTGTACTATTTAAATAGATAATTCTTTGTGCCATTGTTATTTCAATTTTTTTGTCACTGGTGTCGTATTTGCAATTCAATTTTTTTAAATGCATATGAATATTTCTAATTTGTGCTTTCTTTATTTTATAGTTATTTTAGCATCAAATATAAAGATTTAATATGTACTTTTTTTGAATCTGTATCAGTCTTTTATGAATCAAGTAGCCTATGTAATTGAATAAATAGATTAATCAATATTCACGATTTGAACTGTAATTATTTTAAAGAAGTTCTGTTTTAATTTAAAAAAAAAATTATTACTTATTAATTGGTGGTTAGATTTAGAACGTTTTTTTATACTGCTAATTAATGAGCAACAAATCCACTTGAAATAAAACAACTTATGCGAAGAAGTAATCAGTTTTTAGTTGCTATAAGTTTCAGAATAGCCAAATCTTTGTTAAATGTCCAGATTAAAAATAGGCTAGCTAGTTTTGTTATGATCAGAAAGGCTGTTTACTTGCGCAGGACATAAACTGCTACGGTATTTTCAAATCACATCTGTTATCGAAAGATTAGGTGAAGGCATAAAAGCCTCAAATTTTTTAAGTACCAACAGTATTACTGGTAACTTTTGTTTTATAAACAAAATTTTTGTTGTTTGGAAGGGCAACTTATTCGGTAATACGCACAGGACTGGGTTCAAGAATTCATTGGTTTTTCCTACCATAGGTTGCTATACTGCCTGGATCAAACGCGAAAAAGAAATTCTTTAAATCATACTTTTCCAAAGATGACAACGTGGGGAGTCGCTAAATTACTAGGACTCCGCGGAGTTGATCCGCGCCCCCATCCCCAGTAATGGGTCGGGTAAACCCATCACCACCACCACACGCCCAAAATTTTAACTTGAGACGGTCGTTATAAAGGATATATGGTGCCACCATCGCTACAACATACAAAATATTAAGATTGTAATAATCTGATTTTTTGTTGTGTGGTTAAAAATTCTGATCTTTCAATAAATGATAAAGAATCAAATTAGAAAAATCACTAATTTTTCTGTTATGTTGAAGGTTAGATCACCAAATAATTTTGTCTTGAAAACATAGTTTGGATCTGTGTTGTCATCTTAAAGATCAAGATTACTTTTTAAGATAACAACTATATTCACTTAAAAATATTCAAGCACTTTGTATCGTTTTGGAGACTATATCAACCCTTGGTCAAATACAAGAGAGTACTAGAACTAGAGTTTTATATCTTTGTACATACCCAAGATTGCTGCTCATCAAGTTTTGTCATCAAAAACCTTCAGATTTAGAATTTTTTATGTTGAAATAGCATACTTCAATTTTATTTAAGAGTATTGCGCACGCAATTTAACAACCAGAAGTTATTTGTGTATGGGCGAATGAAAAAGCCAGCATCAAATTATAGACAACTTGATTGCTTGATCCAAACTTTTATAGGACAACTAATTTCTAGCTCTGGCCCAAGAAGCGTAGATGTACTTTTGTTTAGGCCTACTCTTTGTTCAATTACAATTTGTTTATTGAGTCGCTAAAATGCCAAGCTCAAATTGTTAATCGTTTTCGAAAAACAAGAAAAAACCAACGTCTAGATCTCAATCTCTCCTACTGCTTTCAAGTTCAACTTATATACGGCATAGTCAAGTGATTGAATATCCAAATCCACAACATGAGAGACAGAGATCTAGAGATATGTTTAAGTTTTCTCCGAGGAAGCTATTAAGTAACTCAATCTTTTGTAAGCGATTAAACGTGATTCAAGCTGTCTTGAGCAAGCCCATTTTAAAAATTAGATCCTGGTAATAAAAGTAAGGAGTTTACATATATAGAATTATTCTTTATTTCATTTATAAATTGTCGTTTGAGCCACGTTCAGGCAGATTAATTGATAGCTTCCTCTAAAAAAAAACTTGAACATATTTGGTCGAGTCTAATTTGAAGAAAAGCCGATTGGAGTTGGAACAAAAGAGAAAAAAAGTAGTTACGACGATTACATAATGCGGGGTTTCCCAAACTTTTTTGGTTACTGAACACTACGTCTTATCATTTTAACTTGTGGAACACTCAGTCAATAAATTTTTTAACTCAGGCTTGTCAATAAGAAATGGATTTTAATTTTGCACATTGTTATCAAAGAATTGCAGTTACTCTCATATGGAAGAACAGTGAAAAAGTAAAATTTTAAAAAATTATACGAACAAGTTTAACATATTAAATTGGCAGGATGAGCTTGCAAAGAAGCGGAAATCTTTTAATGTCTGATGTGATACTTGAGAGCCGAATATAGATATCCGCCTCAGGATCCAATCTGCTTCTGTACTTAGTTTTTGTTGACACATAGTGTGAAAACGCTGTTTCATATAGTAGGTCATTGCAAAAGGCAAAAGTTTCTTCAGAGCTTCTCTTACAAGTGAATTTTGAATTTTGAACACTTATCCAAAACTTGTTGGGGGTTTGATCTGTGAATTGTAATTTCAAATTGCCATCGCTTAAAATTCGATAAATTATTCCATGATTTTTCCAGTGAATGGAGCAGTTGAACAATTGAATGGATTACTAACCCAATCGCAATTGATCGTTTTCTCGGGAAAATATTGAAAAAAATATTTTCAAGTTCCTGCAATTCTTGCACAATAACACTTTTGAGAAATTGGTCCACTTTAAAATTATTATCTTCAAGAAAGTTTTGCAGCAAAGGAAAGCAAACTAGATTGTAGATGCTTACATTTTCACACTAAAATTTAAATTTTCGTTCAATAGCTGTAACTTTATCTTTGATTGAAAGAACAAAAGTGTGCTTGCCCTGCAGGCTTGAGTAAAAATCATTCAATTTGCGAAATATGTCAGCCATATAAGCGAAGCACTGGAACCATTTATATCGTCAACCGACAAGATGGACTAAACTGTTTTTTTCAAAAAATGTCAATAGTTCCTTCGGCAATTCAAAAACTTTCACGAGCACCTTACCTCAGCTCAGCCAACGTACAGATGTGTGCAACAATAAGTTGCAATGGGAGACTTCTTACATCTTTGCAGATAATAAAAAAGACTCTGCTGTCAGCCTTCTTGACTTGACAAAATTGACAATTTTTATCACATCATCGAAAACACTGCTAAAGTTAGAAGGCATTCCATTTAAAGCCAGCTAATGGCGGTGTATAGCACGGAGGGAGTTGGAACATTCTGAATTTTCTTTTTTAATTCGCGACACGACACCTTTTATTGAGCCGGCCATGCTTTTAGCTCCATCAGTGTATACATCCATACATTTTTTTCATGGAATTCCATTTTCATTCATAAATAAATCTTAAATCTTGTATGTTTCTTCTCCTGCGGTAAAAGTGGTTAAACTTTTGCACAAAAGCAAATCTTCTTGAATGTCTACATTTTAAACATAACAAACAAATGCAAGCAATACTGCTAATCCTGCTACATCTGTCGACTCACTCATCTGAAGACAAAAAAATTGACCTGCTGTTAACAGAAGTATACCTCAGATTTTATATTCATACCCATGTCATCTATACGATGGCTTACTGTATTGTCTGATAAAGGAATGCTTTTCAGTTTTCGGTAGTTATTTTTGCTCAAAAAAATTTTAACAGCTTTAAGTATACAAGACTTGATAACATTATCAGCTATTGTATATGCCTCACTGACGAAAGCAATTCTTTTGCTTATTAAATAAGATACGTCCAATAATTTTTTGCTTGAAATGGTTGTCAAATGCATAAATTTCATTTCGCAAAGTCTAACCTCGAAAAACAAGATAATTTTTCCAACTAAGGTAGGGTTATGTTTTCAAAATGTCTTTTAATTTTGGAAGGCGCAAGAAAACTATTTCGTAGAATTTTTTGGCATATGACACAAAGAGCATCAGGGCAGTCTTCAGAACCTTTCCAAGAAAACCCAAAACCCAGGCAACTCTTAGCATTTTCATTATTGCTAATTTGGCAGTGAAAAGATTAAACTTTGAGGAAACTCGAGGAACACTTTAAAGAAACTCACGGAACACAGTTTGGGAAACGTTGACATAATCTACCCAAAGGACATTCCCCTCAAATGAAAATCTTCAATTTTTTAAGACGGTTTATGCAGACCTGAAAATTGTAGCACAATTTTATTTTTTTTGCTAGTCAGGTTTTACATTTATACGTTTTACAGATTCAATAAAAGTAGCTGATAGTCAATAAAATTATATAAATGAGTCATAAACTAATAAGTACATTTAATCTTTTGTCATTCGGCTCCAAGTTAAAATTTTGATTTAACTATCGATTTTATGATTATCTAGATATAGGGGTAATTCTAATTCTTGGTTTTTTTATGCTTGAATATGTTATTTTTATTGTGCTGTAAATATAATATGGACAAAAACTTTTAAATGCTTTTTGTCGATGTAAAAAATGTGATATTTCGTAAATCATGTGTATAAATATATACAATTTAATATTAAGATATACACTCTTCAAGCAAAGTTGCTTATGATTGGTTAATAATGACAACATATACACCAGAAAAATGCAATAAATTACGTCTTAATTTTTTTAACGTTCAAGAAATAATGTCGATATTTTACTTGATTGAAAAAAGAAAAAGTCTAGTAGAAAAATCACTAACCAATCTTAAAAACTTTTTCAAGACTTACTTTACAGGAAATGTGATTTTCGATCTATTTTGACGTTGTTGCGACCAAGATTAACACTGTTGCAATCAAGATTGACAAGTTGCAATCAAGATTGACACTGTTGCAATCAAGATTGACACTGTTGCAATCAAGATTGACACTTTTGCAATCTTGATTGTAGGAATGGAGAATGGGACTGGCGTGGTTGCTCTTTGCCCGGCAACTGCTCTTTCTCTTTTGGGCCGAGTACTTACAGAGAACCCCACTTCATCAACAAATATAAAATTCTCAATAGGAATTTCCTGTTCGAGGTCTCTAAAACGGATTGAATATTTAAAGCGCTGTTCAATCGTACTGCTCCTATTGCGTGCATCGGGTATCGTATCGACCTTCTTTATTGTATAATGAAAGTTTCTCAGCACCCTGTCAATACAAGAATTTGAAACCTGGATATTATACACGTCGGCCACCTTTGCTCTTAATTGATTAAGTGTTAGCAGACAATCATCATCAACCCATTGTGTAATAACACTTTTTTGAGTTTTTTATTATATTTATATTTATTTTTTTATTAGCTGTCAATCTTGATTGCAACAGTGTTTTATTACTAATCAAAAATAAGCTTAAAAATTTCAAAAATGGGCTGATCTGTAATGTCAAGGAAAAAATTTTTATTTAAAAAATTTTTTTATTAGCTGTCAATCTTGATTGCAACAGTGTCAATCTTGATTGCAACTTGTCAATCTTGGCCGCAACAACGTCAAAATAGATCGAAAATCACTGTATATTACAAATTTGAGTAAAGCTGCAAATCCGAGAACTACTTATAGCTGCTTTGAGTAGAATTGTTGTTTGGCTTGTTTGGTCTAGTAGTGATGTCTCATGCCTGGAAGTCCACAGATAGTCGGTTCGATTCGCAGTGAGATAAGCATCACTGACGAGCTCTAACAACGGCAAAACTCGAGTCTGGTCAAAGCAGCTCGATTTGTAATCAAATAAATCCTCGTGTTTAACTATAATTATATTAGGTATAGATAAAGAATCAGTCTGCAGCCAGGTTATTGAGTTTAGAAAGCATACATATATTGTACGTATATACTTAGAGTAATAGAAAGTTTTAATATTTTCATCTTGACATAATTTTGAAAGCAGTGTTCTATTAATATTTTGCGAAGGGATTTAAAAACTTGCGTAATGCATTACCCTTTTTCCAGTAAAGTCAGTAAAATATTACCCTTTTGACCTTGCTGGAAAAAGGGTAATAGATTTCTGTTAAAAGACTTTTAACATGTTCGATCGCGTTAAAGAAATCCCCATCATTTCAGAAAAGGGTCCTTACGTATTATCGGGAGGACCTTTGATTTTTACATTAAGGGTTTATTGGTTAGTATGAAGATTGGTTAGTAAGTCCTCCCGATAATACGTAAGCACCCAGAAAAGTTTTCAATAACCAAAAAAAACTTATAGTTCTACTAGGAAGAAAGAAATTTTCGGAGAAAATCCTGAAAAACCATGTCCTTTTACCCTCTAACAGACATGGGCGAATAGACTTTGATTTATTATTAGAACAACAGAGGAGATTACTAACCAAAGATATAGATAAGTTAACCCGTTAAGTGCGCATGACGTATATATCCGTCACAGCCAGACGCTTTCTTTGCGCGCGTGACGGATATATACGTCGATTGTCGCAGCTTTTCACAGCGCGAATTATTACGCTTCTCGCATTAGCTATTGTTTCGGTGAAAAACGAAAAACATCGTTTGCAACAAAAACCGAGCTCTTGCAACAAATGTCATTGTTTTATTTTTTGTTTTTATCTAAATCAAAAAAGCTTTTTTTTAAAGTTTGAATTAAATAGTTTGTGTCTGGTGGTTGTGCTTATGGCTTATCCTTAGCGTGCGATCTGACAGAATTTTAGCTAAAATATTCAATTGTGGAAAGTGCTCTCAAAATTTTTGTATTTTAACTAAATTTGACGTTTATTAGAGAGATCGGTTTTGATATTTTCTTGCGTTTGCAGTAATACTTTCATTCAGATCAGATGTGTTTTTTTGTATACTCAACAATAAAAGCATTTAGACCACTTCTAAAAGAAAACTCAGTTATTTGTCGATTGTATAATTCCAAAGTAAACTTATCCTGCATTTACTTTCAGTTTTCCTCACATATTTGTAAAAGTATTTAGTCTGCATATAAGTGGAACGACCAAACGAATTTTTTCAAGTCTCAGAGGACAAATTTTTATCGCTTAGGACTCGTTTTCATGACGAGCGTTGACAGGAGTATTCTTTATTTTATTGACTTTTTTTGCTTCCTTCCGCGCTTAAGCGCGAAGCCAAGCAAAAAATTAAGAAAACAGAAAATACTCCAGCCAACGCTTGTAGTGGAAACCAGCTCTAATTCTTGATGTCGATAATGATTCGTCCTTACTCGAAAGCTCGGAAAATAAAAGCGCCGACGAAGGCTATTCAACCTATTCTTCTCAAGCTTTTTCGAGCAATTGACTCCTCAACGTGGGCTTCAGAAGCCCATCAAAGTTTGACAATTCATAACTTGAAAACTACTTGAGGTGTTGTTTCGAAATTTTAACAGAATAAAAATCTTTTATTTAATTAAAAAGTTTTGGAAACTTTATCTGAAAAAATATGTAAAATTGGACTTTAGCAAGGTTGGTTGTTTAAAAAGGATCTCAGATGGCTGGATGTATAAAAAAACTGATAAGTGATCCGTTGAAGAGAGACGGAGGCATCCAGTGACTACGCGTGAAGGGTCATGCAAAACACTATTTATAAAGCAAGCAAGAGCGCTGCAACAACAAACCGGATCCCAGTACTCAAGACAGCAGTCGAATAGACCACAAACAAGACAACTGTATGTGGTGTTTTACACCAGCACCCGCCCTGAGCCGGCAAGTCGCCTCAGCAGCGGGATGCGCGAAGAAAGTTTTTACGCAATGAAAAACGGTGATAATGGAAAGTGAGTGATCTGTCTAGTTTTACCCAGGATAAATCTAGACTGGACAGAATGGTAAAAGTTGGTTGTTGTAAATTTTTAGCTCACATTTTTTCATAATCTGGTTATGGTGGAAAGCAGATTATACCTATAGATGTTAAGAAAGAATAAATCTTGATTGATTTCGGAGAAACACTCTTTCTCTGATATACGAGACTGTTTTGCTTACTGTCGCCGTCAGTAAGAGTAAAACGTCTTTGTTTGGGAACAATTTCCGAACAAGTTCCATAATCATTCGAACCATGTACTTTCCTGCAGATACCTCAGCAGCTTACAGTTAAATCCAATTTTGGAATAGCTGAGCGGCAAATATGGCACCAGCCTTCTTCTTAGCTTCAAGAAAGTCTTCGATGTTTTGTATTAACAGAACGACTTAATTCACAGTTGACTTTTCTGCGTCAAACCCAGTCTGTTCTCCAGAAAGCAATAGATCAATTGGTTCGATGCAGACATAGGTAAGTGTCTCGAATTTTTGCAGGAAACACAAAGCAAATATATTTGTCAGTAACTCTTTCTTCGTCTCTTGGATCGCGAGCGCAAGCAATCTTCCGTAGATTTTGGAAATTTCTAGTTGACGCAAGCAGGAAGAAAGAAAGTTATTGTAATCAAGACTTCAAAACAACTGCTGCATGGATTATAAGCTATGAGCAGATAAAACCAGGGATCCAGAGTTTTACCGGGTTTTGCATGGAATTTATTGTTTTTATGTAAAACAATCAGATTAAAATATCATGAGGTTTAACTAATCCTGTTAAATCTTTTCAAAAACTTACTTTAGTTCAAAATACAAAATTTCGATGCACTAAAAATTATTTGTTGGAATTAAAATAAATATCGTTTGTAATTTAGAAAAACGGGTTTATTACTTATACTTTGAAAACTTTCTTTGAATAAGTACGCAGAATTTTGATGCTCTAAAAACAATTGTTGCTTGTAAAAGTAACAAAAAACCATTTTATTGCATAAAACTCTGGATTTGCCGTTGCTAAGTACGTGAGAATGCGAAATTTCGTTGTTGCAAAAATAATTGTTGTTTTTACTCGTAAAAATCAAAAAAATTGTGTTATTAACAAAACTCTGGAAACTCAACTTACCTAAGCATTCAGAATTTCGATACTGTAAAAACAATTTAAAAGTAACAAAAAAACGTGTTATTAAATGGAACTCTGAATTTCTCTGTTTCTAAGTACGTGAGAATGCGAAATTTCGTTGTTTCAAAAATAATTGTTGTTTTTAAAAATCAAAAAAACCATGTTATTACAAAACTCTGTAAACTCATCTTATCTAGGCATTCAGAATTTCGATGCTGTAGAAACAATTTAAAAGTAACCTTGCGTACGCCTAAGCATAATCCCAACAAAGATTTTAAAAAAATTTTATTTTCCTTTGTAAAGCTTTTTTTCTCTTAGGAAGTTGTTTTGCGCTCACGCGCGTATACTGCCCTGCATTTACAAGAAACTACATATGATCGATCGTTCATCGTTGAGTAGTTTCCCTGAAAAAAGCGCGAGTTTTCTTTGTAATTTACACGTTCATGTAAACGTCGTTTATGGCATCATTTTAAATTTAAAGACTAGTAATTTAATCGAAAGTAGTTAGTAGCTGAGACGACCATGGTTTTTCAAAATATTGGCTGAGTCATTTGCTAAAGAGCTGTAGATAGATTAGAATTACAAAGGACTGTTCATCTTTTTATCAAGATGTTGAACTTGATTACGTGCTGTGCGTAAGTTAAAAAGGATGGAAAAACAAATTTAAGTACCGGTATAATGAAAGAATAAATGCGTGCTTAAAAAACTCACTAAAAGTCTTTGTAAATTTTTGAACAAAACTTTAATTTAGAAAAATGACTCGAATAATTTTTGAAAAAGTTGGAGCGAGTTCAGATATCTTATGGCTAAAGCAAAACAACAAACTACAGACAAAGCCCTTTAATACGGCTTGCAAAAAATTGGAATATTTTACATTAGAATCACAACGTTAGATTTTCAAGCGCAGAGTCTCTCGACACCGCATAATTCAACTTGCGACAACTAACCGTAAATATTTTTTTAATTATCAACCATTATATTGTTTGTTAATGTCTATTAATTGTTTATTTTATAAATTTTTTTTTCTAGTTGTCATAAGATTATGTCTCGATAAAGATTCGAGCTTGCGAATTATTTACTTCTGCAATAAACGACCGTTTAAACTTAAAATGCGCGGCGCTTTAATTCCTTTAGATGAAGCAGCAAATGATATTGAAGATGTCGGTAGCTTTAGTGATAAGCCATTACTTTGGTTTTGAGCTTTTTCCAAGATCTCTAATTTACAAATTGCTTCTTCAAGAGTTAATGAGTCTTCTTTAAGTACGCGCTGTTTGATCGTGGGTGAGGATAAGCCTGTAATAAACGCGTCTCTTGTCGATTCAGTTTGAAATTCTTGAGCACTAACAGCTCTCTTTCGCGATTAATTTTAATGCACGTGCAATCTTTCGCGATTAATTTTAATGCACGTGCGTAATCTCCAATTGTTTCATTTAACTTTTGCTCTCTTTTAAGCAGTAAGTGTCGTGCGTAAGTTGTACTTTTACGTTTTAAAAAATTTCGATCCAACACAACTTTAGCAGATTCGTAAATTTCGCAGCCTTCGATGAGTTCGTAAATTTCAGGGGATAAATATCAAGTTAATAAGGCTAACTTATCAACTTCCCTGTTGGGAGCGTTTTCACTTTGACCGGCTGTTCGTAGAGATTCTTGAGCAGCTTCAGTAAAAGCATTAAAAGTTTTTATCCAATGCTTGTAAGTTTTGAAGGCAAGAAGATCGCCAGGATCGAAGTTCTTGAGGTTTCAATAGTTGATCCATAATCTAATTATTTAGTTTAATAAATTGTGATGAGATACCAAAAATTGACTAATTAATTATTGGCTTTATTAAACTAAATTCGCTACCATAAGTCAGATTCTAAAGTAAAACAAATGCATTAATAAGAATACATTAACGAATAAACAAAATATAAAATCAACTTAATAGCTAATAATAGCATGGCAGCTAGTAGCTTACTCTGCAGTTACTATTCATCGCGAATCTTTATTATTTACTTCTGTATTAAACGCCCGTTTAAACTTAAAATTAAAATCTGATTTATGGTAGCGAATTTAATTTACAAGCCAATAATTAATTAGTCAATTTTTGGTATCTCATCACACTAGTTAATTTATATTTTATTTACATATCCGCCACTTTTACTTTTAAATCGATAGATTACACGACAGGACAAAATAGAAGAGTTTGATATCACCAGTCATGTCTTTATAATTTGTTGGTCACCTTCTGGTCACGAAAGGTTAACAAAAGTGTAGAACATTTTAGTATAAGGACTGTACTGGGATCTTTTGTAGAAAGCCCCCGCCAGCGCAATCTAGAGTACTTAAAACGTGGCGGGGGTGTTTTTCTCACCTACTTTATTTGCGGGATTTTTTGTAAAAAGCCCCTGCCACTAATGCAAAAATGTGAGATTTGAGAAAAACAATTGTATAGAGTTTTATCAGAAACTATTTGTGGAGTTTGAATTTGAATTAGGTTGGCGCAGTGGCTTATACAGAAATTCGCCCTGAGGGTTTTGCGATACTAACAGTTAAAATAACGTGAAAACCTTTTTCTGGCCGGATTTTCTTTCAAAATGTTTATCGCCGACCACAGTCGGTGCAGAAATCAAAGTGATGACCTTTTTTAGCCTTCACTGTAATTTTATTGTGTCTATTTTCAATAAACCTGATTTTTAACTGGAATTGGACTCAAAGATTTAGTTGAAATATAAAAAAATATTATCGCTTTGAATTTGTGTGTTTTTTCATCAATAAAGCAAAAAACTTCTGTTGGCCGAAAATAATTGCATTTCAAGTTTTTGGCGCCATTGGATTGGTTCAAAGACACAGCAATAATTTATGCTGATTGAGCATATGATTAAAATTTCTTGGCGTGCCGCAAAAAACTTCCAGAGCCGCAAGCCCGCCGGTTGGACCCCCTGCTTTAGAGTAAAAAAAATATTCTGTAAAAACATTTTTTGTTCAATGTTAATTTAAAAAATTCTCACTTGAGTAATACTTTCAAATAATTGTGGCTTAATAATCAATTTCACATTTGAATAAAAAATAAAACAAAACAGAAACATTACTTTTGACTCAACACTAATAACAGCCGTATTTTATAAAGTAGAAATGAGTGCATACCGTTCAACAACTTTGTTCATTTTTACTCTTATTTGTTTCTCTGCCTTCCCTATTTTTTAATGTTCAGATTGATGACAACCCAGCTTATAACTCTTTGATAACACTATACAGGGAATGTTTTGTAACCATTAAAGAAGTCTTGGAGAATCCACTCACAAAACCATAATAAGCGAAAATATGCTTGTAATGTCATGTTTTCGCAAGCTGCGAAGCAAAGCAACTTACAAAAGCAAAGCAAAAATTTTTTGTGTTCCGCTATACAGCAGAATCCTCGATATTATCAACCAAATTAGAAAGTAATCGTAAACAAAAAACTAGAAAGTATTTTAGATTTTGCTTCGTTTCGGCGGAGTTCAAACTCTGTTTTTTCTTGAAAATTTAATGATGCTTTGCTCTTTTCATGAGGTTTCTCTCACAATCGAATAAACTGATACAAGTACATCGACCCATTGCACGTTTTATAAAATTGACTTGTGTTATGTGAGCACTGATGGAGAATTAGTTCAGCATCAGTTTGTAAAACATATTGCAATAAGAAACCTTTAAAAACTTTTTTGATTAGATAAAGTTCTTGTTCTTTTGTCTGACATGGTCGATTTCAATTAATTCATTTTATAGAAAATGTCCAAACAAGTTTGAGTGGGTTACTTAACTTACTTGGGCCTCAATTTGAAATTAAAAAATGCTGTTTTCAATAAGCTATTGGTTTTCGGTGATTGAGAAAACTTTTTTGCCTCATTGTCATCATTATCATCGTCGTCATCATTTCGTCTTTGTCTCGACAGTATCTTCAAACCATAAAAAAATAAATGTAAAGTTCTTCGCCCTAAGGACTAAATTCAAAGACGAGCATCTCTTATCAACAATCTTAGACAAGGAATTCATAGTTATAAAAATAAAAAGATCTTATATATAATTTCATTCACTTGCGCCTAAAACAATATCGCAAAATTAACCGGAGTGAAAACCAGATTTTTGAACATAGTCAAACAACCAGTACTACAAATACGACATACTGCTTATATTACGGATACACCTATATGTTGTTAGAAACATACTTTTAATTAATCCCCCAAAAAACGTCGCAATCAGACTATCTTGTATCTCAAATTCAAATCAATATTTTTTCAAAAATAATAATTTAAAATGTGAAAACTTCTTCTAGAAAGATTTTCTTTTTTATTTCAATGTCAAAAAAAGCAAAAAAATTTAAAGTTTTGTCAAGTTAAACTGAAATCAGTGGGCCAAATTTACTAATCTGGGTCTGGTATAATAACTATAATGCAATGTCGATAACCTTCTTTTGTTGACAAAAAACCAGCGTGAGAAAGCTCTTCCCATATGTTGGGCTGCTCTTTCGCGATTCATAATTCTTGTTGTATAACGAGTTCCTGCTGGGAGATATTGTGTTATACCTCAATTTTTAAGATTCAAACATTTTTGGCAAAAAAATTTAGTCGGCAGCGTGGTCGAGTGGTTAAGGCGCTGGGCTCGTGATCAACACGGTCTCGGTTCAAAACCCACTCGCGCCATTCTGTTGTGTCCTTGGGAAAGACACTTTACGGCACTTTCCCCTGCTTGGTGGTCTTGGCAAGCAGTTCTAAATTAAAGTCATATCTCTATTTAATTACAAGCAGACAGCAATATCTTGTCATCTCCGGAAGCAGGCAGGGTTTATTGCCTACCCTATGTATTAGCGCCTCCGTCGCTTTCCTGCGAGTCAGGAGGATAAATATAGTGATAAAATAAATATCATACTTTTTGGTTCTATTTTAGCAATCAATTCCTCTTTTTGTTCTGAAATAATAATTTTATAATGTGAGCAGGTTTACAAGCCGGAATGGTTGCAGAATTCTATTGTCATTATTTTTAATGCGGGAGGTGAATTGGTTCTGGTGTTCCTTTGTCAGTATAGAAACTAACCATAAGTTCTACTTGTTCGCATTTGATAAAATCGGCTATTGTGTTACAGATTATCATCCCAAATTTGCCGTAGGCAAGCTGCTTGAAAAATTGAAAAACAATTTGTAAACGAGAGCTAGTTGATCGTATTTAGATCTATTCTACTCGATAATATCACTAAAAAAATCGATCAAAATAAGATAGAAGTAAAATTAATTTTCAAAACGCACTTTTATTTCATTTTTAGTGAATTTGTTTGCAAGGAAAACCAAAAAAAATCATTTCACGTGCTAGTTATTGATCATGTTTACTCACAAAAAATGGAAAGAGCATTAAATTGTCGATTACAATTGAAGGCCCTATTTTTAAAAGTACCTAAGTCACATTTTCGAAAAAATGAGATAAGCTGAAAAAATTGTTTGTTTACTCGCCAGAAATATTCCGACAAAAAATCTTTTCAGGATAATGTACGGAAAATCACTTTTTGAATAGCACAGAGGTTTGAAATCTTAACGTATTTTTATTGTAGAAGTACCGAAGTCCAACTGATTTATGTTAAAAATTCCTATACACACTTGATAGGTTATTAGATCTATTGTTTTGAAGGCTCGACCTGCAAAGCAGTCTTACCTGAACAATTTTTTTTACTTTTGTCAATAAAACTTGAAATAGGAGTTTTTGATAGTTTATCAAAGGTTAATAATAAGAGTAACGCAAGCATTATAATGAAGTAATAACTTTCATTTTCATTATAGGCAAGCTTATTCAATAATTTATTTTTGCAGTAGGTTACGTGTATTATTACTTTAATCATTATTTTTAAATTAATTGGAAATCCTAGGGTTTTATTTTGAGCTTTTAATTCCCGTCTATAACCTAATAATTTAGTTACCTAGCATTCTATTGGAGTCACGAAGCATCAACTCATCTATTGACATTCAGAAACATTTTTTTAAAAAACTTGTACTTAATAGCTTTATATTGATTTAGCTTTTAGTTAATAGATCATGGAAAAGTTTTTTTTATGTTTTCTTGGTTTGGGTACGCAAATTTTCGAAAAATTAACTTCTCATTACTTGGTTTTTTGATTTTCTTCACATCCTAAATTCTTTTCTGCTATGTCTATGAAAAATAGAATGCATATTATCATTATTATTACGTGTAGTTGACTTTTTCTGCCTAACCACACTGTCAATTTTCCAGAAAAGCGCTTGTAAAACAAAATTTCCAATAAAAGTACGTACCTAAGCCCAATATGCAAAACAAGCTTTAATTCCTTATGATGTCATAATAAAATTCTAAAAAGTTGTTGAAATAGGGAGAGATACATAACCAAGGTAATAAAAAACCATTTAGGTTTTTTCCATCATTACTCTGATTTGCCAGGGTTTTTGAAAACTTTAAACCTTATTTTCTCAAAACTGACATTGTGTGACTTAAGTACATTTAGAAGTAAGCCCTTCAATTGTTTTATTTTTTTAATTAAAAAAAAACATGTTAAAGTAAAAAATTAATTGATTAATTAATTAAACAATTGATCACTTACTTGCAAATAAAAAATCAGATTCCAGAGGTAAGTAAAACCGGACATAGTATAGGCTACAAAGAAGCAGCGGCAAATAATTCGAAGATCTTTATTATTTTAGTAACAAAACTTTTTAGTACTGTTGTAGTATAATATAAAGAAAACAAGTTCAATTTTTATTTTATCTAAATTTATGCCCGTTGTTTATATTAACCAAGACAAGAATTCATCAAAGGATATTTTTGTCTTTGAAAGTCAAACGTAGACTACAAATTTTAAAGGTGAAAAAGTGACTTTGCCTTTAAAAAGTTTTTAAAATTTTTCTTGTGCGATATTTTAAAAAATTTTTAAATATTTTTTAAAGGTTTGTTTTGATACTTTTGAAGAAGTTGAAACCCTAATATCCTTTAGCATTTTTTAAAAATAATGATAAGGATGAAGCTAATGATTAAGAAGATTAGAAACACTCGTTTTTTCGATAAAGATAAATCATGTTCGCAAACCTATTTGGGCAAAACCAGAATTTTTTATTAGCGACAACGAACTATTCGAGCATAATGAAGTATCTTAACTTAGAACAATTGAGATTAAAGTGAAAGCTTTTTTTTAGTCGTAACTATAGATTTTTGAGACGAAAATGCGTGACATTTTGTCATATCTCTTGCTATGCTACAAGATCATGATTTGGGCAATCTTCAATAAAATTTGAGCAATTATGTTGGCCTCCCACAAAATTGTTCGGCTGGTACGGCTACGACTAAAAGTGAACCAAAGCAGCATGGTTATACTGTAATTGCTTTGAAAAAGGGAGAATTTTAAGTTAAATTTGTAGCAGAATGACGCGAGTAGATTTGAACCACAACCAGGTCAATCAGTTTCGCCATCATTACAGTACTTTTAACTATTTTGGCCACGGTGCCGACTTTTATAACAAAAGAGCATTCACTTACGTGAAAATAATATTTCAGTTTTACAGAGTTTTAAGTTGGTAAACATTTTTACCATATACAGTAGATCAAAGATATTTAAACTAAAATTGCGCAACCCGGAGTGGAAGGTGCAAAAAATTTTTAAAAGTTCGAAGTTGGAGAAATATTGTAAAACATGTAAAACTTCTAATACTGATTTAAAAATCGTAAAAAAAAGAGAAAATATTGTCGTTAAATGGTCGCAACTCCGAAAGTTTTAAAATACTTAGAAATCAAGCCGCTTAAAAGACGAGAAGCGCCAGACTCCAGTTTTGCTCTAGTTAGAGCTCGTCAGTGATGCTTATCTCACTGCGAATCGAACCGACTACCTGTGGTGTTCCACGAAGGAGACAACACCATTACACCACACAAGTACAAAATAGATAAAGAAAATATTAAAACTGTTCATAGCTGCTAGAAAAATTAAAAAATTTTTTTTAGTGCGAGCCGCGACGCGGTCATTGAGTCGTAAACAAATGTCACGTTAGCAAAAAACACTTTCGGCAAAGGTAATTTTTATCCCTCCACATTATGATTAAGATTAACCAAAACTTTGAATGTTGCGCCAGGAAGTAATGCAAGGATTTATATTTTAATTTTTGTTATGAATATATTAGACGAAAGTTACTGTACACAGCGTCGCGACCTCGTGATGCGTCGTCTTAAAGTTACTTTTTAGATTCAATTTAAAACAAAATATTTTTTTGTGCTTTTAGTGTTTGTTCGGATAGTTTCATAACTTTTACGAGACATAGCATTTAGTCTTATATGGCGTGAAGACCGAGAAAAATGGTTACATTGCGAAAAATCAAAAAAATGGTTGCATTTTTGCTGAACATTTACAAAATCAAGCCCATAGTCATGAGTGCTATCAGTTATCTGGCTATTGACGTAAACAGTTTTATGACGGTTTAAGGGAGCTTAGTAAGTCTATAAGTTTATTTTGAGTAGGTTAATAATTTTAAAACTATTCATAAACCGGCGATTAGATGAAATAAGGCCGGATTTAAGAAAGTTTTGGAAGCTCAAGCTGGAACAAAACTCGAAAAACCCGTCTACTTACGATTCCATACAACTACAAGATATGAAAATAATCATTAAAGCCATTAAATATGTATATGTTTAAAGGTTTTTTTGGATATTTTTGGAGAGGTTGAAACACAATTTCCCTTTAGCTTTTTTTAAAAATAATGATAAGGATAAAGCTGATGATTAAGAAGTTTAGGAACAATCTTTTTTTCGATAAAGATGAATCATGTTTGCAAACCTTAAAGCAAAACAAAAAAGTAATTTCTTCTCAAGCACAAGGTTGCGGAGTCGGAAGATTAAGATCCGACTCCGACTCCGACTCCGACTTCCGACTTTAACTTTGACTCCGACTCCGACTCCCTAGTATGAGCAAAGTATTTATCTTAAATTAGATTTAACTAAGCAAAAATCATCCTTTCGAGTTGACAGTTGCACAAAATAAGTCAGGTTTTTTAAATACATAAAAAGATATTTACTTTAAAAAATTATGTATATGAGTGTATATACTATATGTATAACTGCAAATTACTGCATGGTGCTCTTCAGAAGAGTGCTCAATGGTTTCAATAGTCAGAACGATTATTACTGATTATCGAAGCACAAATATTAAAAAAAAACATTTTATTAAAATAGCGCGACTGTTTCACCTGTAAGGCTCATCAGGGACACAGTTAAAATAAATTTTTACGCTTCAGATGAAAACTCGCATCTTAGAAAAATAACGCTACCAAAAGTTTGAGTTTAAACAATTATTTTACAAAAGTAAGTGATTGATTAGCAAATAATTACTTTTGTTACGAGATATTAAAAGAAACATGCTGTAATGTTGCGCATAGATATATTCTTAAACTTGGTCAAGCTGCCGAAAAGATTTACCTGTAAAGCGTAAAAAAGTTTATGGATTGTTAGTTAAAAGAAAGTGTTATAAAAAAATCTTTTTATAAAAAAATGTTTTTATAACACTTCCTTAACGAATGATCCATACCTACTAATGTTTTATAAAATATAAAAAATTTTTTATAACACTTGCTTTTAACTGATGATCCATCCATAAACTTTTCTACACTTTAATCTTTTCGGCAGCTTGGCCAAGTTTAATACATCTACGAGTATGCGCAACATTACAGCATGTTTTTTTTTAATATCTCGTGACAAAAGTAATTATTCAATAATTAATCACTAACTTGAGTAAAATAATTGGTTAAACCCAAATTTTTGGTAGCGCTATTTTTCTAAGATGCGAGTTTTCATCTGAAGCATAAACATTTATTTTAACTTTTAATTTTTGCTTATTTTATTTCTTTCAACATAAATAATATTGCTTTATTTAATTGTTATGTTCCTTGATGAGCCTCACAAGCGAAACTGTCTGTTGGGACTATTTTAATACAACATGTTTTTTTTGTTGTATATATGTTTTGATAAATACGTATATACATATAATTATATTATACACACAACCCATTAACTATAATTCTTACTGTGTTTGAATAAAACATTAATACAAATCACATTTAGAAAACTAACTCGAAATGGCATACACGATTCGAAACTAAATATGTATTCTATACTTAATTATTATTACTTTTTCTGAACATCAAAGTATTTTATGGATAATTATGATGTTATCTCTGGTCTATTTTACAGTTATAATTTTTCCCATGGTAAATCGAACCCACGACAAACCTTAATGTTAATACAATTAACGACTTGTGTAGGGCCTGAGTGTAGAACTATACACTGAGTGTTGTCTCGTGCGTGTAAAACTACATCTAGTCGGTTCCATACTCAATGAGGTATGCATCACTGACGAGCTTTAACAAGAGCAAAATTTGAGTCTGGTGCTTCATGTTTTAGGTGGCTTAGTTTCATTTTTATCATTAGGTAATGAGGTTAAAACGTAAATATGAAAATTTTATAATTGTAAAAATTTTTACCTGGTATTTGCTTCCTGTCATTGGATTGAAGAAAGGGGACAACTAAATCGGCTGCTTGAGCATAGCATTACCCAAAATACTATTTGGTTACAAATTAAAATGTAAACTTTTTATTAAGTCGCACGCTGTGTCGCGCGATACGCAGCAAGGTTCTCTTAAAAAAATTACTGCACTGCACTCCCCTGCATTAGAGCAACTAGTTTTGTTTCTTTTTTATTCTCACTCCAATCGGTTTTTCTTCGAATTAAACTTGACCAATACAGTAAGGATTCTCAACTGGTTTTTAAGGTGGGCCACGCAGAGATGGGACAAAAAAGTCTTGAAATCATATGCTCGGAGACTGTCTTTTGTTTTCAAGAAACGATTTGGTTAAATTGGCTGCGGAATGAGCGTAAGCAGTGATGGCTTTAATAGAGTGCGAACGGTGTGGTCCCACCGAGCCCCCCCTAAAATACATCAACAAATGCACCCCCCACACACAAGATATTGCTCTATTTCTTCATAGTAGCACCAGGACGTCGATGGCATGTCAAAAATAAAGACTTTTTTTTTAGAGATAACTTTGTTTTGAGCCACTAAAAAAGATTTTTATTTTTAGCGATCACTTTGTTTTTATACACTAAAAATGGCACCCGCTATGACAATGACCTTTTTATAGAGATTGCTTTGCTTTGGAACACTAAATAGTGGCCCCCATTACTTTTCTTGCACCAGGCTCCCTTTTTTGTAAGGGTATCACTGAACGTGAAGACCTTTTTTTGGTCTTCACCTATAATTTGGAAGCGATTTCGTGAAATTGGGTGCGAAATGAAAGTGAAGACCATTTGGTCGCAACAAATGCGTTTCAAGGTTTTTGACTCACGATGTTGAGAAGGTTGAGAACCCTTGCCTTTAAGTACATCAAACTGTTTGTAGTCGCTTATATAAGTAAAAAATAATTATTTGATTATGTCGTACTGTACGTAGGCTACTGTTTTTCTCATTATTTCCGCTAATCTGCTTTAATCGTTTTGTATTCTTTTTCATGAAACTATTTTAATAAAAATTGTATCAATGCTAAAACTCAGCGTCAGCGAATTAAAGGATTACTTTTAATGAGTTTGAAAAGCTCCTTGTTTAACGTTTGTTTCGAAGAAACAGCTGGTGTCGAACACAGAATTTGGAATAGTTTGTGGTGATGTGGTTTGTTCACAAAAAGATTGTAGAGTTTTTGACGTTGTGAATGTTGGTCAATGTTCGATTTCGGTTTGAGTTAGATTCGATTTCAAGTCTAGAATCAAGTAAAGATGGCACATTCGATTTGAAAAGGATGTATTATCTTTATTAAGTTAATTCAAGGATGTATCATCTTTACTGAGGCTGTTAATTCTGGAATGTAGTAGTAGTAGTAGTTTGTTTTTATTCGCACCCAAAAGAAACAATTGATAATAATTGAAGACAAAATAGAGCAAAGGTTGCAAATAGGGAAACGGCAACTAAACGATATACGTTATAACATGCACAAAAAATTGTGCATGGTCACCGTACCTGCGTCTTAACATTCAAAATTTAAAAGTACATTTACAAAGAAAAAAGAGAAAAAGTATAAAAAGCAATAACACATTTCTACAGGTCACAAGTCAAGAGTGCATTGCTTAATCAAGGGTGGGAGTGCAAGCACTGGTGACTCCGAAGGGTCAGGCAGGCAAAGAAACCCACCAAAAAAAATCCTGCCGTGGGTCAAAGACCATTTCAGTAACTGGTGACCTGGGTATAACTCTAAGTTGGTAGGATGTGTCAATACACAAGAAAATTATCACTTGTCAAAACTCTGATTAAATAGAATCAAAAAATCAAAGCATAGTTTAATTGATTTCGAGGTTCTTGCCACTCTTCTTATGCTTGGTTTGAGAATTAGATTCGGATGTACTTTCAAATCTGCAACAACAAAGAAAACCAGCAGAAACCACAGAACACTAATTTATATGACATAAAAGCAACAGCAAAAAGTTTAGTAGATCTATGGAGGCCACGTACTAAGAGTGTAAGATATGACGCTTCAGCTCTTTTCGAAATTTTTTGTAAGTTTTTAATTCTTTAATTTTTAATGGAATTTTGTTCCAGACAACTGGTCCTCTGTATTTAAGGCATTGTTGTGTAACAGTTAGTCTACAAAACGATGGATAATAAGCGGAGTTGCTTCTTGTCTTTATTTTGTTGTTAGGGTCAACAAGATTGTTTGAAAAGAAGTTGGCAAAACTATTAGGAAGCAGATTTTTTGAATATTTAAACATGAAACAGGCCGTCTCCAGTTGTTGTATTTGTTCTACTGTCATTGGACCATTTATATACATTGCGTTTTTTACACTGCCTTTATAATGTATTCCATGTATCATTCTTATAAACTTATTGGCAATTCGTTGAATTTTTAACAATGTTGTTTTATTGCCATTACACCAAGTTGTTATACAGTACCGTATGTGACTAACAATCATAGAATGGTAGAGCATATCCAATGATTTTTTGTTTAGGTGGGGTGAAATTTTTTTAACTACACCCAAGTTCATGGTTGTTTTTCGTAGTACCTGGTCCATGTGGGGTTTCCAGCTTAAAAATTCATTAAAGATAACACCTAGAAAATTTGCCTCAGATTTACGAGTGATGCAATTATTTTTAAATGAGAGTGTAAGTGAATTTGGAGGGGGTATCGTGTTTGGCCTTCGAAAAACTATGTAAAAGGTTTTTTTGATATTGGGAGTTAACTTATTGCAGTTTAACCACTTTGCAATATTTGATAGCTGTTGGTTAGCTTCAAGATATAGCTTTTCATAGGATTTATTTTTTAAAAATATATTAGTATCATCAGCATACATAATACTTTCACCTGATGTTATACAGTTGGGGAAATCATTCACATAAATTAGGAACAAGAGGGGTCCGAGAATAGACCCTTGGGGAACACCATATTCAACTGTTTGGATATTTGAGTAAACTTTATTAATATATACTAATTGTTTTCTTTTACTTAAATAGCTATTAAACCACTGATGAGCCAGGCCTCTTATACCATAATGCCAAAGTTTATCTAAAAGTATAGTGTGGTCAATTGTATCAAAAGCCTTTGATAAGTCTAGGAAAATCCCTAGTACGTGTTCTTTCTTTTCAAAAGCATCTGTTATACTTTCTGCTAAAATAGAGGTAGCATGACATGTGGAGTATTTTTTCCTGAACCCATATTGGTGTTTGTAGAAAAAATCTTGTTTGTTAAGAAATGAAATTACTCGGTTATACATTATCTTTTCCAGGACTTTGGACATAGTTGGTAGTAGACTTATTGGTCGATAGTTGCTTACAATTGTCCGGTTTCCTTTTTTAAAAATTGGTATGACTTTTGCTGTTTTGAAACATGTGATAAACTTTCCATTTAACATAGAAAGATTAAATACATGAGTAAGAGCATATAATATATTGTCAGGAGTGGTTTTCAAGACTGTTATTGGAATTTCATCCATACCACTGCTATTTTTGGGTTTAAAATTGGCCAGTAGTTTTTTTATTTCAAAAGGACTTGCTGGGGAAAGATAAATAAATGTATCATCATAATGTAAATAAATTTAATGTATCAGCTTTACTTAGTCTTGGGCAATGTATAATCTTTACAAAGTTTTTTTTTAGGTATAATTATGAATAAGGTTAGGGCTAACCCTAAATATTGACTGTGGGGGTTACATACTGGAAAACTCTGGTAGTATGTATTTTTACAAAACATAGTGGCTTGACATCTAAAAAAATTTTAAGCTTAATGAGTCTACATTTATTTTCCAGGTTTTTGTTTTGTTAATATTTGAAAAGCTAAAAAGTAAATTTATTGGTAAAAGTTTAATTTGACTTAAAAAGCAACAGCACTAAACGACTATGGATTGTTTTGTTTTTTTATTTCAGAGAATATTTTTTGCGTCGAATTTTTTTTTAAATTTTCGAAATTTGACATGAAACTGTTTGAAAAATTCGTTTTTTATGGATTGCTTGTCGGGGTGTTGACCAACATTCTTATTTTTTATCATTACTATTTTGGACTCAGGTAACTTAATTTTTGTAAAATATTTTTATGTGGTGTTTCAAATACATTTAAAAAAAATCTTGATCGACTCAAGAAATAACATAAGAGTTTCTTTATATTTGAAATTCGCACAAAGTCCCTGCCAATAGCATTGTTTTCGATTTACTTTTTATCTTGTTGATTCATGCTGCAAGCCTATCATTTTTCTCTTTGAAATCCATTATAAGTTGCGTTTTGATAAATATGTATGGTAATAGTGTTTTTTCAACTACTAAAAACTCAAATCAATTATGAAAAAAATTATAACTATTTTCGTATTTTTTTTATATCATGTCATATATTATTATATCTTGCTCAATAAAAGAGAAACAAATTAAGAAAATAATTCAAACGGACAGCAATATCTTGGCATCTTTAGAAGTAGTTGGGGTTATCGGATGACCATAGCCGCACGAGCGGGAGCCAGGGGGCAATTGACCCCCAAGACGCAAATGTGTTCTCATTTTATTAAATAAGGAAGACACAGAAGCATTGGGTTAAATTTGTCTTGCCACCCAATAAAGTTTCAATAGATAAAGAAAATATTATAACTTTTCATAGCTGCTAGAAAAATTAGCAAAAAATTAGTTTTGTATGTAAAATTTGATGAGATAAAATTTTGACAAATTTTGACTTTTTTTGACTTTTAAAAAATTCAATAAAAAGACTCCCAAAAAATCCAGAGTATAAAATTGTGTAAGCTCCATGGCGTAATAAAGTCCTGAAAAAAATTGACTTCATGAACTTAACGGGCCCAAGTTATAACGTTATTGCATGCACACAAAGTAGAAAGGAAATACTTAACAAAAAGGCTTGGACGGCTGCTAGTGCTACGTCTTTTTTGTCATATATTACATGTGGCTGCCAGTCCAAAAGGGATCTAATAAATTCATACACTACACACCAGGGTTGCCTGGTAGTTCGAAAAAATTTCGGACAGTATTAGTCTGAAATTCGGACATTTTAGGACAAATTTAAAAATATAGTTTATTTATGGTGCAATTTACAAATTTTTTCGCTGGGTATAATTTACATGTTTTAAGAAAAATAATTATTAGAAAAAACAGGCTCCCATATATACAATGTCAATCAGATAAAACAGGAAAAACAAACAAACCAACAAGAAAAACACACATCAAGAAAAAACAATTAACAGTGCTCAGCATAATGGCTGCAATTTAGTTTTTCTTGCAAAATTTCAACGTATGTCGCTTATTCTTTAGTTTTCTTTTGGCTGGAGTACATTTCTTGCCTGCAAAACCTTGCCAACATCTCTTCAGTGCAAAAAAAAGCGAGACAGCATTTTTTAGCAAAATAAAGTTTGCTGCTGATGCGCAGTATTGACTCCAGCAAGACACGTTTTATTCAGCTTCTGGTTTTTGTCTTTGTAAATGACACCATGCAAAAAAAGTCATTCGACAGTTGCATCAGATACCGTGATGGACAGGCATGCCAACGCATAATTCGCCAAATCTTTAAATTCCTTAGTTCCCACAGCATCTGTGTATTGTGAAACTTAAACCAATATTGTATAATATCAGGGGGAACTTCACCATCGAATCCACTAAGAAAAGCTTGGGTACCTTTGATTTAAATAAAGCTACTTTAATCAGCCAATTTTTTGTTAAAGGTACAGCGGCTAGCAAGAAGGACAAACTACGATTATAAAGGCTGAATTGTTGATTCTCTCTATTTAAGTAATATCTATTGTCTATGTCACAAGCAATACACCAGCGGTCATGTAACAATTGTTAATCAAACAGGATTGCCAGATACAAAACTTGAAAATAAGCCAATTAAGGTGAAAAAGTAGCCAAAATTACCAAAAGTAAGCAAAACAAGATTTAATTTTTGTCGCTAAAAAAGTGTTCTCTAGTTTCTCTACTTTCGTCCCAAAAACATGGTGATCTCCAAAAAAAAGTCTTCACTTAAAATCTGACTATGATCTCTCCATTTTTCTCCCAAAATCATGGCTAGATGGCACTCGGCAGCCAAAAAAAGCCAAAAAGCCAAACAAAATTTTTGATGCCAATCAAGCTAAAAAAAAGCCAATCTGGCAACCCTGTAATCAGACACTAGACACAAAAATTGCTTAGGGCTAACAATGCCACGCTGGAGATACTGACAAATCAGTTTGTGTCCCGACGGTTGATCGAACGACACTTGATCGAAGACAGTTGATCGAAACGACACTTGATCGAAATGACACGGGACTGAAACGACATTTGATCGAAACGACACTTGATAGAATAATGAAAGAAAAATTTATAACTTTAAATCTGTCCAAATTTTGTCAATTTTTTGTCCCAGAAGCATAGTAATTTCTCAAAAAAGGTTTTCACTTTTAATCTGCTCCAGTTTTGTCAATTTTTTGTCCCAAAAACATAATGATCTCTAAAAAAATAGATCTTTCCTTTAAACCTATCTCTAATTTCTGCAAGGGGTCTGCAAAGGGTGGGGCCATGACACAATTCTCCCTTCCCAAATAACTGGCTACAATGTAAAAAGAATGCAGAAAAATGGCAGCATTACGGCATCTGACAAAACGTAACCATGATAAGAATTCTATTTGTTGCTCCCATAAAAATGCTTTACCCAGGAACCTTGTTAAAAAATCCTGACTTTGACATTGACAAAAACTTATAAAAAATAAAAACAAACTGTCTTCTTACTGATGGCTTCTGCTTTTTATGAATCTAATTTACAATAACAAAGAGATTATAAAATCGCAGAAGCATACAAAAGTAAGTCTTTTTTTATCAACTGTCATTTCTATCAAGTGTCACTTCGATCAAGTGTCATTCGATCAACTGTCGTAGCACCATCTAAAAGAGGCTAACAAAAATCGACCAAATTAAGACAAAAAACCAAGTGTCCAAATGATTTGCCAATTGTCGGACACATTAGTTAAAATTAAGACAATTTATCGTTTTTTGTTCAAATTTTAGGCCACCTGGCAACTCTGCTACGCCACCAGTCATAGATGAACAAAATTCGGAGTCGGAGTCGAACTGAAGCTAGAGTCTACTTTTTTAAATCAATTATTTTCAATTAGTAGAAAAAAATCCTTTATTTTTGCAAGAGAAATGTTATTTTTAATGCTTAAAACGATATATTTCTTTGCATTTTCTCCGAGTTTATTGGGGTCTCGCTCATTGTTTGCCGTTACTAACCTTTCAGGCTTTGAGGATTCCCCAAAATTTAAAAGCTTATTAAGTCGGCTCAGCAATTAGACATAGTAGAATCCAGACATAAAATATACATAAAGTAGGATCCGGAACCAGTCCGGGTCCGCAAAAAAAAGAACCGGATCCGTACCGGATCCGCATTGCTTCAAGATTATCAGATCCTGATACGGGAAAAAGTCAAACCAAATACAGTATTGCAATAACATGTTATTGTATAGTTTTCATGCAGTCTGAATTATCAATTTTTGGCAAGCAGCTGTTTCTGGCATGGCTCAATAAAAAGGAAAGACCAGCAGATTACCAGAAGTCAATTGCCATCTTATAAAACAAGAAATCAATGGAAAAACACGAGCAAGTACACATAAACAAAATCACCGATGTTTTTTAAATTATAAAAATCTTACAGATGTTAACTAACATCATGATTGTTGATGGTTTTGATTTAATAACAAATAAGAAATCTTAATTGTCATTAAATTGTCATTAAGAAATCTTAATTGTCATTAAATCAAAACCATCAACAACCTCTTATATAATTGTTAACCAAGCATATTTAAAACCTGTACTGAAATAAACTGCATTAAAGGAAATGATAAAGGAAATAAAGTAATAAATTATAAATATTACTAATAAAAATTCACGCAAAAAAATTTTTTGTAATATAAACTTGACTTCATTTTTCTTCATTTGCTTGACTTCATTTTCTACAAGCTGGCAGCACATCTAACAATTACTAGAGCTATTTCTATGGCATTTATTTCATAAAATCGTAGTTTAACTCACACTTCAAGCTGTATTACTCATCTGCTTTACAAAAGCTAATAAGTTACAAATTTAATTAGAAAATCAGATTCTCTAACATTACCAGAAACTACAAAAAAATTATGAGTAAAATCTGTCCTTCGTACAGCATTACTGCTACTTAGTAAAAAGTCAATCAAATTAATCAAAATACAAACTCACATGAGCCAGCCTCAAGTATTTGTATTAATTGATAAATATTGGGCTAGTCAAACATACTCAAGAAACGCTTGTATCTTGTCTTGCTCAATCATTTATTTCTTATTTATCCTCCTGACTCGGAGAAAAGCGACGGAAGCAATAGTGCATAGGGTAAGCAATTACCCCGACCTGCTTCCGTAGATGCCAAGATATTGCTATCCGCTTGTAATTTGATAGAGATATGGCTGTAATTAAGAAATGCTCGCCAAGACCACCAAGCTGGGGAAAGTGCAGTAAAGTGTCTTTCCCAAGGATAAAACTGAATGGCGCGAGTGGGTTTTGAACCGAGACCATGTCGATCATAAGCACGGCGCTTTAACCACTCGCCACGCTGCCGACATTATAGAGTTTGGCATCTTCATTTTAGTAATTTAAGTTTGTTTTTATACCAATACCTAAAACAGAAAGTTCTGCAAATTGTTTTTTTCAAGAATGATAAAAGTAGGTTTTGAACAGAGATTATGTTGATCACATTTGCCATCAATAAAATGCTTTATTTACTCAGCCACATTACCGACTGTTGGCCTCACTGCCAACCTAAGTTAACTTGACCGACTTAGTCAAATTAGGTTTTTATTAATGACTTGATGTCAAAAATAATGTTGGTTTCGTTGCCAAAATGGTTCACTATCTCAGAAAGTCTGTCTTCTGCGTGAATAAAGCTTTCTGGCGAGTTTAGTATCAGTATCAGTATCTTTTATTTCAGTTCCGCCATAAAAAACATAGTGAAATAGGAAATTTGTAAGTTTAAAAAGCAGAACAGAAAAAGGAAGAGGCAACAAAACGATAAACGTTGTGGCATGCAATCAAGATAAGAAGAGATTTTTAAGAACAAGTGTGCATGGTTGCAGCACCTTCTAAGAGAAACCAAAAAATAAAAAAAGAAATGAAAAGAAAGAAAGAAAATAAAAAGAAAAAAAGCGTAATCCGAGTCATATGTAGACGCTGTTGTGTCGGCGGAAAATGTGGTGGGATACACAACAGGTCGCTGGCAAAAAAGGCCTGACAGGCAAAGAAACCCACCCAAAGAAATCCTGTCGCGGGTCAAAAGGACCATTTCACTCATATGACAAGGGAAAAAAAATTTAAGATTAAGAATTACAAAAACACACACACAAAAAAAAACAAACAAACAAATAAAAGGAAAACACCAGATGCAATGCACAAATATTTTAGAAATAATACAAAGTTTATAATAGAATGAAAGCGATATTTGAATCTGCTTTGTGATAATGTCTTCTATTCATCGTAATACAAAGAAAGGAGAAGTGGGTGCGTCATCTTATAGGGTACGAATTTTCTGAAAAAAAAAAAGCAACAAAAGCAAGCACCAGAAGCGAGAATTTTTAAGTTTATAAAATATAAGAAAATTGATTAAAAATGTTAAGAATTTAAGAGGAATTGGTTTAATTTTTGTTTAAAAACATTGTTTGTTTTAGAGTCTCTAATTATAAGAGGAATATTATTCCAAACTTTTGGTCCAATAAATTTTAATGATTGTTGAATAACAGTAGATCGGCAAAAGCTGGTAACAACATTACTGCTGCTTCTGGTTTTCATATGAAACGATTTTTGGATGAATATTTTGTTGAAAGATCGAGGCAGTAGGTTTTTATGATATTTGAACATAAGAATACCAATTTCCGCTTTATACATATGTTTTATAGTAATTAAGTTGTGTTCTGACATCGTGTGACTAACATTTTCCCTGTGAGAAAGATTAAAAATTATTCTTATGAATTTGTTGCACAGTCTTTGTAATTTGTCAATTAATGTTTCATTTCCAAAGCACCAACTTGATATACAGTAGCGTATGTGGGTCATGAAGAGAGAATGATAGAGCATTAGCAATGTTTTTTCATTTAGATTAGGTTTTATTTTTACTATTATGCAAAAAATTTGTCTTAATTTTTTGTATATTAACATGATGTGTTCTTTCCACGACAAATGTTCATTAACAATAACGCCTAAAAGTTTTATTGATAATACTTTTTCTATATTGCATCCTCTAAAGGTTAAAAATAGGTTAATTGGAGGTGTTTTTGAGTTTGGCGTTCTGAACAATATATATTTGGTCTTGTCACAATTTAGAAAAAGTTTATTGGCAATTAGCCAGTTATCAATGTTCAGGAGTTCATTGGATGAATCTTACCAATTCTACCTCCTAACTATAATTCACCAAATTATAGCTTGAAATAAAACATAACCTTTGTAATGTCTTAAAACGCGCCCAGTGATACGCATACACAAGGGAAAACGCGCAGCGGAGTTCTCCTATTAAATTCTTTATTACAGAACGGTCCAACGCTGCGGTTTTCTGTCAACAGAAAAGACAGAGTTGGAGAGGAAATTTAGAATAAAACAACAACAACAAACAATTACCAAATTAACAGTATATGAAATGACGATAAACCAACTAGTGCACACCATTAAGCAGTAAAGCAGATTTACAAAATTAGACGACATAGTGAAATTAAAATTTAATTTAATTACAATTTAATTTTAAATACTGTATCTGTACCGAATTAATTACCAGCTAAAATTATTAAAATAAACATTTAACTTCATTACAATAAAATTTCACCTGAATTTTCTTCACTGGCAATTCTTTATACTCTAAATATTTGACGCTACAATATATACTCAATTCAACACAATCTTCGTCAAAGCTTTACTGCTCGTACGCATTGACTATAACTTTCACTGGTTGCAGTTAATTCCTTTGTCTTCGAAATCAACGAACCGTTTACTAGGCGACCGTTTTAGAACGTCGCTGAAACAAAGCGAGTTATTTAAAATTACGGATTGCCGACAAAGCAAATTGCGATGTTACAACCTTTATTCAAATGCTATTAGTCAAATTACAGATTCACAGAGCGTACAATTTTTGATGAAAATTTTCCCCAATTCAACCAAATTCGAATGTAAAATACTGACTTTAAACTGCTTTACCGGGCGATTCGAATGACCTGAATGCCCTCTAAAAATAACGTAAAACGGCCTTTTGCAAAAGATTTAATTTCTATGAGTTCTTATGTTTTCTCTCTAATTTATAGAGGCAAACGGTAGATGTCACACTTAAACATTTGGCGAGTAACAATAAAGCATTTGTGACGTAGCATCTGGTTGTGGCGATTAACATCGAAGGAAAAAATAATAAAAAATATAACGTCATTGCATTTCACAATCTTGCTCACAATTAGTTTGCAAGGCACTACAAAAAATGTGAAGTGAATGCAATGGGACTTCGACAAAAAAATAACACGCGTTTTAATTAAATTTCAATGGTCTGAACCTAACAAAGCTAATGGATTTTTTAGAAACAATAACTAATTATGATATTAAATTTTCACAAAAAAGGCCGATTACGAAACAACCATCCATCAACTTTTAGTTTGTAACTATATTGGCACACAAGAGCACAAAATAATTGAATTTTAATTTAAAAAAATAATTTTAATACTGGCATTCTCATACCAGTAAAAAAAGTAATACTTAATTATTTAAAATTACATCCACAGAGAGTTTGGTTTTTGTTGTAGATTATTACCAATAACTTTTTCATCAATTGAATTTCTTAATTAACTTAATGTAACAAAGAAATTTTTCACCAATTAACGTACGTGCAAGTAATAAACCGTTTTGTTTAGTTTCTACCTCTATATTCACAAACTTTATTTCTATTTGCACTATGAGTAGGGTTGCCATACCGTCCGGAAAATTCCGAATATTTTGTGTTAAATTTTGTGTCCGGAAGGAATTAAAAAAAAAGACCAAATGTCCGGAATTTTAGTATCAACTAAAAACAACGCACAATTTTTTAAGAAAATACATTGATTATGGGACGAAAATTGCAAATTCCGAGACCGATTCGAAGGGAAAACTTTTTTTGTCTTCGTCCTATATTCGTAAACAAATCTATTTTGTCCGCCTCTTTAAAAATTTTTTTCGCTGGTGCGCCTATGTCTGTCCGGAATTCCGTCTATTTAGATATGGCAACCCTAACTATGAGTAGAAATAAAAATAAATAAATTAATTTAAAGTTAATTAGTTTTTTTATACGATTTTTTAAAATAAGTAGCGTAACAACTACAAAAAAACAAAAAGTTAAAAAATATCTAGTGGAAACTGTTTTGGATTTAGTTAGTTTATCGCGAAACTCTCTCCACGCTAAGCTTAATTGACAAATACTTTAATTTCTATTTTGTACTTGTAATCCTGTATATAACATATAAATCATTGTAAATAGCTACTACGAGAGCATTTATATGCAAACCAAATAAAAGTTACGTACAGAAGTTTAGAAAAGTGGAGAGCCAAAATAACGTAGAAGTTTGACGATCGCGATTCCAAAATTCAAAAGAATAGTTATAGGCTACTTCGGCCAAAAGTATTTTTACCACTTAAATAAACAAATGTTCTATTTGAATAAGAATTGAATATTTGAATAAGCCTATAAATTTTTATTTAAAAATTGTGAAGTTATGGCTCCAACCAGGGAAATTATCAACATGATGAAAGAAATGGAAAATAATATAAAGACACATATTCAAGAAACAATCGAAGAAGCACTGAAGAGACAGGAAATAAAATTTAATAATAAAATTGATGAAGTATTTTCAAAACTAAAAGATCAAGAAAAAAAAATTGAAGATGTAATGAAAAGTCAGAAGTTTTTGAATGATGAATTTGAATACTTAAAAAATAATGTATCAAATTTAATGAAACTTGACCTGCAAAAAAAAACTGATGATTTAATGAAAGAAAACCAATGTCTCAAAGATCAATTAATTGAAGAGGAAAAAATGAGAGATGATTTGGACCAGTACAACAGAAGAGAAAATTTAGAATTTCATGGTATCCCCCTAAATCCAAATGAAGATACTAACCATATCATCAAAACCATGGCAAAAAAATTAAACATTGATTTAAAAGAAAATGATATTTCAACCTCCCATCGTCTTCCAAAATCTTCGTCAAATAATCCTCCAATTATAATTGCCAGATTTACAAACAGAGACATAAGGAATTTAATATTTCAAAAAAGAAAAAATTTAATTGGAGTACGAGACTATGGCATTGATGGCATGACAAAACTATTCATCAATGAAAACTTAACTGCAAGAAGAAAAAAGCTGTTCTCCTTAGCATATAAAAAAAAAATCAACTCAAAATATCAATTTCTTTGGACATACAATGGTGATATATTTATCAGAAAAAACACCACTAGTGAAAGAATCAAAATCACCTGCAAATCTGATATCGATCAACTTCTGTAAGTCATTAATTTCTCAATGTAATATAAACATGTGTTTAGTTGTTTTTTTTCTTTTAAAATGTTTAACATACATGAATCTGTATGCAAACCAAATTTGAGTATCTCTGAATTTTGTAAATTACTCTGTGAAACAAGTTACACAAAACATAATATTTTTCTTCATATGAATGTAAGGAGTCTTAATAAAAACATAAATAAAATTGATGAACTGCTTGGGTTGTTACCCTGCTCTCCAGAAGTGATGGTAATTAGTGAAACAAAACTTAAAAATATAAACTATAATACTACATCTATTGAAAATTATCACTTTCATTCATCAAATTCTCCAACAAACAGTGGAGGTATTGGCATATATTTAAAAACACCATTAAATTATAAAATTCGTCCTGACTTATGCTTGAATGAAGACTTAGTTGAAGATATTTGGGTTGAAATTAAATCTAATAATTGTAATAAAGCTTACGTCGTGGGGGGGATTTACTTCCATCCTCATTCGTCAATATCTAACTTTCAACTTAAATTAGAATCTGTCATAGAAAAAATAAATTTAGAAGGATTAAACTATTTTATACTGGGTGATTTTAACATAAATTTATTAAGTGATGCTCCCTCAATCATTCAATATAAAGAATCTCTTGAATCATTAGGTGTAATTAATCTTATAAATTGTCCTACAAGGTACATGAACATGCAAACTCCATCATTATTAGATCATATATACTGTAATAATTCCACAAGTAATATTATTTCTGGCTCAATATCTTATGATATAAGTGATCATAATCCAGTTTTTGTGATGATACCCAAAAATAAAGTTTCACCAGCAAGTAGACCACCATGTGAAATATTGAAACGAGATTTTTCAAATTTTTCTGAAGTTGATTTTTTAGATTCTTTAACAAAAGGCTTAGACAAAAGCAACCTAGGTAATAACTTTTCAGACCCAGAAGCAGAATTTTCAGAATTTTTTAATATATTTCTAGAATGTCTCGAGACTCATGCTCCAAAACAAAAACTTTCTAGAAAGAAAATCAAATTTTATTTTAAACCTTGGCTGACAAAAAGTATTCAAAAAAGTATAAAAGAGAAAAATAGACTTTATCAAATTTCTTGTAAACATTCACATACATATATCCATTACAAAAAATACAAACAATACAATAACATACTAACACATGTAAAACAACAATCAAAACAAAATTATTTTCAGTACCAGTTGGAACTTAACAAAAACAATAGTAAAAATACATGGAAAATGATTAAAAACATAATACGAAAACCTGCCAGTGATAGTTTAATTACAAACATTAAGTGTCCAGAGTCTAATAAAGATTTATTTTCACCTAAAGACATATCTTCATGTCTAAACAACTATTTTACATCAATAGCAGCAAAATTGGCAAATTCTCTTCCAAAAACAAGTCCTTCAAAACCATTAAATACTGTTTCCATTTGCTCTTCATTGTTTATTAAACCAGTAATTGATGAAGATATCATAAGAGAAATTAATTTATTAGACAACTGTAAATGTGATGATACATATGATATACCTGTTAAAATTCTTAAATTAAGCAAAAACGTAATAGCACCTACATTATGTTATTTAATCAACAATTGTATTAATAAAGGTGTTTTCCCAAGTGCATTAAAAATTGCCAAAGTATTACCAATTTATAAAGGTGGTGATAGAGACATTGCTTCAAATTATAGGCCAATTTCCATCTTACCCCACTTTTCAAAAATTTTTGAAAAAATTCTTAAACATAATTTAACTGATTTTATTAATAAGTACAAAATCATATCAGAAAATCAATATGGTTTTCAGGAAAACAAAAGCACTAGTGATGCACTTATTGAACTAGAAAATTACTTGCGTTATCAGCAGGCAAACAATAAAATTACTTGTGGAATTTTTCTTGATTTGAAAAAAGCTTTTGATACAGTAGACCACACTGTTTTAAAACAAAAATTAATTGCAATGGGTATTAGGGGGCTACCTTTTGATTTAATTTCTTCATATCTAGCCAACAGATACCAATTTACATGTATAAATTCAACTAAATCAGATAAAAATTTAATAAATCATGGTGTCCCACAAGGTAGTGTCCTTGGCCCTGTTTTATTTCTCCTATACATAAATGATCTTCCAAACGTTTCAAGCTTAAAAACTCTTCTTTTTGCTGATGATACAGCACTTTTTGCCTCTGGTAATAACTCATCTTCAGTAGAAAAAGTTGTCAATGAAGAACTTAAAAAAATTGAAAATTGGTTGCTTAAAAACAAGCTTACTTTAAACACCCAAAAATCAAGCACTATAATGTTTGGAGAAAAGAAAACTGAAAATAACATGATAAACATTCATATAAATAACAGTCAAATTTGCCAAAAAGACGAAGTTAAATACCTGGGAATTGTAATTGATAAAAATCTAAAATGGAAACCACATATAGATAAATTAACTACCCAAATATCTCAATCTGTGGGAATGCTGTATCATTTAAAAAAATACCTTTCCTTTAATAATCTAAAGCTCGTGTACCATGCACTTATAAAAAGCAGATTGCAATATGGCATAGTTTTGTGGGGAAATGCAAATCAATCAGCACTAAAAAACCTAAATAAAATGCATAATAGAGCTATACGATACATTAGTATGCAACCATATAGAACAAGATTAAATAAATTGTATGCATTTTCTAAATTATTAAAGGTAAATGAATTGTACCAATATTCTGCAATGAAATTCATGTTTCGATTATACAATGATAGAGAGTTTAAAGATAAAATCCCTTTAGTAAATGAAATTCATGCTTATAATACACGGCAATCAAGCAATAACAACATCTTTATTTCACATTTTTTGGCTTGTAAATCTTCTAATAGTCTTATAGTAAATTGTATGAAAATGTGGAACAAGCTGCCAATTAATATAAGAACCGAACAAAGAATTAAACCATTTAATAGATTATTGTACCAATACCTGCTAGATACCTATGAAATTTAATCAACATCCAAATTTTACCCATATAAATTATTAATTCATAGTATTAATGCAAAATGAACTACATGCATAATGCATATTAATTTAACGTCTTTAAGGTTTTACTTTAAGAAATATTATGTTTTGTATTGCTCTTTGTGCACCTCTTTAATCCTTAATTGCCTGCTGAAATCTATTGTTTTTTGTTTTATGCTAACTGTCTTATTTCAATAAATTTTACATTGAGACCTATTCTGTTGTTTGATTTAATCTTATTGGCCTTTGTTTTGTTTTGTTTTTGTACTTTTCTTTGTTTTTTTATGCTCCTTTTCATTATTGTGCTGTTGGATTTGTGCTATTTGTATCTACTCTGAAATCTGTTATGTTGTTTGTTTTATGCTACTACCTTTATTTTCAATTTAATTTATGGTAAGATCTATTTCTGTTGTTTAATTTAATCTTATAAGCTTTTGTTTTTTTTTTGTCCTTTTACTGCCGGTTTGATTGTTTTGATTGTTTGTTTTTTTTTTTTCTCCATCGTCGTGCTGTCGTTTTTTACACTATTTGCCTTTATTTCAAATCGAATTTATGCCGAGTTATTTTCTGTCGTTTAATTTTATCTACATATATGCGGCCTTTGTTTTTCTTGTTGTTTGTTTTGTTTTCATCATGTTTGTAAAGTGATTTATAATTTTATTTTAATTTATGATGTAAAATGTTTTTCTAAGTTAATAATCAATTCTACATACCAAAAACTTAATTTATTAAATTGCTTGTAATGAAACTTTTAAATAAGCTGGGGGTAGTGATTAAATGACTTTTGTCCCTTCCTACCCCTGCATCACATCTTTAATAGTGCTCTTTGATTTGATATATATGGCTTATTATCAGTTTGTTTTAATTTCAAAATGTAAAATTATTGTTCTTTTTTTGTGTTTTAAGCGGTAATTTATTGAAAAGATTTGATGCAAATAAACAGATCTCTCTCTCTCTCTCTCTCTCTCTCTTGTGTACACTATTTATTCAGTTCAGTTCAGTTCAATTTTCTTTTATTTCTGCTCCGCCACATGAACAAAATAACAAACTGTTGAGAAGTTTGTATGTTTTTAAGACGGGGTTAGAAATAGGAAGAAGCAACAAAACGAGTTGACGTTGTGACTTGCTAATTAGCGATGAAAAGTGTGACTTGTTGTATCATACAGAAGCAAGGTTGCTTCACCTCATTATAAGCTGTTTAAAAAATAGAAAGAGAAAAAGAAAGAAAATAAAGTATAAGACCGAGGTTATTTGCTTAATAAAACACTGCTATGGGAGTGGTGCAATGGTAAGACCATAGCAGAGTTTGACTCGAAGAATATGATCAGTCCTTAAAAATATGTAAAAGCATGAACATATTCTACCAGCTTTGTAATTGCATAACATAACATAATATTTTACCAGCCTTGTACTTGTAATTGCATAACATATTTATATTTAAAAAATTTCTTTTGTTATTTAATACGTAAGTTTAAAAGGAACATGTTGAAAAGAAAGAAAGAAGTTAATTAAAAGCACCAAATGAGTTCGAATAATAAACGACAAATTATCGTACACGTGAATTGCGGTAATGAGCTATAGCAAATTGGTCACTTTCGTAAGTCAAAAACTAATTAGAAGTCAATGTACAAATCATTTCAAAATAAAAATAGTGATCGGTTTAAAGCCAAAACAGAAACAACAGATTTTACAAAATATATTGGGATCAAGCCAAATGAGGTAGCAAACAAAAACTTCAAAAATTTTGTAACATTACTACAGTTTACCAGACCTTAAACTTCAAAATTTCTATCAAAATAACAATTGCAAAATTACTAAACGATAAAAAACAAAACTACATATTTATTCAAAGACTACTATTGATCTATCTTCGAGACAATGCATTTGCAACTTTCATAGATCCTAAATTGAAATAAAACAACTACCGTATTTTGCCATGTGAAAAACAAAACTGAAGACTAATAGCGTATCATCAGGGTAAGTTTCCACTACAAGCGTTGGCTGAAGTATTCTTTCTTTATTCATTGATTTTTTACTTCTCTTTAGTGCCTAATTCTAAAACTTAAACATTCCATTTTTGTGAACTACAAATCAGCTGCTGTCATTTTATTTTGGAAATCAGAAGTGTGGTGTTCGTATTTTGTATGACTTGACGAACAAAAATTCGAATCCGGATCTGCAAGCTTAGTAAAAAATTAAATCCGTACTGCTCCGGATTCGCATTAGCGAATATCTGCTCAAAATCCGCTTCCGATCTGCTCCGTAAATGCCTCTATCAGCAAATAACGAACTCCACAAAAGCTCTTGTTGAGTTAGGAGCATAGATATAAAAGTCGCCATCAACATTCTTTACTGACGGGACTGGGTTAAGGCAAAAAAGTGTTTTGGAAGCAGATTTATGACTAGCTTTATAACAAAAAAGTGTTTTGGAAGCAGATTTATGACTAGCTTTATAACAAAAAAGTGTTTTGGAGGCAGAATTATGAGAAGCGTTTTCTATTAAACTTAAGATGCAAAAAACGATCTCAATTATTCTCGTCTTTGTTAAATCACTTCAGGAATTGACAGTTTTAATTCTTCAGGTAGAACGAGAAAAATGTGAAAATTGACTTTGTTTTACTTTCGCTTGATCTATGTTTATAATTTTAGTGTAAATAACTGAATAAAGTTATCTGCAAGTAGAAAAGTAAAATTATCATCGATAGATTATTAAGTAGATGACTTGTATTATTATAATAGGTTGAACAGTTTTAAAGTTAAACACATCTGGGGAACTTGGAAAGGTCACACTGCTTCAGCAAAACAAGTTACATGTTTTATTGGTATTTGATGTATATGGTTTTAAGTTTGATTTCACCTTTAACTGCATATTCACATCATGAGCCTACAATCAAACCAAGTTGTTATGGTTTTTGTACCGTATATAAAATTTTAATAGTATCTGCTTAATAAATAGTTTCATTTCTCCTGATCTTATTGAGCAGTGTGATAGTTATGTACCGTAACAGCCAAAAACCTTGATTTTTTAATTCTCGTATGTTTTAATATGTATTTAATTGTTTATGATGTTGTAATTCTAGTTAAAGTATAATATAAGATAATTTTCATTATAAGATAAAGCAAGAGAACTATTATATGTAGATAAATTGTGTGTTGTATAAAAAAGCACACTATTACCGGTATAAACCATACCACAACAACTTGTTTGGTCTTCAGATTGTCAGATAATAAATTAACAACAAAAAATGTGGTCCAGTGATTAAGAGTGCCATGATTGTGATCTACATGGTCTGATGTGCCCTTGAGAAAGACACTTTACAACACCTTCCTCTGCTTGGCAGTCTTAGCCAGCAATTGTAGATTTCTGTCATATTTTTATAAAACATCTTTAAAAGCGGGTGGGATAATTGATTTCCCTATGTATAGTGCCTTTGCTGCTTTCTTTCAAGTCAGGAGGATAAAAACAAAGATAAAATAAAATGAAATGGTTTTAGTAAAGCAATTTAGAAAGTTGTATTTTAGTTTATATTTTACTGCTTAATCAGCTGAAAAGCTAAACAGGCTGATGTGATTATTAAATTTAGTGATGTTTCAAAAATTTAATTAAATTGATCTAAGTGTATTTGTTGAGCACTATTGTTAATTTTTTATGTTAAGAGCCAAATTGCTTAACCTTTGTTAGTTTTTTAATGTTAAGAGCCAAATCGCTTTACCTTCTGCACCGAAAGTGTTATTCAGCTGAAAAGCTAAACAGACTGATGTGATTATTGAATTTTGTAATGTTTCAAAAATTTAAATAAATTGATCTAAGTGTAGTTGAACACTATTGTTAATTTTTAAGTTTGATCCATCAACTTATTTGATGTCGGGTGTTTCAATTAAAAAAAAGCAAAACATCTTTGCTTATCTTGGTAAGAGTTCAACCTAATTCTTCTCGTTTTTTCTATTTCCAGAATATTCTTATCTTTGGGATGAGACAATTCGGCCCAGTTGTTTTGACGCTGTTGTTTTGGCACCAGCCATTGTGGCAGTGTGTTGTTTTCTTATTTGTAAAATGTTGAAAAGGTTTAGGGGTTAGGTTAGGGTTAGGGTGATTGATTATATTGTTTTATTCATGCCTTCCTGCTAGTTTCAAATAGACTGGTGCCAAAACGGCCGTGCGAAAATGGCAGTGCCAAAATGTGTTTGCCAAATAGTACCTTATCTTGACTTTCTAATTTTTACAAACAGTTAATAATTGTTCTTAAAATAATGGTTGTAAACCTTAACCCAAAAGAAAAAATTTGGCTGTTCTTCTATGCACCAGACACAAGACTAATGACATCATTGCCCTCTCTGTCATGTCTTGTAGCCTTGTCGACACCGTAAAAAACTGGTGCTCCACTTGACAAGAGGTCCAGGAAACCTAGAACATGCACTGTCAGTACCCTAGACTCCTTTTTTGCCTCAAAAAGAGCATTTAAAGCAACACCAACCAAGTCGATGAGAGTGCATGCCAAAGATCTGGGCATCTCCCCTAATTCTGTTCAACATGCAGTGCACAAGGACCTTAATGACCAGCCCCTTGTGAGAAAGTGGATCCCCTTGCTCTCAGAGAGGAACATTACAGCTTGTCTGAAGCAATGCAGAAGCCTCATGAATCATCTGAAGCATGCATATTCAGGCAGGATCATCTTCTTTTTGGATGAGTAAAATTTTTGCCTTGACCCTGTTTGTAACAGTTGTAATGACTGGTACATCTCTTTTGAAGGCTCAGAAGTTGATGAGGATGTTCCCACAGCTGCTAAGTTTATTATAAAAATGAAACACCCGGCCTTGCTGATGTTCCTTGGTGCTGTGGCAAGCACAGGTGAAGCTTTGCTGTAAATTTGGTCCCCGACTGGATTTTGCCTTTCTGCGTCCAACTACCAGGAAGTTCTCTGAAAAACTCTGATTCCGTGGATGAAAGAAGTTCCAAAGAAGTACAACAAGGACTTTATATTCCAACAGGATGGCGCACTAGCCCACACAGTACGATTGACACAGGCATGCCTGAGGGAGGCTGGCATCAATTTCTAGCAGAAGAACATGTGGCTGCCATCATCCCTGATCTCAGCCCCCTCAATTTTTCTATTGGGTGCACATCAAGAGCATGGCCTGCTCTAAACGTCACAGCAGTTTGACTGCCATCAAGAGATCAGTAAACTGTGCCTGGCACAACATGAACAAAGATTTTGTGATCAAGGTATGCTCCAAACTCAGACCATGACTAGAGGCATGCATTGAAGCCAAGGGTGGACTAATTGAATGAATTATTTTACCTTTGTAAACAGCTTGTTATGTTTCAATTGTTTATTTTGAAATTAATCTTGATTTGTATCGCTTAAAATACAAATAAATAAATATAAAGTTTTTGCTTTTTGTCTGAAACACCTGGTAATAGTATATAGGACATCATCTAATGTTGCTAATAAAGTGCTCAATTATGTTAGAGCAAATAATTGGGTCTCTTGAATAAGTCACTGTAAATAATTTTTTTGGTGAAACTAACCTGGAATCCCTCCAACAGCACCAGGATGGAATAAAAAAGAAACCAAGAGGAAAGAATTTCTTCAAAATGTGATAGTAACCACAGTGAGGATTCGTGTTAGTTTCACATATAAAAATCATTTACAGTGACTTCTTCAAGAGACCCAAATAATCTATATTGCTGTAGGCTTACTGTTGCAAAGATCTAAGTATTTAAGTATATATAAATGTCTTGAAATATGGATACATTTTTTACATAAAGAGTTTGATTTCTTTTTATATACACCTTTGATATTTTTAATTATTATTTCAGCAAATAATTGGTAATCAAACATTTTGTCTAATAACACAGGTCTACAAAATTTCAAAAATTTTTTCTTTCTTTTATGAAAATAGTCATTTCTTATAGATTTTTGGGCGCTGAATCCGAAAATGACAATAAAAACCTTCGATTAGCTCTCGTTTTTGAAATATTTTCAATTTTAGTTTTCTACAAATGCATACATTAACGCTAGTGCAACAACAGAAACGCTCATGTTCACAATCGCATTTTTTTAGCTTTCCTGTTGTAAGACAATTCTGGTCAATCTCGGGCAAGTGTCCAACAGTAATTAGCTAACATTGATGGGCTCCATTTTCCTTGGTACCGTTTTTCCATGACTGCAATATCCTGGTGGAAATGCTCCTCATGTTCCTCACTTACGTCACCACAGTTTAAAGAAAAAAAATCCAAGTGGAATGTAAGAAGTGTATTTTCAAAGACATGTTGCACCCCATATTTTTGTAAGAGTCTATCATGTGTTCCACCAGTTCAATATAATTTGGAGCTTTTGTATTTCCAAGAAAGTTGTGTGCCACATCTCGGAATGCATTCCAGGCAACTTTCTCTATTCCAGATAAAGTGTGATCAAAGTCTTCATCCTTTAATAGCTTGTTGATTTGAGGTCCAACAAAAATACCTTCTTTGAGCTTTGCTTGGCTTAATACAGGAAACTTGTTGCAAATGTACTTGAAAGCTGCTCCATCCTGATTCATCGCTTTTATAAAATTTTTCATTAATCCAAGTTTTTTATGCAAAGGGGGAAGTAAAATCTTTGATGCTTCAACTAGTGGAGTGTACTTCACATTTTTTGTACCTGCTTTCAAAGTGCTTCTTTTTGGTCACTCCTTTTTAAGGTAATGTTCATGTCTTGCACGACTGTCCCATTCACACAAAAACAGCAATACTTTGTATAACCAGGCTGCAATCCCAGCAGTATTGCAATTACTTTAAAGTCACCACACAGTTTCCAGCAGTACTGTTCGTAATTTATGCACTGTAAAAGGTTCTTGATGTTCTTGTATGTTTCTTTCATATGAGCTGCATATCCAACGGGAATTGATGGCAACATATTTTTATTGTGCAGCAACACAGCTTTTAAACTTAGTTTCGACGAATCAATGAACAGTCTCCATTCTTCTGGTCTGTGGGAGTACCCAAATTCTTGCATAATACCACCAATATCTGTGCAATATACAAGTCTCTCTTTCATGCTAAAAAACTGAGCCAAAGACTGTTGATGTGTACGAAAACTACAAACTTTGACACCACTTTGAAGCAAATTCCACTGTTTTAATCTGGAAGCCAATAGTTTCGCTTTAACTTTTGGCAAATCCAAATCCCTAACAAGATCATTCAGTTCACTTTCATTGATTAAATGTGGTTCAGTAGTAATACCAAATTCTTCATTCGTGGATGTGCACGGTTCAGAAACGCTACACTCTTCACTGCTTTCTGCATCGTCTGAACTCAACAGATCTATTTCACGTGGTTCAGGAATAGGTAGCTCGTCACTGTGACAAACAGGACGAATTGCAGATGGTATGTTAGGATACTCTATTACAGACTTCTTCTTCCTGTTGAATCCTTTTTTCATGGAAGGCGTGAGACAGAAGTAACAATCGTTTACGTGATCCGTAGGTTCTCTCCAAATCATTGGCACAGCAAATAGCATTGCCTTTCTTTTCTTTTTGAACCACTCATTAAGGGCAGTCACACAGGAGTTGCAGCATATGTGAGGAGCCCAAGGCTTTTCCTGATCTCTGACTTTGCAACCAAAATACTGATGATAAGCCTTTCTTGTTCTAGTGGTGAAGACATGCTTCTGCGAAGACGCGGTGAACTCCCCACAGATATAACATCTGCAGAATTTACACAGACACAAGGCATTTCAAAATATACTGACTGAAAGCTACTTTAACAGGTTATCGTACTTGTAGTTAAAAGAGCTCAATTCTAAACAAAAAAGAACACAGTGGAAGTTTTAGGATATAACTATGTTACACAGGCAGTGTACTTTGCAGTATATTTGCACCTGTTAGAAGCCTTCTATGTGTAGTCTAAGTTAGGTAAAATTTTGCTGGCTAGCGTTACCTGTTATATTTCACTGTTTATCACACACATTAACTAAGCTACACTCCTATTTAAGCTCTGTAGCTGATATAAACCAGCGAAATGTTTTCACAGCATTTGTATTATCTTGGAATATGCTCTCCCTAACTGATAACATTATTTCATCTCTGTTGCTGAAAAATTTATCAGTATGGGAGGAATGCACTATGTATTTCCATCTTTTATAAGCCTAGCTATTATCACAATAAAACATGTGACCTACCTCTTTTGAAACATGGGCGCCTGCAGTATGTTTGAAAGGGGCATCAAATGATCTGTGAAGGGGTTTAAATGTAACAGTCACCAAAGGCCTTAGGTTATTAAAAAGGTAACTTGGTGGTTATTTTAAAAGGGTCTTCAAGCCCTGTTATCTAAAAGAGGTACATTTGTGAATGAACTAGATAAACAGGTATTCGACTTAGATTTCTAGGGGGGTCACCTGCCCCTCTAGCCTATGTTGCTGGTGCCCATATCTTGAAAACTAGAGCTAACCGACAATTTTAAGGCTCATTTTCGGATTCAGCGCCACAAAATTAGTAAAGGGCAGCTACTTTCATCCCAGAAAGAAATTTTGTGTTGACCAGTGTAATTGGCTTTTCTGGTAACTTGCAGTAAAAGAAGCATATAGGTTTTTTATTAGAATGACAGAAACCATTTGCATTGTCTTGTGATTATGTGAGTTTTACTCTAAATTTTTTACGTTGAGCTATTGAAATGTTATAGTCAGTAATTGGCTTCAATTAATTATATGTGCTGCTATATTATGGCTAGTTAATTAGTAGATTGCAACCAATTTGTCTATTGTTGCAGCATCAGTTTTTAGGACATATATGCAATTTTATTAACACAGAGTCAAATTGGAGTTGGATCATGGGTCACAGAAAATTCTTGAAGTTCAAGTTTAAATAAATGGAGTCAGACTGGACTTGGACCCCAAAAAAAGTGACTCTGCTCATCTCTGCCACCATTAGCATATGCTTATGAAAAAAATTAAGATTATGCTCATTTTGCTCTACATTTACTATTTAAATGTTATTTTTTGATGTTGGTAAATTGATGTTTAGAAAATTTGACTGTCATAATAATGAAAGTGAATTGCCTCATCACTTTTTATCAAAAAACTGCTCTTCTGTACTGCATGAAGTAGAAGGTGAGAATTATTGATACAAGTTTTCTAAGTAAATAATATTTCTGGGTATTAATGCAACTATTATTTGATAGAGTATTATATTACACTCCATTGCTTTCCTGCGAGTCAGGAGGATAAATATAGAATTGAAATAAAAAAAATAAATAAATAAAAAATTTTGTTATTGCTCATTTGCAATAATGTTTTAAAACAGAAAATTTGCATTTTCTAGATTATGTTTCAGTCAAACCACATTTGTAGGATGCAGCACTGCAGTTTGATTTATTGCTGATAAACAGTGTGGGGTAGTCTCGCATTCAAGTCCTTATTTTAAATGACTTATATGCACCAAAACCATTGTAAATTCTGATTAAGTCTGATGATTAAGACTTTTTGTGCTTTATTTGTATACACCGATTTGAAGTATTTAGAAAAAAGTTTTCAATCATGTCTCGATTTTCTGTTTTAAAAAGGTTAACATTGTAAAAACTTACACTAAGCATTTATGAAATTATGTAAAAGTAGAAGTGATCGCGAATCTTGAAGATAAGCTTTACTTTAGATTTACGAAAGAATCGTGCTTTTATTTTTAAAAGACTAGTAACTTTGACTTACCAAAATTTAGTACTTGGACCTAATTCACCAAGCTTTACTAGAACATATTCAGAATTGACTAGGGTTTATATTGACTTGTCAAGAAAATCGTAATTTGTCCCATCTTAGTTTATTAGCATTGCCACTGTTTCATTTTATTTTGACCTGCAATGAATGTATGAATTTAAAACAAAATAATGCATGACTTGCAGTTACAGTTGTATTGTAGAAAAGTTCTTACATGACTTATTTTTCTGCAATTAAGCCGATAATAGTGTCAAAAAGTGTTATGTGATAATCTAATTTTTTCTATGTAGTGGTATTCAATTAATTAATATTTTTAATAAGAGTCAAGAGTTGTGGTTTAGTAGTTTCAATGCATTGTACATCAGGCATCAAAAAAATATGCATTTACAAGCAAAATGCTGTTTTTTTTAGCACAAAGATTTTAGACCAAGATCTTGGCTTTTTCTTCCTGCCTTAGTGTTATCATAATTATTTTTATTTTGTTGTAAGTTTAAGTTTTAATTAGAATATTTATGTTTAAATTTTTTTTCACATTATATAATCCTAGTTGACCTGTCCACTAGGGCAGGGGTTCTTAAACTGGGGGGTGTAAAAGGTTCATAAGGGGAGTGCAAGTAACTGTCTGCAAACTAAATACATAGTTGCATTGATATAAAATACGTGAAAAAAAAAGGTATTACAGTGTTTAATTAAGCATAAAGTATGGTTTTATACATAATTGTTGTTTTGTTTAAGGCTGGTATATTTTTAGCATGACAGGCATAGTGGTATTAGCCAGGGGAGCATGAGAAATTAGTAAATCAGTCCAACTTAAAATGATTCAGATCAAAGTAGAGATTTTTTTTAGATTACTACAATTTTGGGAAAAAAATCATAAAACAGAGACAGATTCGAGATGAAGACTTTTTTTTAGATTACTATATTTTAAGCAGGGGCACACCCAGCCCCTGAAAAAAGGAGGCTGACAGAATTTCAACACTCTTTTAAATGTGGGGGGGCTTTGCCCCCCAGGTTTTTTCTAATTACCGCCTACTCTAGTAAACTGTGCGAGCGCGCCCGATGCTTTGTGCCGTCACGAAGACTTCATCGCGTCTTGTGAAATTGCCGATGGCGGCATTTTTTTCTGCAGATTTCTGCTCACTATCTAAAAGCCAAGTAGTGCTACCGATCATTCTAGTGTTGTTTTAAAAAAAGTAACTAAAACCTATAAATTACTGACAATCAAGAAACGTTGCTATAACTTAATCAATACAATTAATGTGAAAAACATTTAAAAGGGATCCAGGCTGAAGCGGATGCAACATGTGAAAAATCAATTTTGAACAAGTACAATATATTCTCTAAAGAGATCACAATGTAACCGAACAAATGGAATTTAAACGAGTTAATTAGAAACAGTAAAAAAGTGACCAAAACAAATTAACAAAGAGGACTATTATTATGCGACAGGCCTGTTTCGGTCTTTGTACCTTATCAGGCATAAGTTATCGTAACTTCTATGGTGAAATGGTAGCGCAAAAAGTTAAGGTAAGAATTCCATGAAGTGACTCTTTTGGAAGATTTGGAAATAAGAATTCCCATTTCCAAAAGAGTCACTTCATTAATTCCCATTTTCATACATTGTACTTGTTGAAAACCTATAAGGTTTGTTTTTTATTTGTCTTATTTGTTATTTTGCAAAACGAGTTCTGGTCAGAACCACGTTAAAGAGCTATAGGCTACTTAAAATTTTACAGAATAGGGGAATTTCAAGTTGCTCAAAAATTTTGTTTTCATATAAGCAATAAATTTTAGCAGATATTTTGAGATTTAATGGTTTTTGTGATAAAATTAATGTCAATATAAAAAAATACCGAAATAATTTTTTTTTTTCTACTGTAAATGACTAAATTTTAAAATCTCAATTTTGTATGTATAGCCATCAGAATTTGCTAGAATGTACTAACCAAATTATTACATCATAGAAATCGTTTCAATTAAAAAAACTACAGTGCTATTTAAAGGTTGTACGGTAAACTGTTACATCACAATTAAAAATCTGCAAAATTCAACTTGTATAAGCGCTTTCCTACTTTACCAAATGATTTGCTTCAGCTGAGCAAAACTACAATTTCCTGCATTGTGCAGCATAATCTTTTGAAAGCAAACTGTGTTACAAAAGATCAGTGTGATGTCATAATAAAAGCTATGATAAACTGGATAAACTCTTGGTTAAAAAACTTGAAATAAAATAACTGTTACCCAGGCTTAAAAAATGGCCATCGGGTGCCACATACAGCGTGGAAGCAGCAAATTTGACTAAAGATCCAAAGTTTTGAGTTTCTTTTTAAACACCGTAAAATGTAAATAACGGTTTTCACAATCGTTTTGGCAATTAAAACTCATCCACCGTATAGGGGCGTCTGTTAGGAAGTGAACGATGTTTAGTGTATGCTTAAGGCATCATGTAAAAATTTTTGTTGAACGTTGTAGATACTAGAAATGGCAAGCGCAATTATAGATCAAAATTTTGCTAAAAATTGGGGCACTGTACGAAAAAACACTGAAGCGAAAACGCGCTCGTCTCTACCCTTTGAGGAAAGAAAAACAAAAACCATTTGTTATAGTTAAGTTGGCACAAAACATCACTTTACTTATCAGTGCAAAAGTTTTATCTTGTTGCCTATCAGCGCGAAAAGGAGGCTGACAAAAATGTTTAAAAGGGGGCTGACATGACCTCTAAATCAGCCCCCTGGGTGCACCTCTGATTTTAAGGAAGAAAATCGATAAATCAGACACAGACTCAAGGCAAAGACCTTTTATTGTCAAGGGTAGGCATGAGTTTTGTTTGCATGAAGAAAAGAAGCATGTCAAAAAAATTTTAAGAACCCTTGCACCAGGGTTTTTGATTTTTTCTAGTGGCACCAGTACAATGCATAGAGCTGTCACTTATTTACTCTGTATTAGTAGTAAATGAGGTGGTTATAGTAATTGGCTCAAAGAAGGTTGTCAAATGATCTATTAAATTGAGTAAATATTTATTTGCATTCTGGGCATGTTGAAGAAATTATGAATGAAAGAAGCATAAAGTAACTTTTAAGCTAGTTTTCAACCATGCATACTTGAATTATCTGAAGCACCAAAAACATTTTAAATAAAACTTATTGAGTTATAGGAAGATTATATTGTAAATCTTAATTTAACAAAAAAAAAATTTGCAAAATCATAGAAGCAAGCAGAAGAATATCCCCACCTTACATCAAGTAATATTGTGTTTCCAATGACTTCTGTTACATGAGACACATCCAAAATGCTTTGAAAGCTTAGATGACAAATGAGCACTTTGAAAATGAATTATATTCTTGCTTGAACCAAGTATCCCAATGCTGGTTCAACAAAAAGAATCTTGGAAAAGTCATTAAGTGATTAATAAATTTTTTTATGTTTTTGTAATCTTTGAAAAATTTATGCAAATTAGAGGTGTGATTATGCCCCAAAAAGCTCCAAAATAACTGTTATGTTGGATCTTGGATATTTATTTACAACCATTATATTTACCTAAAAAGTTGAAAATAGATCAAACATCAATTACATAGCATTCAATGATTAATAACTAAGCTTATTATGAAATATATATTAAAGAAAAAGAAAAAAAAGCTATATTGTACTAGCTGCCACTTATTGTACTTTACACTGATTGTTTCATAGATCTTGGTTGAGGCTAATTACTGAAAATGTTTTTTAGGATTGGATATAAAAGTGAATGATATTTTGATGAGAAAAACTAAAAACAATTTGATTGAATTACAATATGCTTTTGAACATGGTCTTGAAGAACTACATAATAACAATGCAAGTCAAAAATTTAATGAAGTCAAATCTCATTTAGTGATGCAACTGCTGTAAGTTTATTGCTGGAGTTATATTTTATAAAGATAGAAACAAAAAAAACACTTAAATTCATTTACAATAGATTTAAATCTCAGAACTTCAATATTTGATTTTTTTCATTTTCATTTCATCTTTGTATTCATCCTTTGTATTCATCCTCAACAAGAAAGCATTGGAAGTGCTATGGATAGGGCAAACAATTTTCCCAACCTGCTTCTGGAGATGCAAAACGTTGCTGTCCAATTAAAATGTTTTTTATTTTGGTTTTTTAGTTTTATAGAGATATAACCGTAATTTGGAACTGCTTGCCAAGGCCACCAAGCTGGAAAAAGTGTTGTAAAGTGTCTTCTAGAGGTGTGCAAAAAATAACAGTTCGTTAAAAAGTAACAGATAATTTTCTTAACGGTTAGTAACAGTTAAGCCAATTGAAAAGTAACAGTTAAAAAGTAACTGTTACTTATTAAGAAATAACTGTCACTATGATGCAAGAACTGTCTGGTAGAGGTGTGCGAAAAATAACAGTTTGTAAAAAAGTAGCAGTTAATTTTCTTAATGAATATTAACAGGTAAGCGAATCGCAAAGTAAAAATTTAGAGAGGTGATGATGATGAACTGCAAAAAATAATAACTCAAATTTAGGTGAAGACCTTTTTTTTTTTAGAGAAGACCTTGATTTTGGGACGAAAATTGAAAATTAGGAGAGTGAATTTAAGTGAAGACCTTTTTTTTTTTTAGAGATCACCATGATTTTAGGACAAAATTGGTTTTTCGTCTGAGAATCTCAGACAATTTTTTTGTCATATCCGAAATGTACCATAAAATCATGATTTGGGCAAAACTATAGGTTAGTTTTTAGTTGGCTTAATGAATATAAAGTAACAGTTAAAAGTAACAGTTAAAATTTTAAAAGTAGCAGTTAATAACAGTTATTTAAAAGTAACAGTTAAGCACATCTCTAGTGTCTTCCCATGAACATAACAGACTAACAGAATGGTGCTAGTAGCTTTTGAACTCAGAACATATCAATTACAATTACAGCACTCTTAATCACTCGACTGTGCTGCCGACTAGTAAATAAACCAGTAAGTTTTATGTGCGATATGTTTCGCTTTGAATTATACTTATAGGTTCATAAAAAATTTTTAAATTCCTTCATCTTATTATAGAGCCGCAGTGATAGAAGTTGAAGATATGTACTTATTTAATGAAGAATGGAGACGAAAAGAAGCAAATGAATTAACGGAACTCATTCAAACAAACATTTATTTTCTTCAAGTAATTGCTTGTAAAAGTTAAATGTAGCTAGATTATTCTTTCCACAAATTATGTTCATTGAATAAATTTACATAGAGTATACAGTATATGGCATTTTTACGTTGGAGATAGATTGGAGATAGATTATATATGGCATTACTTGACATTTTTATGTTATAGATAAATTACATATTATTTTATCACCAATTATTACTGCAATATTTAATTAATTATAACCACAGCACAAAAGAGTATAGCAGTAGTAATTGTATATTTTTCTACTTTGTTTTAGAATCCGGAAAATTGTTCTAATGCTAAAACATTGACTTGCAAGGTTGCTGATAATTGTGGTTTTGGCTGTCAGTTGCATCACTTCGCATACTGTTTTATGATTGCTTATGGTTTGCAACGAACACTATTTTTTGATTTTCCTTTAAACTTTGGTAATTGGGAAGCTTTCTTTTTGCCACTAAGTGGTACTTGTACAAAAGTTTCAGGTCCCATAATAAAATGGAAAGGTGATAATTCAATTTTATTATTGTATTAAAATTATTTATTATGATTGCTGCTATGGCAAAATTGTCAAAAGTTTAAAGCAGTTTCCTTAATTTAATTTTTGTAATATTTTCATGCAGGGATTGGTCAATCAGAAAATGCCCAAAATATTTATTTTAACCAATATGGAAACATTGACCCCGGTATTTTGCCTCCTTTTCGTCCTCTAGGTTTTCCTGAAGATATTAGCCAACGCCTCTTGCGATTTCATGGTAATCCATCAGTATGGTGGGTAGGACAGTTTATTCACTACTTGCTAAGACCGCAGCCATGGTTAAAAGAAATCTACGATAATACGATGAAGAAAATTGGTTTAAATGACACTTTTGCCGGGTACACTCTTTTAGTACGTTTTTTTTTACAGTGTATGACAGGACTAAAGCTGCTTTAAAAATTCTAATTATAAAAAATTGTACATTGCATAAAATCACTTTAAAAAACTTGTGTCTCAATGTCTATTTATATCTTATAAACCAACTTGCTTTATATGTTGCAGTGTGCTTATTGATTATTACTAAGAAGCTTTTATAATATTAATAGGCCAATTTATATTTTTTGTTTAATTCTGTGATTGTCCCTTACATTGGTTGCTCATGTTAAACATTGTTTTTAGCATTCATGTTCGTCGGACTGATAAAATAATGTTAGGTGAAGCAGGTTACCATAGCATTGAAGAATATATGAAACCTGTCAATATATGGTATGACAAGCTTGACTTAAAGTTATCAAGAATTAAATCTTCCAAAAAGGTTACACGAATAGTTTACTTGGCATCTGATGATCCATCAGTTCTTCCCGAAGCTAGAAAAAAGTAAGAAGTTTTTTGCCTATTATCGAAAACCGTAAGTACTTTTAAAGGAATTTTTAATATATAATTTGTATAATTTAAATATTATTACACGATCTAGCCGGTGGTTCAGAAAAAAAAAATGTAGTCTTCTGACAGGGCATGCTATGGAATGGAAGGCAAATTTCAGTATGGAATATGGAATTGTTAAAGTATGGAATGAAATGGAAAAATTTTTTCATACTTTCATACAATTTCAATACCTGCTTATTTTAATGTTGTTTTCGTAGTAAGTGTTTTTGATCAGACACGCAAAATGAAAAAAGGAAAAAGTCGTAGCCAAAGGTCCTTTCAAATGAATAGGGTAAGAAAAAATGATGAAAATTACAGCCAGATTTGTGATATTTCAATATTGCCGTTTAAACAGTTTGCAACTTCAATATAGGGCCAGTTTTAAAGTTCGAGTCTGAGTGTCCAGTTCGATTGCAATGTATGTCTTCTTTAGGAATTGCAGAAATAGATAACTTGCTTGGTTGCCCCATTGAAGTATTTGCAGTTTAAATAATAATAATAAGATGTATTTATAAACCGCTCTATACTTAAAAAGTTTAATAGTCTACGAGCGGTTAAACATGAATGAAAAACACTACAACTACAAAAAAAACAAGAAAATTTTTAGATCTAATCAAATATTGATGCAAATTATCTACACATTCATAGGCGTACACAAGGAAGGAAGGTGGTATGCATATTGGTATGCATATTCGTAAATAACATATCAGCGACAAATAGACTACAATAATATGGTATAAGTTTTTATTATTTTTGCACTTTGTTCTATTTAAACATTATTAATAGCCTAATTTTATCAAAGATCGTTTTTTCTATCGCCCCAAATGCGTCAAAGTTTGCTTACCTGAGTAAAACTTTCAAAATCGGAAAATATTTCAACAAAAAGTCAGGTCTTCTATGCTTCACTTTTGATGCCTATTGCTTTATTGCAATGTTTTTGCATGAAATGCGAGCCTGAAAAGCGAAACGAGTGCTAAACATCTAAGGAAGATCTCTAAAAGAAGCTGGATTATACTTGGGAAAACATAATAAAGTAATTAAAACTATATGCAAATACAGTATAACGAAAATGGTTCTTCATTTTTACAAAAAATATTTCACTATTGTGGTAGATCAGTGGTTCTCAAAGTTTAAGTCGTATACTTCCCTTTCAAGGCTTTGTCATTTCACAAAACTATATGACAAAATTTTTTTGAGAAAAATTTATTTTTATTAAGTAAAAAATTTTTTTGGTTTTTGTTTTAATGTGAAGCACCGCTATTTTACCTGCAAGCAGCTGAAACTTCTATCAGATACACATATGATTTAAATGATCATGAAGCTTGTATGGAACGTAAGTTCTACTCCTACTGCTTGACAGCAAGCAAAGCAAGCTCCGCCATCAAAGAAATGGCGTTCCTCGGGGATTGGTATTGGCTCCTCTTTTTAATATCTATACGTGTGATCTTCCTTCCACAATCTTCAGAAAGTTTGCTTTTGCAGCCGATCTATCATTGTTGCACTCTTTTTCAGACTAAAGAACTTGGAAGTCAAGACATGGCTATAGTTTTTGCGTATTCCCAGACCTAGAATTTGAAAGTCAATCTTTTGAAGACGGTGAGAGCAGCTTTTTAAATAACCCAGAGTCTAAACGTGAGCAAAAGGTTTATAACAGCAATAAACTTTTAGCATTCTGTCCGGTCCGGACTTATTTTGGGGTAAAACTAAACAGATTGCTAACTTTCCGTCACCATTTTGTGGCATTGTGTAAAAAGTTGTGTCTTCTCGTGTCACACTGCAAAGATGAGATACTGGGCCAAAACATTGTGAACAGCTGCCCTATCTCTGGCCTACTCGACAGCTGAAAACCACGCGCCAATCTGGTGTTGGTCAGTGGACAAATTACAGATGAAACATGGAGTATTGTGAGAATACATCCAGGCTCCGTACTTTCATACCCATGACCAGTACCAAGCTTGTTGGAATAGGCCTTGCTTCGAACAGCTTGGGTTAACATCAATCGCCAAGAGACTGGTGGTGGGCGATTCCATGCATCCAAGCACGATGGGGTCTCGTTTCTTTACCGGATTGCGAGTGTGGCATCATTGGACAAACTGCAGACCACGTCTTATCAGCCCCATAGCCTGAATAATTTATTAATGAAAACACAAGAACAGATTAAAAAATTAAATTTTTGAAATCCACAACAGCCTGTTTCGCCGAAGAGGCCTCACCAGGTAGAATTTGTGAAGTAATAAAAAAACGTAAAATATAACAAAAATACAAGGGTCATTCAATAAATGAAGTCACGCAAAATTGTCACTCACGTAAACTAATCTCTCTTGAGATTTCTTGAATTTTTGCTGTATTTAGTGCCATCAGTTTAAACATTGATGAACTAAAGGCATTAAATACAGCAAAAATTTGAGAAATCCTAAAAGAGAAATTTGTTGGAATGATTGACAACTTTGAATGACGTCTGGAAGTTTGCCCCCAATGCTGTTGCGCCCATTTGGAGCATATTTTAAGGAATACATAACTTTAATGTAAAGCAACCAAAATAACTAAAACTTTGAGGAATGATGATACAAAGATTGATATTAAGTCGACCAAGTTTTGTGAAATTCTATTGATGTTGATAAGATTTAATAAAATTTGTTTGGGTTCTGTTTTTTTGGGTCACCCTGTTTATACGTATATAAAAAAAATATAAAAAACAAAAATATTATTATATTAACTGACACTTATATTATCCACTAAAACAGAGAACCGCTGAGAAATCGCTAACAACTACACACGCAGGTCGGCTAAATCTGTGTTGAGCATAAAAAACTTGGGCTGATTGAAAACAACAAGAAAACACGATAGCACTGCATAAAAATGTCGTACGGTAGAGATAACAAAGAAACGAAGAGATAGAAGCAAGGCTTGGTCAGGTGACACAGAAAAGAAGTGGGAAGAGCAAGTCAAAGAGATTTGATAAAAATTGCTTTATTTAAATTTATTTGCATGACGACATTTTCCGTTAAGTTTCGTCCTTTTGAATAGACGTTTGGTAGTACAGAATTTGAAGATCGCGTGAAGTAAAAGGTTTTTCTTCCCAAAGCTTTTCATCTTACACTTTTCAGAAGAAATCGTCAGAATAAAGCAGAAATGAAACCGAACTGGATTATAAAGAAAAAAGCAGAGTTCTCATTGGCTGAAAGAAGTTAGCCAATGAGAAAAAAGATTAAGAAATTTTCAAAGAGTAGACAAATTCTTTTTGTTTACACAGAAAGGGATTGAGAGATTTAATGAAAGTCGCTTCAAGAGCAGAAAGGTGAAAAGAAGAGCGATTGCGAGCGAGAATAGAAAATTTTTTGTTGCAGTGAAGAGCGCATTGGGCGTTGTCAAGATGTTGACCAATGGCGTATACGCCCACAACAATTTTCAGGAATTCTGTAAAGTCCTGTATCTAACAGGACTACTACAAATAGCACCACACCACCGTGCACCATCAAACCATCTGATAAAGCCATCTTCGGCAAAAAAGGCTGTTGTGGATTTTGAATTTTGAATTTTTATTTTGTTTTAGTGTTTCATTAATTTATTTTTTAGTGTTTTCATTAATTTATATAGAATTTTTATTTTGTATTCGCTCGTCAGGCAATTATCTTATTCAAATATAATAGAATCATTCTATTTATTCTATTTGAATAAGATAATCGGCTGATGAGCCGTTTTTGTGGCGAAACAGCCTGTTGCGATTTTTAAATAAAAAAAAATTTATGTCTAGTGTTTTAATTTAATTAATAAATTTTTTTTTGATCTTTATCATTGAGCACTATTACAGCTAAATTGATAACACTTATCTTTGTGTATATATATACATGTATTGCAAGAATGAATCCATCTTGTAGAGTGCTCAAGAAAAAGATCAGAACAATTGTACATTCCTATAGGATTGTCCGGGTCGTTACTTATTCAACCAGAAGTATTTTTTATTATAATACAAGTCGTACATCGCATTACTATATTATTTTTTTTTTTAATGTTATTCTATTTGAATAAGTAAGCACCTGACGATTTTATTGGATGAAACATATTGTTGTGGTTTTTGTACAGTGATTAAATAAATTTTATTTTATAAGTTATATTAAGGATGTATTTTTTTCTCTATTTATCCTCCAGACTCGCAAGAAAACGTCGGAGGCGCTATACTTTCCTAAAACGATTAACCCAACCTGCTTCTGAGATGCCAAGATATTGCTATCCGGTTAAAAATTTTTATTTTGGTTTTTTAAAATTGTTAGAGGTGTAGTATAACGAAATAGAGTCAGAACACAATGGGCTTCTGTTCCGTTCAAACGTTTGTTGATTATCAAGAGTAAAAGTGTTGGCAGGATAACTTGCTATGATAACACTCCAACTTGCAAACAGAAGGATACGAGTTTAATGCTAAATCTATCTTGGTGATTTCTACTGTCCCCATAAGAAAGGTCACTTAAAGACCAGTTCTTCAATTGGGTCACGCTGCTTACATCGTCGTTGTTGAAAAGGGTATCCACTCCGGGTCAGATACAAACAGGACTGAGGCCGAGGGTTTATCGTTTTACTAACCTAGGCTACTGTACTACCCGGGTCAGATGCTGACAGTGATGGTGTTGAGCCAGCATCGAGTTTCGTCATTCGAAACCGTCAGATGTCATACTCCATGTGGTGCCCGATGTATGGGGCACATTATTAATAGGTAGTCTGCTGTTTGTGCAATGGCACCGCTTTTGCAATTCGGTGAAGGAGCTAGAACCCATTTGTGCATGGACAAATGGAATCATCCAGCACCAGTCCACAGGCGATTAATCTAAACCCAAGCTGTTCGGGCAAGCTCAATCCAACAGGCCTGGTAGTTAGGGTGGAGTGAAAAAAAATTTAAAAAAAGTATAGTTCTTAAATCCTATCAAATAGGCTAAAACTTCAAAAAAAATTGGTTTTGGCGAGTTGCTACCTTTGGGGGGCTAGCAACCCCCCAAAATGTGTTTTTGGGGAGTAAAATTGACAAAAAATGTCGTAACTCGGTAACTGCTTATCGTAGAGGCATGATTTATGGCTCAAAATTTGCAGAATTATCGTGTTTCTATATGTGCTAAGAGAAAGTTTTTGTCTATTTCCACAAGAAAAAAAGTTATAATCGATAAACCGTTTTTTATGCTCAATACTCGAAAATTGCGCTGTATGGAAATAACTTTGATCTAACATTTGAAATGATATATGTCTAACTGATAAGGACTAATTATGACAATCACAATATAAGGACTAATTATGACAATCACAATATTAACAAGATGATTTGGGATAACTTTGGTCATCAGACAAAGTACCTAAATAGGCCTACTCATAAGGTACAGAACGTGCTAGCTTTACTGCCCATAAAATGTTTAGTATTTCAGTAATTTAAAGAAAATCTGTTACATCTCATTACTTTCGAACTGTTGATGCTGATATTGGGTTGTTTTGCCTAAGGAGTGAGAGAAAAATAAGAAAGCAAGTTAGAATACACCAAATACCCTACACAAAATGATGCGCATCAGAATTGCACTTTAGTGTCAAATTTTTTCAAAAGTTTTTGAGATTTAATCTTCTGGCGAATCAACCCATCTCTTCGCTCAAATCCTTCAACTTGTGCTGCGCCCTCTGTTACCATTTTGACATGGCGCTCTACACATTGGTTGTGACATGGGTGGTCGAGCTGCAGTGGTCTTATCCGGCATTGTTCAATATCTAAATCAGTTAAATGTTCAATTACCGGAGGCTGCTGATGGCAAGATGTTAAATTCACCATCTTGTAGTATGAGTTCACTGTTAGATCCAGTGTGGGCGGTTCAAACAGCCGTACAGTTGAGGCAGTATCATAATATTTTGCTCCTTCCAAAGAATATTCTTCACTGCGACTGTCAACCAAGTCATGATTATCAAATGAAACCGTTGATGGCAAGTTTCCACAAATCGAAAGCACTTTGATGATGATGATGATATTTTATTCACGCTTAGTAACAATATTTAAGTATATGCAATGTACATTAAGCAAAGCATGAAAAGGAAACGTGACACAATGACGAACGTTAAACATGCAGAAAGTATAGAGAGGGGGTAAGAAAGAGAAAAATAAGAAGCACGGCCGTGTTACCTAATTCAAACTAAATATTATTATTTAAAAAGACAAAAAAGACACAAAAAAATGACAAAAAAAAAAATGTGCAGTGCAGGAACGGTTACGTAAATCATTGGGAGGCACAACCGCCCTATACAGCTAACTATAAATTTAGCTCAACTGAGCATGGTGAGTAAAGAAAACCTCTCGAAAAGAAACCTCACCAGGTCCGGAAACCTTTTCTGGATGCACTGCAAATACAAACATAAAAAGAAAACAAAATATACTTATATATATATACATTATGAAGAGAGAATAAAGAAGTATAAAGTTTAGAAAAGAATAGAACATGCCAACTGTGTAAATTGATTTGAATAATTAGTTAAAAAATAATAATAATAATAAGGTTGATTGTCCATTCAATGGTTTGAATTTGTTATATCAATTGATTCCAATTTTCTTACGTAGCATACACTCTTTCTTGATAGAGATTGAAAATGTTTTGAAGATTGTAGACTGATTAAGAATTGATAAGAGAACCAATGTTGATGATTGTTCTTTAGAAAGACATGTGCTTGAATTTCCTGAATTCATTTTTATCTAAAATAAAAATGCTTTCCTGCAGTAAGTAGCTCACTGAAATCATTAAATTTAGATCTTATTGAATATTTATACACTAATATAGTTTACAGATATATAAAAGCAATACCTTCATGCACTGTCAAGTTATGGCACCAAAAAGACAAAGCGCCATTAAGACCTGGTTATAGTTTTATAACTTAATTTGTAAAATCTTTTATTGATCCTTATTATATTGATTCATTGAGTAGGAATTTTTTAAGATTGTTTCTGAAACATTTGAAAGTCTGGTTGCTAGTTTTTAAGTTGGCTGGGAGAGAATTCCAAATGAAAGGGCCTTGATAAGAAAAAGATTGTTTTGCAACAGTTGTTTTACAATGATGTGTTATGTATTGAGCTTTGTTTCTTGTATTGTATTTGCATGAATTTAAATGCAAATTACAACTAAAAGCAGGAGATTTGTTTCCACCTTGTATTAGTTTGAACATAAGGGACGCTGTTTCCAATTTATATAATTGATTTATTTTTAAAATGTTGCATTGTTTCATAATGTCATTTATGTTGGAACAATAGGGCAATTCAAATATCATTCTCAAGAATTTGTTACAAATTTGCTGAAGCTTTGTAATTAGAGTTGAATTACCAAAACACCAGTTTGAAATGCAATATTGGAGGTGACTGTTAATTAGAGAATGATACAGAAGGAGTAGTGAATCCTTGTTTACAAGTGATTTTATTTTGCACACTACACCATAACAGCTTCTTAGCTTTGAAATCAAGTATTTCATGTGTAGAATCCAGGAAAGATTATTACCTGATCAATTTGTCTATTTCTTATTGATAAAGAATGTTTACCTCCAACATTTGAGTTTGGAGTACTAAAAAGCATAAATTTAGTTTTTTCAATATTTATTGACAATTTGTTAGAAACCAGCCACCGATCAATTAATTCCATCTCTGATTGCATGAATTGGAATAGAGTTGACGTATTTTTATGGCTAATCCAAACAGTTGTATCGTCAGCAAACATAACAGCTTTGCTTTTAGATAAACAGGAGTGGGCCTAAAATAGACCCTTGTGGAAAACCCATGGTTGATGAATTGATTGTGGATGATAAAACACCAGAACACACAACTTGTTGTTTTCTGTTGAGTAAATAGTTCTTGAACCAGATATATGCTAGTCCTCTTATTCCATAGTGGTCGAGTTTTTTTAGTAGTATTTCAATGCTAATTGTATCAAATGCTTTTGATAAATCCAGGAAAATAGCAAGGCTTTTTTCGTTTTTGTTGAATGAATTGGTGATGCTATTTATGAGAAGCAAAATAGCTTGGAAAGTAGAACATTTTTTTCTGAAACCAAATTGATTTTCGAAAAAAAAATTATGTCTGTTTAAAAAGCTAATTACTCTGCGGTACATTATTTTTTCTAAAATTTTGGAAATATTTGAAAGTAGGCTAATAGGCCTATAGTTATTTATGTCACTAGCATCACCTTTTTTATACAAGGGTATGATCTTGGCAATTTTGAAATCACTAATTACTTTACCAGTAGAAAGAGAAAGGTTAAATGTATGTGAAAGTGCCATGATAATATTATCAGGAGAAGATTTCAGTAATTTAAGTGGGATTTCATCAAAACCTGCACTTAGTTTTGGTTTGCTGTTTATAAGTATATTTTTTACTTCCATAGGGCAAGTAGGCCAAACATACATAGTTTCTTGAATTTTGTTTCCAAGGTATTCAGAATAATTATTTCCATACTTAGGGAGTGTACTGGTATATTTATAGGCAATAGATGAAAAATGGTCATTGAATAGGTTAGCTAGTTGCTGTGGATCAGTTATTTTGTTGGTATTTGTGTAAAGAGATTTACACTCAGGTATATTTTTCTTCCCCAAAAGGCTATTGAGAGTCCTCCAGGTAACTTTTATGTCATTTTTATTAGATTCCTGTTTATTTTTAATGTGTTCTTGTTTTTTTTGTTGAATCTTTCTAAAATAAAGATTGCGAGCTTTTGTAAATTGTCTTTTTGTTTCAGGGGATTTTGTTTGCATGTATTTCTTAAATAATGCTTCTTTGTTGGACAATAATTTTTTGAGCTCATCATCAAACCAGTTATGATTCTTTCTACTGTCTTTGATAACCTGTTTAGGAAAGTATTTGTTAAACAGATTCATATAATCTTTCAAAAGTACCTTGAGGCTTATATCTGGATCTGTTTCTTTTAATACTGGGTCAATATTGACTTTTTGAAGTTCATTGTTGAAAAGAGTTATTTTGGCACTTGAAAAGAATCTTTGCATCTTAGGTTCAGATTGAGGATCAATGCTGTTTGCATAACTCAGGAATAATGGAAGATGATCCGAAAGAGGATGAGTTATAATTGCTGCACAAATAGATTTGTCCAAACTGACATTGGTCCAGATGTGATCAATCAATGATCCACTATTTGCATTGAACCTAGTTGGTTTTTTAATAAGTGGTATAAAGCAGTTTTCAAAGAGCATATATGCATAGTTTATGTGTGGATCATCACAATTCAGTAAATTATAATTGAAATCACCGAATAAGAAGCAGGGTTTATTTTTAATTGAATTGAGAATATTAATGAGGTGCTCAAGAAATAATGCATGAATTTTAGAACTTTTAGATGGTGGTCTATATATTACACCACAAATCATTGTTGAGTTATTGGATTCAATTTCAATAAATAATGATTCAAAATTTTTTCATGCATTATGGTTAAATCTGATCTCATTGTAAAGTTAAGTGAACAATTAACATATAAACCAACACCTCCTCCTCTACTTTGAGACCTTGAATTTGAAACAAATGTATAATTATAGAGGTTAGTATGTGGACCGGTTTGATTTTCTTTAAGCCATGTTTCTGTTATTGCTAAAATACTTGGTTGCACATTAATTGATTGCAAAAAGCTTTCCAGTTTTAAGAAATTATGAACATTATTTAGTGATTGCACATTTAGGCTAATTGCAGTGAAAGAGGTTTTATTATTTTGATTTGATAGAAGTTTGGGTATTTTATCACTAGGAATATATTGTTCATCATTCAAGATTGAATCATAATATATACTAGGAATATCCAAATTATTAATTTCGGGCATTACTTTAGCTTGCATAGAGTTAGCATTGCAATTTATCAAAGAATGATATGTAGGCCTATTTATTTTTTCAGACTGAAAGAGATTAATAAATTCTTCATCAGGGATGTTATTGAATGGAAAAGAAGGATTTATGCAATTTCTACATTTCCAGTCATTATATGAACTGTTAAGAGTTTTTGTTGACTTATTAATTTTAACAGTGCATGATTTATGAAATGAATTAAAACAATTTGAACATTGTATTTATCTATGATTTTTTCTTATGTGTTTCAAACAGAAATGACAATTTAAGCAGTTGTTTGACTTTATCCTTGTTCACTAATGTTAGGGCTTAAAATATGTACAGTGATTAAATTGATTGAATATCTATGAATAGAATTATGGTTTTATTTAGTTAGCATATATAAAGAACAGAATAAGAATATTAAACAGAATTAGCAAGTTATAAGCAGAGCTAGAATTCTCTTACATTTGCAACTAAATAAATTAATAAAAAAATATGATATTTAAATAATAATATGATTTTTAAACTAATCTATAATATATGTATATAAACTAATAAATAACTAAATAAACTTAATAATATATAAATAAATAAATGAATAATAATAAATAATTAAATAAATAACTAATAAATAAATAAATAAACTAATCTATATATAAAATTATGTGACTAATCTATCAATATCATTAAAATCATCAATTATGTACCTTTTATTTTTGTGCATACAATATACATTACCATTAAGTGTCCAAGCAGAACCCAGGCCAAAGGTTTGCTTAGCACTTCTTAGCAGTTGCAGTCGATGTCTTGTTAAAGATTCAGTTATGGATAGTTTTTCATCATCATTTTTCTTTGCCTTAAGTTTTTTCTTCATTGCATATATGGCATTCTGAACAGATCTTCGTACAAACTTGATGATGATTGGTGTATTCGAACTCTTCTTCCTGGAAGGAAGAATATGACATGTGTCAATGTCATGTGTTGTTATTGCAGGTGAAATCTCAAGTTTAGAATTGAGCTTATGAATAACATAAGACTCAAATTCTGAATAACTTTCCTGAGCTGGAATTTTACATCCATGAAGAATAAGACAATTCCTACAGCTGTACTGCTCAAGGTCATCGATGTGTCTGCAGTTTTTCCAAACATCTTCCTCTAGCTTTCTAAGTACATTATCCATGTTCTCGATGGCCTTTCGAATACTTTTCAATTGGTATGTAGTAGGCAAATTACCCATTGTAGTAGGCAAATTACCCTTGTTCAATAGTTCTTCCAACTTACGAATGCAACCATTGAACTTGCCTGTCATTGCTGCAGTTCCATCAGTGCCAACTACTGTAAGCTTGTCATGTAATTCGGTGTTGGCAATGGTGTTGAAGATCTTTTGTGCTATGGTTCTTTTGCCATCCTGTGTGGAAAAATGAGAAAGATAGTATTTACCAGGCTGCCCAACCATTGTATAGTGATCTTCAAGTTGCACAGACCTGTAAAACTTGTCATTTGGCCCTTGCATGGTGACCTGTGTTGCATCTTTGCGCCCATCAAAGTATATGGCATTCACTAACTTGAAATTTTCTTGCTCTTTTTTCCTAATTTCAGCACGGCATCGTTCTCGCTCTCTTCGAAGCTTGCTACGATTAATAACGTATGTCTTGTCATCATCAGTAATTAGACCCAAATCTTGCATCACACTATTAGCGATCGCAGCAGCAGCTCTGTCGGATATCTGAAAACGCTCACTCATCTTTGCAAGGTTTGACCAAATCATTCGATTCTGATTTTCATATGGCATTGATTGAGAAACAAATTCAGAAGCAGCAGAAGATTGCGTTTGGTCTGTGTTGGTTGAACTAGAATCTGACAGATAATCCAAAGCTGACTCAGGCACTGATGTAACTGATGTAACGGAAGAACATGTTGGTGGTTCTGGATGAGGTTGTAAGGGTCGAGAGCGCCTCAAAAACTGTATGTCAGCTGACGTTGAAGGAACCGCAGCATCCACACATTTTCCAACTCGCTTACTAGTTTGATCTTTATAAAAAGCATAATCATCATCTGTCATTTTCAAACCATGTTGTTTCTCCAAAATTCTGCGCTGCTTATCGTCAGCACAAAAAACATCAAATATTTCATCAATAGTTGACATAAACTCTTTTTCCTTTTGTAAAAATGCTTCTCGTTTTTTCTTTGACCAGCGATCAAGTGCACTGAAACAATTCACAAAACTTTGAACTTTTTTCGAAATGGTGTACAGATGAATGGGATATACGTTGCACCATACCCATTAATCATAAATTTCTCTGGCAATGTCATTTGCAGCATTGAAGGTTCGAAAGTTTTTCAAATGAAGAATGCGTTCTATTACATGTCGCTTGGTAGGCAATACTTCTGGTGGAAAACTATCACGGGTAGAGAAAGTGTGTCCACTATGTAAAATCTTCTTTACAGAAGTTGAACTCCGTCTTTTCATGTTTTACTACTTCGCAGTTTGGCCAAAGCTTTGATTTACACAATTACTTAACAATATACCTGCAAAAAATAATAATAACTTTTCAGATAACTATTAGTTAAGTACAAACAAACAAACTTATTAAACAGTTTTTCTATCATAACTTTTTTTCTAGTGGAAATAGACAAAAACTTTCTCTTAGCACATATAGAAACATGATGATTCTGCAAATTTTGAGCCATAAATCATGCCTCTACGATAAGCGGTTACTGAGTTACGACATTTTTAGGAAATTTTACCCCTCAAAACACATTTTGGAGGGTTGCTAGCCCCCCAAAGGTAGCAACTCGCCAAAACCAATTTTTTTTATAGATTTTACCTGTTTGGCAGGTTTTTAGAACTACACTTTTTTCAATTTCAAAAAAAAAATTATTTTCACTCCACCCTACTGGTAGTGGTCATGGGTATAAAACCACAGAGCCTGGATGTATTCTTGCAGTACTCCGTGTTCTATCTATAATTTGTCCGATGAGAAGCGTGGATACCAAGTCTGGCAAGGTAGTTTAAAGCCAAGTTAATGCAAGGTAGTTTCATACTAAGTCGAATGGGCGTCCACTTAAAAGACCAAACAGGATATGATCACAGATCCACGGTAAGCCAAAGAGTGTCGCTCGTAGTCGGCGAAGCTCGGCTGGTTAGATGCCTTCAATGTATCGGTAAGTGTTCTGTTGGAGTGGGACACAGACATTCAGCGAATGCACTGCTTACCCTACGGCCACACAAAGAAGAGAAAAAAAGTGTTGAAGAGAGTGGTTTACTTTGGAGATGAAATCAGTATCTTTAAAACAACAAAAGCATGCAATAGTCGATCACTTTAGCGGTGACGTCTTTGGATTGTTGAAATGGATTTAAAACAAAGGAAAGCGAGAAGTTAGCTGATTTTCTTGTTTTGAACTTGTATTGATTTGTATGCCATTTGTCATATCTTTTGTGGCACCATATTATGTCTTGTTTTTTATTTGCATCGGTATGTTCTTTCTCATAATTATAGAAAAATATTTAACTTAGTGCGAGTTCCTTTCGAGTTGTCAGCGCTAGAGGCTCATTCAAAAATGGATTACGTTGCTAAACAGAAGATTGAACTGCAAAGATGACAGATGTAGAGAGACAAAATTAAAGGTGTTACTTTGACCCGATTTCGCGCGAATGTTTCCCTGATTGAATCTAATTTTTCGGAACTTGGCGAGCACACAATAAAAACCTTTTTGCGTTTTACAACTGCATACTTGTGCAAAGTTGACTTTTCAACATTGGTTATAGTAAAAAGCAAGACCGTACAATCATAAATCAGAAGACGATATCAGACATGCATTGACAACCATAATTTTTGATTTTAAAAAACTTATAAAACAAATTCAGAGACGAGAGTTTCGTTGAGATACATTTAAAGTCTCTCTGTGTGCATTCAATAAATAAACAAACTTATTATAAACGCGAATGTAGAAATAGTCCATGGGATGAAAAGGTTCAGAACTAATGCTCAAAACATAACGCATTTAAAGTTGTATTGCGAATCAAAAGACAAATGAATGTAATGATATAATAATAAAAATCGTTTTTTGTAGTTTTGTTTTTTGCAAGCCTAAATATTTGCTAGATGGCGTAAAATTCAACTAATTTTCGGTAATTTTTTGGCCTTCAATTTGAAATCGAAGTAAAGCAACTTCGGACCATTGCTTGTCAACTGGTTGTGTTAAATCCTCTTTGCGTACAACTATCCTCTGGTGAAAAATGTACCCATAGGTTATCAGTTGCTTTCTGTTAAAGATTACTTATTTTCTCAAATCATCTATATAATATTGAATTTTGATTGATATTTTTTCGTTTTTATTGCAGGTTTTTTAAAAAACTTTTTTAATTATTTTTCGAAAAAAATATATGTATAGAATTATCATTAGGGTGAGAGAAAAGAACCACAATTACCTTGTAGAAAAAAAGGATATTTCATGAACTATCCTTCAAAGTGTTTTTCTTCCAGAAAGCTTTTTCTGTTTGCTCTTGTTATCAAAAAAATTACGTCATTGTTGTATTGGTGGTACAGATTTTTAGAAAAAGTAAAATAAAAAGTAAATTGCCACAAAAATGATTGACAAGCACTGTTTCAGATCAGTGACAACTTAACTGAAAGTCGAGTAAAAAAATGGATTGTCTTATTTGAGTGCAATTACATAACGCTCATCCATCCCAAATTTTTTTTGCAGACCCTTGGTTTCGGAACCGCAAGTTTAAACTTTTTTTTATTATGTTTATCCAATTAATTTTTACGGCATCAATATCAATATTATTCCTACAACTGTTAATTAATTTTTGAATTTGTCATGCAGAACCCTACATGATCGTTCTTGTTCAGTTGGTTCGAATCGCACTTAGTTTATCTGTTACGAGGTTAATCGGGTTTAGCTTTCGGTGAAAATAGTTTTGAAGTCGCGCACTCTCTAATTCTCTTTTGTATTGCTTAGCTACTTGATTTAAAAAATGTAAAAAGTCTTCTCAGAATTTACATTGATAATTTTTACAGGTTTCCTAACTATGTATTTTATGGAGATATTCACAATCCCGAATTAGCTTCATGGAAGAGAAATTCAAAAGATGGTTTCGTGGCGTTTCTGATTGATGTTTTTGTATTATCCAAATCAAAATTTTTGAGTTGCACGTTTTCATCTAATGTAAGGCAATAAATCGTACGTTATGCCATGCATGTTATCTTTCGTTTGCATAATACTGTTTTTATTACGGTTTGTCATATCACCACAATTACAGCATTATTTAAAATTGGGCTTTAACAATGTTATAGATATAAATCTAGCTGATGAAATATATAACAGCAATATGTTAGCTATTTATTAAAAAAAGAAGGAAAATATCTTTATAATTCACTAGTTTATTTTCAACTCTTCCGTCGTTTTACAATTCCAGTTGATAAATTTTAGTAAAACAAGGCGGTCAAACATAGATAGTTATTGTTACAAAAAGTTTGTTGTCTTCAGGTGTGTCGATTGGCGTACGAATTGATGCAACATCAACATCCGGATGCCTCGGATTTCTTTCATTCTTTAGACGATATTTACTATTATGTCGGCCACATGGGTCATGATCAGAGAGCAGTTTATCCTCATCGAAGTGGTGACGGTGAAATAAGCTTGGAAGTAGGCGATCTAGTTGATATTGCTGGAAATCATTGGAACGGTTACTCGAAAGGCAGAAACAAGCGAACTGGCGCAATTGGCTTGTATCCTTCCTATAAAGTAGAAGAAGTTTATCAACTCATTAAATATCCAACCTATGAAGAAGCGAAAAAAGAACATAGTTTACTTTAAACAAAAACCGAAAAGTCTTAACCAGTGGTTGTGAACCTCTGGGTAATTACCCCCAAAGGTGTAGTTTGATATTTTTTACGGGATAATATAGATTATGCACTAAAATATTTTTAACTTTTTGGAATGGAGACTAACACAAGAGTTTTATGTGTATTTATATGTTGTTTTCGTTTCAATCTAATATCATGCATTCTGAAATATCATAGTATTGTAAGTAGCTTATTTATCGTAAAACGTAATCTATTATGTAATGAAAATTTTATTAAAAAACCCCAATGTGTGATTTGTTTTAAAGAACTGACTCAGGAAAGTATAAAACCGAATAAACTTAAGTAACACTTTGAATCTTGCCATGGCAAATTGGTAGGAAAAACAGTTAACTATTTTAAGCGAAAATCAGAGAATTTAAAAAAATCTTTGCCTTGATTTTTCTGGAATGTGGGCACAACAAAGCAGCATTGGAGGCGCCGTATCGCATTGCCTTTTGCAAGAAGTCCCACACTATTGCTGAAAAACTCAAAAAACCCTGTTTCATTAAAGTAACTACTTTAGTCTTGGGAAAGCAGCAGTCAAACTAGTTAAAAGAAGTTTGGCTTTCAAACAATACAATCAAAAATCGCGTTTGTGAAATATTTTGCTGCAAGTTGTGGAAGATTTAAGGTTCAACCCATTATTTTTTTTGCAATTGGACAAACCTACTGACGTTTCTTTCTGCGCCCAGTTACTAGTTTATGATCGATATATCTCTGGAAACAACACAAAAGAGCAATATTTATTTTTGGAAACCCTTCCAACTACATATATAGGTGAAGACGTGTTCCAAGTTGTGGAAAGTTTTTTTTGAAAAACACGGACTTAAAACTAAGCATAGTACAGACATGTGTGTTTTCCTACTCAAGCAATTTCTTATCTTATCGTTACAGTCCAATTTTCTGTGTTTTTCTTGATACTTCAAAGGCATTTTATCGGATAAATCATTATTTGCTCTTAAAAGCTAATTGTGCGCAATGTTCCAATGTGTTTTGTTCGTTTATTAGTTTACTGGTATACTCAACAAAGTATGCCAATTAGATGGGGTGGATGTTGTTCTTCGTTATTTTCGGTAACTAATGGTGTTAGACAAGGTGGCATATTAAGTCCATACAGTGGCGTATCTACGTAAAATGGCGCCCATGGCAAAGTTTAAAAATGCGCCCCCCTACTTCACTTATTCCTTTTTCTAGTTTATATTAAATTGCTTTTTTTTCAACCACGCAATATAATTAGGTAACAAGCAATTTAATGTTTAACGACAATTTTAACGACTGTTGTTAAATTGAGATACTTGTACGTTATTATTTAAGTAAAAATACGAGTTTCAATTATTTCCAAGTTGAAATTGTTTTATTGAAACATTTTAAGATTAAGATTAAAACTTTTCGTCCTTTTTGCGCCCCTGTCCAAACGGCGCCCATGGCACGAGCCATGGCTGCCATACCCTAGATACGCCACTGAGTCCTTATTTTTTTGCAGTCTACATAGATGATCTATCGAAATAATCAATCAAAATGAAAGTAGGCTGTTTTGTTGAAAAATCTCTTATTAACCATTTATTATTTGCTGATGATTTGTGCTGTTTTTGTCCTAGCATTCATGGTTTTCAACGTATCATTGATGTAGCCTATGCCATTCGTATGCTTCCTCTCATAATATAATATTCAATTGCCAAAAAACACTAGGCTTATCTTTTGCAGCTAGCAATTTTAAATTAAATATTAGACTTAATGTGGTACTTGGTGATATCAAGATACGGTTTTTAAATAAAATTAAATACCTTGGGTTATTTCTTAACTCCAAGTTACGTGATAATGAAGATATAAATAGACAAGATCGTTATATGGAATTGCAAATAGGTTAAAAACATGCTTTTATAAGTGCTCGACGAAAATAAAAAATGTATTATTTCGCACATATTGCTCGTCTATGTATGCATGTCAATTATGGGATAAAGAATACGTGTAGCCTACAATAATTCATTTTAATTTTTACATGGATTGCCTAAGTATGCAAGTGCCCGTGAACAGCAGGTGTTGAATAATATTACAACATTTAATGCAATTCTAAAAAAAATGTCCTGCTCCTTTGTTTGTCGTTGTTACGAATTCGTTCATTCATTGATTCATTTTTATTCTCGATCATTATTAAACAGTTTAACACAAAAATTATAACTATTAAAAAGATCAAGAAAAGGAAGAAGCAGCGCAACGTCAGACGTTAAAACATGCATAAGATAATCAGGAAATAAAAGTACAAGACAGTAGAAAGCATGGCCGCAAAACCTTAATCAGATAAAAATATGAGAAGTGAAAAAGAAAATATAATAATACTATTATCAAACAAACGAAGATTAAATAACCAGTGCATGACTAGTCTGGGTTATGATGATGGGTGGGACAGCTGGCCAAGATGGGAATTTAGCTCAACTGAGCAAGGTGAGTAAAGAAAAACCAACCATAGAAAAAAACCTCACCAGGTCCGGAAACCTTTTCTAAATGCAAATCTAATAATAAATTAATTTCTTTTTTAATGGCTTTGGAATGTTTTATTAATTCATCATACTATAAATACTACAACGCATTTGTTTATTTGTAATAGATACTTGGTAGCCTTTTTTTTTAAGTGTTGTTTTATTTTGTATGTGTCTGTTATTCTGTGTAGCTTTTGCTGTTTTTTTGTTTTTTTTGTTATGGACCATGAGTCTGATTTAAACAAATAAATAAATAAAATAAATTTATAGTAATTCAGTACTAATTTTATTTAATAACAAAACAGTGCTCTACTTGAATTAAAAAAAAAGCAATTTGAAGCATTCTCTCACATTTAACTAACTCTTTCTCAATTAAAAAAATTTTTGTTCATTATATCTCCCTGCTGACTCGCAGAAAAGTGTCGGGGGCGCTATATATAGGGTAAGCCCGACCTGCTTCCGAAGATATTTTTGTGCGGTTGAAATCTGTTATTTTGGTTTTTCAGTATTATGAAGATAAGACTAAAATTTAGAACTGCTTGCCAAGATCACCAAGCAGGGAAAAGTGCCGTAAAGTGTCTTTTTCAAGGACACCACAGAATGGCACGAGTAGATTTCGAACCGAGACCATGTTGATTGCAAGCACGACGCTTTAACTACTTCACCACGCTGCCGACGAAAAAAATGTTTTGTTTATGAAAACTTTGCAAAATTTTTAGTTTCTTTTAACATTAGAATATTGAAATCTATATATTTAGACACAAATCAGTTCTTTAGGTTGTAAAAGTCTGAAGAAATTTGATTTTGATTGAGAGCCTTCGATTTCACATGCTTGTAAAGCTTTCATGATTGGATCCAGAGGCGAAAGGGCTTAAATTCTTAAATTTTCAGGCAGATAACCTTCCGGTACTTTTTTGGCACAACCATGGATATCTTTAGGAGGTTGCAGAAAAACTTATGATTGCGTTGACCGATGACATCCAAAAGATTCAAACGTTTTTTGGTGTTTCCTAATAAATTTCTTTATTTCCTTCGGTGAAGTAAAAAACAACATCGTATTATAAAAAAATCAAAATCGTGGAGAGAAGTCTAAAAAGTATTTTCATGCAATGGAAAGACGAGACTTTAATTTTTATGCACACTTAATTGGAAACTAATAGTATTTTTAAAGTTGGTAAAATTTATGCATTGTTAAAAATGTGTAATTCAAATTTACCCCCTTAAATTTTTTTACTCCCTTCAAGAGAGGGGTGTCTTTGTTAAGAATTACTGGCTTAAATTAACTTGAACTTAGTCCCTGACGGTTGTCTAAAGATACAGCCGGACATTCTACATTTTCAAACTAAAAGTTGAAAGAACTGTTGTCATTCACAATGGCAATTGCTTCATTAGTTTTATAATTGTCTTCAAAATGGATGTAAAAAATTTCGCAATCTGTTTTTACAAGTTAAGGTAAGGTATAATTCAGGGGTTGCCAAACTGGGGTGCATGTACCCCCAGGGGTACATTTCGACTTTTCAAGGGGTACATTAGATTAAGTATAAGGATATTTTTTCCATAACTTGTAATCTGCATTAAAATATTTTTTATCACCTGATGTTAATAATTTAAAGACCTGAGTTTAAGAACTCTTAAGGAAGTCAGATTTTCACCCCAGTAAAAACTTTAACTACAACTACAGTAACTAGCAAGTCCACTTTCGCAGTTCACATGACTTATTTTGTCCAATGACGGCACGCAAGACAAAACAGCTGATTGATTGCTACAAGAACCGTAGTTACGACGACTAGAAAGCAAATACAGTCGACCCCGCTTATTTTAAACAACATTTACGTCTCTTCACCATTTTGAAAACAAAATCAAATAACAGTGTAACGAAGTGTGAAACCGTCAAATGCAAGACAAAAAGTGTTACGTCGTTAGCGTAATGTTTGTCACTTTTTCCTTTCTTTTGAAACCGTTTCGGACTAGCGCCGCCATTATTGTTTTGTTTTTAAATAAAATAAATCATAAATCTGGTGCTGGTCGTGAAGCGCGTTTGTGAGGAGTTGGAGGAAGGACGAGGTAGTTTGCAACTCCGTCACAAAAAGTGTGGGTTATTAAGCGAGGTTTTGGGTTTATAGAGCGAGTTTTTTTTACAGGAATAAATGTAGTTGTCACGAATAAGGCCCTTTTTAAAACGCAAAATACTCTGAGAATCATTTGTATCGCATGGTTTTATATTAATGCTAAGTCAACGTAAGAAATATTCGGAATTTTGATTGATACATTCATTCGCTTGTGACGTAATAATGTTAATTATTTGTCTTGTTTTATTTCTAGTAAATTCTCATTGTTCCTCGTTTAATTTAGAATTTTCTAGCTCTCTCTCGTTTTTACTCATATAAGAAAAAAAGTTCTAGAATATTATGAGAATTGTATAAAATGCGATAAATTTTGAAGTTATTCATTCGAGAATGTAAATTCAAAATCCGAGATTTGTGATTCAGTGTAAAGTTGTAATTGTGAATTAGTGATTAGTTGTAATTGCCGCTTGATAGAAGTTGGAGTTTTCTTCATTGCTTAGCAATAAAGTTGAGATTCTAACTCTCTGTCTGTGAGTTTAGACAGCGGTTGCATTTGCTAAGTTAGCGTAACAGAAATTAGATAGCCTGCTATCACTATTATTTGGCAAGATAAGACTGAAAAGATTTAACATGAGATTGAAGTAAGTTTGCAATGTTTTTCATAATTTCAATTTTCTTTCTAAAACTTTATTTTGTGATTTATGCAGTTCTTTAATTCAAGTCTTCATTTGCTTTTAGGTTCACTGTGCAATGTTAATTCGCTTAACGATTAGCTCATCGCGCTGCTGAGTTCAAAAACTTCTATAGTTTTACTTAAAATTTTTGTCTATTTTCGGACTTTCTAAAAAGCTATGCAATGAGTCTCAAAAAAAGAAAATATTCAGAAATCTACTTAAAGTTCGGGTTTGCATTTACGATAAACAATGGTTTGGATATACCAGTATGTGTACTTTGTCAAAAATCATTTGGAAATGATTCGATGAAACCAAGCCTTCTCACTCGGCATTTGGAGAGAGCTCATCCGGAATTCAAAGACAAACAACTTGACTTTTTCAAGCATAGAAAATCAGTGTTTAAGAAACAATGCTTGGATAAAGGTGGCATATTTTTCCAACAAACCAATGCTTCATTAAAGGCACCTTATGAAGTTTCTCCCATGATCGCCAAGCAAAAAAAAGCACATACTATTGGGGAAAATTTGGTCCTACCTGCTGCAAAAGTAATGGTACGTTGTGTCTTTGGAGATGAATCAGTGAAAAACTTAACTCTATCTCCCTGTCTAATAATACAGTCCAACGAAGAATTGAGGAAATGTCAGTGGATATGTTGCAGCCAGTGATTAGTGATATGTGGATTCGCAATTCAACTTGACGAGTCTACAGATATAACAAACTATGCTCAGCTACTATTTTTGTTCGATATGTTAGAAAAGAAGGCGTTAAAGAGGAGTTCTTGATGAATGCGGCATTAGAAGTAACAACTAAAGGAGATGATATTTTTCAAACGGTGAATTCTTTTTTCAAGCAACATGGTTTAAAATGGAAAAATCTAAGGGGCTGCACAACGGGTGGCCCCAGCTATGTTAGGACGAAAGTCTGGTTTTAGAGCTCATATCATGGAAGTAGCTCCTCATGTGAAATTTTTGCACTGCATGATCCACCGGTTACGTGACTTCATTTCTTCCTGTTTGCGCCGACTCAAAATTCCCAAGATCTGGAGAAGAGCGCTTGTGGTCGCGATCCCAAAACCAGAAAAGCCCGTGGGCACCCAAAGAGTTATCGACTGATATCTCTGCTCTGTGTCCCCTACAAAATCCTCGAGAGGCTTATCTACGCCCGCGTTGAACCATTAATCGATCCACTGCTCCCTAAAGAGCAGGCTGGGTTCCGACGCGGGAAGTCAACCGTAGATCAAGTTATTCTGCTAACCCAGAACATCGAGGATTCTTTCGAGGCTAAAAAGAAGGCCGGTGCCGTATTTATCGATCTGACAGCTGCTTATGACACTGTCTGGCACCGTGGCCTTACCTGCAAGCTGCTGAGACTACTTCCGGATAAGCACATGGTCAAAATGATTATGGAGCTTGTCCGAAATCTAAGTTTCACCCTTACCACTGGTGACAGCAAGCAAAGCAGGCTACGCCGTCTTAAAAACAGCGTTCCTCAGGGATCGGTCTTGGCTCAGAGACGGTGACGGCAGCCTTTCACTTAAATAACCGAGAGGTTAAACGTGAGCTAAAGGTCTACAACAATGGTAGACTTTTACCGTTCTGTCCAACCCCTACTTACCTTGGGGTAAAACTGGACAGATCGCTCACGTTTTGTCACCACTTAGTGGCATTGCGCAAAAAACTATCCTCGCGCGTCACACTGCTGAGGCGACTGGTGGGCTCGGGATGGGGTGCTGGTGCTAAAACACTACGCATGGCTACCTTGTCTCTAGTCTACTCAGCAGCTGAGTACTGTGCGCCAGTCTGGTGTCGCAGTGCTCACACTCGACTCATTGACAGTGTCTTGAACGACGCCTTGCGCATAGTTACTGGATGCCTGCGTCCCACTCCAACGGACCACCTACCTGTACTCTCAGGCATCCAGCCAGCTGAGCTTCGCCGAATGGAAGCGACACTCTCCTTGGCTTACCGTGGATCTCTGGACCCCGATCATATCTTGTATGGTCTTTTAAGTGGGTCCTCAGATACTCGCCAAGTGAGACTAAGATCCAGACGCCCGTTTGTGCCAGGTGCGCGGAATCTCTTGGACAACCTTGCCAGACTTGTCATCCGCGCCTTTGAATGGACAAATCACAAATGGAAAACGGAGTATTGTGGAAATGCTTCCAGGCTCCGTGTTTTTTGTGCCCGAGACCGGTGCCAGGCCTGTTGGGATGGGCTTACCTGAGCAGCTTTGGTTAAGCTCAACCGCCTGCGGACTGGTGTTGGGCGATTCTATTCGTCCATGCACAAATGGGGTCTCGCTCCTTCGCCGAATTGCGAGTGTGGCGCCTCAGAGCAAACCGCAGACCATGTTCTAAAAGCGTGCCCTATACATCGGGCACCACATGGAGCACGAGGTCTGACGGTTTTGAATGACGAAACTCGATGCTGGCTTAATGACATCAGTGCCAGCATCTGATCCAGGCAGTGCCGCAGTCTGGGGTAGTAAAAGGATAAACCCTCGGCCCCAGTCCTGTTTGTGTCTGACCTGGAGTGGATACCCTTCAAACGACGACGACGATCCACCGGTTTGCATTGTCATGCAAAGTCCTTCCTGCTGAGTTCTTTGACGTTTTATCACTGGTGATTAAGATGGTCAACAATGTAAAAGGGAGTGCGCTAAACAGCCGGTTGTTTAAAATTCTCTGTGAAGATTTAGGTGCCGATCACAGTGTACTTCTATTTCATAGTAATGTGCGTTGGCTTTCCAGAGGAAATGTTACCAAACGTGTATATGAGCTTCGTAAAGAATTGCTGGGATTTTTTCAACAATTAAACAAATGTGAAACTCTTGTCACTTCCTTGAGGGATGATTTTTTTATTTTGATCCTTGCCTATCTTGTTGATATTTTTGATACTCAGAATATGCTAAACAAAAATCTCCAAGGAAAAGACTTAACAGTCCCTGTAAACATTCATCATCATGGCTTTAGCGCGGCTGGGTTGGGAGAAAGTTGGCAAAATTACCAACATTTAACCAACAACGCCAACTTTCTGCCAATGATTTATTTTTGAGTTCTGGTTTGTTCTATTTGTTGCGTTAAGTACTAAAGTGGAAAAAAAATAAATTTACGCTCAAAAAAGCTTAGTAAAATTCGTGTTCACAGCTGCTGGTAACATGTTGGGCCAATGTTGAAGGCAGCATTGGCTGTCTCCCCTGTGACTAAGTTGGTGATACGCTGGTAAGAAGTTGGCCAAAATTTTTTATTCAAAGACTTTATCAGTTGTTCGTGTTAGATATTAATGCAAGCTTTTTACAAAACAGCGACAATAAGTAATGTACTTATGCTACAGTTCTTTGCTTGATGAAATTTCAATTGCTTTGATTGTTAAGTAATAGAACATTTTCTGATGAGGGATAGCCTATATGTTTTTGTTATGCCTCAACGTTTAAAAAGAATAAAAAAAATGTTAGTCTCTATGGTTTGATAGTTGAAAAAAAATTCGAACAGTTTTTGGATGACAGTAAAAAGTCGGAAAAACTGCCAAGTATTTGCCAACTCTGCCAACAAAATGCCAATGTAACTTTGTTCTCCTTTGTTCAAGTCTATATGAATCAATTTTATTTGAGCGGCATGAGCCGGTGCGTGTTGCACAATGCTCCATTTGATATGCGTACAATTTTATTTGAAATAGTTAAAATTTTTATTAATAATTAGTTTTTTAAGCGTTTCTATTTGCTGAATTAAAAATAGTTCTTAATTAATTACTTATGCTGGCATGAGCGTCTGCTGGGGGGCAAAGCGGGCATATGCTCCCTGGAAATTGACTTTTTATGAAAAAATGCTTTAATTTCGCTTTATAAACTGCATTTTCGCATAATTCTGCCCCTCCCAGAAGTTTTACCCCCCCTGGAAATTGGTTTACGGGACGCCCATGTATGCTGGCTTCATCACCAACGTCAATCGTCACTTAAACAATGTCAATCAACATGCAATCAACGCACTCGAAAGCATGAAAAACGAGGACGAATATAGCAACCAGGGAGTTGAACCGAACCCAAACCGGAGTTTTATAAACCGGTTTTACACCATTTTTTCCGAACCTTAACCGAACCCGAACCGAAATTTTAAAAATCAAAAAGAGCGAACCGGAACTGAACCGAATAATTTAAATAATCGCGAACCCGAATCAGTTGAAAAAACCGGTTCGCTCCGTGACGTCACCGGGACCGCGGGCCGCATGCGGGGTAAAAACCTTTTTTTTTTTGGAAAACCCTATGATTTTGAAAATAGGAATTTCGGAGACCGATTCCAAGTGAATACTTTTTTTTTGAAGAATATTTTCCTAATGATGCTGCGAACCCGAACAGGAACTTTATAAACCGGTTTTGAGGTAATTTTTACAGGAGCGAACCTAAACCGGAGCGTTTCAATTGATCTGAACCCTAACCGGAACTGAACCAAAATTTGAAACAGCTGTTGAACCCGAACCGAACCTGAACCGGTAAAATAAAACGGTTTGACTCCCTGATAGCAACTACATTGCTAATAAAACCACAAATAAAAGATTCCAATGCAGTGTCATTCATATATATATATATATATATATATATATATAACTGGAGACAGTACTGTTTCGACCTTTCGGGTCTCATCAGTCCAGTGAAGTTATGCTGAGAAAGAACAAGGCACACCAATTTGTACCTTGTGGCTAATCTTTTACTTGTGGTTTTTAAGCCACAAGTAAAATCAAAGCCCAGTGATGCCAAGAGTGCTCAAATCATATAAAATGATGAGCAATGCATAGCGCAACAGCATCACTGTCTTCTCAGCCAGAGTGCTCAACCTGCAAGAGCAGGGAGCATAAGTAACTGGAGACAGTACTGTTTCGACCTTTTTCGATATATTTTTTCGACCTGTTTCGATATATATATATATATATATATACGAATGTTAACTAACATCATTCGGGAGACGATTCCAAACTAAGTCATCGTGAAATTCAAAACATTTCTTGAAAAAAATTTCCCAGATAACACAGACTAAACTATTCACGTTAATCTTTTGTTCATATTTCGTTTCCTCTACCTCAAAATATAGCATTTAAGTCTATCACTTTATATTAGTTTTTCTTTCTTTTCTTTACATTCGCATTCCGTTATAAAATCATCGTAATGTCCAATCCATAACCAATGGTACATAAAAAATTCTTGTCATATTCTTAAAAATATGTGTTTTTTTTAATTTGATTTTTGTGTGTGTTTATAACTATTATTAAAATTTTTATACAAAAAAAAAAAAAAATCAAAACTGTTATTTTTATCTACCACCAAATTTGCCGCCCTTTTTTCTTTAAAATAATTTCTGTTTTTTTTTTGTTTGATGCCATCATACCACCCAAAGCTATAGTCATTTCATATCCTTTTATTGGACTATTTTACTCGAAATGTGCATATAGAATTAAAATGTACCTCACAAACATCCATTATTAACTGACAAAATCTTAACAATCGTGTTTTTTTCTCTATTTTGTGTGTTTATAAATATTAATAAATATTATTTTAAAAAAAAATCAACTGCCAGACGCGTTCAATCGTTTATAAACAACGTAACAAGGAGCCGTCACGTGACCAGCACGAAGCCAAGTGGAACCTTCCAACGGTTTGTCAGTTAAGTTCGCTACAGTCGTAATGATGTATGTTGGTACAATTGTACGAAATAGTAGAATCCACCTCACAGAACTCTGGGCCAATGTTTCTTAAGTTGGCAGTTAGCGTTTTGCCAACGTTGGTAAGATTGCTGAAGTAGTTGGGCAGCTGCAGTAGCATGCGCTGGTAATTCATAGATAGCCAACTCTCTACAGCGTCTGGAATTTCAGTGTTGGCTAAACGCTGGCAAAGCGCAGTTTATCAGTGTTGGCGGAAAATGTAATTTTGGTGCACTCGACTCTGGGCCAACATTGGGCGCCATCATCTTGCCAACATTTCTGCTGCTGGAAAACTGCCTTTCGCCAACGTTGGCTAGATGAAAAATGTTTACAGGGGTGTGTGAATTCATAGCTAAAGTCAAAGCATTTCTGGCCAAACTTCGGTTGTGGAGGGGAAATATTTGCTCTGGCACCTTTTCCATGCTTAGTACAGTAACAGAATTTCTGTGTCAAAATCCACAAATTGAGACCACAAGGTTCTCGGAATTGGTCACTGAACATCTCATGAAGTTACAAAAGGAAATTGACGGCTATTTTCCAAGTCTTGGTAAGACGAAGTTGCATATCTTAGGAATCCTTTCACCGCGAGCGCTCAGACACTGCAGGCTGGGACAGGTATGCAAGAGGAACTGATTGAACTTCAACATGATGGGTTTGCACGCGATGTGTACTCTGAAAAAATTTTGGGAGATTTTTGGTTTACGATTTGCAAGTTGTACAAAAGGGATTGTTATTCAGTGTTGTAAAGACTCGAGTCCAATTTTTGAGGACTCGGACTCGTGCATCAAGAACTTGGACTCGAACTCGGACTCGTAGATTTTTTTTTTGTTGGAACTCGGACTCGGACTCGTCGCCAAGAACTCGCACTCGGACTCGGACTCGCAAAAAAAACAGCGTTTACGGAGTAGAACAAATATTTTTTGTAATTTCTAATTTTACTCAAAAATTGCGAAAAGAAAAGCAGCCAGACATTTGATTGCCAGTTGCCAAATTGTTAAACTTCTTGGCAAACATAAGGCAGACGGATTACTGCTGCAACAACCAGATTTTTCAGTGAGAAACAGCTGTCTGCAAAACTTCTTTGCGATCAGTAAACGAAATCTTAGTTGATTAGAATAGATTTTACGGACAAATCTGTAGTTTGCAAATGAAAAAGATTTTAGGGTGAAACTTAATCATCTATAAAAAAAAAAGTCTTCACTTAAAATTTGTCTTCAGGCGGTTCACTGCTGGGCTTTTAAAAGCTTTTTAGTTGACAATTGAAATTCTGTTTTCGCATCAAAGCGCAGCCGTATATAAACGGACTTGCGCATTTGCTTGGGTATTGTGACGTCACAGAAGGTTTTTTGGAAATTTTAGTAAATAAAATCAAGCCGTGTACGTTATTGATTGGCATTCCAGAATTCCAGCGGACGCGTAAGGATTGACCCATAAAAACAAAAATACAGTAGAAACTGGGTATCACGACACCGGCTATAACGACAATTCGCTTTTACAACGCATTTTTTTGTTCCCGGCAGAATTCCTATCTTTTATATACATTTGACTTCGGGTTTAGCGACACCCGCTTTTACGACAATTCACTTTTAACAATGCCACTTCTTCATCCCCGCGAGCAAAATTATCTTATTTTGCGACAGTTATGCCTTTTGTTTAAATGCGTGACGGGAATTAGCAGCTCCAATCTCCATTTAGGTGTCAAGCGTCTGCATCTAAAACAAAAGCGATGGGGTGACAGCGCGTATACAAGACCATTGTTGACCTAATAAAAAGTCCGACTTTGCTCTACTGTGTACTGTATTTAAACAAAAAAGTACAATACCGAATATACAGTAGCAGAAAGATGTCTAACAAAAAAACATTATTACCGTTATGGAAAAAATATGACATCGTTAATGAGGTGAACAGGAGAAATGATACGCCAGTATCAATGCTTGCTAAGTGTTACGTAATGCAAATCGCTTCTTTGTGAATTTTTGTGACTTATTTGAAAATTAAATTAATTTTTTGTGACCTATTAAGGCCCGTTTCCACTACGAGCGTGGAAAAGAGTATTCGTTGTTTCTTTTATTGATCTTTCCGCGCTTAAAATTGAAGCGAGCGCTAACCAAAGCAAAAAATCAATAAAACAAACAAAGAATCATTTTTTCCACGCTTGTACTGGAAACGGGCCGATATAATTGACGCCTTTAACAGATCAATCAATTTAGAGATTTTAAATTAACTGGATCTTTAAAATAACCGAAATGCATCGTCCTAATTACTTAATCCCAATGTGACCTCGTTTTGGCAATAACCTGTATAAGAGCATAAAATCGAGTTTTATTGTTAATTTGTCGTCTGAGCCACGTGGCCCAATTCGGATTTATTATAAATAGAGTGAGAGATCGCTCTTATGAGAGAGTAGCTAGAGTTTGGCTCGGGAAGCGGTGACGTTGTATTAATTGTGTTAAGTGGCTGCGTGTTTGAAACCGCAGATAAAGAATAAATTTCTTTCTCTCGTGCAACTATAATTCTCTGTATCGAACGTCATAGAGTTACGCATATTTAAGCAGATGAAGCAGAATTGAAACCGAACTGAGTTATAAAGGGGAAAGCAGAGTTCTCATTGGCTGAAAGAAGTTAACCAATGAGAGAAAAGATTAAGAAATTTTCAAAGAGTAGACGAATTCTTTTTGCTTACACAGAAGTTTCAATTCTGCTTCATTTTGACGATTTCCCCTGAAGAGTGTCAGATGAAAAGCTTTGGGAAAAAAAATCTTTTACTTCACGCAATCTTCAAATTCTGTACCACCAAACATCTATTAAAAATTGAATTTATAAGTAGTGTTTCTACCTCTAAGGAACTTGAAATTTCAAGAACATCCTTAATTACAATTTTGAAGAATAAAGAAAAGATAATCGAAGACTTTGAGGCAGGTTACAGCAGCAAAACGAAACGGAAGCGTAAGCATAATTTCGAAGCGGTGGCTGAGCCTTTGATGAAATGGTTTCGTCAAGCAAGAAACGAAAAAATTCCATTCAGGGGGAAATGTTGCTGTTGAAAGCTCAAAGATTATACTAAAAGCTTTTACAACATAGGCCTAAGCTATAAACTACTAAGATCGCGAATTGCTGATTTGACATTCAAATTTTTTTTCAAAAATGCAAAATTTAGACTTGCGGACTCGGACTCGCACTCGGACTTGTAGATTTTTTTTTGAACTCGGACTCGTACTCGGACTCGTGCATTAAGAACTCGGACTCGAACTCGGACTCGTAGAAATATTTTTTGCTGAACTCGGACTCGTACTCGGACTCGTAAGTTAGGGACTCGCACTCGGACTCGGACTCGTAATAAAGGCAAAGTTTACAACACTGTTGTTATTTCCATCTGCATCTGCTATTCAAGCATTGTTGTTGTTTCCATCAACATGGTTGTGTGAATTGACATTTTCAGTGATGTTTGGAATCAAATCAAAGTACCGATCACAGCTCAAAACACCTGAACATGATCTTCGTTGTGCTGTTGCTAATGTTTCACCGCGTATTAATGAGCTTGTTGCTAAAAAGCAGGTTCATCCATCACATTAGCTAGGACTGCTGGGCTTATTCAGCCGATATATTGTTAGTTTGATTGTAGTGTTTGTTTAAGCTTAGATTACATTGTTATGAATAACTTTGTGTGCTTTGATTAGTACTAATCACACAGCTTTTTCGTTTTAAACTAAAATAATCAATTTTAAAGATTTAGCAAATTTAGAGGGAATGTAATGGGTTGCCTAGCTGTAGAAAATAAGTTGTGCGTTAGAGCAAGTTAAGCTTTGCAGCTAAAAATATGAGAAAATTTCGGGGGTACACGAGCGAATCTATAATTGTCCAAAGGGTACCCATGAACAGAAAGTTTTCGAAATCCTGTGCTAGAATCACAGTGATTGTCAAAAGGGTGATTTGAGGTTAGTTTCACTTAAAAAAATCGCTTACGCTTGAAGAGACAGTTTTTTTTTTTGCTAGAATCGCAGTGGTGTTTGCAAAGTGCAGATTTAGCTACTGATAGCAGAATAAAAATGAGTAGTTTTATTTTTCAGAATTTTACCAGCAGTTAATTCAATTTTTTAAACGGAAATTAACCTGTAAAAAAAAAAAGTTAAAAATATGAGTCATAACGTATTGCTTTCGTATTTTTTTACACCTTGAATTGCAGAAGAATTATGGGCAAGAAGGTTACATGATTCCAATCTTTTTCAGTAAAAAAAACAACTTTAAGTCGAATAAACTGTATAACAATATACTGTTTATTAACTAATTACTTTGTGAAATATTGGTTTAATGCAACAGCAAGATAAGAATTGCTTAAAACTACACTAAAAAAAAGAAAAAAAAGTTTTAAAAATATGTATATATATGATTTAGGCTATTTGATATTAAATTATACTGTCTACTCATCTAATTAAGGTTGTAATAATTTTTTGACAGGTAGATTTTAAAAAATTATACTGGTTTTGCTTCCATTTTCCTGAGCATCTAATTTAGTTTTTCAATCTGTGGTCAACGTCCCAAGTTATTTATGATTTATTCAAATTTAGATTAGTGATGCGACGGTCAAGAAAAGTTTACCTGATTGGTGGAATTATTATTTGGTTTATAGCTTTGATTATTATTTTTAACAAACAGATTTCATTGTAAGTATGCTTTGACAAAGAACTTTTTTTACAATATCAATAAAGCTAAAACAGCAATACAAAACATTTTGCTCTTGTTTACTATTATTAAGCTTTTAAATTCTGCAAAATCCCTTAAGCCTGCAATGTTAGTAACAGCAAACAGTGAAAAAGAACCAAAATTTTAAAAACTGTATAAAAATTTGAACAATAGCAAAAAACAAAGAATATCCTGGGTTATTTAAACATAACTTATTTCTTTTATCATTTAAGATTAAATTATTTGGTGCCAACTAATTGTACCAATAAAAAATAGGTAAATCTTGCTAAAAGTATATAAGATAATATAACTTACTAAAACAGCAACATCAAACATTCATTGTATTTTCAATTCTATTCAATTTACCTTTACGTTTATTTTTCTGACTTCAGGAAAGCAGCAAAGGTGCTTTACATAAGGCAACTGTCAAGCAATTATTACAATTTGCTTCAGGAGAGCTGTGTTATTACTGTTACTGTTTGGTTGAAATATAGTATTTTGGTTTTTTAGTTTTATAGAAATATGACTAAAATTTAGAACTGCTTGCTAAGACACATAGCAGGAAACAATGCCAAAAAGTGTTTTTCCTGAGGATGCTATAAATTGCAAGTAGGTTTTGAATTGAGATCATGCCAATCACAATCATGGTGCTCTTAACCACTTGAACATGCTGTCAACATTTTCATTTGCTAAATAATGTAAAAAGAAAAAGAAAACAAATAAAAATTTAACAATGTCATCACAACTTTGTGCTTTTATCAAAAGTTGAAATATAAATTATGTGATACAGTATATTATACAAATAATAGGCACATGGTAAAAGTATTTTGAAGCTTATGTCAAAGTTTTGGTCATGTCATTTAACACTGAATTCATTGTGATAAAAAACAATTTGGAACTTTTTTATAAAAAAGACTATATAAAAATGTACTGCTTTAATTAAAGAGCTAAAATAACTAAAAATCTAAATCCATGATAAATTGTCACTAGTTTTTTTAATTATTTTCTGTTCCTATTTGCAAAAATTATTTTTAATTATTTCAGAGAAACTAATGATGGTGATCATGTTAGAATTGAAAGAGCATTAAACGAAATAAGTGAACTTCGGAAGCAAAACCAGGAACTTCATGACATTATTAGCACTGTCAGGTATGTTTTTTTAATGGCACAAATTGTAAATGTAAACTTATTTAAGTTGTGTAAAATCAAACTTTTGGTAGTTTTTAAATAAATATTGTTGTTACTAGTTAATAAATGTAGTTTTTGAAATTTTGTTTTCCATATTGTATGCATTGCACATCAGACCATATTTGTGTTAGAATTTAAAGCTGTATTTTGCTTGATAATTAGAAGTAGGATAACTTTGTATATTGTGTTCTACCAGTTGATTTGATTCAAAGTGCAACATTTAAAATAAATTGTAAAAATTTAAGTCTTTGTTAGTCATACTGCTAAGCCAATTTACTGCTTATTTGTTTTTCGCAAATTAGCTAATTGTAAAAGTAAATATAAAAAGATGGAATAGTTACGTTGCAAAAGAATTTGTGTTTAAGTTATTTCAAAATTTTTTTACAGCTTCAACAGTTTGTAAAGTGTAATAAACTTCATAGAAAAATTTTTTAAATCAATTGTCTGATTCGTTTACGTTGATTACAAATTTTAAAATAGACATAAATCGTCGTTTTTATTTACTGTGATATAAATCAATTAAAAATTCATTTCTATACAAATTAAAACTTGTTAAAAATTATTACAATTCTTTGTGATATGATTTTTAAAATTATTAATTACTAAATGCTACAAGAAAAAAGTCAAACTAAAAACAGAAGATTTGTCTTAGCTGATACTATCATTTTACAAAGCATTGGTTGATAATTGTTATTAAGTTAAATATTTTTTTTTCTGTTGATTTAAACATGCCAATATTTGGTTTACAGTGCCATATAAATGTTTATAGGCCTCTAAATTAAAAAAATGGTTTATATTCAGGAAACTACAGTTTGGAAATATGTCACATGAGAAAACCAATGTAAAAAATTTAAGACTTCAACTTGCTGCTTGTAAAAGAAATAATGGTTGCAAGAATAAGCCTTGTGAAGGTAAAATTACGTAGAAATAAAATTTAGCATTATTTAGCTTATACAAGGGCTGTTTGAAAAGTAATGGGATTGTGCAAATAATTAATTTCAAATGCCACATAAAAATTACAACTTGTCTTCTTTGAAGTAATCTTATTGAATCCGGATGCACTTTTCCATTCTCTTCTGCCATGCTTCTAAGTACTCCAGGAAAGATTCCACTAGAATTGCTCAGAGCTCCTTCATTATGGATAAAAAAAAAAAAAAAAATATGGATGTTGTAATGGCTATTGAGTCTTTAAAACGAGATATTTTAATGACTCCCTTGAACTTAGAAAACAGGAAAAAATTACAGAAAACCAGATTCGGTGAGTAGAGTGGTTGCTCCAGCACAGTAATGTTATTTTCTGCAAGAAATTGCCATATGCTCAAGGCATTGTGAGCAGGAACATTGTCATAATGAAGCAGCCATGACTTCATCTTTCACAATTCTCTTATTCTCCCATACTGAATGCATCAAGTGTCACAGGATGTCTTTGTAGACGTTCTGGTTAATGGTTTGGCCCTGTGGCAAGAATTCGAAGTGAACAATTCCATGAACATCAAAGAAAACAATCAGCATCACCTTAATTTTTGACTTGAACACCCTCACTTTTTTGGGTCTTGGTGACAATGCACTCTTCCATTCAAGGCTCTAGCATTTGGTTAGTGGATTGTACTCAAATATTCATGACTCATCACCAGTAACAACACTACTCAGCAGATCTGGTTCAGTGTCAAGTCATTTCAAGATGTCTTGACACACTTGAACATGTTGTTCCTTTTGCCCATCATTTAGCAACCTTTGTATCATTTTTGCACAGATCTCCCTCATCCCAGATCTTCTGTGATGGTCCTCCACACTCTCTCACTGTTCATGCTCAACTCATCTGCTATCTTTCTAACAGTAAGGCAATGGTCACTGCACACTTTTTCTCTTAACACATTCAACATTTCAGTTCGTTCTGCTTGTTGGCCTTCTGCTCTTAGGATCATCTTCCACATCCTCTCTTCCCTCTTTAAACCTCTTGTGCCACTCAAGCATTCGAGTTCTTGACATTGCGGCATTTCCATAGACTTCTTAGAGCAACTTGAATGTTTTAGTTGGAATTTTTTCAAACCTAATGAGAAACTTTAATTTGATTTGTTGTTCAAAACTCATCATTTGTTAACCAAAGAAAAAAAAGCCAAAAATCTTAATTTATTAAATTGTCCCAAAATGAACTATAGTTAAACACCTTTAATAAAAAGCCTGCAAAAAAGCATATGGTTACACAAAATGCTGAAACTGCATTTTTACAACCATAAGACATTGCACCATCTTAAAAAATAAAGCTTTTATCACTGTTGTAAACGTTGCTTGTGCAAAGCATACAGTCTTGATACTTTTCAAACACGCCTTGTATTTAAGCAGCTCTAGTCAGAATAATAAATTATCTTAAGTTACCATTGTATGCATTATTAATAATGCAGAATTTAATTTGACAAAAATTAAGTTTATCTCTAAGCTTTCCTTGCAACCCTCATTAGAAAAAATGTTGAAATAAAAAAATATATTTGATTATTTTGTTGAAATAATGTTAAATAAAACTTGTATAGTGTCAGATTACTTTTAATTGAAGACAAAGGCTTGTGCTCTATCTAACTTTTGCTGCAAATGTTACATTTCACTAACTTAAGTTCTGCTGTGCAACATATTGTGTTGTGCACTATTAATTCTACTATTAAGTACAATTTATATTATTTTAAGATAATTAAAAAATCTTATTCTAATTTAGAACAAAAATTCATGAAACACTGTTTATTAAAAATAATTTTTACCCTAATTGTAACACACTGTTTATTAAAAATATGAAACACTATTTATTAAAAATAATTTTGACTTGAATTGGTATCAATTGTTTACAAATGAATTGTTGCTTCTTTTGAAAATATTTTAATGTACAACTTTATTAAAAGTTTGCTCATGGTTTTGCATTTTCTAATTTCTTAATTTTATGGTGTTTTTCCACTAAAACTCTCTAGTGTAAAACCCATAGAAATGATTTCAACTAAAATTTGTTGAACTGCTTTGAAATGGTATGCCACAGCAAACTAGTGCACTGCAAAAAATTTTTGAAAACATTAGTCCAGTTTTCAGCAGCTGGTGTACTGCAAAAATATAGCGATATCTGTGTTTTATGAAAATATCATAAAGTAGTAACAAACCAAAGGTCATCACTTCAATCCATTTACCAGCTTTGGTTGCAGCTAATTTAGAAATCAAAGTATTGATCTTTTGTTTTATCTTCAAGAAAACTTGAGGTTTCAAATTCAGTTTTCAGGATGGTGAAATCAAAAGTAGTAGAAATTAAAGTGAAAAAAAATAGTATGCTCCAAAATAGTATTTTACAGGAAACAATTTGATTAGACAATTTTAGTGTTGAGAATTTTGTAGTTATAGTAGAGATGCTTACAATTATAACCAACTTGTAACATTTGAGTAACATTACATTGTCACACTAGAGCAGAGATATGTTTATGTGATATGAAAGGAGCTATTGTCAAGAAGCATTAAATTAAAATGTCAGCACTATTAGTTGCAACTTAACAACCATATAGTTTTAAACAATACAGGTAAAAAGTTTTGCACCAAAAAAATCTCAAACATGTTAATTGGCCATGGTTTAAACCAGTGGTTCCCAACGCATGGGTTGCGACCCAAAGTTGGGGCGCCTTAAAATTTTTCTGGGTTGCTTGTTTTTCTAATTTTAGTGCTTGTTTTTCCTTTAGTTTTGCAAAAAATCTTCAAAAAATTAAATTCAACTTTTACAGTAGTTTATTGATATGATATATACAGCAAATCAAAGGGATCATAAAAAAAAGTTCATGATGTAAACAAGTTATGAATCGTCAGTTGATGCATATTTCAGTCTGGAACACTAGCACTAATGATAGTAGTCTTTACTTTAGCTGATAAGTGTACAAGCCTTAAGTTACGTAATAATGGCTTAGGAAGGTGCTATGTTTGCACCAAAAAGCTAAGTTTGCATTTCTTGTTCAGATTTAAGTTGCGAATCGGGAGATTACTGTAATGATAGTATAAATGTTTTATGGTATGATACAAAACACTACTAGTTGTTTTTTTGGTCTTGCATGGTCTTGCTTAAGTCAATATCATATGATCAAGTGTAACAAAGTTCAAAAGCAAATAAAATCTTCAGTGGAAAATGTGCGTTTGCAAGTTTTATTATAGTTTTATTATAGTGGTTTTATTAACAACGAAGCTGCAATGCTTTTTCGTGCCAAAAGCAATCATCTATTGGCCAAATAAACGCTGTCACCTTTCGCTCAACCTTTGCTTTTTCGTTCGACTAAGAACTCCTGCAGTAAAAAGTTTAAAAGTGTGTGACTGCAGGGACGAAAGAGCAATTTCATACTACGTTAATAAGATAGTGAAGCTACAGTAAGACAGGTAATGAAATTTAAGTCGAGCGCATTTCTGGCTAGGGGGTTTCGGCATAAAAACTTCCATCGTGCGAATATGTTCGATTTTATGGGATTATAAATTTAAATTAGGGAAAACATTTTTAATTTAAAGTAGACTAAGCTAGAATTACTTTTTATTTCACAGTTTTAGAATGGCAAAATGATCATATAGTGAGGCATTTTTGAAACTTGGTTTTACTGAATTGAATGGTAAGCCAAAATGTGTAGTATGTCTAAAAGTTCTCTCAACAGAATCAATGAAAAAAAACAAACTTCAACGCCATTTAGAAACGAATTATCCAAATTTTATCAATAGGCCTGTTTAATTTTTTGAATGCAAGTTGAAATCAATTCAAGGACAGAGGAGCCTATTATGGCGTCGTTTACAATAATTAGCTACTCTTTGTATGCTGCTTCCTACCAGATAGCAAAGCAAAAAAAAGCTCATACAATTGTTGAGGATTTGTTAATGCCAGTTATGAAAGAAGTAGTTAAAATAATGATTGGTGAGAAAGAATGTAAAAAATTGGATGCAGTATCTTTGTCAAACAACACAGTGAAAAGACGCATTGCGGACATGTCTAATAATGTTCTCCAAAAGATTGTACATCATTCAAGTAAAGAAATCTCCTCTTTATTTGATTCAATTGGACGAGTCCATAGATATAGCAGGCCTTACACAGCTTTCTGTGTTCATTTGCTACATCAACAATGCAACTATACCAGAGGATTTCTTATTTTGCAAAGCCTTGAAATTGCATACAAAAGGTGAGAGTATTTTTCAATGCCTCAACAGTTTCTTTTCAGAGTATTCGATTTCATAGGATAATTGTGCTGGAATTTGCACCGATGGTGCAGCAGCATGTACTAGCTTCAGATCGAGAGCAGTAAACGAATCCAAGAAAAGGCACCAAATGCTTAATGGACCCATTGTTTTCTCCACAGAGTGGCCCTTGCAGCAAAAAAATATCTCCAGAACTGCACAAAATATTTAATTTTGTTGTAAAATGCATCAATTTGATTAAGGCAATGCCACTAGATCAGTGTTTATTTTCGTCTCTCTGTGCCGACATGGATGCTGATCATAAGGCATTACTGCTGCACACAGAAGTAGGTGGCTCTTGTGGGGTCATGTTCTGAAGTGAGTTTTTGAGTTTCGAGAACAAATCACTTTCTTTCTTAGGCAACAGAATTTTGGGGTACTAGCTGAAAAGTTTAGACAAGAAGAATTCATTGCAAAAACTGCTTATCTCACTGACATATTTGACTCTTTGAACAGTTTAAATCTATCTATGCAAGGTGCTGGTTTTACAGTTATTGAAAAACCTGCCAAAGTTGCTGCTTACCACAAAAAGCTTGATTTGTAGAAAAGCTATGCAACTCGAGGTGAATAAGATATGTTCCCTGAACTAAAACACTATTTATATGACAAAGACGCTAATATTAAGCATACCATAATCGGACACCTAGAAATGCTTGCCCAAAAGTTTGAGAATTATTACGGTGAAGTTCTAATGCCAAGTGATAAAGACAATTGGAAACTTGATCCATTTGCAGGAACAGATTTGCCTCATCTGCCTCTCCATGTTACAGAAGAGTTTATGGACACGACAAAAGAAGTAACAAATTGTATTTCTTTTGCGTCTTCAAAAGAACAATACCCAAAAGATTCTGCAAATATCCACTTTTGGGCTTCCATGAATCTCAGTGTATCCAACAGTTTCGAAATTTGTGACAAGAAAATTGATTCTGTTTGTGACAACTTGGCTTTGCGAAACTGCATTTAGTGCACAATGTGTATTGAAAACAAAACATCAAAATCGGTTGGATGTTGAAGCTGACCTGCGGCTGTACAAGTCCTGATTTCAAAAACTCGCTGAAGCCAAGCAGGCGCAACTTTCTCATTGGGCTAGTGAAAACTGTTGCATTAAATTAGCAATGTAATTTTGTGATCTTCACTGCATTACTTTTAAGTCACAAGATTCCTGAAATTGTTTTGTTTCTAAAAATTGGGTCGCCATAAAAAAAGGTTGGGAACCACTGGTTTAAAACAACTAAAGCACATAAAAAAAGCATGAAATGAAAATTTTTGTCTTGACTTTAAGAACAAACATGTACATAAAATAAAAAAATAAAATTTGCTATTGAATGTATTTTTAATGGATGACGCTGCCAAACCACTCCCTGCTGAAAGTGTCCTGCCAAGAATCTTGCTTTGATCATTGCAGTTCATGCACACACTCACTTCTCATCATGGTATTGTGCTTGCTGAAGGCTAAAAGAAAAATTGATCAAAGACATTCTAACTCCAATCACATATTGCATTTAAATTTAACATATATTGTCACTATATCACAAAACAATCTATGCTGCTTAACAACACTTAGTGTTTGTTTGTAGATGTTCAACTGTTCACCCACCATAAAGCTTAAATATCAGGTTAACATGCTATTGTACAGTATATCAAGTTCATTTTAACAAAGATGAAAATTGATAATATGCTTGTGTACAAAGCTCAAATAATTTTTTGGGTGGTTCATGAATATTCTAATGATTTTTTACAAATTTGTTTGAACAAATATTCTGTTTTTAACAAAACAAAGAGTAGATTTTTATATATACAGTAGAATTTGGCTAATTCATTACCTCAAGTTTATCTCAAGACGTTGCTTGTACAAAAGTGACAATTTAGGCAAAGTGATGAATTATCCAATAGATAAAAGCATCATAGCAGCTTGTATACTTTATCATATGCAGTAACTTGACATTGCTGTACTGTACTTTTAATGTAACTTTGCTAGTGGCAACAATCCTTAAACAAACTGTGGAAAGTGCTACTCTCAATAAAAATTTTAATTGGGACAACTTTTATATACTGTAACCTCATAATGGATATAATAGCCTGTCGAATTAGGGCTGTGTGCTTGATTTGTGTCTTTTCTTTAATGTATAGAAATTGCTTAGGTGATAACTAGACATTTTCAAGATAAATATATAACAAAACTTTTTTTTCCTTAAAATTAAACTCTTTAATTGCTTTATCTAGACTCTTCAATTTAATCTAACACCTTTTAAATCTTTAACAAACTTTAAGACTGTTCTCAAAGGGCTAGTTCTCCCAATGAGATGTCGGGTATAAATTCTTTGTTTAAATTCCCACTGTTTAAATTACCACACTGAATTAGACAAACTGAAATGTACATAAAAGATAGGAATTCTGCCAGGACTGACATAAATGTGATGAATTGACTGAATTGATAAATTAAGCAATATTGAATTAGACAGGTTCTACTGTATAGTTGATTTTTTTATGAGTCCACATTTCAATTTAGTAAATTTTGTAAGATTAGACCACTTGTGAAAGTCAACAAAAATGTTAGAAAAACAATTTAAAAAATTTTGATTTTAAATGAGAGATACTAAAAAGCATCTTTTTTGGCATGCTTGAGTGTTTTACCTAATTTTGGTAGGTGTGCTGCTACAAAGAAGGTAAAAAGCACAAAGCAGATGAAAAAATCTCTTTAAAATAAGAGTCTGTTTGAATTGTTCTTTGTTAGGTCGACTTACCAGATGTTGATCAACAAAATGTAAACGACATGTATGAATAATATGGAGCCAAAACTAAAGCTAGGTTTGAAAATTTTTTCTTGTCAAGAGCTCTTTATTATGACTTTAAACCCTGATTTAAACATCCAGCTTATAATTATACTTTTACATTTTAGCAAGTTCTGCAATCAATTTAATTTTTTATTATTATAGATATTAATATAGCATTTTTGAAAAAGTTTATGTAAAACAACCACTGTCATTTTTTGTTGTTGTTTCAGTAATTATAACATTTTTAAAAATAAAAATACAGCATGAGCAGTTTGTTCTATTTATTTGCTTCTTTTTCATACTTTTTATATTTCATTAATGGTGTGACCAAAAGGTAATTTCTTCCTGATTGTAACCCTTTACTTTGTGCATGAGAGCCAAGCATGTTCTCTACTTCACTGCTTTTTGACCTTTTTGCAATGGTATTTACTTTGGATTAAACTGAAAAAACCTGTGCACCCTAGTTATGAATTTTGCTTTAATGTCTTTAAAAAAATGTATAATAAAAGTGAAGATTTTTTTGTCTTTATTTGTTGTTTTCTTTTAATAAACGTATAATTGAAAAAACATTGATTGAAAAACGATTAAAGTGCAAAAAAATGGTTTTTACCTGAAATATACAGTTTTTGTTATTGTAACAAAAGATAAAATATTTAAAAAATATTCGGCATTTTAATTGTCAAATAATCTAGGGAAAGTCCTTAATGATCCTGTACATGTCATGAAGATGATACACTCTTTAAAAAAATTCTGGTACACACAGTTGAAAAGCACAGCTCTACTTGGTCCACAGACAAGGCTGGTGTTTCATTAGTTGTTAAATAATTTTTTAATATCGCTTTAAACAAAGTCGATTATAAAGCGATATTAAAATTCTGTACCACAAAAAAGCTCTTTTAAGTAATTTTTGTGCGAGCAACCAAATTCAAATTGAATAACCAATAAAATGCTCCAAATGTCATCTTATTTTGATAAATTCCCAGTTTATTGAAAAAAATCCACCTCACACTGTTTTTTTAGTTTTAACTTGGTTACGATATTTATTGTCTTCTATCAAACTATTACTTGTTTATTCACTTTACGCTTTATATTGACAAACTTTTTTTTTCTAGAATTATCAAAAGAGCACGAAGTTTTAGTAAGAAGAAGTAAAAACAATGCTATAGAATTGCAGTATGCTTTTGAGCGTTCACTTGAGGAATTTAAAAATAATCCTACTGATCTGGATAAAATAATCAATCTTGTTAAATCACGTTATACTACTCAGTTGCAGTGAGTATTGGTGATTAAATAAAGCTTAAATGGCTTTTGGTAATTATAAATTGTTTGATTAACTGTACTTTGTAATGTCAAATTTTAAATTTGGTGCAGTTATTTAGTGTAGTTGCCAGAAATAATTGATACGTTCAACACAAGTCAGTTGTTTAGCAGACCAAAAATAAATGCACTTTTAATTTCATGGTAATTAAGAGGTTACATTGTTAGTAATTGACTTTTTCTATAGCCATAGTGTCAGTTTTCATATGACGTGGCTCAGTTATTTGTTTGAATTGTTTGTAACATTAAACGTTGATTGTACCTGTCGCGGAAAAAAATTGACATGATAAATGCAATTTGCTGTCAAATTTCATTTTGTGTAAGCTTAGTTCTAACAAAAACTATGAAATACTAGTCGTTTAATTTAATAGTTTGGGATTTTGTCGCCTAAAATCTGCGGTTTTACTGCAGAGCAAATTAAATTTTAATTGGTTTATTTTAGTAATAAGTCATTCGACACTTACATGTAAGGAAGAAATTTATTCAAGACATTGGTATAACAAAAAATAAGTTTTCGTTTGGCTTTTTGAATTCCTTTGTATTAACAAGAAACGGCTTGTAATACTGATTTTTTTTTACACCGAAAAAACATTTCTAATCGAGAACCAATATTTTTTTTCTTTTTCATCGAAATGGCATAACTTTATACCGATAGTAAACCATGGACTTCTAAATAGAGGTATCTTTAAAATGTACAGGTTGGCGTGGTTGACTTGGTTGGCGTGGTTGACTTGGTCGGCGTGGTCGAGCCAATTGTATTTGTAGGCCTAATCTAAATTAATGTTTAAAGCAGAAATAATAAGTTTTTCAGTTTTGAAAAAACTTATCAACTTAGTAAGCTTTCCCGAACTAGTTAATCTAGCCAACCTTAGCCCAATCCCACATATCAAAGCAAGTCAACTTCACCAACCTCCTCCACGCATACCTTGGCAAATAATTATGCTTTTTATATTTATTTACGTTGCAAAAACAGTCAGTTTCAACAAAATTTAAATATTTTATGTAGCCAAACCAGCCAATTTCTCAAAACTGAATGATTGCTTTACTTATTTACATTACAAATATAACCGATTCCATTTTAACAATAATAACCCAGTCAAATTCGGCAAACTAACCCCCACGCCGACCTGTACATTTTGAAGGAACCCGTAAATAGTAGTATCTGGACTGAAAACTAAATCGAGAAAAAAGATTTGCGTTCCATAAGTTGGCCGAACGAATCGCGCAGCGCAAAGGCGATTAAAGGTTTCTCGACATTTGACAAAGTACTTTTCAGAAACCTCTTGTGACAGCTGTTAGGCAGTTATAATTTTAGAAACTTACAGTTTTTAATTTTAGAATTTCATTTAAATTTTAGAAACTTAAAAAAACGAAAGTATCTGAGCGAAAATTCAAAGTTAGTTTTAAATATATATTTTTATACGTATGAGTAATTTTCGATACGAGAATTGCCCTCGTAAATACTTAAAATTTACTCAGCTGCCCAAAACAATTTTGAACAGCATTGTCAAAACAAGAAATAAGAAATTTGAGTGAGAAAGTGCTAATTGTGACATTGTATTGACCAGGGGTGGCCAATCTTTTTTCCTAAACCGCCAATTTTATTCGAATTCAGTTCATATCCGCCACACAAACAAAAGACTTCAAAATTTCATAGTGAAACCAAGCTGTTCTCTAAAAAAAAAAAGGTCATCGCTGGAAAAAATTCTTTAAATTTTTACTTTTCCTACTGAAACCAAGCTGTTCTCTAAAAAAAAAGGTCATCGCTGGAAATCAGGGTGCAATCTGCCACAGGTTGGCCACCTCTGATATAGCTAGATATCTGTTATGGAACATTTTTCATTTGAAATATTTTCCCCAACTGCAATGCGCCGCAGGTTGGCCACCCCTGTATTAGACCTTTGGGGGTAATGCACCAGTAGCCACTACTTCATAAATTAAATTTGCAATGTCAGTACAGTAAAAAAATTGCGTCAGTTGTGATAAGTGCAATTCCTAGTTGCAAGCAAAAGAATATAAGTTTGATGTTTAGTGTAGATGCTTCTGTTATTGCGCATTAGTAAAGATAGGCAACTACCGAAAAGGTGCTTACCTTCCATTATTGCCCAAATCGAAGAAAAATATTGCAACTAAGTAAATTATAGTTGTAGGAGGTGTAAACATACAAAAGAAAACTATTACTTTCACGAAGCATTATGTATGTAACTAATCTATATGCATAGTTTTACACTATTGTACTGAGTTTTAGTTACAGCTTGGGTGGTTCAATTAAAGCTGTAATGTTATTTTATTTATTAGGTTTATGCAGCCCATACTTTACATAGTAAGCTACAATATTGTTTTTAATCAGATATTTAGTACTTATTTTCCTCAATATCCATTAACTTTCACAAGCGGTCTTCAACCAAACCAACTGGCCACTTGATGTAGCTGCTAAAACTCCAAATGTAGGCAACAGTTTATTTTAAATTTTAAAGTCAGCCGAAATACACCTTATGGAAGAAACAACTTGGCATAGCTGCAATATTATGATAAAAGTAACTTTGCAACACAAGCGCAATACGGCAAGATCAGCCCCGCAAATTTTTACACGCTTCGGCGAAAGGTTTTAAAGTTAATTTTGTTTAAAAAGACAATTTTTAAATCAAGGTTTTAATAGTATTTTATAACATTGATAATTGTTAATTAAAAAAATTGCCAACCTATAAATTTAATACAATACGTTATATTGCAAAAATGGCAGTGGTATATAAATGCGCAACTAGTAAATTGCCGATCTGGTTACAGCGGAGAAAAGCAGGATCAAAGAGTGACTTTTCATTTTTTTCCTTTAGAAGACAAGCAACTTTTTCAAACTTGGCTAAAACGACTAGCAAGAAAAGATTATGTGCCAACATAACATTGTAAACTTTGTTCTCTTCATTTCAAGTTTAAAGATTTCGTCACTGATTCAACTGATTAAAAAGCCTGGCGCAAAAGAAAAAGAGAAACAGCAAGTTTGATGAGAAAGCGACCAAGAAAAGATGCGTGCCTTCGATTTTCAAGGATGTGCCATCTTATTATACTCACAACAATCATTTAGTCCGCCAGGACTTTCAACATCTTCCCGTTTTTAAAATGAAGCAGCACGACTAGAGAAGCAAACTGAATTTTTTTGAAAGCAGACAAAGTCGAAAGCTTCCAAGACTTCATTGAGAAGCTGCCAGAAAAGCTTCATGGCCGAAGATATATACTCGATCATACAGAAAACGGAGCCGATTTAATTTGTTTATCTGATCATCGACCATTCACAATATTATCAGCAGTTTTTATTAATATGGATATGGAGGTGACCGTTTATTATAATGATCAGATCGTGTCCTCATCTTCTTATAAGCACATCATGTCTATCAATAAAGTGCAATGGTTTCTCAAGTATCTAATCTTTTAGCTTTCGCCAAAAACTTGAATTTAAAACGCCAGCGGTCGAAGAGCAATTCAAAGCAAATATTTTTAAACTAACCAACAGCTTTCTTTTTAAAACTAAAAATGAACAACAATTTCTATTTTAAAATTTTTTATGGAACAGATTGATTTGGTTTTCAGCAACAAACACAGCAGAAGGTATTCATCCGATTTGCTGATGGTGCTCATGTCATTTTTGCCACTAGCCCAAGCGCATACGTGCGACTCATTGAAGAGGAAATTCTTTTATTACCTTCAATAGAAACTTTTTAAAAAGTTACTTTAAATTTGCCAACAGACAATGATTCTATGATATTGGCTGCTGCTGCAAGTCTTGGGTCTCCAAAAATAAATGCGCACAATGCAAATTCGCCACCATCGCTGCTATTACTAATCCAACGGAGACGATTTCTGACAATGCCACCCAATTCATCAAAGATATAGATCGCGGAGGTTTATGGAAACCCAAACCCGAGATGTTTGATTTTGGGTGCCTTCGCTGGAAAATTTTTGCAGAACTTTCAGAGGGGAGATTGCAGCATAATTTCAGAGGGGGGATTGCGGTATAATTTTAGAGGGGGATTACGGCATAACTTACGGCATAATTTAAGTTGCCAAGAAAACCAACGGGCGATTTTTACAGAACTAGTGACTTTTGCATTTTACGAAGGTGCAGTCATATCACTTTTGGTCTCTGACACCTATGTGTGCAAAAGGACACAAAATCCTTAAAGGATTTTTTTTGATTGCATGTGCAAAAATTTGATTCGAGAAATTAGCGGCACTGAAGCGAATAAAGTTTCTGCAAAAATTTGTAAAGTTATTGGAAAAACAAAATTTAGTTAGGTTTTAATTTTTAAAATGATTTTGCTTATTGTTTGTGTGTAAGAAATGTTAATTACTGTTGCTTTTCGTTATAATGTAATTGAACCTTATTTTTATGTTTATGCGATTAAATCCTTTTTTTATAAATTAATATAGCGTTTCTTTGAAACTATTATAGATTATTTGTTTGATCTTACGGTTAAGTCTAAAAAAACAGTTGACAATTTAGACTTATAAAGCTGCCCAATAACTAAGTGTACTCAAAATATTTAATATTCACAAAATTTGCCTTTTCGAGAATTGCCATCATGACAACTAGCATTGTAATTATTCCACAAAAAATATATAAAGTAAACTTTTCTACTATATGTTAGTCCAGGGATGGCGAACCATTGACCCGCGGGTCACGTTGTGACCCACTAGTTGAAATTCAATGATCCACCTGATGTTCTGTAATTTCTGGCATTTTTAGTTTGCAACATTAATTTAGGACGGATTAGACCAGGGGGGTCCAACCCGGGCCCGCGTAAAGGTTTTGAGTGGCCCGCGCAGTATTTTTTGAAGCCCTCTGTCCTGTCAATTTTGGCAGAAGTCGAAGACAGATTTGCTGTGAAGACCCTTTTTTTCTCGTTTTTTATTAAATTTTAGAGGTCACTGTGATTTCGGGACAAAAAGTGTGGAATCTGAGACTGATTTCAGGTGGGGACTTTTTTTTTGTAAGAGATCACTATGATTTTATTACAAAAAGTGTGAATTCCGAGACTGATTTCAGGTGAAGACTTTTTTTTAGTCTTCAACTTTTTTTAGTCAATGATCCACTTAATGTAAGTTTTAAAAAACTGTCATTTTTTGACCCGCCCTATAAAAAAGGTTTGCCAACCCTGTGTTAGTCCATTGACGCACCGTAAAGAGTTTCAAAACGACATCGAAAACATTAGCTTCGGCCAACTGTTGGTCTGTGCGCTAAGTCGGTTTCCAGTCCAGATACAATTATTTAGAAGTCTTTAGGTAAACGAATGAATAAGACCAAGGTAAGTTGTTTTAATACTCATAAGTACAAAAGTGGTGCCTAGTGTTCTCATATGCTCTTGCTCCCGAATGAAGATTTTATTGTAATGAGCTTAAAACTTTAACACGAAAATTATTAGTATAATACTGCAGAAATTTTATGACATTGTATACGCTCTAACTAGAAGTACCAAAGGTTAAATATATACATTAATGAAAACACTAAAATAGAATAAAAATTTAAAATTTAAAATCCACAATAGCTTGCTTCTCTTATTCAATTCTATTTGAATAAGATTCCACCTGATGAGCCGTTTTTGGCGAAACACGCTATTGTGGATTTTTAATTTTCAAATTTTATTCGGTTTTAGTGTTTCCATTAATAAATTCTGCTCAAACTTTTTGGTTATCGAGCTCTGTGCCGGCGAAGTAAGGCAAACAGATATATATATCTATTTGTGTGTGTGTGTGTGTGTGTGTGTGCGTGTGTGTGTGTGTGTGTGTGTTTTTGTTCAGACAGCATATTGCCGTGGTCGTCAAATCAAATAGCGACCTCGAATACCGTCGCTTGAAAAAATTCTGGAGTCACCTGCTGCTTGAATCGCTTCTTTTAATCCTTTAGCCCATTTATTAAATCTGCAAAATTGATTTTAGGAGCGCAAATAAACTTATTAATTTTTGAAAGTGCGCCTTTAGTTTGATCAAAATCAATATTTTACGATTTAAATACAGCTTATACCAGTGTAAGCCAGATGGAATAGTTTTAGCGCGTCATCTCTAAGCCTGCGCTTCGCAACCGGGTGTACCCTAGGACAAGCGCAGATGTGCTTCGGAAAAACGGTAATGTAAACTCCCACTTAAAATAGAAACAAATGTATTTTTTAAATTAGCGATCCACCGAAGTAAATCTCTAGAAATAAAGTGCAGACCTTTTTTTGTCATGAGTTGTCTCCCAAATTTATTTTGTGCATACTATGCGGAACTTACTAGCTTAACTCGTTCAAAAGCTGATAAAGATCAAAACGATCTTTATTTATAGAGGGTTAAATTCAAACTCTTTGGATTTTATGTACGCTCAATGAAGCTTCAGGCAAAGAAAAGTCTTTTAGTCGTCCGCGAATTTTGCATATGTCTAAAATGTGCCGCTGGCGGGAAAAGGTTGCGGAGCACTGCTCTAAGCGGTGATTTTTTATTTAGTATCTCGGGTCGCAACAATTCACAAGCTTTAACCTTTTTAAACTGAGGGCGCTTTAAAAAGATTGGGGACCATTGGCGTATTGCTTTGTATTGTCATTTTCTTAGGAATGGTACTGAATATGTACATGCAGCAAACGTGCAATATGCATCAAAATGATATTCGGTATTAAATTATGAAATTTAGAGTAGGGATGTGCCGAAGCCAAAGCTTCGGCAAGCAATTTTACATTATTATAAGATCCTTACACCTGATGGCTTATGTAATTCCTTTATTATATTACAAAATTACACGTCATTGCTACTGTAATGTGATATTCATTTATTTTGAAACATGTTTGTCTACACTGACTTACAGTTAGCCCCACTTTCTTCCATCTTTCCTTCTGTTGTGCTGACACCAAGCAAGGAGTATGGCAGTAAGATGCCTGACCTGTAGTGTGTGCTATGTTACCACTGTCTGAACTTTCAATTTGTAACTTTTTATGGTTTTAATAGAAAATTTAGAAACTTCTCATGTGTCTGAGTGCTGAAAAAACGTATGTTGTATATAATGTTGTTTTATAATTAGTCAGTAGCCAATTAATCATATTGCTAAAGTATACTGTATACTGTATTCTATAATTGCTATAAACAATTTCATCTTTAGAAGTGTATAAATATCATCATGTTGATCATTGATGTTTCAAATCTTAGCATTAACGATATATAGAACTAAGCTAATCATTATTCATAGTGCTGAACAAGGTGAAAATCCCTTATGGGATTATTTCAAAATAAGTAATGAGGGTGTTAGCAAAACCGTCTGCATACTTTGCGAAAAGAATTTATCAAAAAGGAGCAAGGATCCTCACGAAGTGACAACAACAGCAACAAATTTTTGCCGAAACTTCGGCTTCGGCACATCCCTAATTTAGAGCAGCTATGACCGTAATGCTGTTGTGTTATCAGAAAAAACGCAGTATTTATAAACATGGATCTTACCGTAAAGTCCCTAATAAGATTACCATTGTGGTTGATCTTTTAAATCAGGGTGGTCGAACTCAAATAAGTATAGGGCCATTTTTTTTCATCCCAATAGAAGTGCGAGCCGAAACCTCCCAAAAAGTCTAATTCAGGGGTGTCCAACCTTTTTGAGCCGAGGGCCATTTTGACGCAAAAAAAAACAATAGCGGGCCATACAAAAAAACACCCCATTTTTTGCACCAAAGTCGTAGTGATCTCCAAAAAAAAAAAAAAAGGTCTTCGCCGAAAATGAGTCTCCGATTTCGTGCTTTCACCGAAAATCATAGTGATCTCTAAAAAAAAAGAAAAGGGTCCTCGCCCAAAATGAGTCTCCGATTCCGTGCCCAAGTCTAATTAAAAGTCACACTTTTGTTAAATTTAAAAAAAAATTGTTAAATTTTTTTGAAATGACAATGACCTTGCGGGCTGTATGTTTGACCACCCTGATTTAAATTAAATAAGTTAATCTTTAATAAAAATCAAAACCCATTCCATATTTGATACCTTTATTCTGTTGATTTTTAAATGAAAATCATTCGTTGCCAAACTTTTGGCAATTGAATTACGAAGGTGTAAACGCCGTTTTAGATTGCTTTTCGTACTCGAGTCCCCAAGTAACTCGTATTCAACCTGTGGCTATATTTTTAACTGCCTGTCGTTTCGTCCTGAAACATTAGTTCGCATGTACTGTATCATTGGTATTTACTTGCAGTGCTTAGCAAAAATCCATTGTTTAGTTTTACTTACTGTTCTTTGTTAGTTAAAATTATTTTCATCAAACGAATGTTGTTGCAAGTACATTGAATCTTTTAAAATTTTGGTGTGATGAGATCCGAGACTTGTTTTTTGATGAAAACTGAATATCCGCTTCCTATATTCTCCATCACTTAATTGCATACTCAGTACGCTTACCGATTGGTTATATATTATATTTTTGAGTCACCACATGCGGATGCTTTTATATTGCATGAAACGAAAAAAAAATGCAAGTTACTAACCCAGTGGTTCTTGACCTTTGACATTTGCTAATTTGCCGAACCTTTGCGTCATTATTCAAGCTTTCTCAAACTCGAAATTTTTGCTCCGTCATATAGATAAAAATCACTACATTTCCTCGTAATTTATTGTTATATCATTGTACCTTCTGCTGTCATTTTTCGTCGACTATCTGGGAGATTTGAGGCTTCGTTTTGAAAAGAGCAATTCTCCTGTCTTTTTTTGCATGCAAGCCTGTTTAATTTTTTTTGTTTTAATCTCCACCAAAAACAAAAAACGCATGCTTGCATAAATGGTTCCGAATGGCGTGAAAATTTCGAGCGCAACTTTAGCAATTTGAATAGAACTTTCAATTTGTTAGCACTAAACGGAGGAAGATTTGTTGAGTTGAAAGCAAGTTTTTGAATCTCGCTTTCATGAAGCTCAATGATTTCATCTAAGAATCAACTGTCAATTATAGTGTTCAAAGCAAATGAATAATGAATCCATTCTGGATATTGTCGTTAATCAGAAAATAGTTCTCAAATAATCTTCTCAAATAATCTCAAATAAGCAACTCTACAAGTGCTTAGTAACTAATAGCTTAAATCCTTGCAGTTTATTATCTCTTTCTTCATCATTAATTGCAGTATTGGAGCTGCTTACAACCTCGTCCAAAAGTCGAAAGTTCGCGAAGTTTTTATTTTCCAATCGCTGCCACATAGCTCAGTCACACTAAGACGATGACGGCTTTCACTTAAATAACCGAGAGGTCAAACGTGAGCTAAAGGTCTACAACAACGGTAGGCTTTTATCGTTCTGTCCAAGCCCTACTTATCTTGGGCTAAAACTGGACAGATCGCTCACGTTTCGTCACCCTTTAGTGGCATTGCGCAAAAAACTATCCTCGTGCGTCACACTGCTGAGGCGACTCGTGGGCTCGGGATGGGGTGCTGGTGCTAAAACACTACGCATAGCCACCTTATCTCTAGTCTACTCAATAGCTGAGTACTGTGCGCCATAGTCTGGTGTCGCAGTGCTCACACTCGCCTCATCGACAGTGTCTTGAACGACGCCTTGCGCATAGTCACGGGATGCCTGCGTCCCACTCCAACTGATCACCTACCTGTACTCTCAGGCATCCAGCCAGCTGGTTTCGGGGGCTGGATGCCTGACGACCGAGCTATTTTCGGGATATTATTCGACAATTTTTTAAAAAACTGTCCTTGAAATCACAAAAAAGTTGGTCTGTTGTACTCAAAAGTTGTACTAACAAATTTTTTGCGATTTTAAGCGGAGTTTTTTGATTTTTGGTCGACCCCTGGCGTTCGATTGAACCTGGTTAAGAACCATTGTACTAACCCATGCTATTTGTCAATTGATTTGAATTAAACGAACCCGTAGCCTAGGAAAAGCGGTAATATAGATTCTATCAGCTGCTGAAGTCGTTAGAAGCATCCAGTGCGTTTATTCAATTTGACTTATTGACAACTACTAGGCTTCCTTTTTTAAATCAAAAAGCTGACATTTATATTTGATCACCGGGCTTTTAGTACATGTCATAAAACTACAAGATCAACTTTGCTAATTGGCAAAGTCGAAGTGTTGATGTCTGCTTTTCCATTTAGTGGCGTGTGAGTTTACTTTTGGCCCCCTCATAAAAGTCACAAATGGGGCCATAATTTTGTTTGCCAACTTTTGTTTTATAGCAATTACATGTGGTGATAACTAGACATTTTATTTCGAATTATGTAAATTGTGCACCCCCGGTAAGCAGAAAAGACTTTTTTAGCTCTATTTCTCTGTAAAAATCATTATACGAAAAGTTAATAACATTGTATTTTGCATTTCAATCCCTTGCAATCACGAGGAGAAAACCAAATGTCGATGACGTCATATTAGATAACGTTTTGCTTAAAACTTAATACAGAGTAGTTAAAACATCAATCGAACCAAACATCTAGACCATTATAAAAATTACATTGCAAAACCTGCAAAACATAATTATTTTCAGGGAAATGAGTGGGAGTCTATACTACGCTAGCCCCGCCCCGGCCGGGGGGTTTCGGGAGTGCTTAATACGGCCCTGCTGCCACCACAGTGTTAAAACCTTATAGAACTCTTAAGGCCCGTTTCCACTACGAGCGTGGAAAAGAGCATTCTTTGTTTTATTGATTTTTTTTTGCGCTCGCTTCAATTGTAACCGCTCGGTTCAATCGAAGATCAATAAAAGAAACAAAGAATGCTCTTTTCCACGCTCGTAGTGGAAATGGGCCTTAATATGTTTGATTTTAATGTAATAATTGATAACTTCATTATAAGTGACATAGGTAAGAAACGATTATTTTTGGGAGAGCTCATTTCATGTTTTAAATTTGAATTTTCAAAATAATGTATGCATTTACCGTATATACCCGTGTATTACCCGCCCCCATGTATAAGCCGCACCTTCTTTGAATTTTTAAAACCTCCCTTCTCAATAGTGACCCGTATATAAGACGCATTTTAATTTGATAATTTTAGTGATTACAATAAATGTAAACATTCAACATCAAAAGACGCTATTTTGGTTTACAACAAACTAGTCTTATACCACAAATTGAATAAAATTTAAAGAATTTAGACATACCGGTATTAGCACATTTTTTTTTTACAAAATTGAGAGATTAAATTACCAGTAAAGGCCCGTTTCCACTACCAGCGTGGAAAAGAGCATTCTTTGTTTCTTTTATTGATCTTCGATTGAAGCGGGCGGTTAAAATTGAAGCGAGCGCAAAAAAAAATCAATAAAACAAACAAAGAATGCTCTTTTCCACGCTCGTAGTGGAAACGGGCCTTAAGTCCATAAAAATTCTAGATAGTGAATAACCATTCTTACGTCATAGTTGGTTAGTTTACACTCAAGCATGATTAAATTCTGAAACCTACGATTGTTACGAAGCTGTTTACGTGTACTGTACATGTGTAATTTGTAGAAAGTCTTTCTCTAGAACAGTGGTTCCCAAACTTTTTAAAAAAAAATTCACAACGGACTTCTTGCAATCTTTTTAATGTTTGGCGGCCTTCTTTGAAAGACTAAAAAATTAAACGATCACAATCACAACATCAAAGTACCATATAGTGAAAAAGAGGCCTACACAGAGCAAAAATATACAGTAATTGACGAAGTTTAATGGGATGGGTGCACTTGCTTCGCGGCAATCAATTCGTCTATTTTGGGACTAGTTTTACTTAGGGCAACTCTCATGTTTTTTGTGACATCCAGCCTGTTTCGATATTTGGTTTTGATATGGAGCAAAGTCGAAAAATCTGCCTCACACTCGTAGGTTGTTGCGAATGGTATGAGCACTTTTAGAGCCATCTTTGCAAGATCTGGATAAGTCTGTGCCATTGCTATCCAGAAGTCACTGCAACACATTTCACGGTGAAGATTTTTTGCACTTCCATCATTAGCCATATCAATAAACTGTTCTTAAATTTGATTGTTAGATGAAGGCAAATTGTCCAGTTCGAGTCCAAACGGAGAGTTGATGAAACGATAAAGTTTATCAAATTCTTGTAAATTCGGAAAATAGCGGGAAATTTCTTCACTAAGAATAGAAACGTGCCGCTTCATCACTTCGAGGATCATATCACTCATTTGAAGTTTATTTTCATCCAAAAATTCATTGAGGTATGGAAAAGAAGCAAAATTTTTTTTGTCCAGTTTGGAATGCCACAGTGAGAGTTTCATGTTAAAAGCCTTCAACTTTTCATGGCAGTGGAGCACGTTTATTCTTTGCCTTGCAGTGCCAGGTTTACGGAGTTAACGGATTCAAAGATGTCCACCAAAAACGACAGGAACATCAAGAAACGATCATCAGAAAAGTTTTTGTCCATGTCTGGTTTTACATCGCGTAGAAATTCGTGTATTTCTTTTCGCAAAACGAAAACTCTCTTCAGCACTTTCCCTTTTGACAGCCATCTAACGCGTGTATGCAACAAAAGGTTTTCGAACATGGAATCGCTTTCTTTGCATAATTCCGCAAAAAGGCGAGAATTAAGTGCATTCGCTTTTATAAAATTCACTGTTTTAATTACCTTGTCAAAAACATGGGATAATTCATCGGGCATTGTTTTGACCATTAAAGCCTGACAGTGAATGATACAATGAGTACCAACAACGTTTGGGGACTTTTCTTTCACAAAATTGTGAAAACCAGAGCGACAACCGAGCATTGCAGGAGCGCCATCGGTGCAAATGCCAATAACGTGCTTCCATTGGATATCGTGCTCCTCAAAAAATCTATCAACTTTGTTAAATATGTCTTTTGCCATTGTTCTTGTGTCAAGTCTTTCGCAAAACAAGAATTCATCTTCCAAATGTTCTTCATGAATGTAGCGTACATATACGCAAACTTGAGCTAGATTAGCAACGTCTGTTATTTCATCAAGCTGAATTGCGAAAAAGTTAAACTTTGAATTTTGTATCTTCGAAACTACTTGTGACAAAATGTTGTTGGACAGCTTAGCAATTCGCCTACTTATAGTATTATTTGAAAAAGATGCTTGTTTCAATTTCTCCACTTCAGAATTGCTTAGTAAATTTGACATAATAATTTTGCAACAAGACATGATCAATTGTTCACCGATGCTGTGGGGCTTTTTGGCAATTGCAATTTCTCTTGCAACCTCATAGGAAGCTTTTAAAGCAGCTGTATTTTCTTTAAAAAACTTTCTCGTACTATCAAGTCTAGCATTTTCTAAATTTCGACCATGACGTTTAAAGAAGTCTACGCCTTTGTTTGTTGAGTTGGGATGATGCGTTTCCAAGTGCCTCCTCAATTTGCAGGGCTTTAATGAAGAACTTGCCAACACTTTTTGGCATAAAACGCACTGTGGTTTCTCTTCTCCACCTGTATTAATCACGATGAACCCAAACTGTACAAATGACTCGTCGTATCTGAATTTCTTTTTAGGAGGCATTTTAAAATTCTTACAGAGCTGAAAATACAAACTCAATATATGCAAGACGCTAAATTTGATAGCTAAAATATATAATTTAGTGCTTGTGTGGGTAGGCTACGTTTTACTTACATAACGCTAACGCTATCTTCCGGAATTTATCTACTTTAACACAAAAATGTAAAACAGCAATTTAGAAAAGTGCAAAACTGCAACTGGCATATCTTCATAACCTGCCTACTGATACCAGTAGTCTACTCCTTTCTTTGCCAACACATGTACAAAAAGACTGAGTAACGGCCGATTTTCTCTCTGTGACGCCATAGGGGGTATTGTGATCACACATGACAGGAAGCAAAAAATGAATCTCGCAAGCATAGATTGCGTAGAGGTAAAAAGGCGGCAAAATGTGTGTTTGCAATTGCAACCACTTCGTTTATATTTACAAAGAGTTTTAGTACATATTGCTGTACTGAAATTATTAAGCTATAAAGTAAGGCCTGTACCAAATTTCTTTCGCGGACCTCCTGAAAGTGCTTCACGGACCCTAAAAGGTCCGCGGACCCCACTTTGGGAACCACTGCTCTAGAAATTTTCGATAATTCTGAATACCCGTGTATTAGCCGCATTCCGGTTTTTGGACTACATTTAAGATCAAAAAAGTGCGACTAATACACGGGTATATATACGGTAATAAAAATTATTAAAAATATGTATTTATTTGTAAAATCCCGAAAATAATTGCGACACCTCAACCTGTTTGAAAGCTCAAAATCAACAGGTCATTGCAAAGCACTCAAAATAACCGTCGTTTTATTAGTGTAGTTTCAATTAGCGAATCATTTTTTGGGTTGTGTTGCTTTTTACAAATAACTGGAGATATTACTTTGACAGAGCTGCCTTTTTGGATGTTGAAGATCTGCAAAGGTTAAACAATGAATGGAGACAAAAAGAAGCTCGCGATCTTACCGAATTAATTCGAACTCGCATCGATTATATCCAGGTTGAGTTAGTAAAGTCTCAATCTTTATTCTATTTTTATTGCTTACATTGTTGAAATTTCGTTCTACTAATAGTAATGTTCTTTTGCGTTTTTCGCTAAGAAACGCTTTTTTGAAGCTGGGCGCGAAGTTAATTTCTTATTGATCCTATTTTAACCTTACGAAGCGTTACGCTACTTATGTTTTGAAAAGTTTTTATCTTGTCTTTTCAAAACATAAGTTTCCCAGTAATGGTCATTCCCTCGAATAGAGCTGTCTTGTGAAACTTTTACTTGACCTAAAATTCACATTATCGTCATCGTATGTGCGTGTAGATGTTTACGTGGCAATGTTTAGCAATACAGAGTTGCCACGGAAAAATTGTTAATGTAAATAGCGACACAATTCAAACGGCAACTCTGATTTACCGTCATCTATCACAAAACAAGAGATTAATATTAATATACCCGCATTTTCGCGTATAACCTGCATTTTTATGACTCGGCTATCTTGTGCAAATTATCCGCGAGTACAGAAAGTTTTAAGTTAGTTTTCGCCGAAATAATAGAGACATGATCAAGTCTTCCACGAGTTAGCGAAAATATGGTGTTAAAACTAAAATACTATCACGCGAACTAGCACGATTGTGAACGAACACTGAAAAAACGATTTCGTTTTGGGTGTTTCAAGATCCGCGTTGTTTGTTGCTTCACAACAACAATTATAACGGCGTTTTTGTCCGCAGATTTATGTTGACAAGAATAACTGTTGCTGCTTTAAAGTTAAGGGGGCGTATCATACGCGGAAATAAAATTTTTTTGCTAGAATTTCTTGTCTGTAAACGGGAGTGGGGATTATACACGGAAAAATACGGTACATGAGATCGTTATCCATCAGTAAACCATTTTAAACCGACTCTTTTTGTCTCTATATAAGTTGTGAGATAACACTTGTTCCTACCTGTCACATTGCTCAATACACTGTTGTGCCACAAGTCTTTACGATAAACACTGTTTAAAATATATTAGCTTTAATTGAAATAAGTGACGAACGTGTGATTTGCACGGAAGAGCAGCATCTACTGGTAAACCCCTCAGCTATTAAACGATCATAAAGGATTTCTTTATTGATGATTTTAAAACTCTTTTTTACAGAAAGTTTACATTAGGAATGTTCAACTTAAAAACACTGACGTGCCAATTTTTGTTTTATTACTTTTCAACTGGGCCAACGTTTGCTTGTGTTATTTCTTACAATTATTTTTATAAAGAAAAATGCGTTGCCAAGAAAACCTTTGCTTGTTAGATCAAGCAAATTATTCTTAACACACAAACTGCATTTTCTCTAACGTTCGAGACAAACGTTTCCAAAAGTAAGGTCTCCATTACTTTTATTATAATAATGCCTAACCCTAATACACGTATCGTAACAACAGAAATACCGTGAGTACCGAACTCGCGATCTGAGCGTATTGAGTAACGTAGTGATCTAGTGATCGCGAGCCCATTAGATCTTTTATTGCTGTGCAATGAAACAAAAAGTGACAAAAATTGAACAAATCTCAACTTTTATCAAATGATTTGCGAAAAAGCTTGCGCACCGATTTGAATCGTGCTTCGTGCCACGTGTCCGACTTCTCGTGGTATACCTGCAGTTGCGCGACGTTTCTAATCTCTTGTTTTGTTTGCCTCATCAATTATAGCACACAAAAAACGATTCAATTTTTTTTTTCATGTGTTCTGAAGTTTTTGTTTGATATTTTTGTACAAAGCCATAGCTTAAAAAAAATAGTGTTTGGAAGGAAAAGTTTTTATTGATTTGCGTCAAAACGTTACATTGTCGTTTAAGCTTCGGAAAAAAGCTAATAGAATTGACTTGTTTTAACAGAATCCAAAAGATTGCGACAATGCAAAAAAACTTGTGTGCAATTTGAACAAGGCTTGCGGCTTCGGATGTCAATTACATCATCTCGCCTACTGCTTTATGGTCGCGTATGGCACAGAAAGAACCTTGATAATTGAGTCCAAAAACTGGAGATATAATCCTGAAGGATGGGAAGCAGTTTTTCTGCCAGTGAGCAAGACATGCACCCAGAATACAGGAGGCGCCAAGCCATGGAGAGGTGGATTTTTTTTAGATGTTTCTAGTTTTAGCTCGCCTGGTGAAGAACGCAGTTTCAAACCTTCTGCCTTATGTCATTTTCGTCCTTTATTAAACATCACTATAAGTATTTTCAAAGCCCTACTATGCGAATATTTTTGAATCATTAATTAATGAAGAACGATGCATTGCTGCCACGTAATCATCATTCGTCCGTTCTATAGTTTAATTTGCGTAAACAAAGAACGTGTGTGTTGTTAAGCAAAGACGCGTGTGTGTAATGTCGCCAGTTAGTCGCGACAAACAAATTTATTTTGTGTAACCGCATTCACTTTTTTCACGTTGCGACAGCACTCGTAAGCTTAAAAATTAGTTATCGAGCATTTTGAAATTTTCTATTGCTTTTGTTTTGGACTTAAATGGAGATTCGCATTCAGTTATTTTTTAAAGCTGTAAAATAATGTTTCCATTGATTCTTTTTGCTTTGCTTAAATCGAAATGAATAAATGAATACAGGAATGTGCAGTTCTAACATATTTTGCTTTAGTGCTCGATCCATTGCTACAAGGTTTAAAAAAGCATGGTGTAAAACAAATTATTGTCTCACGTTCTTCTATTCCGGCCTTTTTTCATCTGGCGTGCAGATGACCCATTCACACGTTATTTTCATATTTCGACCTCTAGGTGAAGAAGCGTCGAGAAACGCGCGAGCTGTGCTACTTCCAATCGTAGATAGCCTGTCTAACCCTCCTTCTTACCTGCCCCTTGGATTTCCAGAGGACATAGGCCAACGTCTTTTGCGCCTTCATGGCAACCCTTCAGTTTGGTGGGTGGGGCAGTTTGTCAGCTTTTTGCTCAGACCCCAGCAATGGCTTGAGGAGGACGTTGAGGCAACCGTGAAAAAAAGTGGATTTGAAAACCCTTGTGTCGGGTATTTTGAAGTGTTATTTTTTTCAGTTTTCAGCTTGCTTTGTTCGAATTGTTTGGAAGTCGGTTGTTGAGACTTTTGACATATTAGTAAATTGATTACAGATTCTTGTTCTTGCAGTGTGCACGTACGACGCACAGACAAGATTGGCACTGAAGCTGCGTTCCACGGCATCGAGGAATACATGAAGCACGTTGAGGCTTGGTATGACCGACTTGATTTGAGGTTGTCCAAAGATAAGTCTGCCCATAAAGCAGTCCGAAGAGTCTATTTGGCTTCAGACGATGCGTCGGTGTTACCCGAGGCCAGAAAAAAGTAGGTCGTTAAGTTCCAGGTGAAATTACTTAATTGAGTAACGTTATTTTGTATTTAACAAATCTTTAACTGCTTCTTGATCGAAGCTCGTCTTTTCGCCATTTTTTCGCGCATCAATTCGAATATTGTTTTTGTGTTGAATGGCTGCTGCTACTTCGCCCTCATTCCGCCCACGCATCGAAGGAAATGTTTTTTTTTTTGTTTTCAAATGAATCGAAACGAAAGATTGTCGTGTGTGGATCAGCAACGTCCGGCTGATGCGTGACGAAGTGGGCGAAGAAAACGTCAGTTTTCAGCCGAACGCCACCTGATCAAGTAGTTTGCTTTTTGAGAAAATCCTAACCGTGGAAACCGATCAAATGATGCTGCCAACTACTAGTTAAGGTTTTAAAACAAAAAGCGAGATAAGATAACTGTTTATAAAATAGAGTCGTTCTACAGGGTGATTCAGCGAAGTGTGCACAACTAAAAACTCATCTTTCGGACTTATAATTAGGTCAAATGAAACAAGTTATATGCTGTGAAGATAGTAAATTTAATAAGCTTTCAGAAAATATACAAGTTATTCAATACAACCCCCTTTGTTTTTGATTACTTTCCGAAGTCGTGGCAGAACCTGGGCACATGTGGCATGCACCACTTCTGGGTCAATTTCGTCCCATGCCGATGTCAATTTTCGCTTTAGAGAGTCCAGATTTGGATGAGAAGTACAGCAGGCTTTTGTCTCTAAAATAGACCATAACCCAAAATCCATAGGGTTCAAGTCTGGTGAAGACGGCGGCCAAAGCTCTTTCTCCCAAAAACCTTTGAAATTGCATCGACACCAAGCTTGAACTGAGTTGGCCGTGTGGGAGGTTGCACCGTCCTGTTGAAGAGTAACTCCTTGTTCTCCGACTACTTCTTGGACCCAGGGAAGGACTTTCTCCTCCAGCATTCGCCTATAGACGGTCTGGTTTATCTTGACCCCTTCTTCAATGAATATGAGAGGAGTTTTCAGCCCTTTTGATGTTGCGCCTGCCCATACCATTACGGAGGCGGGTTTTTGTCTTCTGAAAGAGCTGCGACGCTCAACTGGGACCATGTTTATGTCTGGAAGCCAAATCCTGTCATTTTGATGGTTATGGACAGCTTGAACAGTGAAAAGTTTTTTGTCTATCCATAAAACTTGAGGCTGCGTGCCATCGACAAGTTTCTTGACCAAAACCTTTGCTCTATCGAGCCTTTTCTTCTTAGTGGCCTCCGACAAGAGATGTCTTTTGGTGAACTTGTATGGGTAGCTCTGGAGATCATCCTTGAGAATCCTTTGCATGCTGGACACGCTCACAGAGTAGTCTTTAGCAAGTTGTCTGGCACTTCTTGCAGGATTTCTCCTCAACTTCTCTCTGACCTTTTTGATCAGTTTCTTTGTCCTTACGGTTCTTTCAGGGTCACTCCTGATTCTTGGAGCACAAGTCCCAGTGTCCTTGAACCTTTTCACGGCTTTATGAACTCCTCTACGGGTTACAACCTCCTTCATCAACCGGAAAATTTCACTTGGTGGGAGCTTCTTGTTGCAATACTCTTCTATCACGTCATTGATCGTTTTACTCATCGTTTATTTTTACTTCAAATAATACCAGATTTTAAATTTTAACTCTTAAATAATAAGAAACTGAAATGTTAATAATTGAAAGTTAATAATGGACGAAATACATGTACATAAAACTAAGAAAAGTATTTGTGCACACTTCGCTGAATCACCCTGTAAATAAGCAATTGAGGTAACCGGCAAACTAATTTCTTATACATTAAACCATGGGTTTTTAACCTGTGGGTCATCCCCCACTATTGGGTAATGACAGAGTTCCCGGTGGAGAATCGGTAATTTATTGACTTTCAATTAGTTATCGCACAAAAATAGTTTATTAGTCATCAACTAATTTTGACAGAAAATTTAACAGCCGTGCTGTTAAATTCACAATAATATTTTATGAATAATGCAGTGCTTATAAATTTTGTCCAAACTGTATAATAGGCTACATCGAGAACCGTTACAAGCAAGACCGATGTGCAAGTCTTATAATAAAAACTAAATGCAGCATTTAAAGTTGATATAAAGTTAGCTCGAAATAATTGTAAACTATAAAAAAAGAATGCTTTCAATACTAGACTTTTCGATAAGTGTTCAAAGGTTATAAAGCTATAGCCTAAGCATAAATGTTTACTATTTCACACTTATGTGCTCCCCTTCTCAAAAAGACACGTGTTGATTCGGCTTGCGCATTTAATGCCAGAAGCCATCCAAATTTTTGAAACCGAACAAAAAAGGAAGTTGCAGCGAATGTTGCAGAAGTTACCACCATTATTCACATATATGTGTCGCTACTTAACAATCAATTGCAGGATATAGACTCGATATTGTGGAAGCACAGAAACAGGATTGCAGGATTGATAGCTATAGCAATGCTTAAACTCGGGAAAATAAAAACAGAAAGTGGTTGAATTGGAACTGTGCTTCAAATATGTTTAGTCTTCAACAAGATATTTGTTCAGATTTCTTGTTGAAGACTTTCCAGAAGCAGAAAAATATATCTAAAAGAAAAGGCTATTTATTGTAATTTATCCACCCAAGATTATGTGTTAGATAACACCTGGAATAAATTCTGGGATTAGCTTTTAAGTGTTTAATGATTTTTTGTCAATAGCTAATGGCGTATTTATTGCATGCTCTCCAATAATGTTTATGAAAGCAAAAATTTTGTATATATCAATACCAAAGGGCGAATAAAGAAATTTTTATACGAAGCAATTTACGGCCAGTTCGTATGTAATTCCACTATACCACCAAAAAAAAAGGGGGAATTTCTTAGCGACATAGGCTGCACTAAAAATTTTGAGAAGTAGCAAATACAAACAAAAAGCGTCAAACTCTCGTTCACCAAGTGAACCTCGGCGCCGCATTCTCGCGACTCGGACAGCAAATCCTTTCGCGTTGCTTACTTTTTCCCCTTCTGTAAATCAGCATTTTCAAGCGTTGCTTTCTCGAAAAAACCAGGGATCTGATCGATGGTTTTGAAGTCGGAATTTGCGATGTTGAATTTTAAAATTCAAACCCAATGTTGCGTTGATTGTTGATGAAAACAACAACGTTGCACAAATTTTTAAGTGTCTTAAATTGCAATGCTCCATTTGTTGAAATTTTAACTTCTGATACGTTAAAATTGATTTGATCTGGGTAAGTTTGTTTTTACGATTTTGGGTAGTTGATGGAGAGAAAAAGATTCACCCGAATCTGAAGAGAGAAAGGTCAAGAAGCACTGCATTAAACAGAGGATGTAAAAACAAGGTTCTTAAGCGCTGCTTGCTCGAAAACCTTGGGCGGGTTCAAGCCGAGCGAGAAATAAACGCAGTTCAATGCAGCTATGACAGGCTTTTGCAGCTGTATTTGAAACTAATCGTAAACTATTGAAATAACTTAGGATTGCAGCAATAAGAAAGGACATTTTATCATCGTCTAGAGCGCCAGGTCCTAAGACAGCGTGACGCGCGAACTGAAGGTTACGGTTGTAAGACTTCTTGGCCTTAGACGGTGTTGCGACGGATGATGTGCCAAGCTGTGAGGTCCCGTCAAGAAGGCGAACAATAAAACCTCCCGCCTCGCAAAAGATTATTATATGTTTTAAATTTGTTATTTATTGTTTAACTTACCGTTTTTTGTTGGATTTGAACTTGCGTCGCTAATTCTTCAACTTAGTTAATCATTATTGTAATTTGTTTTCTTTCTGTTCGTTCGCTCGCGGCGCGTAATTATTGTACATATAATTTGTTTTCTCTCTGTTCGTTCTCTCGCGGCGCCAATTTTGTTCTTAAAAAGCTTTGTTTCCTTCAGTTTATAGCGCCGTAAATTATCTGAGTTTTTCATCCATTCAACTTGGTCGATTTTAGCTTAGCTAGTCTGGGGTTAGGTTAGTGTTTGTTTATACGCTGATTTAGCTAGAGTAGGGTTAGGTATGTTTTGTAAGTGTTTATTTGCTTTAGTGTTGTTTTTCTATTAATCCCTTTGTATTTATTTTTCATTCTATTTGAATAAGGTCTAGATCATTTGTTAATTCTAGATAAATTGTTACTGATTTCAAATAGTTTCTCGGTTAAAAATTGTGTTACCGAAATTGTTTTGACACATTTTCAAACGCCATTAAATCCTTTGTTGATCCAAAACAATTTGAATTTTCGAATACCTGACTGCGCAGGTTTAGACGAGTCATTCCCCTCGTCCGTAGAAACAGACGGTTTGAGTTCTGAGTCTTTTTCCTTAAAAAATGCATTTTCGAAGTTAATGAGAAAACACACGAAGTTGCATTTTTATCGAATTTTCGCAAAAATCCCATTTAATTTTTTTATGTCATCGGATGTACTGCTTCGAACCATTCTCGACGTTTGTTTTCAAGAACACCTAATCACGAAAGACACGTGATCTAATTTTCGGCTGCGTGGCGTTTTTCTTATTTCTAAATTCTGTTGCGTGTTGACGTAACTGGTGGGAATCGACTGCCTGCCCGAGGTTCTAATAAAATTATGTCGCTTTTTTGTCCGTCTAACTTTTTGAGTTTGCTCATTTGACGAACCATGACTCGAGCATTGTTGTTACTCAATATTTATAGACGTCACGGTTGAATGTTCGCTTCAAGTTCTATTCGATCGCGCGCAAAAAAAAAAAAAATCTACGTAAAAAGCGCTTTAAGTGATTTTTGGAAGAGTCGATGTCGGATCCGGAGAAAATGAAATTTAATATTTGCTTGCAGGTATCCCGGCTACGTGTTCTATGGCGACACGAAGATCGCCGAGTCGGCCGGCTTAAGAAGTCGCTACTCGAAGAACAGTCTTCGCGGAGTTTTGATCGACATCTATATGCTTTCAAAGTGCGATTTTCTCTCGTGTACGTTCTCATCGCAGGTCAGTTTCTATTTTTGTCTAGGTTGAATGAACGTAAAACGGCTTCTTCTTGGAGTCGCGCTTTGCCCGTTCACACCATATTTTTTCGCTTATCGTACAGTATTTATCTTTGCAGTACTTTTCACTGTGTTTTTGCAATTGATTCGAACTTAAAATCGAGTGGTTTTCTGTTTTATTCGAGGACTTTCTGTGACCGCAGATTTGCCGATCCGCATACGAGCTGATGCAGTCTCTCCATCCCGACGCCTCCGATTTCTTCCACTCGCTTGACGACATTTACTATTACGGCGGACAAACTGGCCACGATCAAAGGGCTGTGTTTCCCCATCAAGGAGGGGGCGGCGAGATCAGCTTGCAAGTAGGCGATGTGGTCGGGATCGCGGGGAACCATTGGGACGGTTATTCGAAAGGAATAAATAAAAGAACGAGACAGGTCGGCCTCTATCCGTCGTATAAAGCAGATGAAATATTTCGCCTTGTCAAATACCCGTCCTACCAGGAAGCGAGTAGGAAGAACTGATCGAGTTGTTGACGTTTTTCACGACTCGAAATGGACTTGGTTCTAAACCGTTTCGCTCCAGACAAAATCACTGTTCTGTGCTTTGCAGCTCTGCCGCAATTTTTAGCTGATTTGAAAAAACTTCTTACGGTATTGTAGGTTGTGACAATTTTTAAAACTTCTTAACCATGATTTGCAAAACCTACGAGCTTTAATTGTCATTTATAAAATTACAGGGTGGTCCAAAGTAGGTGGACAGTAGATTATAATATTTATTTTGAGATTACATATACATACAAATGTATTTACCAACGCAATTATTACATTGACAATTAAATATTATTGTAAACAATAATACAAAAAGTAAATGATAGTAGTTGTAGAATTCTCAATAATATGGTTATAAGGAACACAAGTGTAACAATAATATGATTGATACAAACCTATTTCACATACTATCCACATATTTTCGGACTACCCTTTGTATCTTTAGATCTGGTTTATGATATGCCATCCACGTTGAGGGTTTGATTTTGCAGAGCGTTTCATTTAGCGTTCCACGCCCAGTCAGTTTTATGCCAATTACTTTTTGCATTGCATGAACAATCTGTCGTGTGTGCCTGCTGTTTTTTCGTAATCACTTTATTTAGATCAGCAGTCGCCAACTTTTTGAACTTTTTAAGATTTTTGCGGACCCCCGGTTGGCAATGGTTGATTTAGATCATTGTTTCGTGACTTGCAAAAATCGATGCGCCCTGTTTTCCGTTGCACTTCACATTTTAAACTGAGCGGAATTGTTCGAAATGCCGAAATAAAGCTGCCCGGGTTGCAAGTGCGTGATTTTATTAGAACCTTGGTTTTCTCGTTGCAATGAAATTAGCTGTTTTTGTTTGTTTTTATTTTCGCTTTCTTCAAGCCGTATTCTTCATTCATTCATACTATAATTTCGAGCACTGTACATTGGCAATATTAATTTCCTAAGCTCTATTTTTTAAAGTACTGAGTCTGTTGCTTCTAAGCCCGCGTAACAACTAATAATGTATTATTGCCTTGGTACTGTAGCAAAGTATCGGTTGTGAAACTTCGTGATATTTTATTTTTGTTGCGCTTTATTTTCATTCTTCATGATCGTGTTGTGTAAATATATTTAAGTGATCTATTAATCATTCTCGACTTTCATTTTCCGCTCGACCGCACATTAACTTCAATGATTCAGTTTGACTCACCGCGATAAGCATCTAATTAATATCATAAGAACCCGTGTTCGCTTCTCAGTTAAGCGCCTGTTTTTTGTCTTTTGTCTCGTGAACCCACATACGGATGTTCTTTTTAGTTATCATTGAAGAGTCACACTTCGCAATCACAAGGTTATTCGTTCGAATGCTGTGTTTGTTTACATATCGGAATAAAAACTTTTTTGTCTGTGCTCAAGATAAAGTGCTAAAGAAAACGTGTCTAAATAAAGAAAAACCGGCTCTTTTCTTTTATTTTCGATTTTGCCGTAGGTTAAGAACAATAAAAATGATTACTTTTTATCGCTGGTCAAGTGTAGAACATTACTTTTTTATAATGCAAAAAACGAACTTTGCATTGGGTCTAGACAAATAAATACCATCTGCATTACGGTTGCGCTTTTACCATAAGTCTGCTGCTAAAACGCTTTTACCGTTGAAGTTATTAAGGATAACAACCTTTATGTTGATTTAAATTTGTATGTTTTTTCATTTTATTCCGCGCTGTGCCTGTGGTTTATGCGGTGTCGTTTATTTTTAATAGTTTGTAAGAGTAATGCTTTATCTCTCCTTTTATGAACCAAAAACTTTACAATGAACGTATTTTGCAGAAAGTGCTGAAGAACACTTTCAAGATTAACATGCATTTGAATGTAGTAGAGTTCGCAGTATTATTCAATTTCAAGTGAGCTACTTTCTAAAAAAGCGAATATCCCTTTCAACAGCAACAATTGCTTGTCAATAGCAACCGTTTTGGTGTTTTACTATTTTTGTGCATAATGAATTACGGTTTTTTATCAGTTTCTTCAGTTTGCTTCTTTCAGATAGAAAATACTCTATCTTTGTTGTCATTGTAATCAAGTCTTTTAAACAGAGTTGTGTCTTTACCAACGTAAACCTTATATTATTTTACTTTTGTATTCATTTCAATCAAGATTTTTTTCTGCTTAATCAAAATATACGTTTTAAAAGTTTTGTTAATCCATCCTTGCAGGTGTGTATGGAAACGGAATATCGCCACTGTGTGGGTTTCACATTGTATTTTCGATGCATTGCTTCAAAAGATCAATAAAACTTCAAGCGATTTCTTCTAGTTGCATTCGTTACGTATAAGAAGTGTGATGGCGATTTTAACTTCTGCATTCTAGTTTTAATCGCACGGTTTAATATAAATTGCTAGAGACGAGTCTTTTCTCTTCGGATAAAGCAGGAGCTCCACGCGATAGAGATCAGACAGGAAGTAGAAATGAGCCAATTTGTAGTGGTTGAAAATCAACCACCAGTGCCCTAACCTTGACGAGGCTGACTCATTCCGGAAAGTACTTTTCGAACAGATACCTCTGCCAAGTACCTAAACGCGGACCTTTTTAATCTGCGCGACGGCCGAGGCAGCATAAAAATACGTTCTAGATGACATATCATGAATTTGCAGTAAAACCCTATTGCGAGGAGGTTTTTATATGAGAGATTTCCTTCTAGACTACTTGCTTGCTACAGCTTTTGAGCATAGTCTGCCCAGATTTGAAGTTGCCGTCTTGTGAACTACATTTTGTCTGGTCTCATCTGCAAACCTCTTTTGGCATGGATATTCCTAACAGGAGAGGTAAGATCTTCGGTCAACACAGCTTTACAGGTCACTGAGACATGCAAACTTTCCTACCACAGTAAGGTACTAGTTCATAGGATACTTATACGCAACAATGCCCACTATGCTTGTCTCACACACATGACACTAATCACCTCTTTAACTGCAGTCAACTACCAATACAATGCACTCCACTATTCTGTGGAAAAAACCTTTCGAAGCAGCAGAGGTAATTCAAAAGTGGGAATCTAGGTTGGCTACTTTGAAGGTTTAAAAAAATGGCTACTCCAAGATATCCTTGAAGAAGGGGCAACAACAACAACATTACAAAATGCTAAAACACGAGAGTATGAAATCGAAACAAAACAGGCCTTGAAATGTTTCGGTGTGAGGAATAAAGTTTTTTTGAAGACTACCGGTAGGGTACGGTAATCGATTAAAAAGTTTACATCGTTGTCGTGTAGTTCCAGTCACTTCGCATTGATGATTACACATAAAAACGCCGTTTCTTCCGACTGCTTTCTTTAAAGTTGTAAATGCTCACTATCATAAAACTTTTAGTGAGATAAAAAGCAAGTTTTTGCGGTCGGAAAGTTGGTCTGAAGTCAAAGAAGATTTTTTTTTGACTTAAGATCGTTGGAGAACCTTTACCGAACTTATTTCAATTGAAAAGCTTGCGCCGCCCAAAGCAGAGATTACTTGTATTAAGAAAGTTTATCACCCTTGTTGTAACTTGTAAGTACAACTTTTTCTCTATTTTCCGCATAATAGCTCAGAGCGATAACACCGTGACTTGCAAGCGGAAAGACGCGAATTCGATGCTCAGTCTACCTGAGGTTTTTTTTGTGCTTTCAGAAAAGGCATTCGGCGATAAATTTTCCTATAAAGTCAGGCTGCTCAGTTTTAAAATTGACAACTGCGCTTAAAACAAAAAGCAGCTACGAGGTGAATATGGTCATAAGAAGAAAAAACATTTCTAATATTTGTATTATATTTGCCGCTTACATAACATGTAGGACCTGTCAAATATTTTAGATCAGGAGTGCGCAAACTTTTTAACTCGCGGGCCGCATTCAAAAGTTGAATTTGTTTGCGGGCCGCATTATAGTGATCTCTAAAAAAAAGTTTTCACTTTGATCCTACCTCGGATTTCTAAAGTTTTGACCCCAAAATAAAGTGATCTCTTGAAAAAAAAGATCTTTACTTAGATTCTGACTCAGATTTTTGAATTTTCAAGCCCAGAATGAAGTGACTTTTAAAAAAAAGATCTTTATTTTGCTTCTGTCTCGGATTTCTTGGTTTTCTAAAAATCAGTGATTGCTGAAAGCAATGACCAAGAATTCGGTTGAAGACAAAAAACAATTAATAACTTTTTAAAAGTGCTTGTTTGAAGCCTTCTCGGACCGCACAAAAGGTCGTTGCGGGCCGTAGTTTGCCCATCCCTCTTCTAGACAATGTTTAAATTGTCATCGATAGTATATCACAGAAATGACGCCACGACCTGAGGGAGTTAGCAACAAAAACTTATTTTTCATTCACAGGAAATAAAGAATAAAAAAGTCAAGGCTCCATATTTTGGTTGCGGGCGCGCAGTACGGATGATTTAGGCCTCCAGTGCGCTACAGCAAACACAACCTTAAAGAAGGATAGAGACGCTCCACAGAAAGAACTCAATTAAATAGTCTCTTTTCAAAAGAGTTGTGTTTACTTCTCGTTGCTACTTTTGACGTTTTTATTGAAGCTTCAAGATATAAAATATAGGTATATGTCACTTTATGTGCGAGTATATTGCAAGGTTAGTCTATTTCATAACCTCAGACCTATTGTCATAAGTTTCGAACCTTTCACAAAAAACCTTAAGATAATAGTAATTTTATTCGTCGAGCACTGTTCTTATTTTAAATCAAACAACGTCCATATTGTTAGTTTCTATTTTCGGTTCAAGCATGAGTTCGGTTCCCATCTACTGCATTGTGTTTTACTTGAAATTTTAATTTATTTTATTATTTAGAGTCGGCCTAATACAATTTATTTAGAGTAAACCTTGTTACTTTTATAAATTCGTAGCACCCGTTTTCGTTTTGAAGGATTTTGATTTATTCGAAAGACAGTTCAGGCGGCATCGAAAAAACAATAAGGTAGTGCTTCTCAAACTTTTTTGCCGACGGCGCCCTTTAAAAACTTATAAATACTTACGGCGCCCTTGTAAAACCAAAATTCGCAAACATTTGAAATGATCAAAAATTATATTAAACTGTATTTAACGCGCAAAAATACTGTACGTAATGGGATGTTTTATAATCACACAAAATTATTTAATGCGAACAACTTGCTGCTCCATGCACATGTTATTAAACCGCGGCTCAATGTTCGATATCGCAACACGCATTTCGCGCTCAACGTCGATCTTATTGCAATATTTAGTCTTGATTACAGCTACCGATGAAAAGCCGGCTTCTCATAAATACGATGTTGCAAATGGTATAAGAATACGGAGAGCTTTACAGCTTATAAGTGGAAAGTCAAATCGAGCCGTAATCCAGAAAGAAGTTATTGAATCAGCACTGTAAATGCTTTTCAAAGTGAGGTCAGATGAAAGATCGATCAATCGTTCAGCTCCAAGAGATGTAAACCCTTGAGGTGCAATTGCATTGTCAACAAAAGGATTTCTATCCACTTGTACTTATCCATGTCTTCAGAAAAAATATTTATCAAAATGTAAGATTAGAGAATCCAAATGCAATAGATCACATTCTGTATACCACAATGCAAGGAGGGTTCCGAGATAATGAGCTTAAATGTGACTTTAAAAGTGGAAAACTATCACACTGTTTTACATTTTCCAACGGACCAGTTTTCCATAATCGTAGTTTTCTTTTAAAAGCTGTAAGTTTGTCAAAATGTTGCACGATGTGAGTATTTCTTCCTTGAAGTGAGATGTTTTATTGATTTAGTTTTTCAAAAATATCACATAGATATATGCCAACTTAGACTTTATCTTCAAATGTAGTAGCAACAGAATGCTTTTCTTCTTTCAAAAATATGATAATTTCATTCCTTAATTCGTACACACGAAAAAGAACCTTGCCTTTAGAAAGCCATCTTGAATACCATAAACAATAAATTATTGTGTTCGGCTCCGAGTTCATCGCAAAGACGTTGGAAAAGCCGAGCCTTCAGAGGTCTTGTTTTAATAAAGTTTGCAATTTTGACAACTATTTCAAGCACTTTATTTAGGTCAAAACTGAGCTGTTGCGAAGCCAGCGCCTCTCGGTGTATTAGGCAGTGGGTCCATTTAGCGCGGGGAGCAACACCTGCACTAACGCTCGTAATCCGTTGAAGCAACCGGACATAGCACGGGCACCATCAGTGTATAAACTAACACAATATTTCCAATCAACATTATTTTTCTCGAAAACATTGTTCAGAATCGCAAACAAATCATGTGCTTTACAACTTAATAAAATGGGCTTGCAAAAGAGCAAATCTTCAGCAATGTTGCCATTTTTATCAATAAATCGTACGTAGCAAATTTAGTTAGCATCTTTATCAGTACAACCTCATCTAACTGTAAGCTGAACTCACTTCCACGCATATTTGTTACGAGCTGATCATTGATATCATCGGTAATTTTTTCGATCCTCCAGCAAATAGTGTTATTTGAGAGTGAAACGATTTTAAGCTCTTGCGCAGCTAAATCCCCAATTATTGTCGAGATTGAATCAATAGCAGCAGGTAATATTAGCTCCTCTGCGATAGTAAGCGGTTTTTTACATTTTGCGATTCTATGCGCAACTTTGGCTGCGCTGAGCTTTGGCTGGTATAGACAAAAAGTTTGAAAACACAACCAATTGCTTTTTCATTTCTGATAACTTTCGGATAAAAAATTCACGTGGTTTTCCGGATAAGTAGTTGTGGTTTGTTGTAAGGTGGCGTTTTAGTTTACTGGGTAGCATGCATTTTGCAGCTAAGATTTTGCAACAAATCACACATTGCGGATACTCAATGCCTTTTTTTTCTATGACAATAAAGCGGAAATTAAGATAATTACTGCTGTATTTTCTAGTCTTTCTTCTCTTTATGTTTGCATCTATTTCAACTTGTCTTTTTTCAGGTAAAGTACCAGTAATAAATTTATCCATTACGAAACTTAAAACTTTATTGCTGTTAAATATCTTGCAATCGCGTAAACTAGACTTCTGTAAAATTTTATTTTTATGAATAGAAATATACTTTATAAATCTCTTTCCTTTCCAACGTTATCGTTCAACAACACACATTTTCATGTTTAGTTTCTGCCTCATTTGCTATATTTTGCAACTACGAGAGTATTAGATCAAAAATAAAACTTTTACTGTGTCTGAAACAATTGTTTTGCTTGATTAATTTTTATCAAATCGATACTGCCTAATCGAACGCATACTGCCTAATCCAACAATTAGAAAGAGCGCAGATCATGGTAGAACTTTGAGAATTTAATTCGGGAAGGAAAGGGATAAAAATATTTTAAAGCAACCTTGAGGCCCGTTTCCATTACGAGCGTGGAAAAGATTATTTTTTGTTTGTTTTATTTTTTGTTTTCTCATTGTATTCTTATTGTATTTTTTTTTTATATTGCTATTCTTAATATTTTCATTGCATATTATTTTATTTTGGCTTTGTTTTGTTGGTACTATTTCGGTACATATTGTATTGTTATTTCCAAAAATTAAGGTGGGTTTGGACATAGAAGACAGTATGGTCATTTCCACTGTCTCTTTGTGCATGATTATTTGATATATATTTCTTTTCAATTGTCACTTATTTATTGCACTAAATAAAAATTGATTGATTGATTGATTGATTATTGCTTTTTTTTGCTTTGCTTAGCGCTCGCTTTAATTTTAAGCGCGGAAAGATCAATAAAAGAAAGAAAGAATACTCTTTTCCACGCTTGTAGTGGAACGGGCCTTTACATAAAAGCGAGTGACACACAATGCAACAAAACCTTGGCCTTGCTTTACTTTAAAGGGAGAAAAAATTTTTCATACAGGCCTCTGCATTCTTCACTTTCTAAGTTGATTGTCCGTTATTATAAAATAGTTATTAGAACATTTGGACATTATGATTCGCAGCTCTTTTATTACGAAACCGGTAACATTCATTGTGCTAAGTGAACTTGTAAACGCAGCAGTTTTTGCAAATCTACGCGGCGCCCCTGCCAAAGTCTTGTGGCGCCCAGTTTGGGAAATGCTGCAATAAGGTATAGATTTTTACAAATTGCCAATTTTTAGAAAATTGAAAATCTTTGAATCAACAAATCAATAATATTTCACAAGGTTGATGATCGGAATTTGTTTTCTTGACATAAATGATTGGAGACTATTTTCTTGCTTTTCCGATTTGACAGATGGAGAGGGAGATAGGCCTATCATGGCAGATACAACGCGGTTACGATGTTGGCAGCGGCGTTATCTGCCCGCGGCTACAAAAATGTCCAAAACGTACTTGCTTCTTAAAATATCAATGGTTTACAGAGAAATCTGAGAATTTTTTAAAGAAGCATTTGGCAGATTTATAAAGTTTTTACTACACGAAGAACTGCAATATTGAAGGGACAAAAAGAAGGCGCAGTTAGTTGGAATGAAGGTCTCAGCCAAGCGAATACTTATTCTTTTTACATTGATTTGCTTCATTGTGCCATTGACGCGTTTTTTCAGCGATATGGACCAAAAATGGTAATTATTGATTCTAAAATTTTTCAAATAAATTTCTGTATTGTTTATTGAAGTTAATAACGGCATCTAATGGTGATCGCTAAGATCAATCGAAATTATATAATTTTGTTAAGAACACTTTTACGAATTATGGCTATTATTAATTGTCGAATTTATACAATTTTGTTAACAACATTTAAGAGCATCGTAATTTCTTTATTTGCATTTAAGTTGCTAAGACCAACGTTTACAGCCTGTCATCAACAAAAATTTTTTTCTGGTATCTTTAAGTTTCCTTTTACTTTGCCAGGAAAAAGAATTAGAATAAATTTCGGTTAATGCGAATTTGATTTGACGCACAAATTGATCCATATGCGAAGATCCAGATTATCCGAAGGCTATTATTTTAAGCCAGACGTTATCTAAATTGGTACGATGTAGATGAAAATCACTTTATTTGAATATATGAAAGACTGAATAGTACAATTCTTTGAAATAAACAAATTCATTTATACAGTTTAAACGCGCAATACAAATTTACACTATCACGTATCAGAAAAAATTAGCCGTAAAATAATCTGTAATTTTAAATTACATAGCACAATCAATCAATCAATCAATCAACATACGTTTATTTACGGGAAAAAATAATACACATAACGAAAATGAAACACTAAAATAGAATAAATCAATAAAAAATTTAGCCGCAGGGAGACTGCGATTTGACCTTTCGGTCTTCTAGTCAGCAGCCACCCTTGAGAGCAAAGCTGCAGGTACAACTACTTGTAAAATTTAAGTGTTGCAGAGAAGAGGTTTTTTTTATATTTTAAATAATAAGGTTTTTTATTTTAAATATAAGGTTTCAATAAATACTTTTTAAATTCATATTTAAAAATACTGTAAGAAGCATTTTGAATTTGAATGGGAATTTTGTTCATATCTTAACTCCTTGGTATTTTATACATCTTTGTAATCGTGAAGTTTTATAAAAAGGAATATGCAAAGTTTTTTTGGATTTTTCATTTAATCTAGTGCTTTTTTCCGAGATCTGGCTGGTTAAAATAAAACAATTAGACAAATTATTAGGGAGCATTTTTTTTAAATTGGCATGAATAAATTTACCAACTTCTAGTTTATAAAGATCTGTAGTTTTAGAATCTTAAGGCGTTTGTAGCAAGGTGAGGAACTATCACAAAATTTAGCTGCACATATAAATTTAACGGCTTTATTTTGAAGAGTTATCAATTTTTTAAGATACATCGGGAAGGTAGATCCCCAGATAATAAGGCCGTATAATAAATGGGAATGTATCTGAGCGTAATAGATTTTTAACAGTGCTGTTTCTGGTAGATAGTGTCTAATTTTAGAGATAATTCCAGCCGTTCTTGATATTTTATATGCTATATTTGAAATGTGGAAATTGAAATTTAAATTCATATCAATGTATTAATAGAAAATGCACACACTTGTAGAAAACTAACAAATTTAGTGTACTTTAATAGCTTAGCTATGCAACACAATTATGGCAAACTTACAGTATATATGACACAACTATAGCAAACCAACGAACACACTTCCTAAGTTGAACTAATATAGATTTCAAGTAATAAGAAACATAGCCAACGCTTGCAAACCATAACGTGAAATAATGTTTATGACGTTGACAAAAGACACCCTGGTACAGTTGTAAAGCGGAAAAATCCGAATTTTAAACTTGTCTGGTGCTTCTCATTTTAAGTAGTTTGGTTTCTATTAAAATCCGAATTATGAATACAAGAAGAACAATTTTTATCCGGAATATGCAAAGATCCGAATTATTTGAAGCTTTCTATTAAGAAAACATTAGAAATTGTATTAAGAAAACATAGAAAAGAAAACATTAGAAAAACAGTAAAAGCTTTCTATTAAGAAAACATTAGAATTTAAAAAAAAATTAGACATTTAGATAATTTTGTTTTTTTAATAATAATTTAATGTATAATAATAATAAAATCATTAAAAAAACAAAAAAAATTATCCAAATGTCTCATTAAACAATAAAACATCACGGATATCCTGGAGAATGCATAAAAACAAATCTGAATGAACTCTTTTTGAAAAACGCCAGCAGTATTTATCGAGATGTCCTTGGAAGAGTTGAATGGGGACTCTACGCTTTTTCTTCATATTGCTGATTTTATTCTCCAGCCAAGACCTCTTAATCCTTTGAGTATGAGCGCCAGTACACTATTAAAAAAACTGCTGCGAGTTCTTTGATCATTGCAGTCGGCGTTTTTGATGTTTGCAGAATTTTGCAACTTTTCTTTGATGTTTTTTTAACAGTGGTAGCCCGATCAACGTATTGGTGGTGATGGTTCAGGGTCTCATGTTGAAATCTTACTTGCTGAAGTTGGCGATAAGAAGGGCTCTTATCTGAGCGGATTACTAAACCAGTTTCCACTTCCCTTTGGATTTAAGAGTTTCTCTACTGCGCTTTTTCACATGAAAGTATCTCACATCTTGTTCTTGAATTAACCCGGACACCCATGGCCGGTCAATTCTCGGTCCGTGATTGAGATTATTCCGAACAATTTTTTCTTTATCTTATTTTTTGAGTGCTTGGTTTCCATCTAACATTCGGCCCCTGTTGTACATAAAACAGTAAAAATATCACTGATATCCTGAAAAATACATAGTTGGATATTGATTAGGGAGCAAACGGTAGTCGCAATTTTAAGGTAGGCCACCGACTATACCTGTCACATAATATCAAAGACCAAGTTCAGAAAGTAAGCCACCGACTATACAGGCACCGCAAAAATATTTGAGAGTAGACCTAGATCACACTGGATATCAACATAGGCTTATCTGTATTTGGGCTTGCAAAAGTAAACATTACAAAAATATTTCAAATATAGTAAACTTACGGTTCCTAGTCTAGAGCAAAAAAGTTCATATTTTTTAGCGAAACTTTGGCAAGGATACTTGACCCTGACACCGTTAGAAAGCTCTGATTTAAATTTTTGAAGCGACAGAACGTTTTTTCCGGGCTGAATCTCAAAATTTTTTTGCTGCTATACTATTTAAGTTTTAGATTAGTCTTTTTATATTCAGTTTAATGCTTTTATAATTTTGTGACTGATTATTAGCATTAATTTAGCGAAAATTGATGCGTTATGATGGAACTTGTCTTTTCGGAGAATATTGTTATTTGCCAATCTCATGGTGTATTTTGGAGCAAAATGAAGGCTAACCAAAGTTTCAAAAAAGTTAAAAAAAGCCATTGGACATAAACGTCCTGGCTCTATTGTCTCACGTTCTGCAATAACCTTGGGACCGGTGTAAAAAGATCTACTCGCGGCACATTGATTAGGATCATCATGAAGTCGAGATCGAATGCTGGCGCCAAAACATAGAATTTTGACAACAAAAAACTCTCAATGCACAAATTTACTGAGTACAAAATTTGTTCCGAGCGACAAAAATAATATTGGACAACAGTGCTAAAACCCAAAAACAGAAATTATTTTATTCCTCATTCACGCCTCTTCATTTGTTCACCAGGTTAAGAAGCAGTGTTTAGAGCAAAAGGGAGGAACCTAATTGGAATCGCATGCAGCATAAAAAAAATATTTCGGGCGGGCCGCAGAAACTATTTTATTCTACCGTTATAATTTTGTCCAAAAAGAGTTTTTTTTAGAAATTCATTTCTTTGAGACAAGGAGTTGAAAACTGCCACCCAGTGTCAATGGTTTAATACGAAAATGCCCGAAAATATTCTCAAGTGAAGACCAAACAAAAAACATTATCAAATGATTGTTTTGGGTGGGCCTATTTATTGAAAGATTTTAAATAAACTTCTAAAAATTTGAATTTTCAAAGCTTGGTGTTTTTATCTACAATTCTATGAATGATTGATTTGATTATAGTAATTACAAGTGATTATCTTCAAAATTTCTATATATAAGATATGCCAAAACTTTTCTATTCAATATAGCTACATAATTCTGATTGATTAGGCGCATAGTAATTGTCACCCTACTTCCATGCACTTACCACAAAAGGTTTTTTAAAACCATTTTCCAGTTTTTAATCTCTGCTTAAATCTCCACAATAGTTGTCTCAAAAAAAGTACTTTAAAGCTTTCTATTTGAAGCTACGATTTTTTGTAGCGTCAAAAACCCTTTTTTAATACTTAGCCCCTTTTCTTAAAATATTCTTTGGCTTCCGTAACTACAGCGAGACTATTTCTTAAGTTTTCTAAAGTTTTTTCGTTGTAAATTCGCAGCCGATTTTCGAAAAAAGACGTCACTTCTTTTGACGAAATTCTTATGGAGCTGCGAAAGCAAATCGGCAAGAGTGACGTCATGGAAAACTTATTGGAGAAACGTTTGTAAGTTTAAAATCTTGTCTAAACATTTTTACTTTTGCCTTTGCAGGTTTTTCATTTTTTAAAATAGTAGCTTATTTTTGTCACAATTGCAATGAAAAATATACTCGTATACTATCATAGTGAAGATTTCATTTTTGAATTCCTCTATTTATGAGAAATTTACGGCAGTTGACTTTACCCTTGACAGAAATAAAACGAAAATTCAAAATCTTTAAAACTATATCGAACAGTTTCGATTAGATAAAAAGAGTTACATAAGCTACATATTATTATACGATTAGTTTTCAAAAGAACGTTCACTAGTAAGGTATATTCGTACGCATAGCCGTACCAGCCCAAAAAATTTTGGGGGGGCAATGAAGTTTTGCCCAAATTTTGTGACGTTTGCCCAAATCATGATTTTATAGTACATTTTGGATATGACAAAAAAATTGTCTGAGATTCTCAGACAAAAAACCAATTTTGTCTTAAAATCATGGTGATCTCTAAAAAAAAAAAAATAAAAAAAATAAAGGTCTTCACTTAAATTCAGTCTCGTAATTTTCAATTTTCGTCCCAAAATCAAGGTGTTCTCTAAAAAAAAAAAAGGTCTTCACCTAAATTTGGGTTATTATTTTTTGCAGTTCCTCATCGTCACCTCTCTAAATTTCCTGACTTTGCCCAAATTTTTCGTATCGCTGCCCGAAAAATTATGGTTTTGCCCAAATATTTTCTTCTCACTGCCCGAAAAATCTTAATTTTGCCCAAATCTTCAAAACTTTCAAAACATAGCCCCCCTGCCCCCCCGGCAGGTACGGCTATGTTCGTACGAATTATGGGCAGGCAACACAAAAAAGTGTTACCATCTGTTGCATTGTAAAACTTGCCCGCTGAACACAGTCTTATCATGGTTTCGGGTTTTGAACCCGCTTAGAGGCAATCGGCTTGCCCTGGTTTTATTTTGCAAAGTCTTTATCGTTCACACTGAATATTTCTAAGCATCTAGTCATCGGCGTGCGCGATGCGCAATACCGCTCTTTTTCCGGCAGCTATGCATCGATAGTATCAAGCAACCTTAAGACAAATATCTTTGATAAAACTTAAATCTTGCTTTTTAACAGATACCAACATAAAGAGATATCCGCTGAAAACAACGTTCTGCTGCACACTCTATTGAATAAAACATTAATAACGGAAGAAACAAAAAATCAAGACAAGGTTGGAGTTAAAAAAGCAAAAATTGAAGGCAAGAAAAAATATTTTTGTTGTAAAACGAACAAGCTTTCAAAACAAAATTGCGCTTTTGAAGCAAATTAAGTCACCGAAGCGTAGTGTTTCCACTTGAGATTCTAATGTTTTAGGTTGAAACTGTTATTTTTCGTAAACGCTAAGATTGCGGAATTTTGTGATAATAACTCCTTAAAAATACTGTTCTTGTGTGTTGGAATGATCTTTTATGCAATCGTAGCAGGATGTGTTTAAAGAAAGTTTGGCCAGCACTTGGCGTATACCTGACTGTCAGGCTTTTCGAAGCTAATCGTTTTAATTTACGTAAATTAAATTACGAGGTATTTACATTAAACCAAAACTGTGATATTTACTGGAAAATTTTTTTATGCAGCAAAAGTTTACATCCTAATTTTAAAAATTCCAAAGAAGCATTTTACGAGCACTCCACGACCGCAGCAACACTGAACGCGTAGGCGTACCAGCCTAAAAAAAAATTGGAAGGGCAATAAAATTTTGCCCAAATTTGTGACATTTGCCCGAATCTTGATTTTCTAGAACTTTACGGATATGAAAAAAAATTTGTCTAAAATTTAGGGTGAAGACAAAAAAAAAAAGAAAAGGTTTTCACTTAGAATCTGTCTATGATTTTTTGATTTTCGTCCCAAAAACATAGTGTTCTCTAAAAAAAGGTTTTCATCTATATTCGAAAACTTTTTTCTGCAATTAGCATAAAAATTTTTTTTTGATCTTTGTCACTGCCCTAAAATTCCTGATTTCACCCAAATTTTTTTATCGCTGCCCGAAAAATTTTGGTAAATCTCAAATATTTCCTTGTCGCTGCCTGAAAAATTCTGATTTTGTCCAAATTTTTATAACTTGGGTGAAATTGGTTCCTTGCCGTTCCAGCTAGTACGGCTATGGTTAGATCAGTGATTTCCAACGTGGGGCGTACGGCCCACAGGGGAACAATTTGATTTTTAAGGAGTTTGATTTTGTAATAATACTGATCATTTTGTAATAGTACTGATTTGATTTTGTAAAAGTAGTGATCAAAATATCACAATAAAAAGCTTCCTTTGAAATTATTTTTTGTTTATAACTCAATTCTCTCTTATAAACATAAAAATAATACAATACAATCCATAATAATTTATTTTTTGGTAATTTCTTGCTCAGAACTTTAATTGTCTTTTATTTACTTTTTGTTTTTCATGAATGCCATGTTGTTTTGAAGTTTGCTTAAGCTACTTTAAGGCGGTTTAAGCCTTAAACAAACTTTAAATTTTAAGTTTAAAATAAAAGCTTAAATCAAAATATTGGTATTTCAAGCATCATCTTAAACGGAGTTCACTTTTTACAAATGAGTTATATATCAACATGTGGGAGGGGGACATCTAATTCGAGAGGTGATTAGGTGGGGCATAGCCAAAAAAAGATTGGGAAACACTGTGTTAGATGTTTGATTTATAAGTTACTAGTGAATAAATTATATAGAGTCATCAGATTTTGCCACAATAGATAAACTGTTTTACAGTTAGGGTTCTTAAATAGGGGGGGCGAAAGGTTTATCGGGGGCGCGAGCAACTGACAGCAAACTAAATTGATAGTTGCAATGACAATTTTATTTGTCTTCACATTGATTTTGGGATAAAATTGAATATTTTGGATGCTGATGAAAAGTGAAAACCTTTTTTTGTCTTGAGAATACGATGATAGGGATTGGGTTTTGTTTTTAGTTTGCGTCGTTGTTGTATCTTTGCACGAATACACAGGTTTATTAAAAAAACAATAGTAAATATTCACAAAAGTACTTAGCCAAAAAACAACCGTATTGAAGTAGAATGCTTTTAGTTCGTTTGCTGTAGTAGCTTGATAACTCTGAACTGACTGCTGAATCAAAATAAAGGCGCATATTTAACTAGTAACAATTATGCTTGGAGATGCGCGTGTCCAATAATTGTTCGAGCAGAAGGCGCTGATTAAGATTAGAGCGTTTAAGAAAAACACTACGTCATCTATTGCACAATATCACAACACCCCTACTCGTCTCCGGTTGGTAGTCTCGGATTGTTGCGTTGGTTCATCGAAGAAGAACTAGATGCGTGGTCAGTCCCGGCTGGAAGTGTTTCTGTAGACAAAACGCTCGTTGGGATTTCACAGGGATCATCATCTTGATCCGAACCGTATCGAGGTCGAAGTTGATCAAGATGTCTTCTCCAAGTTGGTCCTCGAGGAATGACTCGTACATTGACGCTTCGTGTACCATGGACTTTCGTAACTATCGCAGGCACCCATCGTGGGTCACGATCTCTTCTAGGGCCGAAGTACAGTGCGTAACAAGGGTCTCCTAGTGAGTAATGATGTTCGACTTTCGAAACCACTTCCGAGTCTTCAGCATTTGAATGCTTGCTCGCTTGTCTTGACTGTCTTCCCTGCAGGAGATGCGGAATGGATGGAACCAAAGTGTCAATTTTGGTGCGAATTCTTCTTCCATTCAACAATTCGCTTGGTGACAGTCCCGATGCAAAAGGAATTCTTCTATATTGCATTAAAAATTCTTGCAAAGCTTCCTTTGGAGGTAACGAGGATTTTCTCAATGCCTGTTTGAACGATTGTATCAAACGCTCGGCAGCACCGTTTGTTGCTGGATGATAAGGTGCTCCGGTGAGATGTACAATGCCTCGTTGTTTGCACCAAGCTTGAAACTCTTGAGACATGAATGTTGTGGCATTATCGGTCACCAACGTGTGGGGATATCCGAAATGAGCAAATTCTTGTTCAAGTATAGCAGTAGTACTTCGAATGCAAGGATATTTTGAATAAGCGTCTACAAGGACTAACCAGTTTCTTCCCAGAAAGTTGATCGCATGGTCCAAGTGGAGTCTTGACCATGGTTTTTCTGGCATCATCCACGGATGGATTGAAGGTTTATCCGGCTTATTTTGAAATTGGCCACAGGAAGTGCATTTGCGACATAAATCCTCAATTTCAAAGTCAATTCTAGGCCAATAGACAGTTGACCTGGCAAGTTGTTTCATCCGTTGCATGCCGAAATGTCCAAGGTGTAATAATTTAAGAATATGATTACGTAGGGTTGAAGGAATTATTACCCGTAAGCCGTAAAAAACGCAACCATTCTCTGTTGACAACGAATTTTCCAACTTTTTGAAGTCTTTAAGCTCTTCCGAAAATGCATGCGGCCATCCTTCCTTCACAAATCGCATTAGTTGGGAAAGAATTGGATCCTTGACAGTCTCTCTGACCACAAGCAATGGATTGTCAGGATTGATTTGACGACTGATTGTTCGAACTAAACAAACGCTATCGACATCATCTTCCATCTCCTCCCCATCAAAACTTGTGTCATTTGAAAATGGCAAGCGACTAAGAGCATCGGCATTGCCATGATCCTTGCTTCTACGGTATTCCACCGTGTAGTCATATTGATGGACTAGTAGTGCCCATCGTGCAAGTCGATTCGCGGCCATTGCAGGAGTACCTTTATCAGGAGCAAACAAGGTCACTAAAGGTTTGTGATCGGTAACCACAATGAACTTACGACCGTACAGAAACTGATGAAATTTCTTCAAAGCGTACACTAAGGATAGTGCTTCTTTCTGTATTTGGCTGTAGCGTCTTTGTGTTGCCGATAGAATTTTAGAAATATTGAGAATCGGACGCTCGCTTCCGTCTGCAAAGCGATGAAATAATACCGCTCCAATTCCGCATTCTGAGGCGTCACAAGATAAACCCAACGGAAGAGATGGGTCATAGTGCGCAAGTACAGTCTCTGTGCATAGTAACCGTTTGATCTTTTTGAAAGATGTCGCTTCTTCTTCACCCCACTTCCACTGTTGTCCTTTGCGTGTAAGCTTGTATAACGGCTCGGTGATTTCCGAAAAATATGGAGGTAAGAATTTAGAATAAAACTGCACAGATGCTAAGACCCTTTTGCAATTCCTCGACTTGATAAAGTGTGACCCAGGTAATCAATTGATACTTGGGCGAAAACACATTTTTCACGATTGCAGCGAAGACCTTTTTTCTTCTAGTCTTTTGAACAAAGCTCGCAGGTTCATCAAATGATCTTTTGCGTTGTCACCACTTACCAAAATATCATCGAAATACACGGCAACTCCTCGCAAATTTTGCGTTAACTGTTCCATGATTTCTTGGAAATAATCTGGTGCGGATTTAATTCCGAAAGGAAGTCTTTTCTGCAGTAAAACTCCTTGTGAGTGCTGAGAGCCAGCTTCTTCTGGCTGTCAGGAGAAAGACAGATTTGATTATATGCATTAGCTAAATCAATCTTATGGTCTTCCAGTTGCGAGTTTACAGTCACCGAATAATCTCCACAAACTCGGATGCTTGCTTTTGCTTGACCTGGCAAAGGAGACTTTCGAATAGGAACCACGGGGGTGCCGTACGAGTTAAAATCTGTAAGCTCCCATACACCTCCCTTAATTCCTGCTTCGTATGCTTCGTTTAAATCTTGTAGGATTGAGAACGGAACAGGTCTTGGCTTCTTGAAAATAGGTTTAGCTTCAGGTTTAAACCGTATGTCCAGTGAAAAATCTTTTAGACAACCCAATGTAGATTCAAATAAAGTAGGAAACTCTCCACATAATTGAATACATGCCGCATGTAAAGAGTTTTCTGGACCAGTTGTGGTGACGTGCTCTATCGTTGCAGTAGATTCAGCACAACTCAGGTTTTCTCTGAAGTGATCAGTTAAGTTGGTGAGTTTCAACTTCATCATCGCCAGACGACCTAGTAAATTTAGATTGGGCACCTTAGTGACAATTACAGGAAAGGTCACATCAGGTGATTTTCCATCAATACTTGCAGTTGATTGGAATTGTCCCACGACGGGTAGCGGGCTACCTTCAGCAACTTGATATCGAATTGTTACAGGTTGTAGAGTGGGTTTACCCAGCGTTTGCCACGTCGCTTCACAGCAAAATGTGTCACTGGCTCCGCTATCAATTTCAAACTTAATTCTGAACATTGGACTTTGTGCACCAAGCTTTAATGTGGGGACAAGCTTTGCTAAAATGTCCAGAATTTCCACACCTGAAGCAGGCGGTTTTCTTTTCTTGCGTTTTGGAAGTTTTGGACTTTACTTCTTGAGCCACTCGGATGGCGTTGCTAAACTTCAGTTCATCGTCCTTGAGCTTGAAGAGTGTCTTCAAAACTGCTTCGTTGTCGACTGAACAGATGAATTTAGTTCGCAAGGCTTCATCTAAAGGATCTTTAATGGATTAAAAATGACATGTAACTGCATCTTGTCGTATTCTGCTTGCCAGTTCAGGAATAGTTTCGCCAGGTTTGCGTTTCATGTCAGACCAGAACTTGAAACGTTCTCTGACAACAAATCGTTTTGGGTCGAACTGCTCTGCCATAAACGTCTGAATATCATTCATGGTTAGCTCATGTATGCTTTTGACAGGTTGTTGCTGAGCCGCTAAGTTGCTAAGCATTTTGTAAACGGAGTTAGATTGGTTGGTAAGAAAAATTTGTGCTTGCTTGTTGTCGGGAATAGAGTTAGCAGTGACGAATGATCGGAACCTTGCCAAATAATCAGTCCATAACTCAGATGTGGAATCGAATGGTTGAAAACTTGCCATCGGTGTTGGAACATTTTCTCGCCGGTTGTTCAAGCTGCTTTGTAAAATTTTCAGCTGCTCTTGAAGCATTGACATTTGCTCTTGGTGTTGCTTGTTCTGCTCTTGGTGTTGCTTATTTAACAACAAAATCAGTTCAGAAATTTCACTCATATCGACAATTCAAGCTTTAATGCAAATTCAACAAATTTTCTTTTTTTCTTTCTTGACGCAGTGGAGTTCCTTGAATCCTCGTCGCCACTTTTGCCTGTTGTATCTTTGCACGAATACACAGGTTTATTAAAAAAACAATAGTAAATATTCACAAAAGTACTTAGCCAAAAAACAACCGTATTGAAGTAGAATGCTTTTAGTTCGTTTGCTGTAGTAGCTTGATAACTCTGAACTGACTGCTGAATCAAAATAAAGGCGCATATTTAACTAGTAACAATTATGCTTGGAGATGCGCGTGTCCAATAATTGTTCGAGCAGAAGGCGCTGATTAAGATTAGAGCGTTTAAGAAAAACACTACGTCATCTATTGCACAATATCACAACAGTCGTCAAAAGGGAGGGCGCGTGTTTAGTTTCCGTGAAAAAAAGGGGTGCGTCTCTTAAAGTTTAAGACTCTCCTCTACAGCAAACTGCGGTCAGGTAAGGTTGTGACAAGGCAATACCATACAATTTATAATTTGCCATCTGAAAGTTCTACTGCTTTTTATAAATGTTTTCTACTTATATCGTTTATTCGATTTGGTTAAGAGTTGCAAAACTACAATGTCTGGACAATTACGTCATACAACAAGCTGCGTCACAATGAAATCAGATGAATCAAAAAAAATATACGATGTGTAACACCATAATAAAACTGTCGATTTGAATCTAGGGTGTCCATAAAATCTTTTTACAATTTAAAAAAATTATTACAAAGTGAAATGATGAGATATCGCAATGAGGGTTGTTTTATGTTAATCAGTATTTCATAAAGTTTTTATTGACATTAAAATTTATTGTTTCAGATAAAATTTCTTAAATAAAATTTCTTGTGTTTAATGATTGAGTTATATGAACTGAACCCCCATAAAATGACTACTTCTCAAGAAAAAGCGCAATATGTATCCTGGTTCATTGAGACAAAATCAGATGTTCAGACCCAGCGAAACTACAGAAGTAAGTATGGAAGAGACCTAGCATCACGTCCTTTAATTCGTTTATGGCACAAGAAATTTATGGAGACAGGGACAGTGTTCGATACAAAGAGGAGTGGGCGACCAAGAACATCTGAAGAAAACATCGAGCGTGTAAGGCAAGCCTTTCAATGTTCTCCTATGAAGTCCATCCGTACTACTGCCAGACAATTGGAACTACGACGTTCAACAGTGCACAAAGTCCTACACAAGAATTTAAGATTGTATGCTTACAAAGTGCAAATGTTACAGACACTTCAGCCAAGGCTTGCCTTACACGCTCGATGTTTTCTTCAGATGTTCTTGGTCGCCCACTCCTCTTTGTATCGAACACTGTCCCTGTCTCCATAAATTTCTTGTGCCATAAACGAATTAAAGGACGTGATGCTAGGTCTCTTCCATACTTACTTCTGTAGTTTCGCTGGGTCTGAACATCTGATTTTGTCTCAATGAACCAGGATACATATTGCGCTTTTTCTTGAGAAGTAGTCATTTTATGGAGGTTCAGTTCATATAACTCAATCATTAAACACAAGAAATTTTAATTAAGAAATTTTATCTGAAACAATAAATTTTAATGTCAATAAAAACTTTATGAAATACTGATTAACATAAAACAACCCTCATTGCGATATCTCATCATTTCACTTTGTAATAATTTTTTTAAATTGTAAAGAGACTTTATGGACACCCTGTATTTTGCAAATAATACTTAGGTATCCTGACACCGGTCCTGGCGTATAGACCAGACCCGACTGATATCATATTGAGGTGATGTCTACTGATTTCTTGTTACCCATAATTTGGCCTTTTTTTGGTGACTTTTTTTGCTTCAATAAAGCGATTCGGTACACATAAAAAACAAAGATCAAAAATTTCCCAGGAGAATCTTAAGTTTTGTTTTTGTCGACAAGTTTATTGCTTTTAATGAAGTGCGGCTTTTGAAAATTTATTTAAGTATAAGAAGATATTTTACGTATTTCTTCAAGTTTCTACTTTGCTTTATAATGCTTTTAATTTAACCTGTTTTTATTGACTTACCAAATTCTTTAACTTAAAAAAAAACGAAAGATATTTTTTAAGCAATTTGATTAGTCGTGTGAGTACGTCTAAATGAATTTTATTCCACATTATTTCAACCTTTTTATTTCCAGGTAATTTGCTGGTAAATAAAACACAATCGTTGTCTCAAGCCATTGAACCAACTCTCGGCGAAGAAGTTTTAAAGCGGAAGATAAAAAATAATGCGATTGAATTGTTCTACTCAATTAACTCAAGTCTGTCGCTTATTCCAATAAGTGATTCAAAACAAAAGGAAAAAGCATTGCAACAACTGTCAGCACAACACGCGTAAGTAAATTAATTGTACTCTAAAAGAGGTTCTCAACTGGTCCATCGCGACGCTCTGGTGCGTCATTTTAATGCGCCAGGGCCGGTGTAACAACTTGTATATATCTACAACAGACGCACGACTAAAGTCTAAAATGTACAAGAACAACTCTATTTGATAAATTGTTTGATACACTTAATTTGAAAATAAAATAAAGTCCTGTTTTTTGTCTTCGCCTGGATTTATAGTAGAATTTTTTTCACACAGCGGTAATTGAAGCCAAGAAAACTAGTACTGGACCAAAAATTCTTCATTTTACTTTCGAAGTAAATTTATCAAAAAATTTATCAAAAGGAGTCGTTCATGTATATTTTACAGTAGACTGTGCTGCGTTGTAAATTTTCTAAAAGTCATAAACTTCTGATCTATAGTATGGCTGCATTTCTAAACCGTGTTGGTGGCGCTGAGCTTACCTGACCTACTCCTAGGGAAGAGAGAGTGGATCAACTCCGCTGATTCTCAATAATCGGGAAAACTCTTAAGGACAAAAACAGAGCTCCAAGACAGTTAGGAAGTTGCCAAAAATGGTCAGGTGAAAAGAGAGTCAAGAGCAGAGCAGTCTAGCAGAGACGAAAAATGTCTTAAGATTTGAAACCACAGTTGCTGGGCGAATAAGTTTCGAGTCGACCAATCTTGTGCAGGCATCCAGGAAGAAGAGGTGTGTATCCGTTGCAGCCAAAGCAAGAGAAAGCTCAGCGATCGGGGCGTAAAAAAGGAAATTCCTCAAAGAGATACAGTAGAGATTTGTTGTAAAAAACAGTTTGAATATTGCGTTCTTAACTGATGTTGAGGAATAGACGCTGGGAGAACTTTAGAGGTGATAGGAAGAGTGGTATGATGGAGGAGTCATATGTGGCACTAACGCAAGCGAGAACCTTTGTTTGGAAAAGAAAAGTGACCAGGTATTCATTGGGGATAGATTGCCTTTAAGTCAGATAAAAAGTTATGGTGAGATTGAGTCTTATTAGTGTGGAATTTGGATATTAGGTATGGCAAGGGAGCAAAGATAGTTGTCAAAACAAATTGGAAATTTGAGAATGAGGTGACAATTTGACAATCACAAAACAGAAAATGTGAGATGCACCTTTTAAAAGCATAAAAGATTGCATGAGCTTCAGCGCTATAACAAGTAGCCTAGAGTCCTGCGAAGAAAGGGATAGAGAGAGAGAGAGAGACGGCAGTGAGACATTTGGTACAGTTAATACGAATTCTGCTCCTTTTTTCCCAGCCGATCAGAAACCAACCATCAGTTCAAGCAGTAATATTGCTGAGTGGGAGGTTAGATAGATAAAATTGAGCTGCTGCATTGTGGAGGTGAAGAGAGGGTCATTACCAGAACATTGAGAAGAAAGATGGTATGAGATGGAGTATTGGGAAAGTGAAGACAAGGGAGGTTTAGGAGGGCATAGGATCACAGCTGCAGTCCCCAACTGGAAGTTCAAATTTTTTATTTTTATATTTCTTTTTTCCACAGGATTGATAGAATTGTTAACTGATGATAATCTTTTGATCGAAATTGATTTTAACTTTTTAATACAGTCATTGTGCAGCGACAGATTTCTAAATTTCAAGCTTGTCTTGTTTTTGTGCAGGGATAGACAGAGACTAGAAATCGTCGTTTTGCTTTCAGTACAAAGGGTTAGATTCTTGACCATATCAAATGAAAATTTAACTGTAGGGAAGGTATTCGTACTAATATTTTTTTTATTGTTGATTAGTATGAACAAAAAATTGAATTAATCATAGAAGAAATAGAAATTGTTATAGAAGTAGAAAGATGATCAGAGCCATGGTCTGGCAAAACTCTCCATATACATTAGATGCTATGGGGGCAGGAACAAGAGACAAGTCAAGAGAAAAACAATTTTTAGTGGAGCGGTGAAGTAGAATAGGATGATCAGGGTTGTTGAGAGTCAGTCAAGTAGTCCCTAGGAGTGAAGCCAGTCAAAAATTATTTGTCTAATTGGTTTTCAGAGCTATAAGAATTCCAGGATGTGTGGTAGCAGTTGAAATTGCCGAAAATAAAAGTTGTATGGGATAAAAATATCAAAAAGGGTGAAAAAAATTGGGACGGAGGCCTGAAAAAAAAATTATAGATGGATGTAAAGGTTAAAAAGATAAAAAAAAATAAGCTCCTTTTATCTTAATAATAACTGTAATAGCTAATAATCGAAGAAGGGGCAAGTGAGAAAAAATGTTGGGTAAGGAGAGGAGAATAGGTAGACCGTTCCTGATTAGAGAGGATTCGTAGACAGCTTCGGAAAGGGAAGAGTAATAAAAGTTAGTTTGTTTTAGAGGTTAAATAAAGGCTTATGGTTGAGAAATAAAGATGAAGAAAGCTTGGGGTGGATATGTAGAGGTCATTTGAGCATGTTTAGAAAGATTATAGGGGTTAATATTGAAAAGAGGGGTACAATGATTTTTAAAAATGCACTTTTTTGACGGTGACTGAGAGTTAGATAAGAAGAGTTTTAAAAGGAGACGGACACTTTGGGAAAGTCTAAGAGACTCCTGGAAAATTTTATTAAAGGAGGAGAGGAGAGGCCAGAACAGAAACAATAAACCTAGACAATATAGAACAGTTTGCACATTGTAGTGACTTGTTTCCCCAGATGCGAAAGATGCAGACAGTGTACTGCACTACAATAGTGGTCTATGAGACCAAGATTGGGATGAATCTTGCCGCTCACAAAGAGGATGTGAGGATGAATAGAAGCGACAGAGTAGATTTATAGAAGAGTGGAAAAGATTTTTAAATGGAGGAGTGTTTTGAAAAGACAGGGGATATATTAAGAAATGGTGGATTGGTGGACGATGTAGAGAGCGATCAACTAGGGTTGAAATTGTTGTCCATCTGTGGTCGATCAATGGACAGCAGGTATAAAAAATAAAAGCAGATGTCCATACGGGGCTTTCTAATAACAAAACCTTTTAGGAATCAACAAGCCATTGTGATTCATCTCCATGCAGGAAAGAGGACGGCCTCACCATTATGAGGTGGCTTGTTGCTGATGCGGATGAACTGGGCTCGCAAAGACAGCCAAATTAAAAAGATTTTCTAAAGCTACCCTGTATATATGCGCAAAAGAGAACCGGAAGGACTTTGCAGTTATTATGAAAATTTTAAAACAAATTATGAACCCTAAAATGTTGAGAAACACTTATAGATGGTTTTTATAAACACTATCTATAGTGCACCAGGCTCAAAAAGTTATAATTATCATTTTTTAGCAGAATAAGTCAAGAAGGAAAATTATTGTGCATTTTGTGATAATCAAAATGTTCATTTTCCAGCGATATGATGGCGAACATTGAAAAGTTATTGAATCTAAACGACGATTGGAAAAAACAAGAAATGAAAAGCCTTGAAGATCTTGTACAGAAGCGAATTCTATACGTCCAGGTGTAGTAGACATTATAAGAACAAAAAGTTGGAAAAGTTTTATATAAAATTAACCTGATTAAATTGTTCGACGCCATCAAAAAATATACTTTTTATTATATGACTGCATTACAGCATAAAATATCAATGTCACATTCTATCTTTGGTTCTTTTCTTGGGTAAAATCTCTCAATCTTATTACTTCGCTGGAGTTAAAAGAATTTTTGCTTTTTTGTGCACTACATGTATATATTTGTATTGTAAAAAATCCAATTTTTGAATGTACTCATTTAAGTAAGTTTCAAATATGTTGTAAAAAAAATATCAATGGTGAATTTAAAATCAAAGCTTACATAAAGGTCTCTATACAATTTAGTTAACTCTTTAAAACCGAAGTAGAATTTCAGATTACTATGGAATTTTAACAAAATTTTGGATTAAGTTGCATTTATATATTTATACCATTTGAATCAATTTTGCTGAATAAAACAAATTCTAAATTTTCGTTTTTCTCTGTCTTAAAAACCGAAAGCTATAAATTAAAAAGTTCAAACAAGCAAAAAACCAATATAAGATTATACTTTCTAAACTGCAGTAAATAGAATTTAGAAGTTAATTAGACGGACAGTTGCTCTTAGTTCAAGAAAATTTCTGCTACTTTGTTGCCCATCAATAGCTAATTAAGAGAACACGTAGATAAAACATTTGTCAACTATTTGTTCGTTGCAATCATCATAAAAAAGCGTCCCAGTCTTTTTTGTGGTTAAAAACTTTTGTTTAGAACCCGTCTTCTTGCAAAGCCGCAAAAAAGTTACTCTGCAACGTAAACAAAAAGTGTGGATTTGGATGCCAAATTCATCATGTGGCTTATTGTTTGATGGTTGCGTTTGGATCGAACAGGACAATGATTTTGGATTCTAAATATTGGAATAAACAAACTAAAGGATGGGAGGCTGTATTTCAGCCAGTCAGCAAAACTTGCACGCAAATCCCAAAGTATGATAGTATATGGAGTAAGTTGTTTTTTTTGTTTTTTTTTTTTTGGAGGAGGAGATTAAAAAATCAAAAACTATAACAGCGTCTTGCTCTCTTAAGTAGCAGGCTTTTATCGGGACAAGATTTGGCAATTTTTTTGTATATTAATTGATGAAAGCAATAAGGGCGTTTGTCCAAGTCGTTTATTGCAAAGCACTTAAAAATAATACATTTTGTTTGATGAATTTTTTAATTTAATCCAAAGTTATTGTGACGTGGTAAAAATAAACATTTAGCCACCAGGTTCTGAAAACTCTTTTAGAACAGTGCAATAAGTCTAGGCTGTTGAGATCAAGAGATATAACATGTGATTAAATCAACTTTTTAAAATGGATTAATTCGTTAGTGCGAGAAGTCTTAACTCCGGGTTTTTCAATTCAAGAAATAATGAAATCTATTTTGGTAGTCATTTGATAGGCCCCAAAAATAAGTAGCTAAAATTCAGCAATTTCTAAATTCGTATCAAGAAAAGATAACGAGAAAGTTTGAAGAAATCAACAACACATTATTTATAGAGAAAGCATAACTTTTCTTCGATTAAATTGAAAGAATTATGGGAAAAGCCTTAGCAGGGTATAATGAGAATTTTTTAAACTGACTCTTTCTTGCAATTTGAAATATTAACCAAGAATCTTCGAGTTCAGTTTCAAATTGAAGCAATAAGCATAAAAATTATTGGGATTGTTATTACAGAACCAAACAAAACAAAAATAAGAAGATTTTGAATCTATCAATTTTCAAAATTATTGATTGCAGAATTGAAAAGGACTCTGGAGCAATATAGAAGAAAATTTTAAAAAAGGACTAATCAAAAATGATTCGAGGAAAATGAATTTTAGACGATGCGAAACAATACGTATACTGATTTAAAAAAAAAAGTAGACGAGATAAAAAATTAGTTAAGGTTTTGAAATCATTGATATCATTGAAAAAAAAAAGATTTATTTATTTTATCTCTATATTTATTCTCCTGACTCGCAGGAAAGCGATGGAGGCGCTATACGTAGGACAAGCAGCTACCCCGACCTGCTTCCGGAGATGCCAAGGTATTGCTGTCCGTTTAAAATCTTTTTGCTTTGTTTTTTAGTTTTATAGAGATTTGACTGGAATTTAGAACTGCTTGCCAAGATCGCCAAGCAGGGAAAAGTGCCGTAAAGTGCTTTTTCAAGAACACAACAGAATGGCGCGAGTAGGTTTTGAAGCGTGACCATGCTGATCACCAGGATGGCGCTTTATCCACTCGGCCACGCTGCCATAAATCAAAAAGATATCTATATGGAAATGTGAAATTTTTTACAGAGGATTTTTTATTGATCTTAAATCTTAATTTTCTATTTTGTATAATTTCACTATGGTTTCCCATGGTCCAAAGTTCTTTTTTCTGATTGGTCCTTTTTTAAAGTACTTTTCGATGCTGCTACTACAGTTTTTTTCAAAATCCATGCTTGTAAAATTTTCTTATATAATTCTAGTTGAGTACTCATTTCTGATTGGTTGTTTAATAATATTGTCGGTATTTTACGATGTTATTGCTTCACTTCAAAATTGAGCTCGAAGATTCTTGGTTAGAATTTTATATTTCACAAAAGAGTCAGTTTACAGTGTGGCGAGCTATTCTATTTGTGATGTTTTATATTGGCAACATAACATTGCCACGCAACGTGACTACGCTATGCGAACATGTGCTTTATTCGAAATATAACGAGTTGAGAAGCAGACGCGTGTTGGTTGTTATAAACTATAAGTTGAGATTAGTTAAGGTTAAATAAAAGTTAAGCAAGACAAGAACCCTATAACAGAAAGACAGACAGAAGTAATTTATTACATATATAAAGATAATACATGAAAAACAAACAGAAAAAAATATACCAAGGTAATACAATACAGACTATATACAACTACGGTGATAAAATAATAAACATTCTCGACAGGAGACTGCGAAGTGACGATAAAGGTCCTTAATTAAGCAGTCACCCAGAAATTGTAGCGGAATTAGTCAATTTTAAAAATTAATAAATTAAGGGATAGCGATGTCAGGCAAGATTACTTTTAGATGACTGTTTTACTTTTGTCAAAGAACAATTTGTTACTTTCCCTACTAACTGAGGTCGATTTTTGAAACTTTTTTGTAATTTTTTCTTCAGCCTTTTTCTCTTATTTTTTCGTATGTACATGTAAAATTGTCGGGCTAGTATACAATTGATTTTTACTTGATGCTTTTTTACATGAAATGAAAATGTTTTGAGAGTCTTTTTCAGATTTCAAGCGTTATTCGATGAGATGAAAAAAGTTTGTCATTGAGCACTCCAGATTTATGTTAGTAGGCTTTAATAAACAAAGCTCATATAAAGTTTATTCCTTTTAAATTTCAATATGAGGTGTAAAAATATTTCTGGTTAACTCTTGCGCGTCTGCTGCTTCGAAAGCAACCCGTGCATTAACTTCCGGCATCCATCTCTAATTAACAGTGATGACGTTTGAATGAGTTCAGACTCTAATGCCCGTCTGCTAAAAAGTGGCCAAATCTTAATTCATGTCAAATATTGTTGTTTACATAACGCATAATTATCGGTAATTGCATTATCTTTTTAATATGCTCGTTAGGCCGTAGAAATTTAGTGAGCACGAGAAAGAGTAGGAGGCAAAAACAATTTGTTATTAAAATGTGTCATCGAATTATTTGATTGCATTCGAGCGCGTAAGTGTATCTTACTCGACACGTTACGTACGGGCACGTGCCCACTGAAGGCTGTCGAAGCTAGCCTGGACCAAATTTTACCCAAAAAGTTGCAAAAACGCTGATTGAAATTTACTTGCAACATTAAAATATAGAAAAAACTTGGACGTAACTATGTAAGTATTGAAAGATTAAAACAAAAATTGAGTAATGAAATTTTTTTTTTCTGGCAGTATTTTAAATATTTAAAAATCAAAAGTTGACTTTCCTCATTTTTTATGCACGTTACACATTTTCGGTACCTGCAAGCGGTCAAACTTTTTTTCACTATGGCACACTAATAAATTCTGAGTTTACCTGCGGCACACTTACTTCATGAAGGCGAAAGCCTACTAAATGCACTCTCCAAGTTTACATACAGAAATTTTATTTAATATATAATAACAGAAACACCTAAGAAAGATAAGCTTACAGAAATTTTTGATACTGGGTAGAATGTCTGACAAACACCCCTCAATTTCTGCTCCACACTTTCTAATCCTGATGGTTTTTCAGAGAAAAATAAACAAGTTGTTGTGAACAGCAGTAAAATATGTTTACAAATATCAGGGGACTCATGCCGTTCATTTCTTTGTGTTATAGTTGCCAGGAGCAAATCATGCTTAATTTTAATAATTGTTCTTCTGCTACCAAATCTAAAAATAAATAGCGCCGCGGCCTACTGGTGAGGCACAAAGCTTTTTCAAAGAGACCGTGCACGTATATGGAACTACAGTAATTTGGCAGGTGCAAATAGAAGCTCTTTTATTTTAAATGATTTTTTGTCGTCAGTTAAAACTAGCACTAGCAGCGGAAAGCCACTTTCTTTTTCCTAAAAAAGATGTGTAAGTAAAGTAAGAACTTTTTTGTCTTCACTTTAATCTTGCACGTTCTTTAAACAAAATGAAGTGAAAGTGCATTGCTGAGCCACAGCTGTTGCTTTACGACTTTTCTAGTGCGAGATGTTAAAAAGATTGAAAAGCACACTTTTAGACTGTTTTAATAGCAAACTCATTGCTTACACTTATATTCTTTCTTTTGCTTATTAATACCAAGCCGCTGGATAAAGTTGTTTGTTTACGTCCACAAAACAAACAACTTTATGCAAATAGCCTCTTTCCTTTTTGATTTTTACTCAAGCAGCCTGTATTTAAGATTTTTGGCAATACTAAAACTAAATGAACACGTAAGTCATCTGTAAACCAAGATTCTATAGCTTTCTCTCAAAACACAAAAATTTCGCGGCACACTTTTATCCCTTTCACGGCACACCAGTGTGCTGCTACACACAGTTTGAAAAACCCTGGTTTAAGGTTTTAAAAAAGTTCACGGATACTTAAAAAGTTTATAAAATTTTTCAAAAAACATTCAGCAGGTGCAGATCTTTTGTCTTTTGTAAATTGTTCTCCATATAACAAAGATGGGCAAATGCATAGCCATTATATATGCAGCCGCTATTTAGTCTTTGTCACGCTCTACCTACTTAGTACCAGAATAACTATAAGATACTAGAGGCGAACCCTACGTGAATATCGCAGAAAATCACCAGCCTGTTGAAAGGAGCTTATGCGAGTGTTAAACTGGCGGGGCCTAGCGATCTAGAAGGACAGACAAATATTATAATTTAAAATAATTATATTGAAGAAACGAAGACAAAAAGATTAAATGAAAATAAAAACAAGCGCCAAAATTATACACGAGATGCTACGATTTACCAATAGATTACACATACAAATTACCTAACCGAATTTACAGAGCCGCAAAAGAATAATATGAATTTTATAAATTTTTCCGCTAACGCTTAATACCAACTTGCCGCCCCGACAGATACATTCACATACTAAAATATACACAGAATACGTTCGTCATCTCGAATCTGCCTTTATATCTGCATCTACAATTGAATCTGAATTATGTCTTCTCGTTGCCGCCCCGTATATATACAACTTTTTAGCGACCACATGTGAAGGAACGCTCTATACCCGTTCTTTTTCAACAACGGGAACAAAGTCACTTCACCAATCCAGACAGCTGTCCAGGGCAACAACGGCAATGGAAGAATACTGGCAAATAGTTACAAATAAATTTTATATACTCGCGTCAACGTTAATGCGATTTAAACAATTAATTTAAAAAGGTTACGATTTGAATAATTAATCCAAAAAGGTGTCGATTTAAACAATTAATTTAAAAAGGTGCAATGTCTTTATTTGATAAAATTGAAATCGTAGCGTGACAGTCTTTCTGCTCTATTTTAGAGGTTTTATAAACTATAGAAAATCAATTTCAGCAATTTTAGCCACGTGCATCTATCAATAATATTATGTAAAAATTATAAGTTGACTTTAAACCTTTTTTCTGCCCGATGAACCATGACAAAATACAAATTTTTAGCATCAGTATTTACATTTACATTTCAGTACAAATTTGCAAAGGATATCGTGCGTAGATAGAAACAAATTTGCTCTTCAAAACTTGTGGTCAATTAAAATTTATTTTTCAGGAATGAACAATAAAGATCCCGTTGTTCTTTTTCCAATAATTGAAGCACTTTTTACAACTCCGCTTTACGCACCTCAGGGAATACCGAAAGACATTGCATTTCGATTAAAACGCCTTCATGGACATCCAGGAGTGTGGTGGGTAGGACAATTTATAAAATACCTATTTCGCGAGCAAGACTGGTTGGAAAACGATCTGAAAAAATATCAAGATGAAGTTGGTTATGATGAACCTATAGTCGGGTGAGCAGCGGAGCAAACTTTGTTTATTTGAAGGCAATAAAAACTTGATTTCTTTTCTTTGTTGTCATAAAAATTTGTATTTCAAAACGGTACTGTGACGTTAGCCCAAATGGCAGTTGTTTTCTCACTGGGCCGTAAGTATGTCTTTTTGTTGCTCTACATGACAGACCGAAGCCAACACTGCCAAAATGAAAGCGTATCTATCCATCCCGATGTTCAACAAGGGTATCCAAATTGGAAAACGTTCTTTTCCGGACGGTACAATGCTTGGAAGAACTTCTCTTTTCAGGAAACATTGCCAACAAGTTTCGAAGACCCACTATTCGAGGATGAAAGTTCTTCATTATCTTGCTCTGCAGTTTGAGACACTCGTCATCTTATTACAGAAGACCCACTGCAATACAGTGCAGAGAAGCTAGAACGTCTAAGCTTTCAACTAGCTGGGTTTTTCTCAGGCAGAAACCATGGTTTTGCCACGTTTATCCACGAGCAACTAAAGCACACCTTCCTGAACCTATCTCCACCGACATCGAAGTTTCAGTGATTGTGCCTAGACGTTGATGATTATAAAATAGTAAGGCCAACAAACCACCAACACGACTACAATTTTTAGAATTCCCAATAGTTTCTCACCCCTGTCTCTATGCCGGCGATTTCAACTGTCGTCAGGTTGATTTCGGTTACGACAACAACAGTGCGGACTTGGTTGATGGGGCAAGTATTAATAATCTTGCTCTCCTATGCAAGGTTCAAAAAGTACCCGACCTTTGGGCATAAAACATACAACACAATGAATATCACAAATTTTATTTAATCTCCTTCGAAATACTCCCCTTGCAAGTCCACACACTTTTCCAGCGCTTGTGCCACATTTGGAAACACCTTTTGAACTCCTCCTCTGAAATGTTCCTGACTCCTCTGAATTGCCGTCGTTTTTTCCATAATGTCCTTACGTGACTGAAATCGCGTCCCTTTTAGCGTAGTTTTTAACTTGGGGAATAGCCAGAAGTCGCATGGTTTCAAATCAGAAGAGGCTGTCGCACAAGTGCCGTATTGTTTTGGGCCAAAAAATCTTTGATTACATGGGCGGAATGAGCGGGAGCATTGTCGTGGTGAAGCTGCCAGTTATTTCCTATCAATATGTCTGGCCATTTTCTTCGCACTGCATCACAAAGGCAACGTAAATCTTTAGTTAAAATGGAGTAAACTGATCCTCTGCTTAATCCTCTGTTTATTCCCCAGAATTTCCCTGAGTGTTAGACGGCGATCCTCCATCACAATTTGGTGTACCTTCTCAATCACTTCCTCGTTTCGGCTTGTGGATGGTCTGCCAGAGCATGCCTCACTCTCCACTGACATTCGACCGTTTTTGAAACGATTAAAACATAATTATATTTGAGTTTGACTTAAGGCCTCGTCTCCAAAAGCTTGCGAAATCTTTTAAATTGTTTCAGTTTGATCATTACTTAGCTTTTGGCAGAACTTGATACAATATCTTTGTTTGATGCTTTCTGTCATTACGCTTGCGAGCAAAAAATCAACGATCATGCACTATACAACTGCACTAAATGCTTCAAAAAAAGAGAATGACACTTCAATTACTTCAAATAAAGTGTTCTAAATATTTACATCTTAACTGAATATTTTTTGCTTGTGTGTTGGTAGGGTGAAGCCAGCGGGGCAGTGGAAATAATTTGCGAATTGCGAAGCCTTGTGAAAGGAAAATTAAAGGCCAAAAACCGCAATGACATACCGCTTTAGTTTTGTTAAGATTCTTATACCCGATATTCTAAAAATTAGCAGCAAAATTAATCTCGAGTCAAATGTACAAATTGAAAAAGACTACCAATTTAGTCGGTGATGAACGGGAAATTTAAGTAAAAAAATTCCAACAAAAAGTTGGCGGCTATTATGTGAAACAGTTGATTATCACCTGAGCATACTCTAATCATCACCAAATTTATCTTTTTAATTTAAGTATGCACGTGCGAAGAACAGACAAAATACTTGAAGCTCGTTATCATGAAATAGCGGAGTACATGCAGTACGTGATTCGTTGGTACGATATATACGACATGAAACATATGGGGGAGAAAAAAGTGAAAAGAAGAGTTTATATTGCAACAGATGATCCCTCAGTCATCCAACAAGCCAAAGATTTGTAAGAAAGAGTTGGAAAAACTAACTAATTATTGCTTTGATTAGAATTACATTGCCTAGAATTTTAATAGAAATTATAATTATTCGCTTTTCAAAATCTTTAAATACAAATACAAATATTCCAAAATTTTGTAATTAATTACAATTTGTCTACGCACAATTCTAAATCTTTTACTTTTTGCCAGCGCCTAAGTTAAGACAAATCAAATAATAAGAGTTTATTTTAAATTGTTGTTTAATGACTGTAAATAACCTTTTTTTATGCCACCAAAGATAACATGTAGTTGTATTTTCATATTGACTAAAAAGCTTTGATAGAAGCCAAATTACTTTTTATTTGGTTTTCAAAAACCATTAAATAGAATTGCGACCATGGCAAAAACCTATAATTACAGTAATTACAATTTATTCATTACAACAAACCGTGTTTGTCACTTCCTCGAACTTTAATCATCGGCTAGTGCTGAAGTTACAAAGCAATCTTTTAAACTTTTTAAATAAAGCAGCAAAAAGTGTTTCCGGCAAAAAATAAAAATATGCGGCATAAGGCACACTAACATTGACTATAGTCATCTTAAAAACACAAATTTTTAATTTTCGCTTTTTACAATTTTTCTGCAAAGAAATTTTTATACAGGACCAAAAATGATCTACTACCGCAAAGCAGCAATCAAACTCGAAAGCGTTTTACGTTTTTACGGCACTTTTCTTGCTTTTTACGTCACTTTATTTTTTTTGAACGTCAGATTGAATTGTTGTATATTATAAAAAACTCAATAAAAACTGAAATAACCGATAAAAATGGCAATCGCACAACGATAATAAATGTTTAACTTATGCGAAAGTATCCACCACCCTATTAAATTCTTAATTCGGTACTTCTAAAAACTTTCGATAAAAATTCTTACAATTGTTCTGGTCTTGTATCTTAAGCAGATAAACTTTATACAATTTTTTAGTCAAAAGCGAAAAATCAAATTTTATTTATACCACAAATGACATTTATAAAACGGTTCACACCAGTTTTCATAGAACTTCAAGTCTTTTGCGTATTTTTGCAGATACAAAGACTACGAATTCGTCAATTTCAAAGCTTTTTCTGAGTCGGCTTTCAATCCATTTTTGAGAAATATTAATTTAAATAGTTTGAAAGGGATCATTAGTGACATTTATCTTTTATCACTCTGTGATTACATCGTTTGCACATTTTCGTCTCAGGTAAAGCTAAGCACATGGTAAGGTACAATTTTTGAAAATAAATTGCACTCTTTATTACTTTTCTTTTGCGAACTTTTAAAAAATAGGCATTAAGAGCAAACTCGAGTTGGCAGCGACGCCTTTACAAAAAAAAAAAAAGAGCCTGGCATACGAAATAAGAGTGGCGGTTAGTCACAGTAAATAGAGGGTGGCTAAGTTTAAGCCTTATGAAAAACCATTAGGGCGAAATATACGTACTTGACTGAAACGGAAAACCTTTTTTTTGGTCTCTACTTGCATCACACACATGTTTTTTTCTTTAAAACGTAAAGTGAAGAACTAAAGAAAAGGTCTTCAATTATGAGTCAAGTATAATTTGTCCTAAAATCTTTAGGTACGTTTTCTGATTTGGATATCTATTTCCAAAATCGATCACTTTACTTTAGTTGGATTGGACGTCCCTGGGTCACTAAAATCTGTCATGGTTGCAATTATATAGGGGGTCCAATTTTGTTTAAGAGGGCCACTTTTGGAAGGCTTGGTACGGCTTTTCGATTTGTACCAAACTAAACCTATCAGTGCAAGTTTTTAATAACTTTTATTCGCACATGGATTTTAGCTAACGCATAGCCCAATATATAAGGTAACATTCTTTTTTTATCAAAACAAATTATTTACTAATTTGTCGTTAAGAGCTATTTCTTGTTCTTGGTATCAAAATTATTAAAGAAAATATTCAATGAAATAAATTAAACTTCAGAATTAAAAGATAAGATTTGTGGACGATCTGTTATAAGTTGGGATAACGTGCTGCAAACAAAGTTTGAAAAACTATATGAACTGGTTTTGTTTTTTCACAGTCATGACATTATTAAACAAAGTAAGAGTATTTTTTAGGGTTTTTGGTTTATAGCTCACGTAACTCACAGAAATCGACAGCTTTAATCCACATTTATCCACACGATTAATCTCCTGCTTTTAGAAAAGTCAAAATGTTGCAATCCGTTTATTTTTTTTCATCGATTTAAATATTTATTTGTTTTTTCATTTGTTCATTATCTCTATTTATTTTCGTCTTGACTAACAGATTATTGTCGGCAGCGTAGTCGAGTGGTTAGAGCGCCGGAATTATGATGAACATGGTCTCGGTTCAAAATCTACTTGCGCCATTCTGCTGTGTCCTTGGGAAAGACACTTTACGGTACTTTTCCCTGCTTGGTGGTCTTGACAAGCAGTTCTACAGTTCAGTCATATATCTATTAAATTTCAAGCGGACAGCAATATTTTCAAAGCAGGTCGTGGTAATTGCTTGCTCTATGAATTAGAGAGATAAAATAGGTTACACTACGAGTAATCATCAAACAATTATTCAAACCCGCCTTTGAAGATGCCAATATATTGCTGTCTCGTTCAAATATTTTTATTCGTTTTTTTTTTTTTAGTTTTACTATGAGCGGCTTGCGTAGACTGTCCAACATCGTAGGCTTTCTCTTTCTAAAGACATAAATACTGTACATTAACAGGATAATATACTTTTGCTTATCATTTAATATTCAGCTCTAATAAAGTAGTTAAAAGCTGTGCAATCACAACTTGAATTGCTTGGTATGGATAATTTTTTTTGTTTTTCCAAGCAAGGTTATTTCAATTTATGTACTTTCATTTTAACGGGTACAGAAAACACATTTGTGGTTTTATGCTTACTTTGATAACAAACAAAATGAAAGATTTTTGCGACAGTTATGTTAAAGGTGTTCTGGTGTTCATTGGGCACGAAAGCAAATTTTGGACGATTTCACTAGTCAACAACAAATTTGCTTCGGAAACAAATTAGGTCAATCCTGACTAATATGGGGTCGCTGAACACAAATATTGTTTTAAAACTTGTTGATTAGCTCTAGTTTTCAAGATATGGCACTTTGCCAAAATTTGTTTTATATGCACCTGTGCGGAAAATAGTTCGGGTTTTTATATGAATTTTCGATAACGTTGTGGGGTATAGCTTATATTTCGTCTAAGGAGTTTTACATTGTGCTGATGTTAGTGTTTGAGTTGAGCTCTTTGTTTTAAATTAATTTTTCGTTACAATTGTAGTAATGTGTTTAGTTTTTCTCTTCTTTCTGCAGATGCCTCGTAAATGTGTAAATGCAGCGGAAAACTTTTGTTACATTTGGGGTAAAATAGCTTTTGCTTCACAAAAGCGCAGCATGACAGCTCTAGTCAGAAAGGCGTACCACTTTTATTTTGGGTGAAAAATTGGTGATCGGACAAAAGCTGGGCCCCTCACATATGCTCTAACACCTTCGGCAATGGCTAAGCATGAAAAGGAAATATATGCCCTTCGCTGTGCCAAGGGCTTGGAGAGAGCCCACTAACCACAACAACAACTGCTACTTTTGCATGACCCCACCAGTAGGCAAAGGCTTGTCAAAAAAGAAGCAGAATATTCAATATCCTGACATTCCATCAGCAATTTGTCCAGTACCGCATGGAGAAACACTACCTGTACCTGAGGCACCTCAAAAACTTACACTTGATTCAGATGATGAACAAAGTGTTAGTTCTATGAGTAGTGATGGATTGTCAATGTCACAAGAATCATATTTTGCACCATATATTTTCCATGAACCTCATCTCATAACTCAAAGTGAACTGCATGGCCATGTCCGGGATTTAGAGCTATCCAAAATTAAAGCTGAACTTTGGCCTCTAGACTCCAGCAATGGAATGTTTTGGCAGATGGTTTAAGGATATCCAAATACCGTAACCGACAAGAAGAACTAGAACCACTCTATTTCATGAAAGGTGATTTTGTAGCATGCAGCAATGTAAACGAATTAACGGCAGCCCTCAACATTGGTTATAATCCATCCAATTGGAGACTATTCATTGACTCATCTAAGAACACTCTTAAGGCCTTTTGCTTCAAAATGGAAATACCTTACAATCAATTCCAGTGGGTTAGACAGTCCGTATGAAGGAGACGTGTAACAACATAAAGCAGCTTTTAAGGTGTATAAACTATGACCAACATTAATGACAGCTGTGTGGTGACTTGAAGGTAGTAACTCTCGTGATGAGTCAGCTACTAGGTTATACAAAATACAGTTGTTTTCTTTGTGAATGGAATAGCCGAGCAAAAGATCTCCACTACATCAAGAAAGACTGGCCTCTCCGCCAATCATTGACTCCTGGGGAGAAAAATGTTTAACATACACCAATTATTGAATCCAATAAGTTTTTTTGCCACCATTGCACATAAAACTGGGACTACTGAAAAACTTTGTTAATGCCATGGATAAAAGAGAAGCTGGTTTCAAATACCTCGCTATAAAGTTTCCCAGATTGAGTAAAGCTAAAATAAAGGTAGGTCCCCAGACAAAGCAGCTTCTCCAAGACAGAGAATTTGACCAAACACTAGATGGCAAAGAGAAAATGGTATGGAAAGCATTTAAGTTGGTGGTCACAAAATTTCTGGGGAATAAAAGAGCAGACAGCTACACGGAATTGGTGTCCAAACTCATAAAAGCATACAGTTGCATGGGGTACAATATGCCACTTAAGATACATTTTTTGGACTTTCATCTGGATTTTTTTCCACCGAACTGTGGAGTAGTGAGTGATGAGCACGCTAAACGATTTCACCAATAAATATCTGCAATGGAAAAGAAATACCAAGAAAATGGAGCCCATTAATGCTTGCAGGCTTTTGATGGATGATAACTAGGGATGCCCCACTTACTACATACAAGCGACAAGCAAAAAGGCAAAGAAAAGACATGGATTAATATTTTATTTATAAAAAATGACAATCAATGGTATGTGTTCTGTGTTCATTGCTCTAAACGCATGCGATGATGATGTTGATTGTGGCAAAACAATACTGTAGTGGTCAGTAAAGTGCACCATAGTTACCACATATACATCCACATGTAAAAATACAACCTTTTATATCTTTTAAATAAAAGCCAATCAGCAATTTTAACTTACATTTTTTAATTCAGTGGCTGAAAGTATGTAAGAATCAGCGGTTTTCATTTCCGAAGCAAACAACTTTTGAAAAATCGTTGACCAGTGCTACAATGATTTGTTTTAGTCAAAACTTTTTGATGCCGAAGTTAAAGAACACGGCCGGTAACCCTAATTGTGGCTCGGGTAACCTTAAGGAACACGGCCGACACTTTCTGTAAAAAATATTTTTTACTTGAATCTTTTCTGGTTCACAATTTGAAGTGAAAACCTTTTTTTTAATTGATTGGAAAACACAATTTTGGCTTTTCAAAATCTTGTGCCCCAACCACCTGACATTACTTTTCCTTAAATGGCCCTTGTTTTTGAGAAGTTGCCCAATACTGATGTAGAAAAGCATAAATTTGTGTATGCCTGGTTCTTTTGTCTTACTAAAACCAAAGTTTGAGACCAAAAAAGAAAAAAAAACAAAGCCAAATTATTAAATTTTCTTTGCAAAAAACTTTTTGGTAGCCTTAGCTACAGTTGAGTTTAAATAATTAAAAAAAAATTATTAAAAACATATCAAATCCCATATGGCTGCTTTCAAATATTACTGGTACCGAAAAACCTTTGGAATATCTGAAACATTTTTATGGGGTCTTAGAGTTTAAAAATCAATTTTTGTTCTACAAGATCAAATTGAATTGATACTAATTACAATAAACAGTTTATGAGCTATATAAACTTACTCGTAGATCAGTTGTCATTAACCCTTTAAACTTCATGAACCACTAAGTGTATAATTTGTTATTTGGCGGACCCTAATATAAATTCTAAAAAAAGAGACTAAAAAGAGATCTTCTTTTTTTAAAATTTCTATTTCTTTATGTCTGAGGTGAAAAACGACTAAAAAAAGCTTTTAAAATTATCGCGAATATAAAGACTCATTGTACAACTCAAAGATAATTGGATTCCTATTCGGATTGATTCGAGTTTCTTCGACTTGTTACAACGCTGATTTTTTCTGTAGACCACCGGTTGGCGATCATTGGTCTAGATCAGAGTTTTTCAAACTTTTGTATTCACAGAACACTTGGTCTTATTATTTTAGCTTATGGAACACTTAATTTTAGTTTCTCTGAATTCCCAATTTGCGATCCGAAGAAGTAGTGATCTTTAAAAAAAGCTCTTCGCTTCGGGATGTATAGTAAGCCAATGCAAACCGTCATGTTCATGGTTGAGCTGAACATTATAAGTAAGCTCGAGGAACACCTTACGTAAGTAACAAGTGTTTCGCGGAACACTTTAAGTAAGCTCGCAGAATACAGGTGTTCCGCGGAACACAGTTTGAGAAACACTGATCTTGATATTATTTATTAATTTAGGTTTGCCGGACTGCTTACGAATTGATGCAAACGCGAAGACCGGACGCTTCATTCGACGTTCAATCTCTCGACGACGTCTATTATTACGGAGGACAAAAAGCTCACCAGCAATTAGCGATATATGATCATAAACCGGATCCGGAAAACAACGAAATAGAATTGCGTGTCGGAGACGTCATTCAACTTGCTGGTAATCACTGGGACGGTTATTCAAAAGGGAGAAATACGCGAACAAGTATAATGGGTTTATATCCGTCTTGGAAAGTAGAGGATATAATAGAGGAAATTCAATATCCTATTTATCCAAAAACAAATGGGACGAACGTTTAGACCAAAAAAGTTGTTGAATGCAACAAATATTGTTGTTTCATTGATGATACTGCAATATTTATTTGTTACCTATTATTACACTTTTAAAATAAATTCTTGAAAACAGTCTTACTTTCTGCAGTGGATAAGTTGAAAGCTGAGGATATGAAACACAAGCAATTCTTTTGCAAACGTATAATTAGCATCATCAAGTACAACTGTTCCAGATACAAAACTTCAGTTATTGTTTTATGCTTATGACGTTACAAAAATAAATATTCCTTTTATGACGTCATTACAAGGCAACTAAAATTTAAAATGTACCGCAATAATCTAAATCAAGGAAAAATGAAAAACAAAGTGGTAGTCAATTTGATCGCAAGAACTAAATAGCCAAAAGCAGCGATAACTAGATTTGTATCATAATTTGGTAAAGGAAAAGTATAAAAATAAATCGAGAAATCAGTCGCTAATTATTCAGAGGAATGGTGCCAGACTATCCTTCGTCTGTATTAAGATAGTCATCGGGAAAGGCCAAGCAGGGAGAGACAAGAATTCCGTGAAGTAACTCTTTTGGAAATTTGGAATTCTAATCAAGATTCTACAATTCCAAACTGAAATAGGAGCAGGAAACATTGAAAAAGAACCAAACAGAAAAAAGTTGAAAAAGTTTGACTTTCGGACTTCATCGAACCAAATGAAATAAATTACATCGAAAAGAATCTTGAAGCAACAACGAAAAGAATTGATAAAATTTGAATTTTGGATTTCATCAAATTATATGGATAAATTATATCGAAAGTATCTCAAAAAAAAAAACAATCAGAAAAGAATTGATAAAAAACAAATTTCGGACTAAGCAAGACAAATCCAAACATTGAAAAAAAACTTAAGTATGAAAAATAAAGATTTTGGTTAAAAATTATGAAAATAAAAGTGTGCGGACAAAAAGTATCTACACGGAGGAGCAAAATCCTCCGCCAGACGATATACGTAATTCAAGTCAGGATAATTCAAGCATGAGGAAAATCCTCAGCCAGTCTGCCACGATTTCTCTGAATAATTAGCGGCTGATTTCTTCATTTATATTTAAACCTTTTCTTTACCAAATTATGATACGAATCAAATTATTGCTGCTTTTGGTTGTTTGGTTCTTGGGTATCAAATTGACTACCAATTTGTTTTTTATTCTTCCTTGATATGATGACTCGATTTAGGTAGTCTTTTACAATGAACTTTTTGCTTTCTTTTATTTGCTTTCAATTTTTTTCGTTTGTACACTTGTGTTTTTTCAGGAAGATCAAACTGTCACTGACGAGATTTTAATAACCGAAACAGCTGTCTGGCGGAGGATTTTGCTCCTCCGTGTAGATACTTTTTGTCCGCACACTTTTATTTTCATAATTTTTAACCAAAATCTTTATTTTTCATACTTAAGTTTTTTTTCAATGTTTGGATTTGTCTTGCTTAGTCCGAAATTCGTTTTTTATCAATTCTTTTCTGATTGTTTTTTTTTTTGAGATACTTTCGATATAATTTATCCATATAATTTGATGAAATCCAAAATTCAAATTTTATCAATTCTTTTCGTTGTTGCTTCAAGATTCTTTTCGATGTAATTTATTTCATTTGGTTCGATGAAGTCCGAAAGTCAAACTTTTTCAACTTTTTTCTGTTTGGTTCTTTTTCAATGTTTCCTGCTCCTATTTCAGTTTGGAATTGTAGAATCTTGATTAGAATTCCAAATTTCCAAAAGAGTTACTTCACGGAATTCTTGTCTCTCCCTGCTTGGCCTTTCCCGATGACTATCTTAATACAGACGAAGGATAGTCTGGCACCATTCCTCTGAATAATTAGCGACTGATTTCTTGATTTATTTTCATACTTTTCCTTTACCAAATCGCCGTTATCTTGCGCAATTATCAGTTCATTTATATCTAGTACAATTCTACTTGTATATTGAGAAAAAAAGAGCGCGCTATTCAAAATGAATTATAACCAGTTTAAAGTGGTGATCCTATTAAGATTTTCTACTGGTATCGGATGCATAACAGTCGTCTTTTTAAATTAGATTGGAATAATTGCTTGTTAGTAGCTGGCAACGGCCAAAGAGACTCTTATTTTACAATCGTGAAACTAACTTTTTTATGGTCAATTAATATAGGCCAGATAGCTGCTTTCTATTTTTAAGCGGAGCCGCTATTGTAGAAAGCAGCATGGTCTCATTTGTGATGTAGTGCTTTTCCAAAGGTTACAACGGAAGTAGCTCGAATAGAACTTTTATTTTTTTGGTTTAAAGTCGGAATGTTAGCACAACCAAGCTGTAACTAGCCGAAAAGACATAATACTTGAAAATAGAAAATATATTTTTGGCAATTAATTTTAGCAATGAAAGCATTTCTGGTTCCACCAGAATTCAAAAAACTGAACAAACAGAAACTAATTGTGAGTTAGAACCAGCGATGCGGACTTGTCAAAACTTTGAAGCGAGTTCTGATCCCAAGTACGAGTCTGGGCTAAAATGACGAGTCCGAGTCCGCATCCCTGTCAAAAATCAAGAGTTTTATGGAAGAAGCTTGTCAAGAACTGATATAACTGATAAAAAATCTAACCGGTTATTCTTTCGTTCTGTACAAGTAATGAACACTTGCTATTTCAAAAAAAGTGTCGATCTTGAGCGCAACAGCATAAGAAACAATTACAAAATTCAGAATAGTGAAAAGAAATAGTAAGAAGGAAATTGAATTCTATCATCTCTGTTATTTTTCATTCAAGGTTTAGCAATTTGTCACCACTTCATTCATAATGTTAATCTTAACTTCATAACTCTGTTGTCAATTTTCAGTTTTTTGCTGGAATTTTAAGTTTTTGTTATGACGTAATCTTTTGTTATGAAGTTGTTGGCGCTGTGAATTGTTTCAAAGTCTGGTGAAGCTTGGGAGCCAAGTTCTACGAGGATTGTTTAAGTTCTTTTGACTTTTTGTAACTATAACTTTTATAGTTATTATAGTAATATAGAGACAAAATAAAATAAAAAATAAAAATAGTTAGAAATCGTGTTTTTTTCCATATGTAGAGAGAAGTTTCAAGCAAATCCATTCCTACTTAGCCAGAACTAACTGTATCAAGAACTTTATTCTCGCGACAAACTCTTTCTAGAGTCGGCATAGATAAAAATAACCACAGCTTTATTTCAGGGCAGGTATTTGGGTTGCCCAGTTCAGCTGGTTCTTTTGAATTCCGAGCAAAGTTGCGGCACAATTTTTTTCTTAACAAGTAATGTTGACAATAATCTCTAATAAGTAATCTTGACATCGCCGAACTCGCTACTTTTTTGGGAGTTCGAGTCCGAGTTCCAGTCCAGCTATATTGCACCGAATTGACGAGTGCTGAGTCCCGATACTAAGTTCGAGTCCACATCCCAGTTAGAACTTTACAAAAAAGCAGAAAGTTTTTGAAATCGTCTCGCTCAAAAAAATACCGCCTCCTGCTTTACGACATAGAACTTATTAATTTGTTACCAACAAACACAGCTGTAAATACGAAATTCAAATTTAGAACAACTAAGTCAGGGTTGTGTAATCTTTTTGTTATAAGGGTCATTTTGAAAAAATGTAATGTCTACTGGAAGCCGCATTAAGTTCTTACTATAAATCAAATCCAGCAAAGTAACATTCCGCGCGCATTATTTTGTCATGCTCTTAAGGCTAAGCTACGATGCCGAGCGTTAATTATAATTCATTTTCATATCGCTCTAACGATGAGTAGTACGTGAAACAACCAATTGACCTGCTCTATCTAATATCGAGCAGTCAGTAGTAGGATTGCATTATATTTCTATTATTTTTAAAACGAATTAAAAGTTTTTAAAAAGTAAGCTAATTGTGTAAGAATTAAAAGGTTTTAAAAAGTAAGCTCTTTGACTAAAAAAATATATATCTGCAATTTTTGAAATGAAATTCACAAAAAAACAATTTTTTTTCTCCCTTATAATTTTGACAAGCTTTAGTAGTTTTTTTTTCTTGAACAATGAAAACCAGAAAAAGTAAGTTTTTCTAGCTTTTTATTTTATTCTTTATATTTTTGATTTTGAATTTAATATTTAAGTTAATTTGCTAAGCTTGTTTTACTTGAACGCATTCCCATTTGTTATTTTCATATGGTAATAAGAAAGTTGGAATTAACTTAGAGCATCATTTGTAACTGCTTTTTTAAATATTTGGTTATGGACATCGATAATTTGCTTAAAGGCCCGTTTCCACTACGAGCGTGGAAAAAAGCATTCTTTGTTTGTTTTATTGCTTTTTTTTTGCGCTCGCTTCAATTTTAACCGCTCGCTTCAATCGAAGATCAATAAAAGAGACAAAGAATGCTCTTTTCCACGCTCGTAGTGGAAACGGGCCTTAACTCTAGAAAGAAGTAATCAAACTTTTTTTGAAAATTTTGGCTGAATACTTTTTTCTTTGTTTGAATAATTAATCTATAATCAGAATGCTAAAAATGATCTTTAATAGTTATGAAAGTAGCCTGTAAAGGTATAAAACTTGTTGTTTATATAAATAATGAATCACAAGTCCTCTTCACAACTTCTGATTTTCTTCTTTTCTTTCTAACTTCCGCACCGAATCTCGGGTTTGATCCCCAGGCTTGCCAAATTTAACACCTTGTTGCAACCATTGGGACAATAACCACGCAAGAGACTGGATAGCACAAGCACAATGCTCTTGCGATAGGCAATGCAAACTCATGACAACGTTCTGAGTATTAAAAAATGAGTTTTAAAAAATGCATTTATCGTTGGATGACGTTAACCCAAAAATGATAGCAAAAGTTGGATCATGTCCCTTTTTTCCCCATTGTATTTTCAAGTCCTTTTTTTCCCTCAGATCTCACGCTCTGGTTGTCTACCAACATAAACAAGTTTATAAATTTTCTCTCGTGGGAAAAAAAAGGACTTGATTCCAATAGTTCATCTACCACACCAATAACTAGCCAGCTTTGGCAGAGCGTGATATCTGATGTAATAAAATACTTCGCTTTGATTTGCTGAAGAGAAAGAAAAACAATTTACTGGTTGTTGAAAAAAAAGCAGTTCATTTGGTGATTTTGTAAAAGATTTAATGTCAAGTTGTTTTTTTTTCGGGAAAAGAGACAAACAAAGCAAGCAGTAACGAATCCTCAAAGGCAGGTTGACTGTGAAAGGTAAACATTGTCGAAATCTGAATTCGCTTCTGGTTTCATCACTATAAACCTCGAGGCAGTAGTTGCTCATGACAAAGCAATCTGTCCGATCCGAAAAGGCTCAAAGTAATATTACGCCATCGGCAAGAAAGCCTAAAGGCCCGTTTCCACTACGAGCGTGGAAAAAAGCATTCTTTGTTTGTTTTATTGCTTTTTTTTTGCGCTCGCTTCAATTTTAACCGCTCGCTTCAATCAAAGATCAATAAAAGAGACAAAGAATGCTCTTTTCCACGCTCGTAGTGGAAACGGGCCTTAATACAGATTTGCGCTCAAAGCTTTGTTCGAAAATACCTGGTGATAAAGAAGTAAAAAACATTCACAACTAAGTTTTTATTTATGTTCGGATAGAAATGAACTGCCTAGCTCTAAAATCGTCCAAAATCCGTTTTGAAGACGTAAAGAAATACTTTGGAAATACAGTATTTATTGGTTCAACACCTCGTTGGAAAATCTGCATAGCTATGACAACAATATAAAATTTTTACTAGCTCCAAAACCGCTCTAAACCAGTTTCAATTATGTAAATAACCGTGTTGAAAAATCTGCTTAGCTAGGAAAAGATACAGAGATTTTTACTGGCTATATAACTGTTCCAAAGAACTTTCGAAAAGGATCTCAATAAAAAATACGCTGTATTATTTCTCTTTGAACTTTATACAACTTTAAACTTCCACAAATGGATCAACAAATGACACCATGACATATACCGTAAATTCCGGCGTATAAGTCGAGGTCTATACGTTTGACCTAAAAATCCTGATTTTGACATGTACCTGCCGTATAAGTTGACCCCTTTCTCTGGCTCAAATCGCTTGGTCGAAATATTTGCTTGGTATAAGAGGCGAGGCGTAGCTAAAGAAATGATATTCAATAATCAACTGCGTCATCAGCAGACTTTGTCAGACGGTGCCATTTCCGAGAAGTTTTATTATCCTTTGAGTAGGATTACTAGTATTTTACTATTTTATAAATAAATACCTATATGTCACATCATATAACAGGGGTGTCCAAACTTTTTTCCAGGAGGGCCAGATTGATAATGTGAAAGTGACCGAGGGCCAAGAACGATCTCTAAAAAAAGGTTTCTACTTCGATTTGATTTCAAATTTCGCTATATTTTTCTTAGAATCGTTGTGATCTCTAAAAAAAAAAAGGTCTTCACTTCGATTTGATTTCAAATTTTGCTATATTTCTCTTAGAATCGTTGTGATCTCTAAAAAAAAAAAAAAGGTCTTCACTTCGATTTCATTTCAAATTTCGCTATATATCTCCCAGAATCGTTGTGATCTCCAAAAAAAAAAAAAGGGTCTTCACTTAGATTATAGTATATCCTGTAGAAATGTATCGCCTCTGCAAGCAGTAGTTGGTCACAACACACTTACTGGACAGAACACGCTTTGCTTCAGTGATCGTAGTGAAAAAAGAGCTTGTTTAAAAAAATTGTCAGATGTCAGCGGCGGGCCGGATTGAGTGTATTGGCGGGCCGTAGTTTGGCCACCCCTGTCATAAAATTTTGATTTGCAATTGTTTTTTCGACTCTGATTTTACTAAAATTCATGTTGACCATGAAAAACGTCACCGCCGTATAAGTCGAGAATGGGTTTTAAACTTGAAATTTGTTGTCAAATTTTCGACTTATACACCGGAATTTACAGTAAGAAAAAAAACAAAAAACAACAACTTTAAGCATCAACAAATGGCACCATGACATAAGAAAAAAATTTTATTAGTTTATATCATTTCACAATGAAAACAATACACTTCCAGTGTGATTGCGTAAAGCTGTTTCATTTGTAAACTTATCCGACGTCTGGGGAGATTAAGCTAGTGTCCTGATGAACGATAACTTAAACCAAACTGGCCTGTAAACACCAGCTTATTGCGTGATTTTAACGTTCTTACTTGTTAAATAATTTTGTTAAGTGAACTGCAATTTGCAATAAAAAAAAGGCTGTATTAAAATTTCACACTATAAATTTTTAATTCATTTTGATTTGTATTTGATATTGCGGTAAGAAGAAGAATTTTCGTTTCATTTTGTGGTAAGAAGAAGAGAAATATTCAAGGAAGCACATTGAATGTGTCCAGAATTTTTTTGACTCTACATTCAGTGGCGTAAACAATTTTTTGGGAATGTGATATATTAGCTGTTTGTGTTACAAGATATACTGTCTGTTACAAACGCTGTTATAAACATCCCACTTTCGGTCTGATGAAAGTTCTTTTCTTTACGTAATTGCGCCCTTAGCGGTCAAAATGCAAAGTAAGCATTTAGCATTAGAAGAACTTTATTTAATGTAAAATTTGCTGCTGTCTTCTTGATATAATACGTAGCAAAAGCTTTAAAAGGCGAAGTCAGGGGAGCCAGAAGCAGAGGCGCACAAGGAAGCAAATAGTGTCCTTTGAATTCGATTTGTCTCCACACTCTTATAAATTTGACCAAAGTTAAATCTAACAAAGTTTTTAAAATTGTGATTTAATAGCAGCAAACAAACAGTAAGCTAGCAAAGGCGCCAAATCGAGAAAAGGTTTTTTGGTTGATGAGGTACTTACAATAAATGCAAAATATGAAAACTTTTTGCATGTATACAAGAAAACTGAAAGTTTATTAGATGAATACAGGGGTTTAATTAATGAATACCAAAAGAATGCCTCTTTTTCTCAATTTTGCGCCCTTGCTAGACATTGCGTAATCATTTTTTATCATCGCGAAAAAGTGAGAGTTCAAATTAGGGTGAAGACCTTTTTTCTTAGTCATCACCCATATTTCAATCACCTAACTTTAAACTTCGGACAATTCCCTTTAGTTTTGAAACCTTGAGACCTTAACTACAATTTTTTCTATCTAACCAGAAAAAGGTTCTTTTATTTTAAATTTTGAACCCACCATCAAAAATTTTTCTGGCGTCTTTGGGCGAAGTACAGCTTGAATATCGAAGCAATTTTTCTCCTTGGTTTTTATAAGAGATGAAGCCGAAAAGCTTTTCTTACATGGATAAGTCGTAGAAAAAACCAGCAGCAGTTTAATTGCTTTGTTATTAAGTTGCATATAATCATTTTTAAGTAAAACCCAAAATTGTGAAAGTGGTAAGTTTCTATGTTAAATCTTTAACTTGGTATCGCAGACAAGTTTAATCAGCAATTCTTGTTTAGCAGCGTTAAGATTACACAAATTTATGTCCTCTGTAAAGGGATTAACAATTCAAAAATTTCGCTTTTGAGGATCTTATGTTCGGAAAAATATTGGCAAAAATTAATGGCTAAGCCTTTCAAGTGCTGACTAATAAATAGCAAAAAAATCATTAGTGTCAACAGAGGTACTTGCCACAAAATCTTGCAAACTTGGAAACATATCAATGTTGCTTTTTTGCAAACATCTATCACAAAAAAATCAACTTCTTTTTAAAATTTTGTTGCACACTATAAATCTATTGATGCAATAACCTTGAGGAGAACTACAACGATCATTCAAGCTGGTAAACATATCTGCTAAGTATGCAAGTTTGCCAATCCACAAATTTTTGGATAAAAGTTCTTTTAATGGGAAATTTTCACTCACGTAAAACTTTATTTGCTTCGTCCCTCAAATCAAAAAGGCGTGCAAGAACGCGTCCTCTCGAAAACCGTATCATTTCTGCATGAAAGATGAGTTGGGGATGTTGTGAACCCATACTCTCACTCAGTGCCTCAAAAAGTCTTAAATGCAACACACGGTCACAAATATAATTGCTAATCTTAACTGCTCCGATCATAACGTCATTTAATTCAGATGATAATTTCTGGGCAGCTAAACTTTCAGCGTGAACTATGCAATGCATAAGACAGCAGATTTTTGTTTGCAACTTCTCTTATTTTTGCGCTTACGCCCGAATGACAACCAACCATGCTGGCAGCTCCGTCAGTACGCACCACTTCTCATTTTCCACAATCTGAGCCTTGTCTTGCATTTACTTATTGAGGGAAATCAATAAATTCAGTTAATATTCTTTTAACACTGTCTTACTTCTGAACTCGTAGCGCCTCCTTAAAGTATGAAATTGGAATAAATTGTTGCGGACAGGCAGAAAGGCTTATGCGGACCGGCCGTTGAGAACCACTGATTTAAACTCTTTGTTACGTACATTTATACTGTGATGTCCCCAAGGGTAGAGCCAAATTGTCCTCAATGACGTTATGATTAACCTGCTCAAGCAATTCGCTATGACATGTTGATATCAAAACTTAGATAAAGGAACAACTGTAACCATAGGTCAAAATGTAATTAAACGTTTTTTACTTCTCGCTTGTCAATCGTAAGTTCTCGATTGTTAGGAATAGATTAAATTTTTTTCAATCAGTCCACGCTTACCAAACTGCAGGCTCGCTTTTTCAGAGTTTAACCGGTTGGAATAGAACTTAAAGCGATGTTTGTATCATCTACTGGGTTTGTTAGGATTCATGGTTTGAGGCGCGTTAAACTGATTTACGATTATGTTTTGGAAAAATAAAAATTAGGATTTTTTTCTGCTTGGCAGAGTTTGCCGGGATTTTTAACCAAAAGCTATCTCTTTTCATAAAATAAAATTTTGGTACTAATACATACGAGTGCTTAGGAAAAATTAGCATTTGTAAATAATTTTACAACTAGGACAAAGAGTTTGGCGCATTCCTGGTTTGGCGACGTTCACCAAGATAAGCACAATACGATGATTAATAAGATAACTATTAGCCTACTTTTTGCAAACACGCGAATCAGAGCAAAAGTTTTACTTTTACATAAATATTGTAACAATAATAAATAAATAATAAATAAACATTACATAGCTTCTTGTGTTTTTTACAATGTACAAACCAGGATTGCAAACTCGAACTCGAACTCGTTTTTTTCCCGAAATCGAACTCGAATAATTACAGTAAAAGTCTTAAACTCGAACTTGAACTCGAACTCAAAAAATATTTAATCAAATTTGAGTTCATTAATTGAATAGTTTTAAAAAGAGAAGAAATTATATTTTCGATTTTACTTTTGATATTAAATTGTTAAATTTAGAATACTACTGAGTTTTATTTAATATTTTTCGGGGAGCGACAAGAAAATATATGGGCCAAAAAAATTTTTGGAGCACAGAAAACAAACTGCTTCTGCCGAACGAAATTCCTAAATTCAGAAAACGATTAATGGTTTGAGGTGAAAATTTTTTTAGAGATCACTACTTTTGGGGACGAAAATCGAGAAATCCAAGACAGATTTCAAGTAAAATCTCTTTTTGTTGGGGGTCTTTTACCCTAAATTTGAGACAAAAATTTTTTCAATTTTGTAAAGTGAAAGAAGTTCATGATTTGAGCAAAACCGTATTGTTCCCCAACATTTTTTCGCGGGTACGCCAATAGCCTGCTTCATTATTTTTTTTATTTTATTTATCTCTTTTGTGGTAGCCTTTCAATTTTTAAAGAGATTTAACTTATTGTGTAGATAAGCTTAGTCGAGTTTTTAATTTTTACAGCATCGAATAGAACTCGAACTCGAACTTGAACTTGAAAAACTGAAAATAAAGAACTCGAATTCGGACTGGTGAATTTTTAATAAATTAAAACTTGAACTTGATTAAAAATCCATTGCTTTTGCAACCCTGGTACAAACCTCATAAAACCGAAGCGTTCATGCGGATCAAAATTATCCTGCTACGCTTTGATCAAACACGACACAGGGTATGACGAGAAAGCTAAAGACTAGTGCTATAAAAGTATAAAAAATTTTTCCAAGTTTAATACTCAAACAAAACATAATAGGGAAAACACCGAACAAAAATATATATTGATATCCCATTTATGGATAAAAATTGTGTTTCCAAGAAAAGCGTATCTGATTTTGATTAAACAAAAGTTAAAAATCTTTTGTTTACACTTTTCAACGTAAGTCCGTAACACAGTAAAGTTTAACGAGATTTTATACAAATGTCAAAATTCTATTTGATTGATTTTGGAAAATTATAAGTTTTAGGTTTCCAAGACACTTTTACAAAACTTTTTGTAAGTTTAATTTATCGTTGTTTACAAGGTAAGGATACTTTAATAGGAATTTTTTTTAAAATATTTCTTTTTAAGACTTCTCTCAATCAAATTATGGAAGACTCTTTGTGTTCAGTCTATTATGCTTCCGGAATTAGTTTATCTTTTATACAACTGTATAACTGTAACAACCAAAAAGGTTTTGGAGGGCAATGCAATCTTGCCCAATTTTACTGACGTTCAAGGACTTCATGATTTTGTTCTAATTTGCAGTGTTGCAACTTTAAATCGCGACCGTTTTCAGCGCAAAAAATTAGTGAAGACAAAAAAGGTCATCACTTCCAATTAATGTCCAGAATCTTTATTTTCTTCCCAAGTTCAAGTAAAGACTAAAAAAAAAAGTTATCACTTTCAATCGAGCCCACGATCCCTGCTTTCGTCCTTCGTCATAAAAATTTACGCTTCCGGCCGCCCTGAATCTATGTGCCATTTGTCATCTACAAAAACTAGCATTAAGACTAGTGCCACAACTTTACACGAAAATCCGAAAGGAATGGTTTAACTAGGTAACACAAATACCTGCGGTGAAGTAATGGTGGGTTCATTTTTATTTAGGTCGGCTCTACAAATACAGTAGTTTTCTGCGAAACTGGAATTTCTTATAACAGTTAGTTTTATCTCAGTACGAATGAATCGCTATAAACTTCTCTCTACAGATAAAAAAAATAACAAGGTTTCTGACGATAACTAATATATTATTTACAAAGTCAAACAAACTTGATCAACTTTCGTAAAACTTGATTCTCAAACTTCACAAAACTTCAAAGCGATTCACAGCGCCAACACCTTCAAATAATCACAAAACAACTTCGTACTGACTAACTTTAAGAATAAATTAGCATTCCAATCACTAATATTAAACTGAATAGCTCGTCCAAACAATTCTAACTCGCTATAAAATTAACTTCTAAGGCGTCTACACTTAACCTTAACCACGGCCACAAAAGGCGACAGTAACACAAACGATTCAAACCGCTTCAACTAGAATGAATAAAATGCAAACTGCAAGCTATATATAAAAATAAAGAGCAAAATATCCAGCGATGTGCCGTCAGGGAAGGCAAGTCAAATAAAGTACTGTAGTAATAAAATATTGAAATCATAGTTTTCGGAAAATAGATGCAACTTTCTTTTAATTGCAAAAAAAATTACTAAAAATTATACTGCACTTGCATTATTTTAATTAGTTTTGATCTTTAATCCTAATTTTTGAACGTTTATTAATCGTTATATTTTCAGCGCTTTAATCATTTCATCAAGCGTTCTTGTCAACAAAATCGCTAGTACACACCAGCGAGGCAGCTTCAAGATTGGCTTCCTTCAGATAAAAAAAGAAACAAAAACGAAACGTTAAGGCGTGTTTTCTCTTTTGGTGAAGGTATTTGTTGAAATGAGAGAGATTTGAGGCATGCCGCCATTGTGACATCTAGACTAGAAAAAAACCTTTTTCTTATTCCCGACATTTGTTAAACAAGACAAATTAATTTTTTCTCAGTAAGTAGGAATACACGCAAACGGCAAAACAATAAATTTATTGTTGGTATTAGGAATGGAAGACATTTAGTATCTAAGCTAAGTAAATTTTCAACATTAAGCTTTCAATCTAATTTTGGTATATATATAATTCAGTGTTTGAACCTCAATTTTTGGAAACATTTTTATATTTGAAACATACACTTCTAACTAACACTAATTTATAAATTTTATCCCTTGCTTGTAAAAACTGATTGGGAAATTTTTTACTTCCAATGTGAAGACAATTGAAACTAATGAAACAATTGCCATTGCAAACAACAATAGCCCTTTCAACTTTTATTTTGAAAATGTAGAATATCCATCTGTATGTTTAGACGACTGTCGTCTTACAAAGTACTCTTATGCTTATTACGTCTGAGGGTGGCAGTGGACATTAAAGACAGTATAATTATTTCTGCTGTCTCCATGGCATAAGTGCATAAATGATTTAAAATAATTTGAATTGAATTGACTAAGTTTCGAGTTAATTTAAGCCATTATTCTTAAAAAAGACACGCATCTCTTCAATGGAGTTTAAAAAATTCAGGGGTCAGTTTATATTACACGTTTTTAACAATGCATATATTTTGCCAACTTCAACGCATATATTCTCCTTATTTCATATATTTCTCATGCACACTTAATTGGAGAAATATATGCAACAATGCATATATTTCTCCAATTAAGTGTGCATGAGAATTAGTCTCGTCTTCCATTTCAAGCAAATGCTTTTCAATCCTTTTGCCATGATTTTGATTTTTTTCATACTACGACGTTGTTTTTAACTTCACCGAAAGAAATTTATTAGGAGACACCAAAAAATTTTTGAATCATTAGGTGGTCATGGGTCAAACTACAATCGAAAGTTTTTCGGCCACCTCCTAAAGATATTTTTAGAAGTTTATAATTGTGCTAGAAAGTAGGTTATCTGCCTAAAAATTTAAGGATTTAAGTCTTCCTCGCCCCCTGGATCCGATCATGAAAGCTTTAGCAAGCACGTGAAATAGAAAGCTCTCATTCATAACCAAATTTCTTAAATCTTAAAACCTGAAGGACTGGCTTGTCTCTAAATAAACCGATTTCGTAATTTTAATGTTAAAGAAAACTGAAAATTTTTGCAAGTTTTTCATAAACAGAACATTTTTTCGGCGGCAGCGTGGTCGAATGGTTAAAGCGCCGTTCTTGTGATCAACATGTTCTCGGTTGAAAACCTACTCGCACCATTTTGTTGTGTCCTTGGGAAGACACTTTACGACCTTTCCCTGCTTGGTGGTCTTGGCAAGCAATAAAATTAGTACTGACATTATTTTAAAAAATTAGTTACTCACCAACCACAAGCTTCACGGCACGTCACTGAAATTATCATATAATAAACTAAGATACTGGAATAAACAAGAATTCTTAAATTACTTATTAGCCTATATAGGTTTAGCTATGTATAATACAATCAAGTAAATAATAGAATCAACCAAATAAAGCTTTAATCCAGTGCTTCTCACATGTGTGCCGCGAAAGTTTTCGGAAAACATTAATCTAGCGATGTCTAATTCTGCGTTTTTTTTTTAGAGATCACTTTATTTTGTAGATGAAAATCAAGAAACACGGTCTAAATGCGCCGCGAATTTTGAAAAAGTCCAAAATTGTGCCGCAACCGGAAAAAGATTGAGAAACACTGCTCTTAGCTTATCATTTATGCTTTTAAACAAGCCATTAACTTTTTTTGTTTGGGCACTCATGATTTCTTATTTCCATGTTCTATTATTTAGGAGTCTATGGTTATACCAATCGTATCTTAAACGATCTGGCCCAAATTAGGTCATTGTTACCCCAAGAAACGTCTTAATGGCTTGAAACTTCAGTCCGTCAACATGCTTTAAAATTAAACAGTAAAACGACTCTTTATTTACTTATTAAAGTTTTTTATTTTGTCTTTATATTTATCCTTCTGACTCACAAGAAAGCGACGGAGGCGCTACTACATAGGGTAGGCAATTACCCCGACCTGCTTCTGGAGATGCCAAGATATTGCTGTCCGCTTGAAATTTAATAGAGGTATGACTGAAATTTAGAACTGCTTGCCAAGACCACCAAGCAGGGGAAATTGTCGTAAAGTGTCGTAAAGTGTCTTTCCCAAGGACACAACAGAATGGCGCGAGTAAGTTTTGAACCTGAGCCTTGTCGATCACAATCCGGCGCTTTAACCACTCGACCACGTTTTATAATCACTCCAAGAAGAACTTGCAGACAAAATAAATTAAGTGGGGCTGCGTACCGATTACGCATTCAATACGTAATAATGGAAAAGATGACGTTATAATCGCAAGCTTAAAAATTATTGCAAAAGATTGAAAGTCAATCATAAACTTATACGGTCAGGTTAAGATTACGAATGAAGTATGACAACGAGCTTGTAACCTACATTCAAAGTCGAGTAAATAAATGTATCTTTTACGGACTAGAAGATCAAAAAGCATACTTAGCGATCTTTTGATTTGGTTAGGGTTAGGTATTGGGGCTGATGTTAGGATCGGGGTTAGGGATTAGACCGGTGATGGCCAACCCGCGGCCCTTTTGAGGTTTCTGTGCGGCCCAGTTGACATATACTAATCCAGGGGTGGGCAGAATACGGTCCGTGGAATAAATGTGGTGATATGCACTCACTTTGAATCGTAGTTGGATAGAATTATGTCCGAAATAACCGATTTTACCATGTTAATACGGAATAACGATCGAACTAGACATCAAATTGAAGTGAAGACCTTTTTTTTTTTTTTTTTTTTTTTTTTTTAGGGATCACAACGATTCTGGGAGAAATATAGCAAAATTTGAAATCAAATCGAAGTGAAGACCTTTTTTTAGAGATCGTTCTTGACCCTCGGTCACTTTCACATTATCAACCTGGCCCTTCTAGAAAAAAGTTTGGACACCCCTGTACTACCTACAACCGAATTGCGGCCCGCAGCCAAATTTTTGGATAAAAATTTTACTAATGCGGCCCGCATACGCTCACAAGTTGGACATGCCTGGATTAGACTTAACGATTAAGGTCAGAATTATTATGTTCATTGATTTCACTGCGCTTTCCTTTTCAATGTGTAGATCACAAGCGATACCAAAAGCATGTACTGTATATATTCTATACAGTACATCATAATACTACACCGGTATCAGAATTTTGCAACAGTTTGCGCCAAAAAATTAAAAAAAAAAAATAGACCTGTCATAACATTTAAACTTTAACTTCAAAAAAAATTATTATAATTTGTTATTATATGTTATACAGTATATAATATATTAAATTGTTATATTTAAATAGGAAAGAGCTTAAAGAAGTAAAACTCGAAAACAAACTTCTTCGCCAAGCAATGTCAAAACAAAAACTCGAAATCAAACAAGCAAAAAGTAAATTATACTTACAGCATATAGTTTTTATTTATTTTATTTGAAATTTGGTGAAAAGCGGCTTTTAGGTTTTTATTTTTTTTATTTGTTGTTTAAAATCTTTAATTTTTATACTTTTTTTTCTAGAAAACTGTAAAATCGTTTTATTTCGTTATAAAAATCACCTAGTTTGGAGTAACAAATCTACAAAGAAAAATATATTGTAAAAAACAAACTAAATCTATAAATCTAGATCACAAAAAAAAAAAGATAAATGTTAGTGCCACAGACCAGAGGCCAGATAAATCGTAGAAAAAGAATAAAATAGGCTACAAAAATATCGTTTTTGGTTCAGTATATTTAGGCAGAAATAAATATTTCAACTTTGGGTGCAGTAGGATGTTTTCCGAAAAGCCATAAAAATTTCTAATTTTTTAGCACAAAATCAATTCATGAGGACTAATAAAAAAAGTCAGCTTATTTTTTTAAAACGACGATATAATTTTTTCTACTCTACTTTTTCATTTAACTATGAACAATACCACAATTGAATGATTTTTTGGAATCCATATCGTAACGTGATAAAAATAGATGGCTGTATGTACAAATAGTTTAATGAAGTCGTATAAGGTAAACAGATTACTTCTAATACGTAACTGTGTCAAGTTAAGCTCTAAAGCATGCTGAAAGCAGTTCCAAAGTTTTAACTAGAACGAGTCAGTTACATCCATCAAGCATTATGTTTTGTTATTAAGTTTTTGTGACGTAAAAATTGAAAATTAGAAGTTGCGCGGGCTGTTTAAGTTTTCGACTTGCTCAGCCGGAATCAGTATCAAGCTAAAATATTCGGATAAATTTTAAGTAGGACAAACAATTCTGTCCATACTTGCTTGCAGAATGGTTTGCCTATTCTTACTTGTTTTACATGTACTGAAACAAAACTGCAGGTTTGTTTAAGCTTTTTTTTCTGATACGTTTATGCAGAGTTGGGCATTTTTCTTTCAACTAGCGCAGTACAACTAGCGCAATGCGTTTTCGAACTCGTGTTAACTGTAAAGCACAGCACAATGCATTTAAAAACTATATTTAGCGCAGCGCAACAAGAGTTGTAAATCAAGTAAATCGCAATGTTCTTTTTGAAATCATAAACGCAGCCCAATCGCTTTTTCAAAGAGTGACCGAGTAGGCAGTAGGTAGAAGGCAGACCGAGTAACTCATGCGAATAAAAAACAAGTTTACTAAAGACCATTTTTTTGCTTTAAATAGCTGACACGGCTTTTCCCTAATTATTCATTTGATTCCAGACTTTTACCAAAACAACTACAACGCTGCGAAATAATAAACTTGTTTTAGAAATAGAAAAAGATACTTTAATAGTTTAAGCCAGAGGCGGGCAAATTTTTTAGCTCGAGGCCGGATTTAGAAGATAATTTTGATTGCAAGCCGGACTAGTTATACCACGTAAATCTGTGCCTCAAATTTACTCGAAGACATCTCCAGACTTGGAGGTTGAAGCTCAGTCACACTAAGACGGTGACGGCAACCTTTCATTTAAATAACCGAGGGGCCAAACGTGAGTTAAATGTCTATAACAGCAATAGACTTTTACCTTTTTGTCCAACCCCTACTTATCTTGGGGTGAAACTGTACGGATCGCTCACGTTCCGTTACCATCTATTGGCATGGTGCAAAAAAACTATCTTTACGTGTCACACTGTTGAGGCGACCTGTAGACTCAGGATGGGTGCTGGTAATAAAACATTGCGCACGCTGCTCTATCTCTAGCCTACTCAACAGCTGAGTACTGTGCATCAGTCTGGTGTTGCAGGGCTCACACTTGCTTCATAAACAGTGTCCTAAATGACGCCTTGCACATAGTCATTGGATGCTTGCGTCCCACTCCAACGGACCACTTACCCATATTTTCCGGCATCCATCCAGCTCGGCTTTGCCAACTAGGAACAACACTCCCCTTGACTTAGCGTGGATCCCTGGAACCTAATCATATTCTGTTTGGTCTATAAAGTGGGTCCTCAGATTCTTACCAAGATAGACTAAGATCTAGACGCACGCTTGTGCGACTGTGCGAGCTGCGAGGCTCTATTAAACAATCTTGCCAGACTAGGCATCCACGCTTTTCGGTGAAAGAATTACAGATGGAACACGGAGTAGGCCTACTGTGAAAATACATCCAGGCTCCGGGCTTTCATAGTCATGACCAGTACCAGGCCTGTTGTGATGAGCTTACCTCGAACAGCTTGGGTTAAGCTCAATCGCCTTCGGACTTTTGGGCAATTCCATTTGTCCATGCACGAATGGGGTCTCGCTTCTCCACCGAATTGTAAGTGCGGCGTCCCTGAAAAAATCGCAGGCCACTCCTAATAGCCTGCCCCATACATCCGGCACCACACGTGCCCCATACATTAGGTCTGACGGTTTTGGATGAGAAAACTCGATGCTGGCTTAACAACATTACTGCCAGCATCTGATCCGGACAGTACAGCAGACCGAGACAGTAAAAAAATAAACCGTCGGCGCCCGACCTGTTTATGACTAAAGGCCCGTTTCCACTACGAGCGTGGAAAAGAGCATTCTTTGTCTCTTTTATTGATCTTCGATTGAAGCGAGCGCAAAAAAAAGTAACAAAACACACAAAGAATGCTTTTTTCCACGCTCGTAGTGGAAACGGGCCTTAAATCCGGCCTCGAGCTAAAAAATTTAGTTTTTTTAGTTTTTTTACGAAAAAATACAAATGTGCTCAGCAAAGGCCTCGAGTTTGAAGTTTTGTAGGCAAGCAAAATCACTGACATCACAAAAGGTGACGTCGTTATTAGTACATAAACTGCAAACAAACTTAATAAATTGGTAGGTTTAGAATTATTTATAAATACAGATGTTAAAAACAATTTTTTTGCATATTTTCTAGTCAATGCTTATCAAAAAAGTGCTCAATGACAGTTAAGTCGAGGTGATTACGGGTCACCAAAATGTTAGGATTCCGGGGTTTGTTTTATAACTAACCCTAACATAATATTACAAAAACTATATATATATTTCTTTTTTTTTCAAATTTATTCATTTATTCATTAAATTTAAATTTATTCATTAAATATAATTGAAAAGCGTCTCTAACACAGAGTAGCGCAATCATGTCGTATAGAATTTCGTCGCCTGTCCTCGAATGGTACAGCACGTCGCTATATATAGTGAGCATGACCGAATATCCAAATCACCGACCGTGTGACACAGAAACGCCGTCGCACAAAGTTTCGCAAGATAAATATTACGAGAAGTGGAGCACGATTGATAAAATAAAACATGAACCAAGCATGCTGTAATCACGCATTCGGCAAATACGAAGCACAACAGTTGTTATGGTAACAAAGGCGATGATGATCGATTGAAACACGAGTTTGGTATAACAAATTGAAGTCAAATTTGTTATAGCAATTTGCACCAAATCCTCTGGATATCTTTAAACATAGTTAGCGAACTTTATAAAAACCTTTGAAAATAAAAAGCGCAATCAGGGTTTATGAAGCGAAACAGATTGAAACTGAAGCTTATTTGTTGATCAAAATGATCTTGGAATAAAATAAGGAAAATTTAACATTCGGTTGAGACTTTTAAAAAATAATAGAAAAATTTCACAATATACATGCTGGGACCACACCAAAATATTACACCAAAATATTACACTTAAAATCTTCAATGTTTTTTTGCAGGCGATTCATTATTAACACGTCGTGATGTAGAACCAACTGTCGAAGAAGAAGTTTTCAAAAAAAAAATTAAAAATGATGTAGTCGAGTTGTTGTATTCTATAAAATCAAAGTTAAATGGTTTAACCGAAGCTAATGTGGCCGATCGAAAACTTGAAGTTGTAAAAGAACTTTTTGCGCAACAAGTGTAAGAAATTTTTCTGTTTTGTTTTCATAGTTTACAGCAGTGTTTTTCAACCGCTGTGCCGCGGCACACTGGTGTGCCACGAGACTGTGCCAGGTGTTCTGCAGAAAATTGTCAAGTTTCATCTAGGTATATGGCTAACTTTTTTTCCATAATAATTTTCATATAAATGATATTAAGAAAATACATGAATTACTTTTATTATACATAGTCATATTATAGGCCTTCGGCTATTGCATAATAGGTAATTATTATTTCATTAATAATAATAATTTGTACAGTCAAACCTCTGTTTACGAACACAATTCTTTCTGGAAAGCTGTTCGAAAACCAAATCATATTTTCCCATTATAAATAATGTAAAAAAGATTAATTCGTTCAACGCGCCAAAAGAATAACTTATTTACCTGTTTACAATATACCTTGTATATCATAAAATAAAACCATTTCTTTCAAGAGTAAATAAAACAAAACATAACAAGTAATTTACATTTGCATAACTTTATATAGCATAAAAATTTACATAACAATGTATATTTAATAATACATGTATTTTTTTTCCTTGACCAATATCACTTCTCGCTTTCATTGGATCCATGACTTAGGGCTAATGAAGAGAAAAGAATGTTTTGTACAATGAAATTGTAAATGCGCAGCGTAACAATGAATGTTATAAACGTAACAATAAAGCACAAGTAACAACAAAGCAACGTAACAATGAATGTACTGTAACTCGTATGCTGGTGAACAAAAAAAGTTGTTCGGGAACCGAATTTTTGTTCGAATACCGGGTCATTTTTAACTCAAAATTCCTGTTCGAAAACCGAATTGTTCAAATTCCGAGACCTTCGTAAACCGAGGTTTGACTGTATTTGTCAAAAATGTCATTAGTAATAATTTCTTTAAATGATTTCTTCATAAATTGCTACCTATTCCAGTTGAAGTTAATGTTAGGGACACTGGTATATATAAGTGTATCGTAATTCTGATTGTACTACTTTTGTGAAGGCATTTTAATTATAGTTTTTAAACGTATATGATATCATTTTAAAACCTTATAAATATATATGTTACTATAATTATATTATATTTATTAAACACTACACTTTATTAGTTAAAACCACAACAGTCTATTTCATCCTATCGAATCGTCAAGTAGTCACTAGAAAATCAAAAATATATAGTTATTTGTGTTAAAAATAACACGCTTGAAATAAATTACACGTAGTTAATAATGCAAATAATGCAGCTCCTGTGACGTCATACAAGAAAATAACTCAAAAATATAGAAAATGCAAGTATAGAAGTTTGCATCCATTTAAAGGTGAGGGATGGCGAGTTAGGCGTATTGTAAAAAGTTTAAAAAGAAGGAAGGGAAAATCTACAAAGCAACGAAAAGGTTACGGGAAAGATTGTATGAGATGAAAAAATTAAGTAAGTGAAGTACAGTGCAAAAGATAGAGAATGGATTAAACTAACGGACAAAAAGGTAATTTAATAAATTTGAATTTGTTCTTGTGGCGATGTTTTCCGGTAAGCTTCGATCGTTTGTAGATTGTTGTTGGTTTGATAGTAGTAGTCTGATTCAAACACAAAATAATTCTAATATTGAAATAGGTAAAGCTGCGAATAATTACGAAAAGTTTTTTAATTTAGATTTATTTTTATGACGGCATTTCCCATTTAGTTCCGATCTTTTATTCATCATTGTGGTAGGGTCCGCTCGGAGGATGAAAAGTTTTTCTGCTAAGCAGAGGTTGCACCATCTAGCTCCCGGATAGTATGGTGTGGTGCGGGCCGCGATGCTCCATTCAATAAAAGGATTCTTTCCTGCGTCTTTAGCTTGCCAAAAAGCCTTAGATAGCTCGGTTGCATTAAACTTTTGCCGGTATTTAAAGCTCTGATTATGGTTGTAGAAGCGGGTTTTAAATTCGGTTTCACTACAACCATAATAATTTTTGGCAACACCATCTGTTGCTAGGGTGGCTTTGTAAATGATGGAGCTTTCGCGGCATTGTCCCTTCATCGGGCAGCTGGTTTTAGCCCTGCAGTTGCAAAGTGGTACAGTGCTGGCATGCTCAGTTCTTTGGGCAAGGAGCGCTTTGTTGTGTCTGGAAATTATAGCTGCCATGTTGGGCATGCAACTATAGCTCAGTTTGACGTTGTTTTTATTGCATATCTTGTGCAAGCGGTGATGGGGAGGGAAGTGCTTCTCGAGCAAGTGAAGGAAGACCTTTCCGATGTTAGTCTTTACATGCTCGCTGAAGGGTGTGTTAAACCACACTATGTTCCGCTTTCTGGATTTCCTTTTATGGGAGCTGGGTGGAATGATGTACTGCAACCCACCGGGATGTCCACTTCTTTGCATAGCCTCTTCATATTCCGGAATAGCTCTGGTGAATTCCTCGCGGTTGTACGAGAGCGATGAGAGGCGGTCAGCAAGCATCAATGGGAGTTGTTTCTTTATAGCGGACGGGTGGTTTGAATGTTGGTGGATATAGAGTGGTTGGTTGTTAGGTTTGCAGTAGGGCCAATATTTCCCCGATTTTAAGTTGACAGTGACATCGAGGAAATTGATTTGGACAAGATTGATTTTGGCTGTAATGTTTAAGCCATTCTGGTGGAATAGCATGATGAACTTTTTCTTTATACATTCCGAGGTAGGACCCGAAGCGTTTTCTAGAATGGTCAAACCGTCGTCCCTATAAAGACCGATGTTCTTGACACCTACAAGCAGTGGTGGATATTGGGTGAGGCGAATGAGGCGATCGCCTCGGGCCCACCCTTTTTTACAGTTATCAAGGGGCCCCCCCTTTTTGAAAATGCCGCATGTAGTTTTATTTTGTGGTATTTTACATGGTTTCATGAACCTCAAAAACTCTCAAAAGTTTTCAGCAAATAGATTAAATTTATGTCACATAATATGGCATATAGGGTAATGTTGGCAGAACACTTAAAATTTAAAACAACAATCCATAAAATCTCTTCAGTTTCTATATATAGCAGAACTACATAATGTAAACTATTCTTAATAGTCAGAGAGAGAGATCTGTTTATTTGCATCAAATCTTTTCAATAAAGATTGCCATAAAAGTTATCCAAAAGTGATTGAAATTTAGCAGTAACAACTCTACAACTAAAAATATGTCTAAGAAAAAGAGAAATCGTGTTTTAAATTTAAATTTTTCTATTGATAAAAACACTACTTAAAATTAGTTGTATTTATGCATACAATATTAATTACTTTCCATAATTGCAACAAAATAATGACTAAAAACAACAACATAACTAAAAAATTTACAAACACCAGTAATAAAAAATACATTTTTTTTCTTTTTGTAGCAAATGCTTAATGTACAATAGAAACTAATAGAACAATAAATACAGTCTGCAAATATTTTACCATTAACCAAGTTTATATGGAGATTTTCACTTTTTTTCAAAGTTCTAAATTGATGCATATGCAATTTATTCATTCACTTGACTTTCAAGACTTGATTGCAGCTTTTTTTAAGGGGTTTAGCATTTTTTAAAATTGACATTTTGACAACTGGTTTGTAAGGTGATCTGGTAAAAACAACTGCTTGATTAAAATTAAAATTTTCTATATTGTCATTCTGAAAAAAATTGAATTAGAAATTATTTAGGTAAAGTATTTTGATTTTAAATGACAATTTTAAAAGGTAACCTAACATAGAGTAAGCTAAATGGCTTCTTACATTAAATTTGATTGTGATTATCAATTGGTCTATTTTGCACAAACAATCGTAGCGTCACAAACAATCGTAACAATCGTAGCGTCGCCAAGACGCGAACCAGATCCGTGTTCGCGCGCTAATTAAAAGTTCGCGCATGGCGCCTGGTAATTGTGCGCGCTGCAGTTGTCTTTTCTTTGGCGATCTCTGTTATGGTAACGATAGCACGAGATAATTCTAGTCTTTTGGTTTTGACCTTGCGACAAGAAGGTTACTTAGTAGAGCCTGCTGGCCGCTTACATCTTTCCCTTTGGAATTTAAATAGCCTATTGGCTGAAGTGTTCGGAAAGGAACAAATTTGTTTAAACCTAATCTAATCTAATCTAATTTGTTGAATCTAATTTGGTGTTTTATATATAATCTGGTGTATAATTGTAAAGTCTGGAATAAAATAATATTATCTGTCCAAGTTCTATTCATTTCCACTTCCGAACTAACACATAACATTAAATGGTTTTGACAATATTTCACAACACTTTTATTATTTTTACAATTTTAGTTTAAAGCTACTTGTAGCTTTATTGCAAGTTTGCATTGCATATTTCTATTCCTGCCAGACAAAAATTTTCAAAAGATTTAATTAAAGCAGCATAAGCTGAAAATATTAAATAAATAATTGGCTGATTTATAATATATTAATCATTAACAAATTTTTATTTTGGGTTAGTATTTTTTTCATTCATTTGCCTAAAAGCAAGCATAATTATATTTTTTAACAAACTTCGTTAGCTTTCGAATGTAATTTAAATTTTTTTGTAAAAATTAAGGTATTCATATTTTACAAAAGTTCGTATTACCAACATTTCTTAATTTTTTTTGTGTTAAAAAAAAACATAACTAAAGCTTCTCTTTCTAATAATGTTTTAGGCTGTAGATTTTTTGATTCTTATGATAAAACTTGTCGTTGTGGAATCGGCATAATTGTTGAGATTTAACATTATTTTGCTTGACTGGATTAATTGATATATATATATATTTAATAAAAAAATTGTTTTTCTTGTTGTTGCTATGTAATCAGTGCAAATTTGTTTTTACTGCTAAAAAAGGATCAGATTTTTGTCTGTGATAGTAGCCTACCTATTTAGTCAGTTCAATTTTAATTCTGTTGAAATGTATTTCGACAAATTTATTATTTTTTGAGACTATCAAAACTATGGTACAAATGTTTAATATGTAGTGGTGAGAAAGTTTTAAAAATATACCTCTAATAGATTGTGTGCATGCTAACAGTAGTCCAACAACTTATAACTTTCAAATTCGAACCAAGTTCGAGTCATTTTCAAAAAGCTCGAACCGATTTCAAATCCAAGACTACCAAAAATGATGTAATTTTAATATAAGTCCATGAAAGCATGAATCTGAGTGTACGAAAGTCGAATTTTCAAAACCATTTTCCCAATTTGTTTTTATGCATTCCATATAACATAGCTTACTAACCACAAAAAACCAATTCCAAGTCAACAATTATTGATTTGAGAACTTGGGTTGAGTCCTTGTTTTTGTAAAAAGGGTCAAATCGAGTTTAAGCAATGATGAAATTCAAAAATTAAAAAAAATAAACAGGTTCTTTCCCCTATAGTATAGAAGTTCTCAATAATAGGTTTTTTCATCATCAGAGGTATAAAAATACAGAGATTACGTTAAATTAAGAACGCACTCGCTGAACGTTATGGCATTCATAACAACGTGTTCGCGCAAACCGATGCAAACTTCCTGAATTCCATCACTGAATTCAAGTCTGTCCAAGATGTTTTCAAGTAAAAAAAAGAATTTTAGTCATAAGCATATGCATGTGAGAAAGGAGTTTAAAAGTTCTTTTAAACTCCTCCTTTTAAACTTTTAAAGTTCTTTTAAACTTTTAAACTCCTTCCTCCCACTTTGAAAAATGAAGGATATGCAGACCAATTAAAAGACAATAGAACAGTAAAAAAGTGTAGAGAAAAAAAGGTTTTGACGTTATTTCAACTTTTATACTAATTGTGTTTTTAGTTTGTAAACCCGGTGCTACAACAATTGATCGAACGACAGTTGATCGAAACAACACTTGATCGAAACGACATTTGACCAAAACGACACTTTATCGAAACGACATTTGATCGAAACGGCACTTGATCGAAATGACAGTTGATAAAAAAAAAGATTTATTTTTGTATGTTTCTGCGATTAAACAATCTCTTTGTTACTGTAAATTAGATTCATAAAAAGCAGAGGCCAACAGTAAAAAGACAATTTGTTTTTATCTTTTATAATTTTTTGCCAATGTCAAGATCAAGGTTTTTTAACAAGGTCTTTGGGCAAAGGGCAGCAACAAGTTTTAGGGGGGCAACAAGTAGATCGTTTGTCATGGTTATGTTTTATTAGATGCTTATTGCTAGCATTTTTTTGCATTTTTTTTACGTAGTCAGTTATTTAGAGGGGGCATTGTGCCATGGCTCCACCCTTATAGACCTCTTGCAGAAATCAGAGACAGATTCAGACAGAAAGATCTTATTTTTAGAGATTTATGATTTTGGGACAAAAAATTAACAAAACCGGGGCAGATTTAAAGTACTATGTTTTTGGGACAAAAAATTGACAAAATTGGGATAGATTCAAAGTTGTAAATTTTTTCTTTCATTATTTGATCAAATGTCATTTCGATTAAGTGCCATTTCGATCAGGTGTCGTTCGATTAATTGTTGAGTCACGTGTAAATCTTTCATTATAACTTTCTGTGTCTGCCACTGATTTGAGTTATTTCAAGTTTCGTATCAGAATCAATTTTTTTTCCAATATTTCGTAGCCTATCTTTCTAGCTGGCATTGGTAAAATGGTCATTTCGAATGTGACGTCATTGTGACGTCATTTTGGGGGCCCCTAATTTGGATTTTGCCTCAGGCCCCTAATTTTGAATATCCACCACTGCCTACAAGCTGGGATAATTGGAGGAGGATAAACAGGCCAACCAACTCACATACTTCCGCTCCATCATAGGATCCCATAGTACGTCAAAAAGTGAGCCCTTGCTTTTGATCCAGGCACTGTCCCTGCTGAAAAGTAGAGATTTTCTGCAGTGATAACTGATTCTGCTGTCGTCGTTGCTGATTTCTACAAATTGTTTTGGCGAAAGTAATGGCTTCGTCAAGCAGTTTCTTCGAGATGGAATGGTAGAAATCGACGACATCAAATGTTAAAAATTTGCATCTTTCTTTGTAAGGGAAGTTTTTAAACCATGAGATTACGGCGGGAGTACCTCGCCATTGGAGTACACCGGTAGATTGTCGTATTTTGCTGTTAATTTTTTGTAGAATTTGCTTACTTATCTTACCAAGATTGAACTTGGTGGGATTATTTACTGGATTATGTTACATTACAGTACTGGATTATGTTACTATAAACATATATTTCATTCTATTTTACAATCCAAGTCTTGAATATTCATTTAATAGATTTTATAAAAGGACCTATAAACTTCAACGTAATTCTAAGTCTAAAATATTTTGGCTAAAATTTTAGGCAGAACTGCGTTAAGACAAGTAGTACTGTAGTAAAAGTAATAGATAAGTTTTTGAATAAAAGTCGAGAAGCCGAACTTGAACCTAACCAAAATAATACTTTCCCAGAAGAAATTCCTAGTACGAGCAGTGGTCAAAAAAAGCAAAAACAGTGATGGGGAGAAAAATACAACAAAAGTTATCTTTTGTTCGTATTTACTTTCACTGCGGATGCCACAAAACCTACTCCGTTGTGCATAGTATGTGGCGAAAAGCATGCAGCAGTGCTATAGTCTCAAGCAAACTTAAACACTATCTGCAAACCAACGTTCCCTCTAAAAGCTTGCTTAGTGTGCGCGGAATGAAAGGCCATATGAGCAGTGATGGATATTTAAATTTAGGGACCCGAGGCAAGGATTTTCAGAAATTGATGTTCAGTAAAAAAGAAAAGGAGTTTTGATCTCGTCTTTCAGTTCTCTCTCCCAAAATCAAGGTGTTCTCTGAAAAAAAAAAAGTCTTCTCTTCCATTTCATCTCTCTATTTCCCAGTTTTTGTCCTGATTTTTCGAGGTCTCGTGTTATTTTCGAGGTGAAGACCCTTTTTTTTTTTTAGAGAACACCTCGATTTTGGGAAGAAAGTAGGGAAATCAGAGTTGAAATCGAAGTGAAGACGTTTTTTTTTTAGAGAACACCTTGATTTCGGGAACCAATAGAGAAATCACAGATGAAATCGAAGTGAAGACCTTTTTTTAGCGATCACCATGATTTTTGGAGTAAAAACTGAAAGATAAGTTGAAAGCTATTTGAATATCCACTATTGTATGGAACTTGCTTCTGATTGAAAGCATGTATTTAGCTTGTCTCGCCATTACTTGTGCAGTGCGCGGCAAAACGAAAGTACTGCGCGGGAGTTCTACGCTAGCTTAGAGGGAACGTTGCTGCAAACTTAAATACCAGTCGCTGGAAAAAAGTCGTCAGACTATTTTCTTAACTTAATCAAACACTTAGAGAAACAGGCCAGCTTTATGAACAAAGCCGTAAAAATAAATGAGAAAGCTCTCAAAGCCAGCTTTCAAGTAACTGAACTTGTAGCCCAAATTAAAAAAAACGCACACTATTGCAGAGTCATTAATATAATCTGCCTGCAAAGCCATTTTTAAAAAAATGCTCGGCCCTGACGCGGTTCAAGAAGTAGCTAAAGTCCCTCTCTCAGACAAAACAATTAGCAGACGTATTGTTGACATGTCTGTAGATATCGAAACTATTGTTTTGCAAAAGATTCGCATTGGCAAACATTTTTCTCTGCAATTGGACGAGAATACAGATTTAAGTAAAAATGCTCAACTATTGGCCAACGTGCGTTTTGTGGATGAAGATATTATCAGGGAAAATTTCTTATTTTTCAAAATACTAGTAAAAACAACAGGAGAAGAAATTTTTCTATTACAACGGAATATCTTGAAAATGGAAATCTTCACTGGAAAAACTATATAAGTATCTGTACTGATGGAGCCGCAGCTATGGTCGGACGAAATAAAGGTTTTGTCAGTAGAGTAAAGGAAGGAAATCAAAATGCTATCTCTAAACACTATTTTTTGCACCGCAAGTCACTTGTTTCCAAAACTTTACCAGCAGATCTAGTTCCTGTCTTAAATGTCGTGGTGAGTATGGTAAACTTTGTAAAGATTAGACCTATAAAAAGTTGCTTTTTTGTTTGTTGTGTGAGGGAATGGGAGCGGAGCATGCAACATTACTGTTCCATACAGAGATGAGATGGTTGTCGCGGGGCAAAGTGCTGGGCCGGTTGTATGAGGTGCGGGAAGTTTTTAACTAACGAAAGGTTAGATACGCACAGCTGCTTGCAAGTGATAAATAATGTGCAAAGCTGGCATATCTGGTGGATATATTTTACCATCTGAATGAATTAAATACACGAATGCAAGGCCGAAATGAAAATCTGCTTACAAGTACCGATAAAATTAACCAATTTCGTTTAAAGCTGCACCTTTGGCAACAACATGAGGAAATTGGCAATCTTGAAATGGTCACTCACCCAAAAGCAGCAAAATGCCAATACTGCTGTCCTTCGTGAAATAATACGCAAACACTTGAAAACTATCAAAGACAAACTGTCGTTTTATTTTTCGTCCGCTTGCACGGAACATTTTGATTAGGCAAGGGACCCATACACTGTAGGGTGGAGTGAAAAAAAATTTTTTTGTCAAATCAAAAAACTAGGTTTAAAGAAGGTGGTTAGGTCTAAAAACACCTTCCAAAGTTGTTTTTGGGGTTCTGCGACTTACACCCAGGTGGCTAAACACCCCCAAAAGTTTTGTGCTCCCCCAAATTTATGAAAATCTCATAACTTAAAAACTAGTTAAGCTAGAAAGTTGATTTTGGACTTAAAATACTCAGAAAGCCCAAGTTTATATCTGCTCTAATACAACTTTTTCTTCTAACTACTATTTCACACAAGTCACAAATTGGCAAAAATGATGTTTTTGATCAAAATCATTAAAAAAATTATTTATTATTAAGAAATTGTTCTGAAATTCATATTTTAACTAAAGTCATTTCTTAATTACTTGCACAAATAAAGAAATTTTCACTTAGCATTTTAATCTAGCAGTCTTTGAAGCAAGAAAAATTGACAAAAATGCTGCCAACACTATTTACTCAACAATAGTCACACACTATGTAGAATAACAAAATGTTGCCCAATTTATTAATTTTCAAGTTTTTTAGGCATTAAATTGCTTTTTGGTGTTAAAAGTTTCATTAGTTTTCTTGATCGTATTTTCTGTCTGATAGGTCCATCTCTATTTTTGAATCCAACAACAGCTGCAGAAGCTTCAGAAACCAGTTTTATAAGCCTTTCAACAGCTTGATTGTGGCAAGGATGTTCCAGGTTGAGTTTATATTGTTTAAAAGCCTCAATTTCTTTATTCAATAAGTGTTTTAATGCAGGTGGTTCATGCATGTTTTTTAAACTCAAGCTTGACAAGGAATAATAAGTTTTTGCATTAGTATTGATTTTGGGTATTATAAATTTTCTTACATCTACTTCTTCATCACGACCAACATTATCCAAATTTTTCTTAGATACTCTGATGCTAAGTATTTTGCAGCAGAAACAGCACCATTCAACTGCCTACCAATAGGTCCTGAAAAAGAGTCTGGTCCAGAAGTTACGCCATCTAAGTTTTGAAAAACATTATCTGAGAGGAAGCTAACTTAAATGGAGCAAGCATATAACCCATTGCAATGGTCTTCCTATTAAAGTTTCTAATTATGCAATAAATCCTTTGCTTTTGCCAGTCATTACAGCGGTTCCATCTGATCCAGCAATCTTCAATTTTTGTTCCAGAGCTGTATCTTTGATTGCAGAATAAACTTATGTTGCTATTTTATAACCAGTCCCATCTTCTGGCATTACATCTATGAGAGATAAAAACCATTAGGCTCTTCTACAATTACATAATGTTCTTCAATGACTGTTTGGCGATGATAATTTCTATTTACTTCAACCATTATCATTGTTGCATCTTTCCTTCCATCTACAAAAATAGAATCCACTAATTCAAATAATTCTTGCTCCTTGTTTTTAATTTCTTCTCTGTATTTTTGCCTTTCTCTTCGCAATTTGCTTCTATCCACTACATATCTTTTATCCTCTTCAGTAACAATTCTAAAAGCTTTTAATGTAGCCGAAGCTGTAGCTGCACCAGCTCTATCAGACACTTCATATCGCTCACAAACCATTGCAAATTCTTTTAACGTAACTCGATTCTGCTGCAAAATAGATTTTGACGAGCAAGGTAACGCTGAATCAAATGATACTGATATTTCTGAATTTTCACTAGTACTTGATCAGATGCAAAACCAAGTACAATATCAATATTTGCTGAGCTTGTTGAAACTGTATTATTAGAATTGGATTGTTTTTGAGACATTTTTTGAAGAAAGTTTATATCAGACTGATCAATTGGTTCAATAACATCCAAACATTTTCTTTTTCTAGGACTTATTTGATCTACATAAAATGCAAAGTCATCTTTATTCATTTTCAATTTATTAATTTCTTCAAGTTTTCGTCGCTGTTTCTGGTCATTACAAAAAATATGGAATAATTCTTCAATATCACTTAAAAATTCCGTCATATTATAATTAAATGTCGCACTGATGTTGAATCCTTTTTTCCCTTTTTTTGGCTGAGATTCATCTGTCGAAAACCTTTGACAAGAGTTAAAATCCTAAACACAATGCCATCTACATTTATGCAATAAACATTACAGTGGATCCAACGCTCATATAGTTCATTTGCAACAATGACAGCTGCAGCTCTTGTTCGCCAATTTCTTTCATGAAGCAATCTTTGCAAAACATCTCTTTTGGTTGGAAGAACACCATTTGGAAAGGAGTCACAGCTTTCAAAAAGATATCTTCCTTGACGCTCACAAACTCTAGTAACAGCTTTTCTTGTAAGCATTCCAAAATGATAACACTTCACACAATAAGTTTTTTTTTCCTTGTTTTTTTTTATTTATATATTTTCAGTTATAAACACACGCAGAAATTCAAATTAAAAACATTTTTACAAAATATGACAAAACTTGTATATACCATAGGTTAAGATGTGTAAATAGGTATTAGTTATAGATTAGAATTTAAATCGGTTATATAACGGAGGGAAAATGTGAAGAAAAAAATATATAGAGTGGTATATTTATATGGTGTACTTTGAATAAAAGGAAACAATAAAAAAAGAGAAGGTAAAAAACGATTATTTTAGTTTGTGTTACTTATATTTACAAATATAAAACAACATAAAATGTACAAAATATTTAAGTGAACAATGAATAAGTGACGGCAGAAATATTTACAATGCATTAAACAATTAAAACAAAGGATATTTTTACACGCAAATTTGAAAATATTAAATTACGTAATTTGTAAAATAATTGCAGAAAATGATAAATTTATTTCATCAATATTAATCATAAGTATGCAAGTCTAGTAAAAAAATTATTTTTTTTTGAATGATATGACAGCTTTGGTAAGTCTGAGGAAAAAGAAACAGGATGTCAAATTACTAAAACGAAAAGGTTGAAAGAAAGAGAATGCATGTAGAACGCTAAAATAAAAGGAGAAAGGAATTTATTTCAAATAATCAGGGAAATTTTGTTCAAGGAAGGATTTAAATTTTGTTTTAATTTTATATTTTTCTTCAATGAGGGAAGAGGTAGGGATGGGGGTGTTAAAGGGAGAGATATAGTTTCTTAGGTTATATAGAGAAAGTCTGATTAAGGAGGCTAATTTGGATATTATGATGTGGGATGTACCTATTGTGTTTGTAGTTGAAGAGAAGTGTGTCTTTGTGAGAGAAGTAGGTTTTTTTAGTATAGAAGTGAGAAGCGGTTCAAGATGTGAAATTAAATTACGGGTGAATGGACAATGGAAAAAAAGATGGTGAGGATCATCAGAGGGAGAGAGACAGATTTTGCAAAGATAATCGTTAGGGTTTCGAGGTTTGAAGTTATGTTTGGAAAAGAAACATTTCCAGGTATAGCCTTTATAGTCTGTCCTGAAGGATATTTCTTTTTCCAGGTTTGAGAAAAGGGATGGACGGGGTTTTACAAGGGTTAGTAGTAGCCACGTATGAGGGATAGTAGTATTTAGAAGAGGAATAGGGTTAGGGTCAGGTTAAAGTAAGATTTGATATAGTGATTTGAAAGTTAGATTATCGATGTCTTGAGGGAGAGTAGAGATTTTTGTGAATAGAGAAAGGGTTTTAGACCAGAGAGGATTGGGATTAGGACGGTGGGGTTGGGAGTTAGAATAGAGTCCAGGTTTTATGTGTAAGATTTTAGTACCAATATTATAAATTGCATAAGATATCCAGAAATAAGAATGAGGGTTAGGGGTTTTAAGAAGATAAATAAGTTTTCATAAAAAAGCTGTAGAGGTGTTGAGTCCTATATTAGGGAGGGCAATACCACCGTCTGATTTGGGCAGGTAGAGGGAGGATCTTTTAATAGGTTCAAAAGGGGAGAAGTTCTATAAGAATTTGAAGAGTAGTTAAGGATTTGATCTGTTTAGGGGTTGGAAGAATAATTCTGGAAAGAAAGAGGATTCTAGGTAAAAAGTGTTGGTTAAGGAAATAGTTTTTTAGAAAAGGGAATCTTTATGGTTTAAAGTCGCAAGAAAAGTATGAGGGAGTGAACGAATTAGGTCGTCCCAGTTTTTTGACAGATCTTCTTTATGAAAAGAAAAAAATATTACAAGGATTTTGGTGGAGATAAGAGTTTTACCTTGGGGAAAAGTAGAACGAAAAGATGATAGTAAAGTTAGGGAATTAGAGATTATAGAGGTTTTAAAATGATTAATTTTAAGACCAGAATAAGAGGAAAACTCTTCGATTATCTCACAAATTGCAGAAAACGATTGGGGGGGATGATATAAAAAGGGTTAGGTCATCGGCATAATGACTGACTTTAAGTGAAGAGGTACCAATGGAGATTCCTTGAATTTTAGATGAAGCTAGTATTTTTTTGGTTAGAGGTTCAATGCCAATTAAGAATAAGAACATGCTAAGTGGGCACTATTGGCGAATGCCACACTCAACGGAAATGGGATCGGAAAGATAGCCATTTTTGGGCTGTTAAGTCGGAGAGAAAGATTCGAAACCAGTTCAGAAGAGTAACTGAAATTCCTAATTTTGAGGCGGTAGAAAGAATAAATTCTCGAGATATTGTATCGAAGGGTTTGTGATGGTCGATTTGAAGTATAGCTAAGGGTTGGACGAAGTCATTTGTAAAGTTTATAGCAGAAAGGATGTTTAGGTGATTATTAAAGGTCTGTCTATTTGGTAGACCGCATTGTTGTTCTAGAGAAATCATAGAGTTGAGGATAGGTTTGAGTCTGGAAGAGATAATAGAAGATAGAATTTTATAATCAGTATTACGAAGAGATATAGGGCGCCAGTCTTTAACAGAAGTAGGGTTAGGTGTTTTAGGGATTAAATTGATAAGATCGCAAGTAAGTTTTTTTTTTTGAAGATAGGTGTTGCTAAAAGTTTGGCATAAGATTGGGGTTAACAAGGGTAAAGATGTATAAAGGTTTGGGGTAAAACCATCAAGACCAGGGGCAGAATTTATATTAAGGTTTGGATAGCTGCACGAATTTCGTTTTGAGTAATCAAAGGGAAGGATGGGAGAGTTTGAGATAAGTTATTAGGATTAGAGGTAAAATTTTCATCAAGATAGATTAAAGGGTTAGGAGGAGTAGTTATTGGATTTCATAGATTTTTGAAGAAGGATAGGTAGGAGAAGAAGTTATTTGAACCATTTTGCTTTATGGGCGAAGAGGAGGAGGTATTTGAGTCAACAGTAAGAAGGGATTTGGATTGGATTAAATGTTCAGTAACAGAGGCAAGAGGAGAGGGATTGTCAATACTTGTCAGCGGGGGTAGGCGGGATCTAATTTGTGCTCCTAATTGTTTGTTATGTTGTATTTGTTCTAGTTGATTTGTAATATTTGTGATTTCTTCATATTGTTCAAAATGCTTTGCCTCTGTTAAATTTTCCTGTAATGTAATTTGTTTTCTGACCATTTTATTGTAATTTAATTTCGAGTAAAAGATTAGTCGCTGTTTAATTTTTAGTTTAATTTTGTCCCACCACTGTAGGGGCTGTTAGATGGGATTTAGGGGGGAGAAGATGTTTTTAATAAACGAATTGATATAGAGAAGTGTTGAAGGAGAAGCAAGGATAGAATTGTTTAGTTTCCAGTGTGAAGATTTAAATTTTGTTTTGGAGGATCTTTTAAGAGAGAGAAGAGGGGCCTTGTTATGATCGGAAAAGAATATGTTGTGATAGGAGGAGTGAGTTATTTTGGCTGTTAGGGATGAAGAAATATAGATCCGGTCAAGTCTAGATGTAGGATAAGAACGGGAAAAGGAGAAAGTTCTGGAATTAGGATATAGGTAGCGGTATGATCAATCAGGTCAAAATTTGAAAGTATTTTTTGGAATAAGATTTTATCATTTGTATTAGTGGTGTAGTGTCCAGTTGTGTCGATTGGGTTTAAAACTAAATTAAAGTCGCCGGCTGTTATTACGTAATTGTTTTTGTATTCTAAATTATGGAGGTAAGAAGTCAGGGTTTTGATGGCTTTAATACGGTTTGAGGTTTGGGTAGAAGTTTTTCCAGAAAGAAGGTAACAATTTATGAGGGTATGGTTAAAGTAAAAGAAATAGATTGAATATAGTTAGGGAGGATTAGGTGGGATGTGATCATTTGTGAAGTTGGGTGAATATGTTTAGTATTAATGATTATGAGTGTTCCTTGTTTATGTGCAATTAATGGTGTTAATGAGTGATCAGTGTTGGGGTAAACTAAAAGATTATGTTGGTGTGAGAAGTGTGATAGTTGTTGGTGTTGTATTGTATGAGTTTCTTGAATGCAAGTGAAGTGTATGTTGTTGTTGAGGAATAAAATGTGCAAGTTTGTCTGAAGATTTATTGAAACCGTTTATATTTAAAGAAGCGAAATTTATTAGCATTATTAAGGAATTTTATTTGTGTGAAAGAAAAAAAATAAAGAAATAAATAAATGAAAATGAATAGGTAAATAAATAAATAGATATGAATACATAACGAAATAAAAGAAAGTGAAAAAAATAAGACCTAAGAATCGAACGCGTGTATATGGAACATGTGAAGTATGTATGTATGTAAAAACGAAGTGCGAATGAAAAGCGTGAGTGTGAAGAAGTTACTTGGAAAACAAAACGTAGTTTGTTGTTGTGAAATGACCAAATATGGTGTTGTTTTGATCAGTTTGGTGTCACGTGAGTATTAGGTGTGGTTCAAATTCTTTGTTGAAATAATACAGCAGTAGAATAAAGAACATTTAACAAAAAAAAAAAAATTTAAAGGACTTACTTTGGCTGTCATAATCTTTTGCGAAAGGATAAAGAAAAATAAAATACATAATAATAACAATACATCTTTAAAACATATATTTAGGATTTTTATTTAATGAGCATAGAAAAAGAAACAAAACAATTACACACTATTTTTACTAAGTTTTTCTTTAGAATTGGCTCTCTTTTTTCTTGGTTTTAAATTTATGGAAATGCTTGATGATTATGTTGAGAGAGATAGTTTTCTTTTTTGAATTTGGGAATCATTGCGGGAAGAGGGAATTTGGGGGTTATTTTCTTTGCTTGTTGAAGGTTGGGGAATCTTTGCGTATTGAATATTATTAAAGGATTTTATTATTTCTTCTTGGCTAATGTTTAGGGAAGAGGAATTAATGTTAGGGTTTTAAGTTTTCTCGTTGGGTAAGATTGTGGGGTTTTGGTTTAGGGGGGGGGGGAATTTTGACTTGTTTTTTTTATGTTCAGCTTGGTTATTTTTATTTTAGTCATTGGGTGGAGGAAGGGAGATTGGACTGTTTTTGGGGTAGATGTTACAGATTGAGCATAAGATTGTTTAGGTTGGGTTGGATTATTTGGTATTTGATTTTCTTTTGTTTGAATTTTCATTGGGCATTCATCAATTTGGTGATTTGTGTTTTTACAATAATTACATCTTGTTTTTGAGGGTTCTCTATCAATGTTAACAGCAACAAATCTATTTCTAAAAATTATTTGGTCAGGTATTTCTTTTCTGTTAAAATTTTCAAGGTAGATATGTAAATATGGATTGTGTATAATTGGGCATTTTTTGTGTTTACCGATCTCAAAATGTTTCAAAATTTCCCAATTTTTAGTAATTGTTTTTAAATGTTCAACATTTATATCGAAAGGCATAGGGTATAGTGTTATTAATTGTCTATACCCTAGGGGCCTATTGACTTGAATAGAGAAATCGATATTGTTTCCGATAGTAACTTGCTGGGGTTCCTTCAATATATCTGTTCCGTTCCTAAAAATTGCCCACACTATGTATATTCACAATCTCCTAAAAAATCTCTTTGATTTCGCTTTGGTCCAGCTCAAATAGCCTAAGAAATAACGGTTTTATAAGCAATTTAAATATTTTACATTTAGTTATAAGAAAATGGCAACACTGCTTAATTTCGTAATGCAGCGTTTCTCAAACTGTGTTCCGCGGAACACAGGTGTTCCATGAGCTTCCTCAAAGTGTTCCGCGACTTCCGCAAAGTTTTTAACTTTTTACTGAGCAAAAAAACTGAGCATGACAAATAAATTTATAGAAAAAACGACTGTTTTCTTTTTTAAACCTATTCTGGTTTAAAGAAAGCTTTTTCCTATTTTGTACATATTGCGAGGTTACTTGAGGTCACATATCGCATGATACCGGACGTCTCGAAGGCTGAAAAGGTTGAGAAGCATTGGCTTTTTTGCTTTCAGAGATAAGAAATTTCACAACTAGTTAGGGCCGCTGGGCTAAAGGGAGTCTGGACTAGAGTAAAAATGCTTTGCTGAAAGACATGTTTCAAAAGTTACAGTACTTTGTCTACCAACTTTAATACTTTGTTGATTAAATGAGTTACTATTTTATTAAATTATTGCTATGCATAGGTGCAGTGTTTATATCTGCTAATTCGTTCATTTTAGCATACATACGCGTATTTTTTATTAATGGATCGCTGGCTGAAAACTGGAAACCTCAAAAACACTTGTGATGATTCTGATTTGCCTCTAACAAATGACAAACAAATTGAACATGTAAAAGATAATGGTTTAATTGAAAACAGTGATAATAATTTGTTAGCAAACAGCGACCTTATTGTACCTACCAGTGCCCCAAAGTGTCATTCCAATAAACGTGGCGTTAAACGAAAATATGACGAGAGTTACTTGGGCTTCGGGTTTACTTGGACAGGTTCTGAAGACTACCCTGGTGCTCTTTGTGTCATATGCCAAAAACTGTTACACAATAGTTCTCTTGTGCCTGCCAAAATGAAAAGACATTTGGAAAGCCATCACCCTAACTTAATTGGAAAACACATCTTGTTTTTTAAGGCCAGACTTCGTGAAGTGAAAGACATGCAAAAAATTATTCATTCAACAACAGTTTCCACCGAAAAACTATTGGAAGTGTCCTATTTAATAAGTAAAAGAATTGCTATAGCAGGTGAGGCACACACAATTGCCGAAGACCTTATCAAGCCTTGCATGCTTGAAGCTGCAAAAATTTTGCTTAACAAAAGTGACCACCAAAAGCTGGAGAGCATTCCTTTATCAAACAGTTCTGTTAGCCGTCGTATAGATGACATGGGAATGTATATAAAATCTGAAGTATGCTCTCGTTTACAGCAGGTCGATTTCTTTTGTCTTCAACTGGATGAGTCGACAGATGTGGCAGGGTTGGCTGTGTTGCTTGCATTTATTCGTTATGTCTATGATGGAGACATTCAAGAAGATTTGTTTTTGTGCAAGACCTTACCCACTTCTACCACAGGAGAAGAGATATTCAAGATTTTGGATACATTTATGAGCGAAAATAAAATTCCATGGAAAAAATGCTTGGATGTCTGCACCGACGGAGCTAAAAGCATGACTGGCTCAATAAAAGGTGTGGTGTCACGTATTAAAAAAGAAAATCCGGAATGTTCCAACTCCCACTGTGCACTCCACCGACATCAACTGGCTACAAAAGGCATGCCTCCTGAACTTAGCAATGTTTTGGATGATGTGATAAAAATTGTCAATTTTGTCAAGTCAAGACCACTGAAAGCCAGAATTTTTTCTGTTATCTGCAAAGAAATGGGAAGTATTCATTGCAATTTATTTTTGGACACATCTGTATGCTGTTTGAGCAAAGGTAAGGTGCTTGCGAGAGTTTTTGAATTAAGAAATGAACTATTGATATTTTTTGAAGAAAACAAATTTGGTTTATCATGCAGGTTGCATAAGCCAAAATGGCTGCAGTATCTCTCTTATATGGCTGATATATTTGGCAAGTTGAATGATTTTAACTTACGCCTGCAAGGCAAGTACACAACTGTTTTTTCTGTAAAAGATAATGCTACAGCCATCACACGAAAACTAAAATTTTGGTGCGAAAATGTAAAAATCGACGATTTCGCTTGCTTCCCTTTGCTGCAAAACTTTCTTGGAGATAATAATCTCACAATAGATCAATCTGTGAAAAGCGATATTGTGCGACACTTGCAGGAACTGCAAAATACTTTTCTTCTATATTTTCCAAAGGGGATGTTCAATTGCGATTGGGTTCGTAATCCATTTCGTTGTTCGACTGCTCCATTTACTGGAAAAACTATGGAAGAATTCATCGAACTTTCAAGCAATGGTAATTTGAAATTGCAATTTACAAGCCACCTCTCAAGCAAGTTTTGGCTAAGTGTGCAAAAAGAATACCCTACTCTTGCAAGAGAAGCTCTGAAGAAACTCTTGCCTTTCGCAACAACCTACCTATGTGAAACAGGGTTTCCACGATATGTGTCCACAAAAACAAAATACAGGAACAGATTGGATGCTGAAGCAGATATGTACATTCAACTATCAACTATTAGGCCGGACGTTAAACATCTTTCTGCTTCTATGCAAGCTCATCCTTCTCATTAAAGTGATAAATTGCATTCCTTTTATTTTATAAGATCCTAACCTTTTATTTTCTTTGCTTTGTTCTGTTTTGAAAGGAACTTCAGTAATTTTAGTTTTTTGATCGCAAAATTAACTTCTGTTATATCTTATATCTTGACAAACTTGAGTTAAAACATTTTTGGCTAAATGTTCCGTGGGCTAAAATGATAAGATTTGGTGTTCCGTGAGTAAAAAAGTTTGAGAAACCCTGTCGTAATGTAAAGTACATTTCAGAACTATCCGCTTGACCTGTTTTGACTATGACGTAATAGTGATTGTTTGTGATTAACTTGATTTGAGTAACTTTCAAAACGTTCGAGATATTCACGACCGAGTGATATAAATAAGGCTCGCTCGGAAGCATGATTCGATGATTCGTTGTGGTAACTTATAATAGGAAAATTGTTAGCTGCGTAAATTCATAGTTTTTGAACGCAAGTCTCTGGTTGCCTACGTTATTGTGAAGAATTAAGCTGTTGAGCTTTACCTGTTTTGATTTTATACTATTCGAGCTCGTAAGTGGATTGGGGCATATTTTTCAATAAAGAAGTTATTGTGGTAGTCTGAGCTGTGGTTTAGCTAGACTATACTTTTGCTGTTACTGGTTCCTAGGGCAGGTCCAGTAAGAAGATTTAAGAATTTTATCTTGTGTGGTAGGCAGCCAAGATTGTGTTATTCTGTGAGCCTTCTTGCAGGCATCGAAAAGTTAGAAGATTAAAAAACGTACTGAGTTACCTAATTAAGTTCTACAAAAATTTAAATTAACTTTTACAAAATTTCAAAAAACTAAATTTGTGGAAGTAACAAAAAATTCAAAAACTTGAACAAATTTTAAAAAATTTGCTACAGTATCATATATGTCTTCTAACATAGATTTTGGAGTTATCTCCTTGAATGTTACATTATAGATTTTTAAATTAAAATTATGAGTTGCAATCCCAAAAATTTCCTAAGTAGGTTTCAAACAAACCACCTTCCAAAAAAAGGTCAATGAATTAATAACTTGAAAGTCAATCTTGTCATTATCAAGTTTAATTTTGAAGAGAAGCGAGTTTCTTTTGGTTGTCATGCTTGTATAAAAGAAAAAGAAAGTCTTACCTTGCTTTATTTGTCTTTAAATTTCTTGAAAAGAAATAATCCAATTCTAGGCGAAAATATAATCCGTGAGTAATAATCCTTGCTTTTTTACTTTAAAAAAATGTTGTCTTCTTAGAATAATCCAATTGTAGGTATAATAATAATCCGAATATTTGATAATTCAATAGATGTTGTTTTAGTAAGGCAAACAATTACAAAAATCGATAAACTACACTCTCTTATTTATAAGTTTAAGATATTTTTGAGAAAAAAAAACATTTTCCCTAGTTTTTTAATCTCTTAAAAAACATTTGGAACTTGTGGTATCTAATTAATTTTGACTAGTAATATAGTAGTTAATCAAGACCAACTAAGGACTGCAAAAGCAATGATGTATATATAAAATACAAAGTGAATAAACAAACTGATTTACGTTATAGGTAAAAGTTTTACTTCGCCATTAGCAAAAACATCATTTTTGCCAATTTGTGGCTTGTGTGAAGTAGTTGGAAGAAAAAGTTGTATTGGAGCAGATATAAACATAGGTCTTCTGAGTATTTTAAGCCCAAAATCAACTATCTAGCTTAACTAGTTTTTAAGTTATGAGATTTTCATAAATTTGGGGGAGCACAAAACTTTTGGGGGTGTTTAGCCACCTGGGTGTAAGTCGCAGAACCCCAAAACAACTTTGGAAGGTGTTTTTAGACCTAACCACCTTCTTTAAACCTAGTTTTTTGATTTGAAAAAAAATTTTTTTTCACTTCACCCTACCATCAGTTCATCTGCAGTTGCTGGACTTGACATGACGTTGCCAGAACAAGAGGAATTAACTGAACTTAGACAAAATTGCAGTTTAAAGCTACGTTTCGCAGACGTACCTTTGTACAGTTTGTGGATAATTGCTGCGAAGGAATTCCTGTTCTGTCAAACAAAGCTGTTTCAATGTTGCTCTTGTTTTCAACAACATATTTGTGTGAGCTTAGCTTCTCAAACCTGACTCCTAAAAAACAAAGAAAAGAGAAAAATTGACAGCTGTCAAACAAGAGCTCCGCGTGTGCCTTTCTTCTCTTTCTGCCAAAATATCCAATTTGTGTTTATTCATACAAGCCCAATGTTCACACTAATTGAATTATGTTAAAATATAAAATCAAAATTAACTTTTTATTTTGTAATTTGTTATTTTTAACTTAGTAGTGTGCCGTGACATTTTTCAAAAGTAAAAAATGTACCGCAGCTGAAAAAAGGTTGAAAAGCACTGGTTTACAGTAGTATTTTCTACTAGTGATGAAGATCTTGAGACCTATTTTTGGTGCTCGGTATCGAACTTGATCTGTTGGTCTCAGTCTTGGTCTTGAGGTGACGATGTGTTCTCAGTCTCATGTTTTTAAAGTCTCAAGACTGGATATTTTTAAAAATATTTTTGTTTCTTTATCTGTTTGTTATGATTTTTGCAATTTGTGTAAGAACGACATTTGATTGACAAGTTTTGTGGCTATTTGAAATGGCAGAAAGCTAAAGGTTGGTTCAGACTGAAAACGGTCGCGGAAAAAGTAAGCGGAAAGCAGAATTTTTAAAAGCGAAGCGGACAATTGTGCTTTTTCTTAAATAACTTTAATGTTAACTTAAAACTGAAAATTTTTAAATATCCTGTCTAAAAACTTTTTAAAATAAATTTAGATTTAGGCTTTAATTTTGATAAAAATATATATTAAGAATAAAAGTGTCAAAAATAGTATTTATAGAGATTAAGCAAGTAATGAAAAATAAGTTTGTTTAAAATTTGTGCTTTATGAAAGAAGGTCTGTCGCAGTGTTTCTCAACCTGCGTGCCGTGAGAGGTTTGCAGGTGTGCCGCGAAAGTTTTCGGAAAATAATTGTCTAGGTATGTCCAATGCTGCGGTTATTGGACCTGTGAACAACCGAACCAAGTCAGATCCTGAGGGAAGATCATTTTTTTGTAGAAAAAACCTGACTTTGGGAAAAAAATTAAGAAGGAGAGCGTGAATTTACGTAAAGACTTTTTGGAAGGTCTAATATCTGGCCGGCCGGGCAGTTATTAGACTTGATCCAAGAATTCATGTGGCGAGACAATGTTCTAATTGTTAATCTTAGAGCGGAAAATTTAGGCGAAAACGTTTTTTTTTTTTTTTTTAGGGAACACCTCCATTTCGGGATGAAAAGTAAGAAATTGGTACCTCAAAATAGGTGAAGAACTTTTTTTTTAGAGGTCACCTTATTTTGGGGGCAAAAATCAACAATTATAGTTCAAGTGCACCTCGAATTTCGGAACAAACCAACGAAGTGCTGCACCCAAAATGAGTTTATACGTATGAAACATGTGAATTCGGAGACGAAAACTAGAAATCAGGGCCTGATTCAGGGTGAAGAGCTTTTTCTTTTTTTCAGGGGACATCTGATTTTAGAAACAAAAATTAAGAAACATAGTCCAAAGGCGCCGCGAATTTCGAAAAAGTCCAAAAATGTGCCGCAAACGGAAAAAGGTTGAGAAACACTAGTCTATCGTATAATGCTGTCGAAACATCCGAGCCAATGTCCTTCATTCTTACGTGGCCGTATCGGCCTATATGCTGCTTTCTGTTTTAAGCGGAATCACTATTTATAGGTTAGCAACGTGATCCCATTGGCAAATTTGTCGTGAAGTGCCTTTTTCAAGAAAGATTGATTTATTTATTTCGTCGCAAGAAAACGACAAAACTAGTGAAATCAATAAAACAAAAACAGCAGATACAACGAGCAATAAAGAGACCACAAAACATTTCACACATACGAAAAATAAGCAGTATATTACTGATGGTTTTGTATTTATTATTTTTTGTTCGACAGGAAACTGTGGGTTAAGTTAACTGTAATACTCCAATACTGAAAGCCGAGTTACTTGAGTGTTTGGACAAAACTTTGACCATGATCGTACTTTCAAAAATTTTTGAGTTTTACAGTAGAAAAAAGTATTTATGAATATCCAGCAGTCATATCTTCAGTGGCGGCTCGCCCTTAGGAGCTGCAGTACTGCAGCACGCCCAAATATCTGCACAGCAGTTTTAAATATTATTAGCAATGCTTAAAAAATTAATATTTAAAAAATTTTTTTCATTAAATTTAAGTTTTGTTAGGTTTTAAAAATTTGGAATCGCTAATTTCTAAAGCTGTCTTAAATTCAACTCAAAAATTTCACGCAAAGTGAAGTAAAATGACGCATTCCAGTGACGCTTCATATAAAAAATTTAATCTACGTTTGAGCGGCGACAAACGCAGCTCACTCAACTGATCAGAGTTGTAAAAAGTACAACGCTTTGCTTTCTTTGGCATAAAGCTTTTTAGTTAAAATGCTTGGATTGTAATAAAATTTAATATCCTTCAAATTAACACAATTTGACTTTAAGAGGTGGCAGATTCAGGGTTGCCGAAAGTGGGGAACCATGCAGGGCCATTGCTTTTGAAATTCGCAAGATAAAAGCATTGTGTTAGATTGGTCTCTACAATTATATAATCTTGACCACAATCTAATCCAACAAAGTTTTAAAATATCGAATTAAACAAGGCGTCACCTAACTTTTTTCGAAAAGAGCTACCTAATTTAACAGTAGTTTAGCGAGAGGGACAGAATTTAAAAAATAGATACTTTTTTTGTTAAAATGCACTCTCAACAAATGTAATTAGCAAATTAGAAAAAAATTTTCTCTAGAAAATTGGTGGAGACCACAAAAAGTCTTCACTTAAGTTTGAACTGAAGGTGTACATCTTTGTAGTATAAAATGAAGGCCGATAGAATAGAAAAGGTCTTCACATGCAAAATAGACTTTTCATCTTTTTGAGTAAACTAAAAATATTTGCGGTTCAAGTAAATGAAAGGGCGCGCCAAAACGGTGAAGACCTTTATTGATTAATTTTTTGGTCTTCACTAAGTTATTCAAAAATTTTTTCTCCATTATACTTACGCTTAAAATTTTCGTTTATTAAAAGTGTCTTTTCGACCAAAAAGTGCCCTTTTTAAAATTTTGCCCCTCCCGCCAAAAATTTTCCGGCGCCTCTGATTACAGCCGCTTTTCGTTTTTTACTGCCAGCCGCCACTACATATCTTGATTTTTTTAAAAATAAAGTTCGGTCAAGCGCTTTTAAAAGTTTTTTTTGATAAAAAACTATTAAATTTTCATCTGTCTAGAATGATAAAATGTTTAATTTTGCATCTTTCAGTGGCTTAATGATCAATGTGGAAAAGTTATTAAAGCTAAACGATGATTGGAAAAAACAAGAAATGGAAAACCTACAAGATTTAGTGCAAAAGCGAATTCATTATTCACAAGTATGTTGTATATAACAAAAATAAAAATACTGGAACCTAGTAGTTTAGCCTAATTAGTTTTAATTAAATTTTTTTTTCTTTGTAAATTTTTACTAATTAGAAAACCGAAAAAATATGTTTCAAAAAGAATTTTTTTGTTCTATACTTGGAAGCAGGACTAAGCAACATGCAGCCTTTGCTTTTTCTGTGTGACCCTTTCTTTACTTCCAGCGATTTTTTCTCAAATATACATTGGCCTATTGCTTCAAATTATTCAACATCAACGTTCTCACAAACAATATTTGAATCTTACACGTTCCCAGATGAGAGTAATTATTTTATTAGGGTAAAAACCGGGGTCAATGAGGAGCCTATTTTTTGACTACTCATTCTGAGTGAAAGTCCACTGAAGACTAGAAAAAGGGTCTTGACAACAAATAAAACCTGAAAACTATATTTTAGCTGTATTTCTTCCGTAAAAGCAGGGCGTCGAACCGAACTGAATCGAACCGAACCCGGATCCACAAACCGGTATTAACCGTTATTATTCTTTGAACCTAAACCGAAGCTGAACACGAAAAGATAAAATTTGCTGAACCTGAACCGGAGCTGAACCTGTAAAAATTAAATTTGCCAAACCTGAGTCTGAATCGAACTTTATTTTAAACGGATCCGGTTTGACGCTCTGATTTCAATTTTATATCGGCCTAGTTGAATTACAATTTTGTATTTGAAGTTGCCACAATCTGTTTGGTCACTGACTTGCTCTATGGAAAAACAAAGACGCCACAAACGACTTTCTATAGGCCATGAATGAAAGCAAAACATTGGTCAGATGACCAAAAAAAAGCGCAATTTCAAATTGATATTATGCAATAAAAGTAAAGTGAAAGATTTATGGAAATGGAGACGCACCTAAAATAACAAAACAAAGTGATAGACAAAAATCAGATCTTAAAACTATGATGATTATTTTCAAGTTTATTAAATTTCTTAGTCAACATGCACAACTTTTTTATCGTAATGACAGAGTTAGTTTTAATTAATAGCCGCTAGTGAGTTTTGGTAAGAAGATGAAATTTTGTATTAGGCGAATAAGATAATAAGTTTTATTGATAATATACTTTTTATTTCTATTAATTATAATGAAACAAAATGTTACCATTTTTAAAGATCGAAATTATTCAAACACAAATCGTGAAACATTGTAGGCCTATTTGATGATTTCTTTATTTTTACTTTCATGCAAATAAACTTGCAAAATCAATCAACCTCAGCAGCTATTGTCACACTAAAGCTGTCTACGAAATTGTATAGTCAAAACTTTGCACGAAAAGTGAATCAAAACAGCTTGGTTATAACTGCTTCGAAAAAGGGAGAGATTTAAGTTAAATTTGCAGCGGAAGCCGCGAGAAGATTTGGATCAGGTCTAATATCTGCCCGGCCGGGCAGTTATTAGACCTGATCCAAAAATTCATGTGGCGAGACAATGTTCTAATTGTTAATCCGGGAAGATATTAGACTTGATCACCCGGCCGGGCAGTTATTAGACCTGATCCGAAGATTTTGAACGGCGACCATGTTGAACACTTAAGCCATCACGGCCTCTTTAATTACTTGGTCACGGTGCCAATTTTTAATAACAAGACAGATACTTTTTTCTCCCATATAAAAACAATACTGTTATTTTACCAAATCTTAAATTGGTAAACATTTCTAGCATATAGATCAAAAAATTTTTAACTAAAAATTGCGCACCCGAGTGTGGGGATTACTAAAAACTTTTAGGAAAGATTTTAAGTTGGTGGAGTGTTTTATTATAAAACATTGCAAAAGTTGTATTGTTAATTTAGAAATTATAAAGAAAAAGCCGAAAAGCTTGACGCTAACCTAGTCGTAGAATTCACTCGATTTATCTCTGATCATGTTGGCAATATCTTTGATTTTGCCAAACTTATTTTTACAGAGATAAATCGAGGTTTTATCTGATAAACATACATGGTTTATCTTTGAGATAGTCAAAGCTGTTTTTTTTAAATATGGATTATACTTGATTTACGCATGTATGTTTACATAGATAAATCATACATGTTATATGTATTTTATATCTTTGCTTTAGCCCAACTTGTTTTAAAAAATAAATTAAATCTGTTTTATATATGTAAATGTATGTATATGTATGTTTATATATATTAATATATTTATATATATGTATGTTTATGTATAGCTTTGCATATGTATGTTTACATACGTATATCACGTATGCTTTAAGTATAATTGCAAATTGTTGGTGACTTCAGAAGATTTCTCAATGACTTTGAAAGTCAAAGCAATTATTTCTATTTAACAGGACACAAATATTCAAAAAACATTTTATTAAAATACAGTAGTCCCGAGAGACTGTTTTGCCTGTGCGGCTCATCAGAAAACACAGTATGTAAAAAAAGCAGTACTAATTACGTTGAACAAAAAAGAAATAAACAAAAATTAAAAGTTAAAATAAATGTTACGCTCAGATGAAAACTCACATTTTAGAAAAATAACGCTACAAGAAATTACGTACGCTATGTATATTTTCTATCCTTGATAAGCTAAGCTTGTTTTCATAAAAATGAATTATATTTAATTTACATTTATACTTATATGTTTAAAGTTCATATGTATATTAAATACGTAATAAGCAGTGATGCCTTACAAAAAAGGAGGCCTGGTGCAAGAAAAAAAAGGGGAGCCTTTTTTAAAATTTATTTTGTAATAATAATGAAAAAAGATAACCTAGTTCAAAACAAAGTAAAAACCCTTTTTTGTGCCCAAAACGAACTGATCTTCAAAAAAGGTCGTCAATTTCAATCAATGTCCAAAATCTCTTTTTTGGTTCCCAAAACATAATGAACTCTAAAAAAATGCTCATTAGTTTCAATCGAATACATGATCCCTACTTTAGTCCTACGTTAAGGTGCAGACAAAGGGCTAGGGAGCAATTTTTAGAAGCGGGAGAGGGGGCAGGGGGCCACCGTCATGGTCCTTCTACAACCATAAATCCAATTTTAATCCGGTTTAATCCCCAGTGACTGGAGGTGGCCAGATGCATCCAACTACTTCTGCAACTCTTCTTATATCTTCTCTCCACCTACATCGATCTGCACATAGCACTGAATTGACAGTCATCCTTTTGCCGCATATTCCACATGGGTCTATTTTACTTCGCATGGCTTCACCCTCTGACCCTTTGTCTTTTCAAGATTCACTTTCAGTCTCTTGCTCTTCAATGCACTTTTTCATTTTAGAAACCTTTTCATCAAAACCTCCATTGTTTCACTCATCAGTACCAAATCATCTGCATACAAAACCTCTTTCATTAAGCAAAATTTCAGACTAAAATTTCACCGATGCGGCACACATACCCGCGCGAGTTTGACATGCCTGTCGTACACGATATGCGGAACCTAAATACTTTATATGAAAATAAACACTACAAAATCTAGTAAAGAATAATAAAAGAAAGTTTTTACTTTATTTATAGAAAGTTACATAAAAATTCGAGGCCTTTTTGTAATACACTATAATGCATCAGGTAAAGGAAAATGTGAAAAACCCAATGCAGACCAAAAAAGATCTGCACTCTGATACCAAGTGTGCCGCGAAATTTGGAAAGGTAGAAAAATTTGCCGCGGCCGCAAAAAGTTTGAGAACCACTGGTATAGACCAATCAATCAATAATAAATACATCAATGTAGTAAAAGCTGCTGTTATAAATAAATCTATGTCCTTATTTTTCAAAAACTCCTTGCAAAACCTTTAACACTATTGCAAATCGGAAATAAAAATTATGTACAAATCCATTGAATTCTATCAGTTGCTATTTGTACAAATTACACTTGCAATGCTTTTTATCAAAAGCAACAAAATAGTGCAAAATTGCAAGTTTTTAAAAAGTGTGACATTAAACTATTTTTTGGTATCATTTAAAAAGTTTTAATTTTTCATTTTTAAGGTTTTAAAAAAACCTAGATATTTGTTTAAAGTTTTTTTCTTTTTTTCTACCAAATATACTTTTCTACCAAATATTTGTAGAACTAAAATAATCTTCATGTTTGATTGAATAATTGCTTGGTATTCTTATTTATTAACTATTCAGTAAAATATCTTAATGAATGAAAAAAAAATTTGTATTGCTTTTCAGAAACACATAATGTTAAATTTTATAATAAACATTTAAAAATTTTTATAGCTATTTAAAAAATTTCACTTTATCTAAATTTCAATTTTTTTTTGTTCAAATGTACTATCACATGATTGTTTTGTGGCACTGCTCGTTTCAGGCGCAACTGGCTTAAGCAGCTTGGATTTTTGCTCTTCCAGCAAAAAATATTCTTGCTTAACCCTTATACTCCCAGACGGGTCATTTTGACCCGAAGCAAAGTTTAAATGTGTATTATTTGCGTTGTACTTGCTTTTATGCAGTGAGATTTCATAAGTCTTTCGAGTAACCTTCAGAAATACTTTCTTAAGATTTTGAATGAATTATGATTTAAACTTTCGCCGTAACTTGTAGTAGTCGCGTTACTTCCCAAATGGGTCAAATTGACCCAAGCCCAAGAGTGCATTATTTTACATGAATTATATTTTTTTTCGGGCTTCAGCTATAGTCTTAAACAGATTAAACCTGACACCTTTTATATAGTGACACTTATGCATTATAAATGAAACTTTGTTGCAGGCATTGAACCCGTGACTTTTGAACTCGAAGTCCAGTGTGCCGATTCGGCCAGCTCTATTTTCATTTTTTGCATTTGTTTCTTGTGCAGAAAGCTGGATAGAATAAGTGGTAAACTGTCTTGATTTTTTAGAAGACGTTTGCTTTTTTGAGTGGAAAAGCTAGTCATTTTAGAAAGCAATCCAGTTGGATTTAATGAAACCTCAAGCAATTGAAAAGCTTTTTTGTGGCAATTTTTTTACTTGTAAAATTTTTGCCTCTAGAAGGTTGAAAGAAATATGAGTATTTTGTCAACAGGATTTTACTTCAAGGTGTTGAGTTCTTGCGTGCAGGGCATACCTGACTGTTGCATAAAGTTAGTCACTACAATGTTGTCAGTAAAATGCTTGGCTAAAATAATCTTTTTTAGGTTGAAAAGGAAACATTGTGTAAGTTTTTTCAGCTAATTCTGTAAACAGTTGTTTCCTTTTTTTGCTATTATTTTGCTTGGGTAAAGTCAAGATGAGCAAGTATCGTACTGCAGATGAAGTTGCTAGTCTTTTTTTTGATGACAATTAGGAGGATTCAAACACGAGCGACAGATTGGATGATGACGACGATTGCAGCGATTATGTTTCTTCAGACGACGACAACGAAGAAGACATTATTCTTTCTGATCCAGAGTATGATTCCGAGGATAATAATGATAATGCAGAAGCTAGTGACGCATCTGGCAGATACATTACAAACACCAGTACTGCACTTTTTACATCAAAGAGTGGTGTAGAGAGTTGGGCAGCAGAACCATTACTTCCACTTACTTCTAAAACGAGCCAAAGAAATATAATAAGAGAAAAGTCTGGACTGACTAGATATGCCATGGCTCACTTGGAGATTGTTTTACTTTGTTTTTCAGAGATAATCTTCCGGAAGAAATATTTAAATGGACTAATAAAGAAGGTCAAGGTGTATTTTCAAATAACTAGAAAGATACTACAGTTGCAGAACTAAGAAAAGTGATCGGAACCTTATTGCTAGTTGGTGTATACAAGTCAAGCAACGAAGATCTTTATCAGCTGTGGCATATGGAACATGGAAGACCAATTTTTTGTAAAATTATCTCGCGTAATCGCTTTCAAAATATATTACGTGTTCTTCAATTTGATGACGCTGCAGCTCGACGATCTGCCAGATCGCCAGATAAATTTTCACCAATTAGAAATGTATTTGAAATTTGAAATAAATCTCTGTTGGATGCATATGTTTCTGGAACCAATCTGACGATAGACGAGCAACTTGTGACATTTCGGGGTCGTTGCCCATTCCGCCAGTACATGCCATCAAAACCAGGAAAATACGGCATCAAGACCTGGGCAATATGCAATTCAACCGCACATTACGTACTGAAAATGAATGTGTACAAAGAAGAGAAATAGGTGAGCCAAGGGAAACAAATCTAGGTTCAAAAGTAGTGCTAAAACTTTCGGAGCCTTTTCAAAAAAGTGGAAGAAATATTACCAGCGATAACTTCTTTACAAATTTGGAATTGGGAAGAAAGCTTCTGATGCAAAATTTCACCATCGTGGCAACAATTCGAAAGAACAGAAAAAAGCTTCCTGCAGAATTTGTGTCCACGAAGGACCGAAAAGAATTTACTACTCTTTATGGTTTTCAAAAAAAGGTGATGATTGCTTGTTATTGTCCCAAAAAAGAAAAGATGGTTACTCTTCTAAGCACCATGCATTTAGACAAGGGCACTGAATCGCCTGGTCCGGAGAAAAAACCAGAAGTCATTACTTACTACAACGCAAAAAAAGGCGGTGTAGATACCACGGACCAAATGGTGAGATGGTTTACTACCAAAAGAAAAACTCGAAAATTTTATAATATGCTGGATATCAGCGCTCTAAACGCATTTATTGTATGGATATCCCTCAACAAAGAAAACTATACTGCAAAACGTGGCAACAGATTGCGGCGGAGTCTACTAATTAGTTTGGCAAAGAAACTGGCTGGACTGCAGGACGAAAATGCAATTCAAATACCAGCTTCATCACCAGCAAATACAAGAAAGCGAAAGCGCTGCTCCATGTGTCCTCCAAAAGCCGGTCGCAAAACAAAAACCCTTTGTGAAACATGCAATAGCTATATTTGCAGTGATCATTCTGTTGTTATTTGCAGAAAGTGTTACGACTAATAATCATAAACTCTTTCGCATTTGTTTGCACTGTATTATTGTGAAACATACTTTTATTTATCACGTCTTCTCTTCTGGAATAAACACCTATATGAATTATGTACAACGTACTTACCTGCCTAAATGTTAAATTTTTCGTAATCATGATTATAAAAATAAAGTATTTGCTTTTTATTACAACACTCATTAACTGGATATATCTATCCCTTTTTATAACACCAAAAGTGTCCTCTTCTAACAACATTCTCTAGCGTAATACACAGAAAACAATATGCGGGTCAAAATGACCCGTATGGGAAGTAACGTGACTTAAAAAGTCTGGGAGTATAAGGGTTAAGTAGGCGTAAGCACAATGAAGCAGCTTGGTTTGCGTCTGCGACCAAATAAAATATAAAAACAAAGTTTCGCTTTGGCTTAAGCCAAAACGAAAGAGCAGTGTAGACTAGTGTAGATCCGCCTTTAGAAACTGGGGTAAAATAGGCACATTGTCGCCATTTCAATCTGTTCACCTACAAAAAAAACAACTTAATTTTTTGGGCAACGAATATGTTTTTTGAGGCATAAAATTCACATGTAAATATGTTTCTCGGAAGAATGGAAGTTATTCTACGTCGAAGTAATAGTTAATTTCTTTGTGCTGTACACTAGATTCAATCATACAATTGTCTTTTTTAGAAATAAAAATTGTTTATTTCAACGCATAACTTTTCTAATTTGATTTTTAAGCCACATAAGGATTTCAGATACATAACAAAGCTAATGCATTCTGCTCAGTTATAAGCCTATTTGTTACGTTTGGGTTTCTTGGTAAAATCATGCTTAGCCATGATGTAGGCAAAACTATTTTGCCCCCTTTACAAATCCTTTGTTTTGGTATGTCTATGGCCACGATCTACGAGCTGTGTCCTTGGTTTATACGTTTGCAAAAATGGTCATACAAAATATTTTATAAAATTATAAGAATTGAAACAAACATTAATAGAATATTGTATCAACCATTAATTGTTTTATTTGAAACCGAACCGGAGCTGAACCGGAACTAAACTTTTAAAAATAAAATTTGCCTAACCCGAATCTGAACCGGAACGTTATTGCAAACGGTTCGACGTCCCACTTAAAAGTTAACTGAAAGCCAATAAACGGGTTTTCACCGTGACCCGACAGTTAATAGAACGACACTTAATCAAACGATACTTGATCGAAACGACACTTAATCGAAAGTCAAAACAACATTTGGTGAAACGACACTTGGTCTAATAATGTAAGAGAAAATTTGAAACTTTGAATCTATCCCGGCTTTGTCATTTTTTGTCCCAAAAACATAGTGATCTATAAAAATATCTTCACTTTGATCTGTCGCTAATTTCTCCAAGGGGTCTCCAAGAGTAAGGCCATGGCACAATTCCATTCTACCCCTAAATACGCTACTGATTACAATGTAAAAAGAAAGCAAAAAAATGGCAGTAATAGGCATCTAACGAAACATAACCATGACGAGAGATATACTAGTTGCTTCCCTAAAACACTTTGGCCAGGGACCTTGTTAAGAAATCCTGACCTTGCATCGGCAAAAAATTATAAAAAGTAAAAACAAATTGTCTTCTTACCGATGCCTCTGCTTTTTATGAATGAAATTTACAGTAACAAAGAAATTGTTTAATCGTAGAACATACAAAAGTAAAGCTTTTTTCCTATATCAAGTGACATTTCGATCAAGCGTCGCTTTAATCAAATGTCGGTTTGATCAAGTGTCGTTTCGATCAAGTGTCGTTTGATCAACTGTCGTTTGATCAACTGTCGTTCGATTAACTGTCGTTCGATCAACTGTCATAGTACCAGTTTTCACATCAAATCGAAGGCCGAAAGAGCGCCAGTAATCATTTCGTTTTCTTAATGGTCTGATGTTTAAAAAAGTAGTTTATTACTGCCTTAGAAAAGCCAAAAATTTTGTAGGTAAGTTCTTTCAAAACCTAAAATTGTTTATCTTTACTATGAAAGACTTGATCAATTTGTCATATTTAATGCTGTAAAATATCGAATTCAATTACGTACTTTAATCTTTTTAACGTTGTGACAATGTAGCAACCTTAGAAAGATCAGAAACTAGAAAAACTACATACTTTTTGGTTGAAATTCGATGACTTATTTTATTTAAATATATTCCTTTATTTAAATACGAGGGGATATTGAAAAATTCGTGGCCTATTATAGAAGGATACGAGTTACAGACTTTGGGTTTTTTTAACACAGAATTTAATCTTTTATAATCGTATAAAGAATTTACAAGCTTCTAACGTAATAGTTTTTTGTTTTATAGACGATTGATTTAGTAACAATAGGCTATTATAGAGAAAATCGACAAAATTGGTCATCGAGCAGTTATTCAGTACCTCCACATCAAGGGCTTAACTCCAAAGGAAATTCACGAGGACATGGCGGCTACTCTACGAGACAATGCTCCTTCATACAGTATGATTAAAAAATGGGCAGCTGATTTTAAACGGGGTAGGGACAGCCTGGAAGATGGTCCTCGTTACGGAATTATGTGTTTTTAAGAATACTTCTGTTTCAATTCCTATCCTTAAAATTTTATCAACAGCTTTTCTGGTTAGATCCATAGTTGTGTTTAATTTTGTATTTAATTTTCTTTTGCTTAATAAAAAATATATATTTTAAGAATCCGCAATTGTGCGTCAAAGCTAGAAAGCAAATTTGTTACCTTCCTGCTTGTGGCTTTGGATGTCAAATTCACCACTTGGGCTATTGCTTGATGGTCGCGTTTGGATCAAATCGAACCATGGTCCTGGGGTCCCAAGTTTGGAACGGACAAGAAAAAGGATGGGAAGCTGTATTTCAACCAATCAGTAAAACCTGCACAAAAGCTAATTCTAAGTCTCCGCGAACGTATAATGGTAAGTTTATTTGATTAAATCACAGGTGTACTATATTTGAATTAAGACCACAAAAAAAAACATTTAAAAAAAACTTGCCAAGAAAACAAATTTCGATAACATTTTATCACGGTATTAAATATTCCCAGCTGAGGTCAAATATATGTTCTTGTGCATTGAATTCTTCAAGGTTTTGTTCTTCTCACCTTTCTGCTCTGTATCGGGGTGGGCAAACTCTTTAGCCTGTGGGCCGGATTCAAAGGTTGATTTTGATTGAGGGCCGAACTGGTGAATACAACGTCAATTCGTCGCTAAAACTTGGTCAAAGACAAAAATATTGTCTTTTGGTCTGTTGCATCGTTATTGGAGACGAAAATTGTCTTAACTTTGATTTGATTTGTTACACCGTTCACACTAAATACTTGGCGGGGCCGTAGTTTGTCCACCACTGCTCTAGATGCTAGTTTTATAAAATCTTTTAATCTTAATCCGAGCAATAGATATTTTCTCCGCTTAAAACTCTTTCAGCTTCTTCTCTTTCTCTTGATCATTACTTTTGACTAATAAAAACTCTCCTTTATGCTTTATAATTTAATACGGCTCGCTTCTTCTTCATTCTGACAATTTCATTTTAAAAGTGTTAGATGAAAAGCTTTGAGAAATGCTCTACTTCTACACTCTATGTTTTAATTCTGTTCCACCAACAGTCTCTTAAATTTTATTTTTCACAATAAGTCATTGTGTTGTAGTAATAACTGTCGAGTAGACATCAATGTTTACGCTTGCCGAGAGTAATTTTATCCGGCTAAATTTTGAAAACCGTGCTAAATTGCTATACGTTACTTTGTGCAACAGTAGGGTATATTACTATGCAGCAAAAGTATTTGCTTTTGGTTGAGTAAAATAAATTTAATTTAAGTACTTGATAAGAACGCCAGCAAAAAATACCGAGTAGCAACTTTTCAAGGGTACAAAATGTAGAGGATGAAATTTAAACTCGTATCATGTGATTTGCGGTCGCTGTTAATGCAGTTATATTAAGGGCTTACACTATTTATTTGACTACACCATATATCTTTTATTATTAGGGTTTGCGGAAAGCAAACACTCTATCTTTATCTCAATAAAGTCCAGAATAGATAAAAAAAAATTGAAACCTTAGCGCTGCCACAATTTTTGTTGGCATAAAGGGTCTTTTAACCTCGAATTCCGTAACAAAGTTATTGCGAGCTAAAACTTACTTAATCGTCGCTTGTAACTTCGACTCTTGCAATTTCTTTTAAAAGAAGGATAAATGGGCATCATCAAAAATCTCAGGCTTTTAAAAATGAAAAAAATAGTTTTAGAAACCAACTGAATATAACGAACATCGACCTCTACAGGCTCAAGACCATACTTTCAAGCTCACTTAACTTTATTCTTGGCAGTTTCATGTCAACCGCAAATTTAATCATTTTAGATGAAACAGAAAAAGACCTTGAAGTTTCGTTTCCTATTGTGGCTGCATTGTCGAAAACTCCCACTTTCTCGCCTCAGGGGATTCCCGAAGACATCGCCTTCAGATTAAAGCGCCTCCACCGTCAACCAGGGGTCTGGTGGGTCGGGCAATTTATCAAATATTTGTTCCGTGCCAACGACTGGTTAAAAAGCGTTTTAAATCAACATCAAAAAGAAGTCGGTTTTGACGAGCCAATCGTCGGGTAAAATCCTCGGTTTATTTGATTTTGATTAATATCTAGTTCGTGCGGTAAAGCAACACAACTCACAATGTCATAAAGCATAAGTTTTTTTTTTAATTTAGCCAAATTTAATCTAGATAAAATATACAATCCTATTAAAACCGTAAAATATTTTTGACACTGATTGAAGCGTTGAGTTTAATTTCTTTTATGTAGCTTGCTTGCCTGTTTACCGGGTCTCTATTTGAAAATCAAAAACCTGTTTTTAAGTTCATTATACTGGCAAATTCTCTAATAAGTTTAGATACTCGTGATTAACTTGTAAACGTTTCAACCAAAAAACTTCATTCAAAGAATTAAAGTTGTTGTTTCAGGATCGCGCTCGTAATTTAGAGCCCCCAGGCCAGAGTTGACTGCCCCAACAACCAATAGCGGCCCTGCTCTAGGCTTATATACTTCATTACCGTAAACTGCAACGCTTTTTCAATGGAAGTCTTCCACAGTTCACGCTGTTTATTCATGGTATCTTATTCTTTTACATTCACGCTGTTTAACTGGAAGGCTCCAATCTAAATTGCAAAATAAAAAATTGTTGTTATCTTGCTAAATTGAAATCACAACCGTTCGAACCGGGGGGGTAAAGCAGCAATTTCCCCCCAAACTTAAGAAATTTGGACAAAAGCAAACCTTTCGGGCACTGGCAATGAATTACATGGGCAAAAACAGAATTTTTCTGGCAGCGACAAGAAATTATTTGGGCAAGACAATGTATCTCTACTTAGAACGATCTTAACGCTTGAGCAAACACAACTAAGATTCGATGAAAAGGCCTTGTTTTAGTCTTCATCCTCAATTTGATACAAAAATGGAAAAATTGAACACAGAATCGAAACGAAGACTTCAATTTTTTGGTCTTCATCCTTAATTTGTGACGAAACAGGGAAATTGGAAACAGAATGGAAGTGAAGATCTTTTTTATTTTTCTTAGTCTTCACCTTTGTTTTGAAACAAAATTAGACACGAAATGGAAGCGAAGATCTTTTTATGTTTTGTCTTTAGTAGATTTTTCCGACGAAAATGTGTGATATTTTCTCATTTTCGTGCAGTGCTTCAAGATTATGATTGGGGCAAACGTCGACAAAATTGGCAAATTTATATTACCTTTCAAAATTTTTCGGCTTTTACGGCTATGATTAAAATATTATTAGAAAACATGGTTTTGTTTAGTTAAATCAATTATATAAGAAAGATAGGAACGTTTTTTTAACTGAAAATTTATGAAAATTTTAAGACTCAAACACATTGAATGACATTTAACAACCCTGGCTGATGGAACACTTCCTAAAGTTCGTATAAAAATAGAAAGTTAATATACACTAGAATCTCCAGCTGTGCAAATTACGTCAATTACGTAGTACTTAGACTGCAATCGCAAAAAGCCAAAGGAGGAAGCCAACAGAATCGCTTGGCTTTAATTAGATTGCGGTAGCACAAACAATTGTTTTCAAAAAACATGTAAGTTTTAAAAAACTTGAAAACACAATAATCTTTATCTGTACAATGCATTCCCTAAAGAGATCACAATGTAACCGATTAAATGTAGTGTGAATGAGTAAAATAGGAACAGTAAAAAAGCGATTAAAACAAATTAACAGAGAGGACGATGGTTATGTGACAGGCCTGTTTCGGTCCTAATGGACCTCATCAGGCATAACTTATCGTAACCCCGAAGGCGAAAAGGCAGCGCGAAAAGTTAAGGTGAGAATTCCATAAAATAAATTTTTTGAAAATGGAAATTCTAATTACCATAATAATATACAATTACGAGTTTAAACATTAACAGTCAATATCGAAAAAGCACCAATCAAAAAGAGAATTGAAAATTTGAATTTTGGACGGCAGCGAACCATTTGGAATAAATTTCATCAAAAGAGACGGTGAAGCAGCATTGAAAAAGTTTATGAAATTTGTATTTTAGACTTCGTCGAATTAAATGGAATAAGTTACATTGGAAAAAATTTACAGTAGACAACATTGAAAAGCACATCGAAAAAAACTAATCGGAGAATAGCTGATAGAAAATGAGTTTCAGACTAGAAAAGTCAAATTTGAAAAACTTGAAATTCATAGAATTCGTCACTTTAAAAAGTCGTACACCATGAATTTACGATTTCTTCTTCTGGATTACACTCAAAACTCAATATTAATTGATTAATAAATTTATACAGAGACCTTTATATAAAAATAGATACATTGCCTTCTCGCTCTCCCTATTTTTTGCAATTAATATTGAGTTTTGAGTGTAATCCAGAAGAAGAAATCGTAAATTCATGGTGTACGACTTTTTAAAGTGACGAATTCTATGAATTTCAAGTTTTTCAAATTTGACTTTTCTAGTCTGAAACTCATTTTCTATCAGCTATTCTCCGATTAGTTTTTTTCGATGTGCTTTTCAATGTTGTCTACTGTAAATTTTTTCCAATGTAACTTATTCCATTTAATTCGACGAAGTCTAAAATACAAATTTCATAAACTTTTTCAATGCTGCTTCACCGTCCCTTTCGATGAAATTTATTCCAAATAATTCGCTGCGTCCAAAATTCAAATTTTCAATTCTCTTTTTGATTGGTGCTTTTTCGATATTGACTGTTAATGTTTAAACTCGTAATTGTATATTATTACTGTAATTAGAATTTCCATTTTCAAAAAATTTATTTTATGGAATTCTCACCTTAACTTTTCGCGCTGCCTTTTCGCCTTCGGGGTTACGATAAGTTATGCCTGATGAGGTCCATTAGGACCGAAACAGGTCTGTCACATAACCATCGTCCTCTCTGTTAATTTGTTTTAGTCACTTTTTTACTGTTCCTATTTTACTCATTCACACTACATTTAATCGGTTACATTGTGATCTCTTTAGAGAAAGCATTGTACTGTTGAGAATTGATTTTTCACATGTTGCATCCGCTTCGGCCTGGATTCCTTTTAAATGCTTTTTCACATGTATTGTGTTGATTAAGATATAACAACGTTTTTTGATTCTCAGTAATCTTTAACTATAAGCAATTTTTTGTATTTATGAACAATTATTATTGAATATTTTGTTCAGGATCCACGTCCGAAGAACAGACAAAATCACGTACAGAGAGGCCAGCGCCCACGAATTGACAGAATACATGGAGCATGTCGCTCTGTGGTACGACGCCTACGATATCAAGCATGAGCAAGAGAATAAAGTGAAGAGAAGAGTTTACTTAGCTACAGACACACCCACGGTGATAAAAGAAGCCGAAGAAAAGTAAGATTACGTGTTGTTTATTAAATGCTCTATCCCTAGGTTGTGTATACATGCTGATTTTAATTAAAGTTGCAACGTTGGCCGAGAGATATAGGGAGCAGTTTTAATGACAACTGTGTTCTCAGTTCAACGATCTTGTCAAGTGTCATCGATCAGAAGAAAAACAGTTCAACAAAAATTTCAAGTATTTTGCGATTTTAGCAAGATAGCCTTATTGCTTTTTAAACCAGGGGTTCCCAACTTGCATAAATTTACGACGCACTAAAACCTAAAATATACAAGAACGACTCCTTATGATAATTTGCATGATAAATTTTCTTTGCAAATAGAAGTACAGACCTTTTATTTGGTCTTCAACTAGTTTTCTCGCGTAAAATAAATTTATTATGAAAACCTGGTAAAACCAAAAAAAGCCATCGTATCAAAAAAATTGTAAAATTTCATGAAAGGTGAAGACCTTTTTTGGTCCTTACACTTCTGAGCAAGAGAATGTACAGAAACCATATCTTATATTGAGTCGAAGACCAAAAAAATGTTCACTCCTTTGCGGTAAAAATTTACATTCTTTTTGGTACGATGATCTTTTTTTTGGTCTTCACCAGGTTTTACAATAAATTTACATTTACAGTAAGCAAGAAAACTAGTTGAAGATAAAAGATTGAAAACCCCTGTTTTAGTGCGTCGGCTACAACTGCTTTAGTGGGGTCTACAACAGCAATAGATTTTTGTCATTTTGTCCAACCTGTACTTGTCTTGTGTTGAAACTGGAGAGATCGCGCACGTTCCGTCACCATCTATTGGCATTGCGCAAAAAACTATCTTTACGCGTCACACTGCTGAGACAACTTGTAGGCTCAGCATGGGCGCTGGTGCCAAAACATTGCGCGCAGCTACTCTATCTCTAGTCTACTTAACAGGTGAGTCGGAGTGCTCATACTCGCCCTTATAAACAGCGTTCTAAATGACGCCTTGCGCATAGTCACTGGATGCCTGCGTCCCACTCCGACTGAACACCAACCCATACTTTCCGGTATCCATCCAGCTCGGCTTTGCCAATTGGGAGCGACACTCCCCTTGACTCGTGGATCCCTGGAACCTAATCATATCCTGTTTGGTCTATAAAGTGGGTTCTCAGATTCTTACCAAGAGAGACTAAGATCTAGACGCACGCTTGTGCGACTGTGCGAGCTGCGAGGGTCTATTAAACAATCTTGCCAGACTAGGCATCCACGCTTTTCAGTGAAAGAATTACAAATGGAAGACTGAGTACAAATGGAACACGGAGTAGGCCAAATGGAACAGGGTGAAAATACATCCAAGCTCCGGGCTTTCATATCCACGGCCATTGGCCAATAGCCAGCCTGTTGGAATGAGCTTGCTCCAAAACAGCTTAGGTTAATCTCAATCGCCTGCGAGCTAATCTTGGGCGATTCCATTTGTCCATACACAAATAGAGTCTCGCTTCCCCACCGAATTGCAAGTGTGCCGCCCCTGAACAAGCCGCAGGCCACGTCCTAGCAGCGTGCCCCATACATAAGACACCACACGGACCACGAGGTCTGGCGGTTTTGGATGACGAAACTCGATGCTGGCTCAACTCCATCACTTCCAGCATCTGATCCGGGCAGTACAGCAGTCTGAGATATTAAAAGGATAAACCCTCGACCCCAGAATTGTTTGTGTCTGATCAGGAGTGGATGCCTTTCCAAGTGACGACGGCGAGTGCGTCAGCTGCGGATTTATACAAGTTGTTACGCCGGCCCGGTGACCCACTCGAAGAATTAAAATGACGCATTAGTTGGAAACCTCTGCTTTAATCATATACTGTAACGTCAATTTAACAAACGCTCTAAATATGTAAAATATTAATGACACCAAATAGCAAAAATATTTTAATTTGATGTTTTTATCACTTACTAAAGCCTCAATCTCAATATTCCAAACTTAGCTTTCATGCTTTATTGTAAATGCAAGATATTACCTCTAAAATAAACGAAAATTAAAAGTTTATGGAATTTGTTTTTGTCCTTGCTGATAAGATGATTTTGAAAGATCTTTGTTTGGTTAAATCTTTTTAAGTATTTAAAACGATAAAAAAATAATTTAACCGTTTTAAAATAAGAAATTAAGAAAAAATTTCTCTTTAATTTGTTTATTTTTTTATTTGCTGAGTTAGTTTATATTGGTGGTTTATGAGTCCGTCAAAAATTGTTTGTTTCCATTACTAGATCAAATAAAATAAGCTCTTTTTGGCTTGTTTTTCCAATTGCTTTTTTTATTGCTTGCTCAACTTGGTTTTAATTATCATGCTGTGATCAAGAGTGTCGGAAGTGGGGAGGAAAAATATTTTTAAAAGGAGGAGGACAGGGGAAAGCCAGCAAACAGAAATTCGAAAAACAGAAGCATTGTGTTAAATCTGTATCAACAATTATATAATCTGCAACAAATTAGATCCAACAAAGTTTGTAAAATTTCGACTTAGACCAGCGGTCACTTTTTTCCTAATAAGAGCTTCATAAGCAATAACAGTGACAAATTTCGCAAGGAAGACAAAGCTTAGAGCTAAGTAAATAAAACACAGGGGCCAAATTTACAAGTTCAGACCTTTTTTAGTTTTTATCAAATTCTTTAGCAAAAATTTTTTCAATACTTAAAATTTGCGTTTATTGAGAGTACGTTTTCAACTACAATGTCTCCTTTTTAAATTTTCCCCCCCCGCAAAAGAATTTTCGGCGTTATTAATTGTGATAGACAATTTTTGTACTGGTTCCATGTTAATGCCTTACTTGTAGCATCAAATGCAGCAAGTGGCACGAGCTACTCGCTTGTGTCGGATGGAAAATTCCCCAGTTAAAGGCGTAAAAGCTCTGTAATGCTCTCGTTGAAAAAACTAAAAAATGGAATCAGTTTGTTGGTAAAACAAAAATGTTGATTAGTGTCTTCTTCCCTTTTTCTGACATTTCAGGTAAAACTGCGGTTTTGAACAAGCTTCATGATTAAAGAGACCATGTTTTTGTCTAGCAGTTGGCGCAAAAGCGTGACGGTGTGGCCACGGTGCCATACAGTATTGTAGGCTGTGGTTAGAACAAAAAACATGACACCTGCTTATTTCTTCGCCCAGAAATCTGTTAATTTTTTGAATTAGTGCAGCAATTTGATGTACGATTAACCTGCGGCGTTTCGATCCAAGTTTTAGCAGCAAATCAACAATAGATTTAATATGAACACAAATCAATCTTACTAAGCTCTTGAAAGGGATGCACAAAAAATAAATTGCTTCATAGCTCTATATATATTTTGGTGGCTTCATCACTTTGGGATGGCAAACACTAATACTCTTCTTTAAATTTTTGCATGCAGAAGACAAAATCTTGTTTGGCCAAAACTGAGAATGAGATCTAGCATAAAATCTTGAGTTATCAATTTTGGGATCATAAAAATTAGGGCGCCGTGCTTTCTCAGATTCGCGCCGAGATTTGTTTTCCGAGGGTGTAAAGATCCTCCTGAGTTTAGCTTCCTCGAGAAATTGGCAGTAATTATGATCGACATGATCAAGGTTCAAAACCTACTATAGCGCCGTTCCGTTAAGTCCCTGGGAAAGACATTTTATGGCACTTCTCCCTGCTCGGCGGTCTTGGCAAGCAGTTCCAAATTTCATTCATATCTCTATAAACTAAAAAAATAAAAGTAAAAAATTTTAACTGCACAGCAATATCTTGGCATCAGGTCGGGATAATTGCTTGCCACATGTATAGCACCTCTGTCGCTTTCCTTCAAGTCAGGAGGATAAATACAAATATGAAACAAAATAAAACTGAAAATGGTTATTATATTTATTTTATCTTTTTCTTTTTATCTCTATAATTATCCTTCTGGCTCGCAGGAAAGCGACGGAGGCGCTAATACATAGGGTAGGCAATTACCCCGACCTGCTTCCGGAGATACCAAGATATTGCTGTCCGCTTGTAATTTAATAGAGATATGACTTTAATTTAGAACTGCTTGCCAGGATCACCAAGCAGGGGAATGTGCCATAAAGTGTCTTTCCCAAGGACACAACAGAATGACGCGAGTAGGTTTTGAACCGAGACCGTGCTGGCCACAAGCCCGGCGCTTAACCACTCGACCACGCTGCCGACAATCTTGTCAATGCAATCAGTGTCAAGAGATGTAGAGTCCGGAGCAAGTTTATTTGTGAAAAAGCTATTTAGTCTCCAGTTCGCTTTGCAAAAGTTCTTTAGCCCTACGGCTCGCTTGGCATTGGAGCCACTTTTTTAAAAGCTGTAATAAGTGTTGGTTGGTGTTGACCTTGAAAACTTTTCTAAGACCAATTTTTTTAAATGCCAGCTGTTCCGGCTAGCGCTAGCAATTGCCAAATCTGAATTTGTTCCTGCCACCACAGAAGAAGCTAGTGGCATCCTTAATATTGTGTAATAATATAAAGTTGCTTTTGGTTGCCCAGTCAACCAAACATTCACCGTTTGGGCTGGTACGTGAAACTGTAACCCAGTCTGTGTGCTGACTATTGAAGTTTCCCGCACAAAAACTGGAAACACTGATGCGGCTGCTGATTTTAATCGCATCAGAGCCTCCTGGCCATTAAGTGCTGTGCTATTAAGTGCTGCTCTAAATAGAAATTGATCAGCAAGTGTCTATCTTAGCTTCTTATGGACAAACGTCGTAAAACCATGCGTCCTTATGGACAAACTACTAGCCCATCTGCAGTTGTGCAGTGGGTTTCTTGGGTAAAAATAACAAGAGTTTTATCCCTGAAGGTCCAATTTGCTTACAATGCAAATTTTACTTGCGGTTAGGCCAGGGGTGCGAACTCCGCACTGCGGAGCCTTATTTCACCCGCGGGCCGTATCTGAATTGGTGTGGGCGGCATAAAATGTAGCAGAATAGATGCACCAATATAGTTTTGCTCAAATTTTATAGACGTTTGGCCGAATTATGACTTTTTAGCGCTTTACGGATACGAGAAGAATTTCTATCCTAAATTTATAGTGGAGAACTAAAAAAAAGATTATCACTTAGAATCTTCTATGATTTCTCAATTATTGTTCCAAAAACATGATGATCTATAAAAAAGGTCTCCTTTTGTCTCTGATTTTTTGATTTTTGTCACGAAAAATTAGGACTGGCTTTGCTTTTTCCAATCACACGCGGGCCGCAGGTTTCCCATCCCTGGGTTAAGCCCTCGATGTTAAGCTGCAAATCTTTGGTCAAAGATGATCCCCAGTCAATAAATTTCAGTTAGTCAATATCTTCTTTTTGCTTTTGAAGCCTAGGGTTTATCCTTTTATTATTTCAAAAGCATCTCAACAGTTTCATCATTAAGGTGAACTTTACTAATTTTTAGTTGACAGGATACACCACGTGAAAGCTAATGAAATGTACTTACATAATTTTTAATTACAAATTCACCAATCTCTGACATTTTTAACGCAATTCCATACATAATAATTATGAAGAAGTTAGAACAAAGTGATTTTTTATAGTTACAAAGACTACGAATTCGTCACTTTCAAGGCTTTTTCTGATCTTGCCGTTTCTCCGCACTTAAGAAACAGTTTGAAAAGTCTGGAAGGAATCATCACTGACATTTACTTACTATCTCTTTGTAATTTCGTCGTTTGCACCCTATCTTCTCAGGTAATACAATATTTAATTTGAGCGTTTCTACTACTGCTCTTTGTGTAAATAAAAATTTAGATTAAGCAAAAATGTAGTACTGCATAGCTCTATAGCCTGCATGGCTCCTGCAAAAGTCAACAAATTTAAAATCTCATTGACTTAAAGTGATCATTGCAATTTTACATGGCAATAATTGTTGAACAGAATGTTTGCTAATCTTGCAAGATAAGTCTTTTCGATGTTTAAATCATAAAGATTCAAAATTGTTTTCAAAATTTTGCACAAAAAATTTCTGCAGAAATGATCAACTACGTCATGGAACATAACATAACTATATATAACCCACTGACAAAACTATATATATATAACTGTTGCCTATACAGAAGAATTAAACTTCGGTCTGCAGCGTAGAAACCCATCGATGGTTCCGAGCAGTTCACCATTACACCACTTACAAGCTTAAATCTACTGATTCACTACCAAATTAGAGGTTTATACTATTGCGCTATTTACTGTAATTCATTTTCAACCGCGATTTGCATGGACTTGCAAAACCAAATTTTATGTCTCTCATTTACAATCACAGGCGCACCAGCCAAAAAAATTTGGGAGGCGATGAAGTTTTGCCCAAATTTTGTGACATTTGCCCAAATCACGATTTTCTAGTACTTTACGGATAGGACAAAAAAATTGTCTGAGATTCTAGGATGAAGACCAATTTTCGTCCCAAAATCATGGCGTTCTCTAAAGAAAAGTTTTCACTTAAATTGGGTAACTATTTTTTGCAATAATTGATTATTGTCGCTGCCCTAAAATTCCTGATTTTGCCCAAATTTTTAATATTGCTGCCCGAAAAATTCTGGTTTTTCTCCAATATTTCCTTGTCACTGCCCGAAAAATTATGCTTTTACCCAAATTTTGGAAACTTGGCAGGGCAATTGCCCCCTTCCCCCCTTCAGGTATGGCTATGTTTACAATACTATAACACTGCAGATTATTATTTAATAATGACATAAATACCATGTACAGTATAAGGCTTAACCTTTGCTTTGATAATTTTCATCAGTGGCTGCTCGCGCATTAAAGCTGTAGAGCTGCAGCACTCTAAATATCAGCGCAGCAGCTGTAAATATTATCAGATATTATCAGCAACGCTTAAAAAAGTAATGACTATAATTTTTAAAGCATTACTGATAGTATTTACAACCGCTGCACAGAGATTTAAGGCGCTGCACTTCCAATGCGCGAGCCGCCATTGATTATCATGTTAATGTATCTTCTACTCTGGTCGTCTTTGATTGGCTTCGTCATTGATTTTAATTCGAAGAAGTGGCCGTCTGCAAACCTTTTCATTTGATTCAGGTTTGCCGGACTGCTTACGAATTGATGCAAACGCGAAGACCGGACGCTTCATTTGACGTTCAATCTCTCGACGACGTCTATTACTACGGAGGACAAAGAGATCACCGAATGAAAGCGTTATTTGAGCATAAACCAGATCCTAAAAAGAACGAAATAGAATTGCGTGTCGGAGACATTATTGTCCTTGCTGGTAATCACTGGGACGGTTATTCAAAAGGGAGAAATACGCGAACAAACAAAATGGGTTTATATCCGTCGTGGAAAGTGGAAGATATAATTGAAGAAGTTAAATATCCTACTTATCCAAGAGCAAATGAAACAAACATTTAAGGTTAACGATACAAGAAAATTATTGCTTTTCTACAGAAAGTTTTTATTAAATTATTGCGTTTTGCAATTCGATTATTTAAGGTTCTTTTTGACCAGCGACCAGGATGTACTCGAGAAGACAAACGTTGAGTCCGAAACCCGATAGTTTTTCCAAGACCAAGACCGAGATCGAGACCTAAGGTTCGAAACCGAGATCAGAAGTCCGTTTTAGTCCATTTTAATTTTTCCAAAAACAATAAATTTTTTATGACATTTTAAAAAACAAGCATCTCTAACATGTTGGAAAGAGCTTTGCTCTGTGTGGTTGCATCATTAAACAATTCACTGTAATGGTTGAAACTTTATTTAAATACTTGATTAGCTCGGCTGTCTGTGTTGGCGTGTTGCAGTTGTGGAATTTGTTGGCTATTTTTGGCTTACATAGAATAGAATTTGTCAAACTAATCACCTCAAAAAGATTAAAAATAATCAAGAATTATGCTAAGCAAAAACTGTGTGTAAAAAGTAAAAACAAATATGGTGTTTAAATTATTGCTTACATAAATTTCTTTACAACAAAAATTTGTTCGCTTTATGTAAGAAAAAAATCTGTAGGATGAAAGTAATCGCTTTTTTGGGGGTAGAGTTCGATCCAGATTCACATGGAAGATAATTCGAAATAATCATTTAAATCAAAGTAAAGATTAAAAAAAATTCTATCACTGTAATACTGTACCGATTGCGGGCAAAGGTGTGAGTATAAACATTCAAAGCATTACCAGACTTGTTTGTTGCCGAAAGAAAAATTTAAATAAATTTTTCTTAATCGGATGATCTTGTAAAAAATACCCTTGATCACAATAAAATTTTTCATTAGAATAAATGTGAGAAAGTTGCAAAACTGTAGATTATCGGTAGTTTGACTCTAAGCTTTTTGCCACTTCAAATTGCGGCAAAGCTGTCAATTGAGTGTCGTTCTTATCCAAATTGCAAAATTCATCATAATAACAGTAACAAACATATTAAAAAATATCCGGTCTAAATTTAAAAAAAACTCGAGACCGAGACCACATTACCTCGAAACCGAGACCATCAGCACAAGGTCAAGACCGAGACCAGAAAAAATTGATCTCGAGACCTTCAACACTGCCAGCAACGACTAAAAATAGATTTTTGCAGACAGTACCGGCTACGTTACGTATTTCAAAAAATTTTAACCTTAATTTTGTCCAAGTTTTGTTTTGTTTTAGCAAACAAAACTCTTATTTAAAAAATAAATCCTTTGTTGTGATTTCCAACAAACAACCAAGATAATTTGATTGTTCCTGGTAAAAAAAGCGTATGCGGTTAAAATCAATTTTTTTTTGCTTGCAGTATACAATCAGTGATGGCTTTAGTACGGAGCAGCCGCACCGGGCCACCCTAAAAACGTCAAAAAGTGGCTCCCCCTTAGCAAAACATTGCTCTATTTCTTCATAGTAGCACCATAATGGTGGTCTCCCTTAAAGTAATGACCTTCTTTTTTTTAGAAATCACTAAAAAGTAATCCCCCGAAATGATGACTTTCTTAGAGATCACTTTTTTTTGGACCAAAAAAATTTACATTAATAACAGGAAAAAGTGGTTCTGTATTTTTCTTGCACCGCCCCCCCCCCCCCTGTTGTAAGGTTCTACAGCAAATTATAAAATCCCAACTAGCTGCAAGTCATAATAATAAATTTAAGCAAACAATAAACTTACAAAGAAAACAATGGTAATTCGCTTTTGGTCTGACAATGCGAAACTGCAGTAACAGACTTTGAATGTTGGTTCTAAAATCCTCTGCTATTTGCATTATAAAACAAAGAGGCTCTTGCTGTTTTCTTTAAGTAATGGTCATACAGATCGGAAAATGTTTTTTCTTGACAAAAGCGATTCATATGGTAGCTGAGCACGGGCTTTTTCTTGGAACATCGTCTATAAGTTGAACATCATTTAGTAACCGAATACCGAAGACCTCTGTACCAGCAAGTTTATCACTGTTCCGATAACAGCTTCAGGCACTCGTAAACAAGCAATGTAAGAATACGTAGCAGCTAAAATTGTTTTTTTACAAAGTTTTATATTGGGATACAACACTAAAAAGCGTAAAAGGATTTTTCTTTTTCTGTATTTAGAAAAATTGGATTAAGTTTAAAAAAGCGCTCAAAATAAATATTTAAAAAAACTTTCTAACCCTTTTAAGAAATCAAGAAATCCGCTATCTTTTAAAAGGAATTTTATGTATATCGACTAGTTTTTTGTAAAAATATTTATTTTAAATTTGTATGAAAAACTATGTCTTTGCCTGAAAGTATATCAAACTACAACAAAAATGTTTTTGGGCAAAAAAATTTTTCGATGTTTTTTAAATTAAACTTGACCATTTTAAAAGAGTTATAAATACAGTCAAGTACACTGGGTTTAATTAAATTTATTTTACACTCAACCACAATAAGGTTGTTAAAGTAATAAGAAAACCTTTTAAGCCTAAACATACAAAATATAAAAAGAAATTGTCAACTACTCTATTGAAATCAATTAAGAATAAATAAAAAGAACTAAGTTTTGCTAATCACACTAGTTTTTCCAGAACACTTGACAAAATATAATGCCATTCACTAAAGCTGATGTAAGCAAAAAAAACTCAGTCAACTTTACTGTACACTATTTTATTGCTCATTTTTGATTGATACAAAACATAAGTGTGATAAAACAACGGAACAATTAGCAATTGGTATTTTGCATAAAGAAAACTGACGTGTTGAACAATTGCATGGAGTCTATGATGCAAGACAATTAAAGTAAAAGTTGCCGCGATAAAATTAATTGGTTGTGTCAAAATATTATTACAGATTCGAGACTCACTATAACATAGATAACGTGATCTTGACTGTGGCTGGGCAAGTTGAAAATTTAAACAACCTGCTCAACTTTCAAATTGCAATTTTTTCTCCATAGAAAGTCATTCATCCTAAGCATAGAGTTTCTTGTGTAATTCCGTAAAGCATACCACTATGACCCAAAGGCATACTGACTGTAGCTCCGATATTCAGGTGCAGAAATAAAAAGCTTGTTTTTTCCCAATATTCAGCTGTTTTTTCCCATGCCGATATTCAGATGAAGAAACAAAAAACTTGTTAACTAACTCGATATTGTTTGCATAAGTCTTTGTGCTCAGCAGTGTGCTTTGCGCTGTTGCACTTGAACAGGGATTCTACAGTGGAGAGTTTATCTCTTGGTTAGATAATTAGATAGATAGATATAGATAGATAATTTATTTATTTACCATACGCACAAAATAACACGAATAATTATATCAATAAATAACAAAATTAGCGTACAATAATAAAGAGCATCGAAGAACATGCGTTATCAAGTCGGATGCTCTCTAACCCACCAGTCAATGAAAAAAATATAGAGAAAAAACACACGCAAGAAAATAAAAAAAACATACAAGAAATTTACACAAACATTCAAACAAATCGGTTATAGTAATGCTGAAGCAAAAGAAAGCAAAATAAGCAATATTAATATTTCGATAGGATTTAATCTTTTAACGATTTTTTGAAGGAAATCCAATGCTTGTTTTTAATGATATGAAGAGTACCTATTTTTCAAAAGCTTTACACCTTTATAATACGGTAATAGTTCGCCGAACGATTTTGTTACACGGGGTAAAAAATAGACTGATTTTTCTATTAGTCTTGTTTTATGTAAATGAATTTCATTTATTTTTGAAAGAAATTAAAAAAACATGAGATAATTTATTATTTTGCAGTTGATACATAAATTTTCCTAATTTGAGGTTATAAACATTGGTTAGCTTTAATGTGTTTAAAGATTTGTATGACATTCAAACAGGTGCTTACATATTAGTTACGTTCCTGACAATACGATTTAGTGGAGTTTCAACTCTCTGTAGCAACGAATTAAGAGCTGTTCTCCATATTAAAATACTATATTGAATTTGAGAGTAGATGATACTATAATAAAGCAAGCAGAGAATTTCTTTGGAAATGTATCTACGCTGTTTAGAAAACAGTACCGAGCACCTGGCGAGCTGAAGATTTAAATATATAATTCACATGTTCTGACCAATTTAATGTACTATCAATGAAAACTCCTAAATACTAAATGGAATTTACTCTTTAAATAGAATATTGTTTGTATTTAACTTCAATTCATAATCACAAGTTTTGTTTGGCTGTTTATTGAAAATAATAAATAACATAGCTGGTTTTTCAGCAATTGTTTTTTCAAAACCATAAATCAATAATTTTATTTAATTCAATGTTTACTCGATTTTGCAATGAATTAATATTAGAATCAAAAAATTCATTGCAGTGTCATCCGCGTTCAATGTTGAATCAAAATTAGAAGAGAGAGACAAGCCATTAATACAGTATATAAAAAAATTAGAAAGTACCAAGACGAGATCCTTGTGGGACTCCGATAGTTATTTTTTCGTTGCTAGAATAATGTCCAAGAATAATAGTATATAGGTAACGATTGCTTAAACAGCGTGGTCGAGTGGTTAAAGCGCCGGGCTCGTGATCAACACGATCGCGGTCCAAAGCCATTCGCCCCATTTTGTTGTGTCCTTGGGAAAAACACTTTACGGCACTTTACCCTGCTTGGTGGTCCTGGCAAGCAGTTCTAAATTAAAGTCATATCTCTATTAAATTACAAGCGGACAGCAATATCTTGGCATCTCCGGAAGCAGGTCGGGGTAATTGCCTACCCTATGTATTAGCGCCTCCGTCGCTTTCCTGCGAGTCAGGAGGATAAATATAGAGATAAAAATAAAAAATAAAAAATAAACAACTTTTCCCCCTAATACCAAAATAGTTATGCAGTTTTCATAGCAAGATTTTACGGTCTACGGCAGGGTGGGGATCCCTATTTCACTCGCGGGCCTACCTAAAAATTAAAAAATTGGTGCGGGCCGCATAAAATTTAGCAGCATAGTTGCAGCAATGTAGTTTTGCCTAAATTTTATAGACGTTTGCCCGAATCATGACCTTCTAGCATTTTACGGATACGAGAAAAAATTGCATCCTAAATTTATGGTGAAGACCTAAAAAAAGATTATCACTTAGACAATAGTTCTCAATCTTTTCAGATTGCGGCACATTTTAGGATTTTTCGAAATTCGCGGCACACTTGGTGCAGATTTCTTGATTTTTGTCCCCAAAAAGAGGTGTTCTCTAAAAAAAAGTCTTCACTTGGAATCTGTCTCGAATTTCTTAACATTCGTCCCTAGAAAGTAGTGTTCTTAAAAAAAAGGTTGCGGAACAATGAACTAATGTTTTTTAAAAAGTTTCGCGGCACACTTGGAAATCTCTCGCGCCACACAGGTTGAGAAACATTGACTTGAAATCTTTTATGATTTCTCGATCTTCGTCGCAAAAATATAGCGATCTATAAAAAAATAGGTCATCACTTAGACCAGTGCTCTTCAACCGGGTGTACGGTATACCCAAGTGTATACCAAGCTGTAAGTATGCAGAGGGTATACTGCCAAGATCAAATCTTAGTGGTAACTTTTGGCTTAATCTAATATTATGTAGCCTATAGAGTGGAGTCGTATAATTCTGTCCATTTCTCGGCATTATTTCGTTGTATACCGATTAGCTAGCCTAATTTATTGCAGCCACTTGCAAAATGGGCACAGGTGCATAATTACGTAAACATTAGCCATCAGTCAGTCGCATTTAAAGTTGTATTATTACGTAATAACCATAATTATTGGCGGCTGTAATAGCCCAACCGTTAAGTCCTAATAAGTATTTTATAGTATAAGTATTTTACTTTGGAATACTGATAAAATAAATATGGGATGAGAATAGCTTAAGGAAGAAAAATAAATCCTAAGTAATACCAATATTCTTCATAGTAGCAGTTGAACTTGAAGCATGCCAAAGTACAGTATTACAGATACTACGATGCAGAGCTTAATTCGGTTTTATTTTTCCTACTTAAGCAATACTATTTGTTTTTTTTACAGGTTGCAATATCTTTGCTAAAGTGCTTTTGTAATGATAGCAATAAAGAATCTAATGAAGTCCTAGCCTCATCTTCTGCCCATGAACCTTTTCCTGCTAAGCGCCAGAAAACAATATCAAAGAGAAGAAAATGGAATGAAGATTATATAAAGTATGACGTTAAAAGATTATATAAAGTATGACGTTAAAACGTTAAAAGGTGAAGAGGAAAATAGTTATCCATCAGCCCAATGCTTGATCAATTGTCGCAATGCCAGAAGCTTATAAGTCATTTCATAAAACAGCATCCAGAACATCAGAATAAATCTAAGGAGTTCTTCCAATCACGCCTGGCTGTTCAGAAAAAAAGAGTAATTTATTTGATAAGCAAATGGGACTCTAATCAATTCAAGACCAGAACCTACTATTGGCATCATTGAAGATGTCACATCACATGATGAAAGTCAAACGCCTATACACAGAACTTGAACGTGTGGTGTCACCATATTTGGAAATTGCAGCTGATTTAATTCATGGCGGTGAAAAGGAAGTAAATAAAATCAAGTAAATTTCGCTTTCTGACACTACTGTTGCACGACGATGTGCTGTTATATCCGCCGATTTAAAAGAATAATTAATTCAGAAAATATTAAAAGCCTCCTCTTTTGGCATACAACTGGACGAAAGCACTGATATAACCAGTGAAGGTCAGCTCATGGCTTTCTGTAGATTTCCAGACATAGAAACCAACAGAATAGTTGAACATTATCTCTTCTGTCAACCAGTTGGAGTAAGAGCAACTGCTGAAACGATTTTCCAGGAGTTGAACGAGTTCTTCGAAAAAGAAAGACTAGATTGATCAAAGCGTAAATCTGTGACAACAGATGGCGTCGCAGCTGTGCAAGGCTCACAGAAGAGTGTGGTTAAGATAATAAAACAACTGTCTACAAAATGTGTAGGAATTCATTGTATTCTCCACCGTGAGGCAACTGTTACAAAGAAACTTAAATTTAATGCAGTTGAGGTAGGTGGTCAAGAAAATGAATTAAACGATGTTCTACGGGAAGTTGTTGATATTGTAAATTTAATTCGAAAAAGTGCAAAACAACAAAAGATTGTTTTCGAAACTTTGTAATAAAATGGGCTCCACTTCCAAAAAATTTATTCTACATTCAGAGGTGCGGCGGCTATCCCCAGGAAAAGTGCTCTCCCGTGTGTTTGAACTTTGAGAACAACTAGAAGCCTATTGCACTGAACAGGGGAACCAAAAAGCTGCAAAGTTTCGTGACATACTGTGACTAGGAAAATTAGCCTACTTTGGCGTCGATTTTTGATTGTTTAAATGAAGTGAACCTCAGTCTTCAAGGAAAAGGGGGCGACATATTTCGAGCAATTAGCAAGATCAATGCACTGAAGCTAAAAATGTCACTTTGGAAAAACAACGTCTTATCAAACAACTTCAATGACTTTCTCTTATTGAGCCAGCATATGAGAGAATGTGGATGGGAGTTTGAAGACGTTTCTTTGGAAAATAACATATCCTCACTTATTGTTGCTCATTTGAACTTACTTAGTGAAAATTTCGCTGCATACATTTCTGAAAATGATGACAAGCGTTTGGAAAAAAACTTGTGGATTATGCACCCAGTTATTGATGAACCAACAGAGAATAAGGAATTGTTGGAACTCCGAGCAGATTTAGATTAAAGAGAGACAGACAGACAGAAGTTTATTTTTGTCAGAGATTATTACGCACTATGAAGGTAATACATAAAAATGAACGAGAAAGAAAATATATATCAATATAATAATACACAGTTATGTACAACTGCAGTGAACAAAAAAAATAAATAAAATAATAACAATCTTGACAGGAGACTGCGAAGTGACCGATTAAGGTTTTCTAGTCAAGCAGTCACTCAGAAATTGTAGCGGAATTATTCAATTTTAAAGATTAATGCGTTAGGGCACGATGAATTATATCGTTTTGATTCATATATAGAAATTTAAGAGCTGAATTTTAATATTACGTTTGAAGGTATGATTTATTTATTATAACTCGACTAACGACCTAGTTTATAGTTTGTCTTCTTTAGTTTTTGTGCAGAATTATACATTGCTATCTGTGAGGTGTGCAAAGTTTTTGAAAAATTGTAAAAGGTGTATCACAGAAAAAAACGGTTGAAGAGCACTGACTTAGATAATGTGCTTGACATTTCAAATAAAATCGCAGCGGTCACAAAAAAAATGCCTTTGTGGAATAAAGATATAGCAAACATGTCTGAAAGTTCTCAGTATTTTACTTTCTTGACCTATTTTTTGAAAAAATATGACACTACCTTCAAATTTACAAAGCACATTTCTACAAGATCTATTAAAGCTCGAATAGAAATTTACAGATTACTTTCCGGAAAATTTATCAAGCTATGAATGGATTCGTGATCCTTTCCTCCAACCTGCCTCATCATCCTTTACTCTAAAGAAAAAGAAAATCACGTTGATTTTATTTATGATAATTCCTTAAAAAGGAAGTTTAATTTAGAAAAATCCGTCAAATTTTTGGATTCCATTGAATGGCGAATGCCCAAATTTGACGAAAAAAGTACTACAAATGGTTGTCCCTTTCGCTACATGATATTTATACAAAGTAGGATTTTCTGCCATGGCCGTCATTAAAACCAAATATCGATCACGCATAAACGTTGAAAGAGAAATGCGGGTGACAGTTTCAAAATTCACCCAAGCTTCGATCAACATTGCAAAAATAAGCAATCCCACTCATCACATTGATATATCATATAAATAGCGTAGTTGCCATTATTTTCTTGATTACGGGTTTTTAGCAGCTTGTTAAAATGTCATTTCTGAGTTTTTGCTTTGTTTGGTTTTAATTTAACTAATTTATTTTATCTGTTTCTGCAATGCTGCTCACAAGCAGCATCTTCTCTATGTATTTAATGTTGTTGTATTATATATACAGTAATAATACGTAATGTCTTTGTTATATTTTCCGTTATAACGTTATATTATCGTTGGTGTATCGCAAGCTCAACTAGTTTTTCTAACGGTGTCGCAACGAAAAAAGTTTAAGAACCACTTCGCTGTACGATCGATAAAAAAGCATCAAAAAAGAAATGTTGTTTTTGTCAACCTTTAAAAAGCCATAATAAAAGTAAAGATTCTTTCAAGTCGACAAATTTTTACCACCGCAGTCTACAATAACAAAATTGCGTTGGAGTCTGTCTGTATCAGTGACAAAAGAAAACTGGGGATGCTCGAATTTTTAAAACTTTTATTTTATTTTTTTTTATTTTTATCTCTATATTTATCCTCCTGACTCGCAGGAAAGCGACGGAGGCGCTATACATAGGGTAAGCAAATACCCCGACCTGCTTCCGGAGATGCCAAAATATTGCTGTCAGTTAGTAATTTAGTAGAGATATGACTGCAATTTAGAACTGCTTGTCAAGACCACCAAGCAGGGGAAAGTGCCGTAAAGTGTCTTTCCCAAGGACACAACAGAATGACGCAAGTGGGTTTTTGAACCGAGACCATGCTGATCATCAGTCCGGTGCTTTAACCACTCGACCACGCTGCCGACTTTATGTGAGTTTTGGCTGAGAACCATAAATGAATACTCATCCTTTCTGAACTGGCCCTGATCATAAACTCTTGCTCTTTTGTACTACATACGAGTATTTTTGTGAAGCAGGATTCTTAAAATTGACAATCCTCATTCATCAAGTCCAAATATCGATCGTCATTGCGAGCGTTGGCACGGTTTCGTCATTATAAGACCAAAATTTTATTTAAGATTTGCAAAGAGAATTAAGGTATTGTTTTATTGTGATTACGTGGATGTTCCCTATCGGAATCTCATAGAATTTTATTTTTTAAAATGGAGTCTCAGAACAAAAAAGTTTGAGAAGCTCTGGTTTAACGCAACAAGGTGCATACTTGCCTTTTTTAACTTTACCAGTTTCTTAAATTTTTAAAATCATTTTTTTCTCTTATTCTTGCTTTATCAATTTTGTTTAGCTTTCATGTCATAAGTAATGGAAGCAGCTAGCTTTTAGTTTTTCACAATGTCAAAAACAGTCGGTTAAAATCGCTCTAGCCTTAAAGTATATCTTTAAAGATCGGTGACTTACAAAATGAATCATCTTTGAAGCACTAAAAACAAAAGACGCCGGAAATTTAAGCCTGTTATAGCGCTCAAGAACACAATCAGTTTTAAAAAAGAACGATCTAAAACGTAAAGGTCTTTAACTAAAACTTCATGTCTCATGCTTCTGTAAAAAGCTTACAATTTAGTAGTATTCAGGGCAGAGCAAAAGAAATTGCATTAGTTTATCGGTAATAGGCTTTTATTAATTCTAGTTCTGGTTCAGCAGCGTTTCCGCGATATCTTTCAGCTCATTTAATTCTGTGCTGATGTTAATTTTTGCTTTTTAATAGCCTTTAAATAGAGAGACGCATAAAGCGACTGCCCTATTTATTAAAAATTGTCAAAAATTTAAAATCTTTTTTTTCAATCAGTCATACCAGTCAATAATTTCGTCAGGACTTAGATTAGATTTAGAAAAGGTTTTTCAACATTCACTCTATAAAATTGATAAATTAAAAAGGGATTTTTAGCTTTCAATTTCAGAAGAAAAGACCTTTTGCAGTTTTTAGTTCACTTTCACAAAACGTTGTTCCAATAGGTGAGCAAAAAGTAGCTTTTATTCAAACTTAATTCATTTAAGCACGGATAATTAGTTGAATGAATGTTTTTGTAAAATTCCACAAGCCTTATATTTGGGTAAAATCATAGTTCTGGTATAAAATTCAAGAAAAATAGCTCCCGTTTCCAACTAGTTAACTTCATTCTCCTATTCACGATACGATGCATTTTCATTTTTGTTTTTATCCATTTTTAAAATACAAAGTTTTGTTGACTAAAAGTAATTGTAAATGCAACTCAAATTACCTGGTAAAAGCTGTAACTGCTCGTGTAATTTGATCGATTTTTAAAAATAACTTGGATGTTCTTGAAAATCAGCATTCATTTACCTTTAGAAATTAGAATACTGCAATTAAAAAAGCAAAGTTTAAATCAAGTTCATCAAACATGTGTTCCAAGGGCTAAATTAAGAACATTTAGTGCGGTTCTCAATGTAATTTCAAATACTTGGCTAAAAATTTCTTAAGCGCGACTTATTTACTTGAAATTGTAAACATTCACTCCAAAAATACTAAAAAACTCAAAAAATAAAAATAAAGTAGTTCTTTTTCTTATGGCTATATTATCCAAATTGTTGCTTTCTGCATTATGGAAAGTCACCATTACGTAATCTTTTCCCAATTTAGGAATTTGAGGAATTTGTCCTGTTTACAAAATTTATCGTCAAGTTCTTTTCCCAAGGATGCAAAAAAAATTACTCAGGAAAGAGTATTTTTCTACTGAGCTATCTTGCCAACCAATAAAAGTACAAATCAATTTTTTTTGCGCATAAAACAGGGAATCAACTATTTTTAAGCAAACATTTGGGAAAAAATGCTGATTGTTCGTCAACCTTTTTATATAAATTCAACTATTCTGCCAAAGCAAATCAAAATAAAATGAAATACCAAAATAAATAATTAAAATTATACAAAATGATTTGTGCAGATGTAGCTTTTTTATCAGCCCCGCCGTAAAAGTAGAACTAAAATGATAATTTTAAAAGTGATAAAAACCAGACTGAAAAAGGAAGAAGCAATAAAACGATAAACTTTATAACGATAGACTCTATGATATATACATTATGCGGGCAAGATAAAAAACAAATTTTTGAGAATAGGTATGCATAGTTGTAGCACTTTTTAACAAAAAACAAAAAAATCAAAAAAAACAAAAGTATAAGCATTACCCTACTCATATGTACACACTGTTGTGTAGGCGGAAAAAATGTGGTGAAATACACTAAAGGTTGTTGGCAAAAAGGCCTAAAAAGCAAAAACTAAAATGGAGAAATTTTGTCGCAAGTCAGAAGCACCATTTCTTTATCAATCAATCAATCTATTTATTATTTTTTTGTGCTTCAAAACGAAAAATACACCAATATATATGAAAAAAAAGTTTTCGAAAGCATAGGAAGGCAGCGAAATGACCATACGGTCTTCTAGTCAACTGCCTCCCTCTAATTAGTGGGACAAAAAAAAACTTTTTTTATCAGAAAAACGCAGCAGTACACTTACAAAAACACAGTACATTTAGAAAAACAATGAAGATTAAATAGCAATATTAGTTGTTATTAAATAAATTTCCATGTGCCAGCTGACTTCATCAAACTGTTGTGGCATCTTATTTAATATTGACAAGTTAAAAAAAGTTTAAATTTCTTCTTAAATTGATTACAAGAAAGTGACTTTAATTCGAAAGGTACTTCTTGCCATATTTTAGGTCCAATGTAAGAAAATGTCTTTTTACCTAATTCTGTTCTCTTTCTAGGTTAAAAGTAATTTTGTTGCGCTGCCAGTCTTGTTTTATAATGATGTTTTTGGGTTATACTTACAATAGTTTGGGACTCATTTTTTGCTGAATTTTTATTAAAGCAAAACATTGTTTTTACTATTTCAAGTTTAACAATATCTTTTATTTTTAAGAAATTCAATTTTTGAAAAAGAGGATTTGTATGTGACAAAAAAGGACTATTTGTAATAATTCTTATTATGCGTTTGTGTATTCTTACCAGTGGATCCAGGGCAGTAGTCGAAGCCAGTCCCCACGTTGAGACACAATATTGAAGATAAGAGTAAATTAAAGCATAGTATACTGTTTTTAGTGTTGTAGTGTCAACATAATTTCTCAGTTTGAGCAGTGCCCAGGAACCATTGAAGAGCTTAGAGCAAACATGTTTGTATATGAGACTTCCAAGAAAGCTTATCATTAAAAATTACACCCAAATATTTTATTTCATTTACTTGTTCTATATTTGTCTTTCCTATTCTAATATCAAAATGCCAGGCTGATTTTTGTTTGGTTAATACCATAAATTTTGTTTTATTAGTATTTAATGATAATTTGTTTAGTTTCAACCATTCGTCAATTTTGACCAGTTCAGAGTTGACATTTTTATTCAACGGTTTTGGACAAGAGTTTGTCAGTGTGAGAACTGTGTCATCTGCAAACAATTTCGTATTAAAATTGGATACTAGAGGCATGTCATTAATGTATAATAAAAATAGTAATGGTCCAAGAGTAGAGCCTTGTGGTACACCACAATTTACATAATTGAATTTTGATTTAGTGTTGTTCACAACTGTAAACTGTAGTCTGTTATTTAAAATAGCTTTTAAGGAGCTGTAGTGGCAATCCACGGATGCCATATTTTTCCAATTTTGCAAGCAAAATTTGGTGATTTACGGTATCAAATGCTTTTTTAAGGTCAAGAAACACAGCACAAGTATATTTTTTTTGGTCAATATTTTCAGCAAAATTATCAAATAATTGCCTTACAGCATCTGATGTAGAAGAGTTTTGTTTGAAGCCAAATTGAACAGGTGTTAATATTTTGTTTTTATTTAAATAAGAGTAAATTCTTTCGTACAAGCATTTTTCAAAGATCTAATTTATGATGAGTAAGCGATGCGTAAACGATGATGACATGTAAACGAAGAAAATTCAAAAAAAAAAAACTAGACATGTACTGTAGAATTACCTAAACGCAAATAATAAAGTTTTTTGATTGTTCTACTTAGTTCGAATATTAAGATCATAGAAAAATATTTTTAACTTGTCAAGGTTTATTCACCTTCTTACTGTCATGTACTTTGTTATTGCCTTACAACATATCTTCTGGTATCCCAACAGTTTTAAAGGATTATTAAAATATGAAAAATGAGCTTAAAGAATTGCATATTAATTGAAACAAATCGTATGAGATGGCCAAAAAATTAAGTTGAAAATATTCCAAAATATTTTTTTTAAGCTTATTCATGACACGTAAACTATAAGTTTAAAAAATACATGTGCTTAACACAAATTTAATTAAAATTAAGTGCATCAAAATAGGACTGCGCACTTGATGCATTTTTATTCGAGTTTAATTTTGAGTTTTGAGTTTAATTTAATTTTGAATAAAAATTTGCAAGTTCGAGTTTTTTATTTTCGATTCTTCTTTGTTTAAGTTCGAGTTCAGTAATTTTCTATCGAGTATAGGCTAAGTTCAAGTTTAGAAAAATGTTTCGTTTTCCCAATCAACCTTGAAAGTCTATTGAAATTCAAAACAGCAAAGTTTAAATTATATGAATCATACCAGAGGTGACGAGCATGCGGCCCACGAATCGGTTTGACAAAATTAACCCCCTAAATTGTAGGATATTAAAAGCAAGCAGCTGGAGCTTGATGTCTTTTTTATCCCCTTCAATGTTACACCCACTTCTGCACTCCCTGAGCTTCAACTCAAATTCATAAAACTACAGAGTGATGACTTGCTGAAAGCGATGTATTTGAACAAGCCGTTGCTTGAATTTTAATCGTGTTTATCTATCAAAAAAAGTTTCCAAGTTTCCAAATGTTTATCAGTTTTCGGCAGCACGTACCTATGCAAACAATTCTTTTGTAAACTGAACATCACAAAAAGTTATTACAGATCAAAGCTGACAGACGAAAATCTTAGTATGCCGTTAAGAGTTGCCAGATCGTCAGTTGGACCTAGTATTAAGCGTTTAGTACAGCAAAAAGTTTGCAAAAATCTTAAATATTTAGGGTTAAAAATATTTTAATTTTTTATTAAAATTTTTCTTTGTTGCTTTTTAGTATTTTATGCTTCAATATCGCATTAAAAAACTGTAGTTGTATGATTCGCGTTGATTTTTCGACTATTCCACGAAAATTTTTTAATTTTGATTTCTTGCATTTACATACAGAAATTTTTAACATACCCACGCCAGAGTCTTTGCAGAGTGGCAGTTTAAGGCTCGTTTCCACTAAGAACGTTGGTAAGATTATTTTTTGTTCATTGATTTTTTACTTCTTTCCGCGTTTAAACACTAATAGAAGAAATAAAACAGACAAAGAATACTCCCGCCAAGCTGGTAGTGGAAACGGGCCTTTAGGTGATAAACTGGGTTTTTATTATTTTTATTGTTTATTTCTGTTGTTGAACAATTTCTTTTTTTGTTTCTAAAAGGTCTATAATTTTCTGTTACAAACACTTTGTTGACTGGATTTTTTGCTTTTTAACGCACTTTTATTTCTAATAAAAATTAAACTTTAATCGGCAAATTTGATGTACAAAAACTTTTATTAAGATTGATTTATTTCATGCCTTATTACTTTTAACTGGTGCTGCAAACTCGATAGATTTTTATTAGAGTTGAAGTTCGAGTTGTATTCTTTGCTGTAAAAGCCGAAAGCTCAATTAAGATTACGTGCACAATAACTTAACCCTATTTTCCTCAACGGCCGGGCTTCTGAAGCCCGGCCTTTGCAAAAACGTTTGTAATTACTTCATCTTTTTAGATAAAATTCTGGAATTTCTTGACTTTTTCTAATTTGAATTGCTGAATAAAATAATACTATTTTTAGATGCTCCCGAACAAGGGTTAACGGGTAAAATAGACGGTTTTTAACAAATTTGTGAAGTTTTGCTTGTTTTCGCAAGCAGAGCGTGGAATTTCAATTTCACATATGAAGAAAAGCGTTAGAAATTTAGTAAAAACCAACAAAAGGTCTTGACCTTACACAATGAGAGGTATTGTATAATGAATTTTTTAAGTTTTTCGGTTGCTACTTCAGAGAACATACCTTTTTTTCTATTTCAAAAAGTATGTTTCTCGTTTTTCCGCAGGACATGAGTTGCAGAGCTGCTCTAGATTCTGACTATGATTTATTTATCGGTTATCAAATGCCTGTTGATAAACACAAAGATCTAAACGCTTGCTTGCGCCTGCTGCGCAAAAACTTGAGTTATTTTGCTGAATTAAGCTTCCGTTCTGCCCATCACAGGAATCATAGATCGAATACAAAGTACTATGAGAGTAGTCTACATCCGGCCTCGTGCTCTCATTACCAGCGCCTTGCCTTCACATTCGAAATAGCGTGCCCAGAACAGTTTGAGTTATGCTTCAACGCCTTCAGACGGATTAAAGACAACTGGATGCAGCCGACTGGTCGCAGCTTAACTAACCAGTAGGCTGCGTCTAGTTGGGTTGCGCCCAGTCGGTTGCAGCCAGTTGGCCCATTCCGCCTGTAGACTGTAGTAGCACGTTTTCATTTGTGCATAGACAAATGGGGTCTTGTTCCTTTCTCTCATTGCAAATTCGGCGCCAATAGCAATTTTCAGTAAAAAAATTAAGCACGGGACCCACTCCTATTTATGTATTTTTTTGAAGTGGATACTTTTACATGCTACAACAATGTTGCCTTGTTTTACGTAATGTCAAAAAAAGGGCCTTTGCAGCTGAACATCTTTTTCTCGAAGTTATCTTGGAGAGGCCTTGTGGTGATCAATCTAAACTTTCACAGTGTAAAATGAAAAAACGTACTTTTCAATTAAATATATTGGAGCCAAAATGTATTATTTTACCCGTATTTCATGCGACACTTTTCATAATGAAAAATAAAAAATATATCTATCTTTGTTACCCAGATTTGCTTATTTTCTAGTTTTGCTTTTAGGTTTTCACTTATTAATTACTTTTTGCCTTATCGCAGGTTGTTTTTCCAACGATTATTTTATTATAATTTTTTTGTTATTTTGAATGACACAATAAAAGTAACTGCTTGACTAAGACACCTTACGGTTATTTTTCAGTCACATTCTCCTACATTTATTTTCAATTATACGTTATGCGAATATTTGTAAATGTTTAGTCACAAATAAACAAATGTGAATCTTAAATCTTCACAAATGTTAAAATATTGCTGTTCAAGAAATTTTTTATTGAGCGCTCTAGTTTTTATAAACTGTAATTTAGAGTTGCTGATAAAGACTTTCAAGTAGGGAAAGTGCCGTAAAATGTTTTTTTCTAATAGAACAATAAGATGTAAAAAGAAATGAATATATACGATCTTGATCCGTTCCCATCAAAACGACACTTCCAACCTCTCGCCAGCCCTAATTCAACTGCACGTTGAAAGAAGGTCTTTGACTGGCTTACAGTTTGATGTTCAACGAAAAATAAAATGATCTTGGGCGACTGTCATTTCCGTGCGAGTGACTCTAGTGTTGTAACATTTACACCTCGAAATTAGGCTTTAAAGTCTAATTTTAGGAAACGTTTTTGTCTCTGTTATGATAATGAACTTGGACCAGACCAGAAAATGCGGCACTGCTTACAAATTTGCGCTTTATTCTTTGATCGATGCCGAGATATGTTCCACGACTAACAGTAACAATTATATATAGAAATATTGTTTTTCGCAAGTGTTTTTTTTAAAGTAGTATAATAGCAAAACTTGAATTTTCTACTGTATTTATACAACTGTATTAATTGTCTGAAAATGATATAAAAATGTCACGTTAGCGCAGCAGCGATTTATGAAGAAATCTATTATGAAAAAGCCAAAAAATTTTAGATATAGTTAAAAAGGTAGCGCTAATTTTGGTATTCCTGATAATAAGTAAACAAAGCAGCAAAGAAAATTTATAAAACTAGTTTTGTAAAGCAGCAAGAAACGTTTTTAGCTTAAATAAAAGAAAAGACCGATTTTAAAAAATCTCAGAATATATTTTACTAGAATTAACATTATATGCGCTCTTCGTATTGTAGTCGCTGAGAATGTCGAACGAACCCCTAAGCATGGCTGGTATGCTGTAATTTATGCATATTATCTTGATGAACAGAAATAGAGCATTTCTTTGCAGCATTAAAGTTTTTAGGTGAGTGGATTACTGAAAAGTAGCAGCTTTTAACTGCATCAAGCCCACTAAAGTAGACGTAAGGTAGAAAACTGATGTAGACGTAAGGGGCAAAAAAATATGCCTCTGAAACACTGTTTGATAAGTGAGCGTTGTGAAAAATACAATTCTGTGCAATTTTGCATGTATGTTCAAATATTTAAAAAACAAATAATCACAAAAATCTTCCTCTACAGGGGTGCCCATAAGTAACCTTACACTTGATATCACCAAAGAGTAAAATTGTTAATTTATAATTAATTATTATTGATTACGTCAATAATTACACATGTAAAAGTTCAGCATAATCCACAATGCAATGTTACTGCTGACTTTAATGAATTAATATTAGAAGACTTTGTTCACTCGGTTTGTTATCTACGTACCGTATATACCTGTGTATTAGCGGCCCCCGTGTATAAGCCGCATCTTCTTTTGGATGTTTAAAACCTCCCTTTCGATAGTGACCCGTTATATAAGACGCATCAGTTTTACGTAAGATGACTGAGTCAAAATGCCTTTCTATCTACCGCTGTGACTACGCTAGTGTCACAGTAATGTACAGTAATTTCTAACTAAAAGAACAGGTGCTTGAAATGTATCGGTGAAGAAGGTAAACACTTCGAACATTTAATGCAATACAGTGATTATTATTGATCTTATTGTAACTATTAATTCAAATTGATTGAAAATTGTGTAATTGTGAGATAAATAAGTAAATTGAAGCGCTTAGTGCAAAAAGTACCTAAGTCACATAATGTAGGTTTTGAGTAATAAGCATTTAAACTTTTTACATGTGCGGTGAAATCGCTACGGAAGAGCTTTTTCTTTCGAAACTTGCTGGTGGATAACATTATGTTAAAGCTTACATTGAGTGAAATTAGGAGCCGGCGCCGTCTCATTATGATCAGATATTTCATAATTAATAATATGGACTTGGGTACTTTTTGCACTAATTCGCGGACTTAGGTACTTTTTACACAAACAAACGGACTTAGGTACTTTTATTGAAAAAAGAAAAGGCCAAACGCTAACATTGTTATGTCGTTTATAGTTTTGGGTTGTTTCAATTGATTTTAAAGTAGAATTCGTTTATAGCGGCTTCGTCTATAACGTCACATTTTGCTCGATCTCTTCATAATTTTTACATGCATTTTGATTGGCTTATAACGTCAATTTGGCTAAAATGTTACTTTTTTGCAATCCTCTATAAGTGCCGGTATATAAGCAAACCTTACTGTAGGTATGTTATTGAATGGTTATGGATACCTTGGTGGTGGAACTGACCTCCTGGCCTATGCTTGAAAACTATATTCGAGACAAAAACTGCCTCGTTTCCATGGGCATGTTTTAGAAACATAAAGTTGATTGCTCAAGTTTTCTCATCACGTTGGGTAACTAGTTTAGAAATATGAGGTCTGTGGAGTACAGTAGAATGCGCTTATAGCGGCTTCTTCTATGATATCAATTTGTTCATGTTGTTCTGCTAATCTGCTTCGTGGTTTGGATACCCCATATACCTTCATCATAGCATGCTATATTGCTATAGCTTACAAAATCTACAACAGTTGAATATGAATCACTTGTTCGAATGCAGTGTCAGTATATTACAACAAAAACGTTACACGGTACACAAATTAGGTCACAAAAAGTGTATCCGAAAAGCACAGAAATGGAGGTACAATAAAACACATTAGCTTGCTTTCAGATAAGCTTGTGGGATGCTGCTTATCATCTCCGAGTCCGTATGTCTCATTCAAACTCATCTTCATCATTTATTTCCCCATCAGCAACCCTAAGAGTGTCATAAAACTTCACATCTGGGGGGAGAGTCACATACTTTAATAGTTCTTTCACATCATTAACCTTTTCTTCGCTAATGGGCAAGTACGTAATATAAGCAGAGTGAAGCAAAGCAGGTCTCAAAGCAGCTATCAAACTTGACAAGTTTTTGCCACGTTTTAAAACAGGCATTTCAATGACACTTTCTCCAGTCATCGTGTAACGACAAGTAGGTATGTGCCCCCTTCGAAATAGCAGCCCTCTTACAGTAGCAATGCCTTTTGGTGCTTTCAGGAGAGGTCCCAATGCTCGTTTGTAATCTTTTACATCAAAAACTGGCGTACCATCACGCTCCATGTTGTCTGTCAGCGGATGCTGGACAAAAACCACTCGGAAAGGATTTGAAAGATCGGTTTGTTCAATCAATTTAACCCACTCAGAGGGTTTAACCACTTTATCTTTCTTTCGTTTATTTTTTTCTATTCTTCCAAAGTCACGGTCACAAGGCATGTGACTATGGCCAGGTAACGGATAGTGAATGTATATTTCTTGCAGCTTTTGGTGACATTTGGCATAAAAATAAGCAAGCAAAAATTTGTTTTTGTTCTGGGAAAAACAGTTATCTGCAAAAATATGCAGCTTGTTTATTCCAGGATCAAGCATAGAAATATAAAATTCCAGACAAGACAGAACTTCGTTTGGTCCTTTCGCAGCAAAATTTTCTGCATATAAGAACATTGTTGCACTCTCATTTACATTGTCGCATACAAAAGTTATGCACCCACAACTGTCGTTTGTAATATTCCACCGATACATTTGTAACAGGAAGGGGCAAGTTTTTTTGAAAGTCCATTGATATCACTGCTTTATCACTACGTTGCTTAGCAGTTTCAGTCACCTCCCTTAACTGCACATGAAATACTTCACATTTCCTCAAATGGAGCTCATGTTCAGTTTTGAGTTTTTTTACTTCAGCTTCGTTGCGTTCAAGTTCAGCAGCACGTATTAACACCTGCTGTTTTTCACAGGTGCAACAAATGTCACTCCTGGGGTAGCCGAATGTTATATTATATTCATGGTTGAATATATCATGGTAGAGCGAGTATGTACACCGTGGATTTGAATCTTCGGACAAATACAATCGATGCATTTTAGCAACATTCAATGATGCATCTAGATACTTTCTATGCACAACCTTTGATCTACTGTAGTGGCTTTCTCTAGCTGGGAAGTTTTTAATGTGTTTCCGAATACTCTCTTTAACGGTGGCCTCAACTTGCACATGATTATCATGTTTTCCTCTTTTATCACCAATTTCATCAGAAAAATTGAGTACTTTTTTCTGCAAGCGTGATCGCTTTATGCCGTGGAGGCCAAGAAATCCAGCTTGGCATACCTTAGTGGTCTTTCCTCCAACAGTGACACTATAGGAAAAGCTTTTTCTTTCAACAGCTCCTTCATTTCTGGGGCGTCGACGCACCACATCAGTTCTGATTATGTTAACGCAGCCACGCAGATACAGATTTTGTGTTTCATGGTTTTTTAAACGATTAAAAGAATGAAAAATTTCCGGTTTCTCATTTTCAGTGAAGCTAGTGTAGCACTTGCACTGGCACATTACAGTGCAATCTTGTTGTCTAGGAGGCACTTCTTTTTCACCAGAATGGCTTGTGTGAGCTTTACCTATAAAAAAATGATTATGTTAAGTTTATTAGCCACACATTATGGTGTAACTCTACAACCTTAGTTTTATACAGCACAACGTACACACTACTGGGCTATTACTGACAAGCATTTTAGCCTATATTTCCATAAAAATATGTAATATTGCCTTGAAGCACAAAGTACACACTACTGTAGCCTATATTTCCATAAAAAATATGTAATATTACCTTGACTCTTTGCTTTCTTAATCTGGTTTCTTTTCTATTCAGTAGGACATGACCTTCTCTTTCTAGGCTTTTCATTCATGGAAGACATGGTTGGGTACAGGCAGAGATTACAGCACAGTAGGTTACTTACAGCTAGTTATTCTACAAAATATCCGTGAAACGATGTAAAAGTAACCTAATAACAATCAACAGTTATGAACATAGACCTCACTCAAGCGCAAAGCAGTGCTTTCACTCCCTCTTCCTTCTGCAATAACAATAACTTTTGTTGTTGTTCCAAGCGTCATGTGACGCGAATGAGCGATTCTTATTCGTCGATTCTGACTTAGGTACTTTTTGCACGAAACGCCTGGACTTATTAACTTCTTGCATAAAATCTACGAGGTTCTGAACAAACGCGTTGCTGGTTATCTGGACTTAGGTAGTTTTTGTAGCCAAAACATTCCGTGAGTCGCTCAATAAAAGTGTTTGGAGCTACTGGACACCGAAAACCGATTTTGGTGAAAATGTAACTTAGGTACTTTTTGCACTAAGTGCTTCAATTCGTCATTGTAATTGTATAATTGTCTGATAAATAAATGAATTTATCATTGTGATAAGTGCAAGGTTACTTATGGTCACCCCTGTAAATTAAAGGCCGAAAGCTCTTTTTTGTGATTATCAATTTTGATGATAACTTTGAAAACTTCTATGCAGGTAAATTGTAAGCGTACTCAAATCGACTGCCAAAAAATTGCTCAAATTTTTATTAATCATCTTGCTGCCAATTATCTAGGGCTAGGAAGGCAACCCTTTTTTCGTAAATGTCTCAAAATATTAAAATTATTGTTTATTAGGTTAATACGTGCCAGTCTGTGATGGCTTTAGTAAGTTGCAAACGGAGCGGCTATACCGGCCCCCTTTAAAAAACTTCAAAAAGTGGCCTCCCTTACGCAAGATATTGCTCTATTTCTTCATAGTAGCACCAGGACGGTTAATCCCTAAAATGAAGACTTTTTTTAGAGATCACTTTATTTTGATGCACTAGAAAGTGGTCCCCCCTAAAACGATGACGTTTTTTAGGGTTCGCTTTGTTTCGGAACACTAAAAAGTGGCTCCCTTTTTTCTTGCACCGGGCCCCCCTTTTTGTAAGGCCATCACTGGTTTCAGTTACTTTGAACAAAATGCTAAGAAATTTTCGTCGCAAAAATCTGGTAATAACTAAAAAAAAGTCTTCACTTTAAAACTGTGTCAAATTTCTTCATTTTTTGTGCCAAATAACTAATGGTGACTAAAAAAAAGAGTTTCACATCAAACCTTAATTATATTTTATCAATAATTTGGATAGTTATATATATGGAAGCTTTATCCTGCGCAAGTAGTTCGTTATCGGTGCCCCCCCAAAAAGATTTTGCTTGAATAATTCCCTCGCTCCCCAAAAATTGGCCTTGCCAGCAAAAAATCTGTGGCGTGCCAAAGACTTCCCAAAGATTCTCCTCATCTAGGCTTATGTCGGTCGGCTATGTGACCGAATAATTAGGAATGTTATTCATGGCGACTATGATCGACACGATCTCGGTCCAACTCCTACTCTTATCATGTGGATGGTTTTTGGGGAAAAACACTTTACGGCGCTTTCTTCTGCTTGGCGATCTTATAAGGCAATTCTAAAATAAAGGCATATGAATCAAGGTGCAAAAGCTAAAAAAAAAATTTTAACTGGACAGCAACCTTGACGTCTCCGATAACATGCCAAAGAAATCGCTTGGCTGTTCCTCTAAGTTTAACCAAGACCAGACAGTTTATCAAAACTGCATAATGGGCACACAGCATCGTAGCTTTTCACAGCTGCCTTTTGATTTTGATAATTCAACAGTAATTTAAAATAAGAAGAAAATGATTACGTCATAGAACCTGACAAAGTTAAGCTGTTGTTCAATTAAATGTGGTTTCAATAAATTGTCGTTCGATAAACTTCGATAAATTAGAAATATAACCATCCCGGTTTTTTCCTGCAAATTAGAAAAAAAATTGTAATACTGACAACAATAAGAAAAAATGACTTTACTTTTCAGCTCAGTTTCGAAAGCAAAAAACCCTTAGAGAAAAAGCTCAACATTTTAAAATTTTATTAAAAAGTTTTTGTGTATCAGCATGAAATTAATGCAAAAAAACGCAAGAAAGTAAAAAAATATAACAATTACTTTCAAAAAAATAACGAAAAATTAATTTGAGCAATAAAATGATGTCAGATTAAACGGCAGCGTTAGATTGCAGATAGCCTACCAGAAAAATAAAAAGATTCTAATAAGAAAAAAACTTTCAACTTTATGTTTATGAAAGTGAAATGTTGTGCGATGGGCACAACAAATACACCTTGCTTATCTTGCAAAATAGTTTTGAGTCAGCCCTGCCCGTAGGTATACTTAAATACTCAGTTCAAAAGTTTTACTTTATAGAAAATGCGGATTTAGTCAAGATTAAGGAACCCAACATTTCCAGGATGTGGTGATTTTCCGTCTTCACGTGTCACTTTATTAGTTGCCTTTTTCACTTTATTTCTTGTGCAGCGTTGGTGACGTCATTGGTTTTGCCTTGCATGTTTCTTTCTCGTTATTTTAGTTAGTTAGCAATCATCATGGTGTCTGTTGTATTTCTGTTTGCCTTAAATTTAGTCTTTTAAAGCCTTAATAAAAGGTAATAAAGTGTGAGACATATTACAATTTAAAAGACTAAAATGGCTAATACCGAATGGAAGTACTTACAGCCAGAAAAGCTTACTATAGATCCCAATTCACATTGAGCTGAAGATGAGTGGAAATTCTGGCTTAAAACGTTTACTAACTTTGTCGAAGCTTTGCCTAGAGGAGAAAATACTGTAGATAAACTAAAGGTACTAACAGCTCATTTACAGTATCAGCTCCTATTTACAAACTTATAAGTGAAGAAACTACGTACGAGAGCGCTATAACTGCATTACAAAATTTATTTGTAAAGCCAAAGAACGAAATGTACGCGCGGCACATGCTTGCAACAGCCAAACAAGACGCTGGCGAATCAGTTGATGAGTGTATTTTGCGTATTAACAAACTTAGTCAAAATTGTGACTTTACCGCTGTAAGTGCTCAAGAGTATAAAGATCACATGAAAAGAGATTCTTTTATAAACGGACTTTCTTCAAACTTTATTAGGCAACGGCTACTTGAAAACAGGACTTTAACATTTACAGAAGCCCATAAAAAAGCTCGTTCTATTGAACTGGCAAAGTTAAATTGCAAACGTATACCTGCCAAGATATATCCTCCCGACAGATGTGCGCTCTCCAAAAAGACGAAACCAAATCGAAGGAGAACAATGTTAGCGTAATACCTGTAGCTTCAAAAAAACAATCTCGAAACTTTACATGTTATTTTTGTGGAGAGTCTAAATGGCATCCCCGCAGTCGCCTGCTAAAAACGAAATTTGTGATTCTTGCCAAAAGATAGGCCATTATGCAAAATACTTTTTAAAACGAAACTTTACATGTTATTTTTGTGGAGAGTCTAAATGGCATCCCCGCAGTCGCTGTCTTGCTAAAAACGAAATTTGTGATTTTTGCCAAAAGGTAGGCCATTATGCGAAATGCTGTTTAAAACGCAAAAATTCTTTGAACAGTGTAGATCAACCTTGTTTAGCTCCGACTACGGCTTTGCGATCCACATTCTCACAACATGTCTTAGCTGAAATTACTGTGAATAACATATCCGGCCAAGCTTTTGTAGACACTGGCAGTACCAACAGCTATCTAAATAAAGAATTTATGAAGAGAAATAAACTTCCTTATAAAACTATAAAGTACTTTGCTAATATGGCCGATGTATCTCTTAAAACCGAAATTTGCGGCGTTTCTTATTTGGATCTAACTTTTCTTGAGCACCACTATAAAAATTTTAAATTTTACGTTACGTCAAACCTAATTGCCGATTCAATTATAGGAGATGACTTATTACAACAACGTAAGAGTGTAACTTTTGAATTCCGTGGAAAGAAGAAAGAACTTCACATGTCAACAATTATGCCGACTGCCCATGTACCTTATCCTGATTTATTTCGCAACATTACCCGAAACTGTAAACCCATTGCAATAAAGACCAGAAAATTCTCTATATTCGATCAAGCGCTCATAAAAGCGGAAACAGATAGACTGCTGAACGAAAATCGAATTGAAAGAAGTAATTCACCTTGGCGAGCGCAACCACTTGTGGTAGATAATGGGAAAGGAAAGCGAAGGATGTGCATTGACTACAGTCGTACAATCAATTTGTTTACCGAATTAGATGCCTACCCTCTACCAAGTATCGAATCCATTGTTAACGAAGTTGCCAAATGGAAACGTATTAGCACTCTAGATTTAAAATCGGCTTACCACCAAATTAAAATTCATCCAAAAGATCGTCCTTACACCGCATTCCAATCCGGATTAGAATTATACCAGTGGAAAGTTATGCCATTTGGTTTAACAAATGCTGTGCCTGCCTTCCAGCGCGTGATGAACGAATTTATTAACCGTTACAAACTAAAAGGAGTAAATGTATATTTGGATAATATCACAGTTGGCGGCATGGATCAAGCTTCTCATGACAAAAATTTAAGTGCATTGAAGGAAGCTGCAAAAAAAGAAAATTTTACTTTTAATGAAAACAAGTCCCAGTACGATCGCTCTCAAATTCAACTTTCAGGCCATTTAGTAAGAAATGGCGAGATCAAGCCCGATCCAGAGTGCATTGCACCGCTGAAAGATCTAGAAGTGCCAAAATCAAAAAAGAACTCCAAAGCATTATTGGTTTATTCAGTTACTATTCAAAGTGGGTTCCTAATTTTTCAGAAATTATAAGGCCTTTAGTTCAAAACAAAGCCTTCCCACTATCAAACGATGCCATTTCTACCTTTCATCTAATGAAAAATAAGCTTGCCGACGGCACTTTACAGCTGATAGATGAAGCTGTTCCGTTTACCCTTGAAACCGACGCGTCCGATTTTACCATTGCTGCAAGCCTGCAACCTTAAATCAAAATGGAAAACCGGTAGCCTTTTACGCTAGGACCCTTTCGACATCGGAACAACGACATTCAGCCGTGGAGAAAGAGGCGTACGCTGTTGTCGAAGCGCTTCGAAAATGGAAGCATTTGCTTTTGGGAAAACATTTTGCACTGATCACAGATCAGCGTAGCGTATCGTTTATGCTTGATATGAGGCATACATCAAAAATCAAAAACGATAAAATATTACGATGGCGACTAGAGCTTGCCGCTTTTGATTTTACTATAATCTATCGACCGGGTAAACTTAATTTCGCTCCAGATACGCTTTCTCGTGCTATTTCCGCATCCGTATCATTTCCATCATTGAAGTCGTTAACCAATTTACATGAATCATTGTGTCACCCTGGAATTACTCGATTGGCTCACTATGGCAAAGTTAAAAACTTGCTGTTTTCGTTAAGCGATGTCAAAAATGTTATATAAGCTTGCAAAGATTGCAGCGAAGTAAAAGCTTCTTTCCTGAAACCAGAAGACAAAATGAACTTAATAAAGGCAACCCAGCCTTTTGAACGAATTAGTATCGACTTTAAAGGACCACTTTTATCCGTTTCAAAAAATAAGTATCTGCTTGTTATTGTTGATGAATTTTCACGTTTTCCTTTTGCGTATGCGTGCCCCGATATAAAATCAGCGACCGTTATCGAAAAACTTACTCATTTGTTTAGCATATTTGGCTTTCCTGGTTATGTGCATAGCAATCAAGGGTCTAGTTTTGTTTGAACTAAAATCGCGGCTTCATAATTTTGGGGTGCCAACAAGTAGAACAAATAGATACAATCCCGCAGGAAACGGACAAGTTGAGCGTTGTAACCGCACTATTTGGCAAACTGTGTTATTATAGCTTTGCGTTCAAAAAAACTTCCTCTGACTCACTGGGAATACGTTCTAACTGATGTACTTCATTCTATGCGATCTCTGCTATGTACCGCTATCAATTGCACACCACATGAACGTATGTTTTCGCACTCTTGAAAATCATTTAATGGTGTATCATTGCCTTCCTGGGTGAAGCCTGGGCCAGTTTATGTGAAATGTCATGTTCGCAACAAAAATGACCCGCTAGTTGAGGAAGCTGAGCTCATTGAGACTAACCCGCATTACGCCCATGTAAAATTAAATGATGGAAGAGAAATTAATGTTTCTCTATACGAGATCTAGCTCGAAACCCTGTTGCTGATGCTGCGAATGATACAAATCTTTCATCGCATTCTGACGATACCGAAAACACAATTTTACCGCAAAGTGATAATGAATCTAATTCGTTTTCGCAACCTGACATAACTAGCAACGGTCGAGCAGCGCCGGACGATATTGAAAGCATATCATCTGATGCACCTTGCGAAACTCCTAATTTACGTTGTTCTTCACGTATTCGCCGACCTATCGACAGATATGGTAATAACATTTATTCTTAACGGGGGGAGATTGTGGTGATTTTCCGTCTTCACGTGTCACTTTATTAGTTGCCTTTTTCTTTTATTTCTTGTGCAGCGTTGGTGACGTCATTGGTTTTGCCTTGCATGTTTCTTTCTCGTTATTTTAGTTAGTTAGCAATCATCATGGTGTCTGTTGTATTTCTGTTTGCCTTAAATTTAGTCTTTTAAAGCCTTAATAAAAGGTAATAAAGTGTGAGACATATTACACAGGATTTTTCAAACTTGATATGATATAATTTAGGTTCCTTTAAGTTAGACATGTACATATTTAGCTTCTACAAACTTGTTTTGAATAAATTGAGATGTAAATATATAACTTATATAAACTTGTCTTCTATAAACTTAACTTGGGTTAGAGTATTCATACTCAATATATTGAATCATATTGGGATGCAACGGGGCTTTATTCCATTTGGGTTTCTTAAACTTGACATGATATAATTTGGGTTCCTCAAACTTGACGGATTACATCTCGGTTGAAGGAAGTAGTAAGGCTATTGTTAGATTTACATTAGAAATACAGCCCATTTACATCTCAGCTGAAGTAATTGGTTATCGTTAGATTAAATGTTGCATCAGAAGTCACTAATAAATATTCCAAGCAATTCTGAAAAATGAACAATTTTAGCAGAATATCTAGATTTTTTAGACAAATACAGCAAAGTATTCTGACAAAAGTCAAACAAACAGCTTTTACAATTTTTTGTTGACTTGGTGTTTTAGTTTTTGACCCTTATGCAAATAAAAGTTTTCCGTTAGCCCTCAATAGAGTTTGAGTGTAGAAGTCTGATAATAATTGATTTAAAATCATGCTGTAAGTAACCCTTGCAAACGCTTCAACGATAAAATCTTTATCCATACAGTGAATTAAATTTCTATGCCTGAATTTAAATTCAACATCCGCTTCTCATGCATTTTGTCTGGAAAAAGTCAAACAATAATTTAGGAAATCACGACTGCAGCTGATTTTTCAATCCTTATGTTTTTTCAGTCAAGCCTTTGTTTGTTCAGTGGCTGTGCGTAAAATCGAACTACATCACATTAGACCTTGTTGAACGCATCTAAAATAGAAAAAATAAAATTGTAATTTGCTCTTTACATATTAAGCAAACAGGAATAAACACAATTCATGGTGTTGTTGAGTTTTAAAGTTTTTTGTCAAAAAAATATTGTAGATCGTATTAACCAGATTAATTTGTTGGTAAAGTCGCGAAACAAAACTTATAGCAGCTGGTTTCAAATATCAAACATTTTTTAATCAAATTTTGCTTTAATCAAAGAGTGAACAGAGTAGTTACAGACAATTGTTTACCAACTAATAACAAATTGCGATGAAAAAATCAAGAAAATGTGATTTGACAAAGAAGATATGCTTGGCCATACGATTGTTTGTTGTTGCAGCGATTGTTGCAAGTCTTATTGGAGTTTATTCTGCAAGTAATCGTATCCAAAAAAGGTAAGCTTTTATCAAATTTTTTCTGTTTTAGCATCTCATATTCAGTAGTTTGACTTTGGCATAATTGTTTGCCACTTGTTTGTTTGTATCTTTCTCGTATATTTTTGCGTTATAAAAATCACATAATTATTTTGGTGTTTTTTCTCGAAGTTAAAAAGTTAAACAGTTGTCTTTCATTGTAAAAAAAGCCCACTAAATATGAATATTAAATCCTGAACAACAATAATGGCATTCTCCACAAAATCATTGTAATAAGATTTATTTTTATAATAAACAAAACTAAGGCTTTATTAAACTAAAAGAAACCATTCTAAACAAAACAGAATAAACATTAATTAACATAACAAGTGCTGCAAAGCGCAACTGGCTCATTTCACCATTGCAAACAATTTTCATTACTTCAGTTCTTATTGAGGCGAAGATTGGTTGATTGTACAGTTGAAATAATGCCAGAGTTCGATACTTTATTTGGTATTTTAATCATTTATTACAGTTCTCAGAACTGTCTTACTTAAAATAGCATTTGGTACCAACAAAATTAACAGTTGAGGGTTAAACTGTTGTCAATCTTGCTTTTCTTCAACTAAATAGTCCAAAAAAATTAAATTTTTGCATCATGCCATAAGCAACATCTTTTATACGGTTATAATCTTCTGCGACCCAATACAGTGTTTCAGTTTTATTCCAAACAGTTAAGATCGATATCAACTTAACATGATTAATCACCAACTAAACGTTTGTATTCATCAAAGGCTAATCTATATAGAAAATCATTTCCAAGCGAATAAATTGTTTTTTCCGTAACGGTAGAAATAATGACTTGGCTTTTCACAACCCTTTTTTTGGAAGCATTTGGTCAAAAGTGCTTTGTGATAACGAAAAATACATCATAGATCTGTGGTTTCTAAAGTTTGCAAGTGTAAAAGCATTTAGCAAACTTTATGTTTACAGGAGCCAATTATTATTTTTTAAATGTTATTTTGTGTCACTATAATTTGCCAAATAACCTAGAGTCCTACACCAAAACATATAGTTTTATTATAACATAATAAATCGCGCTTGAGACGCCAAAATTGTAATTCTGATTGACTTTCCAGCAGGGATGCGGACTTGTCAAAATTTTTAAGCGAGTCCGAGTCTGCATCCCTGTCTGAAACTAATAATCATCTTTTAGACTTCTACGGAAGAAGTCTGCCAAGAACCGACATAGGCTTAAATTACAAAATAGGGGGAAAATTGTTCCTTGCCTTTTTGACCGATTTAAATTGCCCCTGCTCTTTTCAAAAAGGGAAGTGAGCAGATACAGAAGCATCGGGTGAGATTAGCTTGTACAATCATAGAAACTCGACCAAAATATCAGATCGATTGAAGGTGAATGGAATTATTTTGGTTATGGTCTGCACCTTAAATTTAGGACGACAGTAGGTGATTTAATCTAATCTATTTTTCTGACTAATAGCTGGGTTACGTTGTCAATTGGCGAAACGCTCGATCGAAGTTCAGTTAGGAGTGTATTGAACGTTATTTTCGTAATTGTAAAACAAAGATACAAGAAGTAAAAAAAACACAACAATGATGATTTAAAATAGTTAACTTACGGAAATTTTCCAACGCACCCAAATTTTGATTAGAACAAATAAATAAATAATAACTACTAACAATTCTTATTCAAATAGAAAGAGGATTATCACTATATAGATTCAACTACGAGTATAGATTCAACAACCATTATCTGACTTCAAAATATACTTTTAATTTGCAGCGCGTATCTCAGCGGGTCTACAGTATAATGGTAATCAATGAACAGTTTGTCTTCGGGTTGTCGACGCAAGAAAATTACACGTTTTAATTGAGCCCGTTGAGAAAATCAACCTGAGAAGACGCGCTCTTGATAGAAACACGCAAATAAAACGCGCGTTCGAATCTTTGCCAATTATTTAAAATTTGAACCAAATCAGTAGAAATCATGGACTCGATTGAGAGTGATGACCTTCAGTCTTTACCTAAAATTTGGGACGAAAATGGAGATTTTGAACATTGATCGGAAGTGATAGCTTTTTTAGTCGTCACTAGATTTTTGCGTAGAAAATGGTCGTGATACAAAATAGCAACTCTGTAAAAATAATGTAAATCTTTTTTTAAATTTTACTTCCCTGACGAAATAGCTTTCCGGTGTCCCTGTTAAATACTCGGTATTACAAAAAAATGACGACTTTGAGCGCAACAGAGTAAGAAACAGTTATAAAATTTAGAGTGGGAAGAGGAATAATATGAAAAAAATTATATTTTAACTTCTCTTTCAGTTTTCATTTAAAGTTTAGCAATTTTTTTCGTAAGTATTAATAGCAATAATCTGCGAAACCTTCAATTGTCGATGCTGAATGAAATCTATCTGAAATCGTACTCACCGGACTTTCTACTTTTTCGGCGAGTCCGAGTCCGCATCCTACTTTCTCGAACCTTTAAAAACTTTTAGGAATATTTAGCCTTGTCGTTATTCTAAAGCATCATAATTCAGTAGTTCCCATCAGTATACAATATATATATATACGTAGTCTATTATATTATCTCTATTTCTCGCCTTGACTTGCAAGAAAATATCTAAAGTGTTATAAAAGGGCAACCGTCAAGCGATTACCCCGATCTGCTTTCGGAGATGCCAAGATATTGCTATCCAGTTGAAAGTGTGTTTATTTGATTCTTTAAATTTTTTATTTAGATTTGACTAAAATGTAGAGCTGTTTCGTAAGACTGTTAACCAGAGAGAAGTACCGTAAAGGGTCTTTTCCAAAGACGCAAAAGAATAATTCAAATAGGTTTTGAACCGCAATTGTGTCGATCGCCTCGCTAATTCTACGAAGCTCTTACCCAATCGGCCACGCAACCGGCAAGTTTTGCATGGCGTAGTTTTGTTATTGATTAACACCGTGGACGCAATAAAATGTCATGGCGCTGAAGAACTAGGAGTTGGGTCCTCCTGACTTAATAAAGTAGACGAACATCTTTAAACTACAGGAGAACTTTAATGACCCGTTTTTTATTGTGACCGAATAGTTAGTGGTGTAAAACAGTGTTCAGGAATTTTTTCGTGCCTGCGGCCTACTTAGGAACATTTTGAAAATTTGCGGCAGACGTGCAACTGGGAGAGACCTTTTTTGGTTTTTACTAGATTTTAAAGGGTTAATTTACATTTGAAGCTACCAGGTTCCAAATATCATTTACAGAGCTAACCTGAAATACAACCGATGAGCAAGAAAAGGTTTAATTAAAATTGAAGTTTTTAGGATTTTTTTCCTAAATAAAGCTTTGGGCAGAGACAAAAGTTAGAAACTTTTATCTTTTTAATGGCTACTTAAAAAACTTTTTTTCTATTTCAAACAAAGTTTTTGTATTGACGTTTTTACGCGGCACACCGGTTGCGGAGCATTGGGTAACCTTGATAACTTTCAAACTTAATAACAGTGGTTCTCAAACTTTGCGTCCGCGGCACACTTTGCTACCTTTCCAAACTTCGCGGCACACTTGGACCAGAGTGCAGATCTTTTTTGGTCTGCACTGAGTTTTCCACGTTTTCCTTTGCCTGATGCATTAATATTGTATTTCATAAAGGCTTCAAATTTTTATGTAACTTTCTATTAATAAAGTAAAAACTTCTTTCATCATTCTTCACTAGATTTTGAACTGTTTGTTTTTGTATAAAGTATTTAGGTCCCACATATAAGGTACGACAATTGGCATGTCAAACTTGCCCGGCTATACGGGCCGCATGAAATTTTAGCCTGGAATTTTACCGCTGGCCGCAATCTGGTTACAAAAGAAATTGAAGGCCAATAAAAAAAGTCTTCACTTGAATTGTTTGGCTGATCCCGGTTATTCTTTTAAATTTTACATTGAAATCAAGGTGAGAACCAAAGAAAAGATCTTCACTTAATTGGCTGGTTAATTTTGGTTAAAAAACCAAGTTCTTGCTAATAAACCTTGTCACTTTAATTATCTAAATTTAGTTCTGAATTTATGATTAATTTGATTTCGTATTGAGCATCTGATCAAAAAATTCGTTTAAAGACTTTGTGGGCCGCGAGTTTGAAATGCCTGGTGCACCGAAACAAGCATGGAAGACAACTAATCACCAAAACTTTACGTAATGGGAATTACATTTAAAATTTTTAAGCTTTTTGGTCGCAACCCATAAAATAACATACTTTTCCTCTGTTATACAGTGTTTTTACGTTGCCATTGCGGAGCATGGATTAAAGTATTTTAAAAAGTTTCGCGGCACACTTAGAAATCTCTCACGGCACAGTAGTGTGCCGCGGCACACAGTTTGAGAAACACTGCTTAATAATATGGTTTTCTCATTCTTTTTAAATATTACTATTTTCTTTAATGGCACGATTGTATTTTTGGTGAATTTTGTCCTGATGATATAATTGATATTTTGTTATTATTTGTTTGTTTATGTTTGGCGCTTTAAATAGAGCAATATAATCTATTTCTTGTAGATTGCGATGGGACAAGTTAGAAAGTTAAATCTTTTGCCAAAGTTCAAGCGTGAAACGTCGCGAGTTAGTTTGAGAGTTCTGGTTGGTTTTCAATTTGTTTATGTTCCGAACGAATTTGGCAGATCTCATCCTTTTAAATTAGTTGTAACACAGTTTTTTCAGTGCGATAGCTCAATGTAATAACATTCTTACTTGCGAGCAAAAGAATGGGAGTTCGATTCCCACTCCACCTTAGTGATTTTTGTTGAGGCTTGAGAAAGACAACTCTTAAATGGGACCGCGTTGTTTACCTACAATGTTGGCTTCGCTTAAAGCAAAAACCAGCAACAACGTTGATATGGCTATACGAAGAAGAGAAAAAATATAATTTATTTATAACAAAAGTATAGAGTTTTTAATAAGGCAAAAAGATATCTCCAAATGATTGTGATTAATGTATGATAAAAGTAATTTTTTTTAAAAAGTTTTTGTTTTAAATCGAAGGTCAAAAATGGGTTTTGTTTTTGAAAAAATAACTGCTATAAAAGCATTTTATTAATTTGATTTCTGATGCCTGGCAAGCGCCAAAACCAGCAGAACCAGACCTCAACTGGCCTAGTTCCTGATGGCACCGCCACCAGTGGTCACATATTTTGAGAAAACTTTGGTGTTACCATGTGATATTGATTACTGTGTAACATGAACGTTCGTGCTTACAGCGAAAATTTTCATTTGAGCAAATGGCGAAGGTTAATTTGGAAAAGCGTGATATCCTGTTTAAAACAACAGCAGATTAAAAAAAAAACATGCAATGACTGGTTATTTGGAGATTTAAACCACTCTAGCATTACAACCTTGCTTCCCTGAAATTATTTTTTGGGTCATGAATTCGAACCAACGCTCTTTGGTCTGTTATCTTTGCATGACAGCAATAGATTTTTTTTACCAAAACAACAGTTCTCAATCCCTTCTTTGCTGCGGCCCATAACTCACTCAAACTCTTCTGAAAAAAGTTTTTGCGGCCCACACATAACTTCACGTTTTCGTACAGTATCTCTATTGATTAATTGCTGTTTTTTGATTTCAGTGATGTGACGTCACCGTAAATGTGAAACTGATGTCAGCCCGATACGCAAGCAATTCGACAACTACGTGTTTTTCTGCATGTGTGAGCTGGTTTGAGAAAATATCACTTGTTAAAACATCCAGTAAAATTACCAACGCGAAGCGTAAGCTTTTTCAAATCTTAACCAAAAACATGTTTATAAAAACCCAACTTAGTGGCCGAGCGATACTAGTGCTGTTTAAATAACCCCTACTTAAACCTTCTTTTTTCAAATTCAGCCCCGAACAAACCCCTTTAAAAGCACATAAAAACTCCGAATTTAAGTAAAGACCAATCTTTTTTATTTTAAGAACAAAAAAGCTTTTTAATTGAAAGATTTTTTTTGTATTCTTAAAGTATTCTCCAGAATCTGAGCGGATTTTAGCCTATATATCAGGTGCCCAAAAAAGTCTTTGCCGATTTTTATGAAGGAAATTAAAAATTTACAGTTAAAGTATTAAGTGTATTTATTCATCAAAATATGAACCCTCACATTCTATGACCTTCTCCCAACGGTTCAGCAACTTAGTAATGCCATTTTTGTAAAAGTCTTTCGTTTTACTCTGGAAAAAGTTATGCACTTTCGTTTTCAAATGATCTTCAATATTGAATGTGCTGTTCTTCATATGACTATCAAGCTCAAAAACAAGTGGAAATCTGTTGGGAGAGGTCTGGTGAACATAGCCGTACCTGCCGGGGAAGCAGGGGGGCAATTTCCCCAAATTCCCAAATTTCCCAAGTTTCCAAGATTTGGCCAAAATTCAAATTTTTCGGGCAAAATCAAAATTCAAATTGGGCAAAATACCTTTTTTTTTAGAGATCACCATGATTTCAGGACGAAATTTCTTCTCCGGCCTAGAATTTCAGACAATTTTTTTGTCCTATTCATAAAGTACTAGAAAATCATGATTTGGACAAACGTCACAAGATTTGGGCAAAACTTCATTGCCCCCAAAATTTTTTGGGCTGGTACGCCTATGCTGGTGAATACGGTGGATGGAGCATAATCTTCCACTTTAGTTCTGCTATCTTGGCAAGTGTTATTTTTGCAACGTGTGGTCGAGCATTATCTTGGAGAAACAAAAGTTTAAACTCGTACAACAGACAAGCACGAATTATCAATTTTCTATCAGTCATTTTTAAGGCTCTGAAATAAGAAATAAAATAACATTAGTCATGAAAAATTACAAAACTGAAATCATTCAACAATTTACTTGTCAGTACAAGTTGGTTCCTGTATAACTATGCTTGTCAGTAATGAAAAAGGGGGCCTAAAATAAGTCAACAAAAATCGGCAAAGACTTTTTTGGGCACCTAATAATATTAAATCTGAATTCGGTCCGAACCCCAATCAACTCAAAGCGCTCACCTTGGGGACTACAACCTCAATGCAACTTGATCTTGGTGCCAACTCCAGGACAGTCTAAGTCTTAGTAGATGGCGTACAAAGCTTTTCGGCACTAATGTCATCAAAAGAAAGTTCGCAATCGCTTCGACGTGTCCAAACCAAATCAAAGCGATTGCAAATTTTCTTTTGATGATATTAGTTCCAAAAGTTCCGTCTGCGACTCATCAAGATCCAAACTGTAATCGGGTTGCCAAGACCCATCTTAAGCCCATTGTGACCCATACTTTTTAACGCCCTGATTTAATGAATTCTTTAATCAGTGAAACTAATAACTTCAAGAAACTTTTCTTTGATGAATGAAAACCAGCTCTCGTAGCATCGGCGTAACTTTGTTGCTCGAAATGTGGGAAAAACTTTGTTCAAAGCGATTAAAATCTTTTTAAGTAAATCCTCTGTTTTGAATGTTTTTAATTAAAAGCAGCGAAGAAGCATTGGGTTAGATTTACCTTACAATTATGCAAGCTCGACTAAAATATCAAATCGATTGAAGGTGAAGGGCTATTTTTTTATAGTTATTACCTTAAATTGGGGTACAAAAATTGGGAACTGATTGAAAGTAATGACCTTTTTTTTAGTCCTCACCTTAAATTTGGGACAAAAATAGAGTTTTTGGACATTAATTGAAAGTGATGACCTTTTTCTAGTTTTCACTAAATTTTTTTCGTTGAAAATGGTTGGAGATTCAAAGTGGCAACTCTGTAAAATAAAACAAAAATCATTATTCAATAAGAAATCTACGTTTTGCCAAAAAACGATGCAGTGACTAAACAGAAAAAATTTTACTTGTGCAAGTTAGCAAAACCTGTTTCTTATTAAAATAACTTATCTCGGAAGACAATGCAATGATCTTAAAAAACTAACATTTCAATTTGTTAGGCTAAACCTACTTCTGACCGTTTTCTCACGTTCTGCAAACAATTATTCAAAATGATTATTAACAAAAAATAAACATTTAAAGTAAATCGCCGTGCAGTTATTTAAGATTTTAAAACTTTCATAATTTCTTTAGGCTATACATGATGTATAGCATTCTCATGGATCTGTAGATCAAGTGCGGAAACTCCTTTTCCTCCACAATTTCAATTTCAATTTTACTTTCCTGCAAACGTAGCATTATTTTTTAGTTACATCAGTATATAAGTGCTTGTTTGCTTTTCAAGTTGAAACAATTGATCTAACTTTTTTCTTGTGTGGTTACATCAGTGGTTCTCAACCTTTTAGCGCCCATGGCACATTTGGGACCTTTTCAAAATTGGACGTGGACACTTAGACAATCTGCGCTCTGGTCCAACTTCAACACTTGGACCAGAGCGCAGATCTTGATTTTTGTCGGTAAAAAGTAGTCTCCACTACAAAAGGTTGTGGAGCAATGGACTAATGTTTTTTAAAAAGCTTTCAGCACACAGGTTGAGAATCACTGGGTAGACAATAGGTCTCAGTGGCGGACGGTGAGATTTTTTTAAGGTGTGCGCTAAAACTAGAATATATGATATCGTGGTAAATTCAAACCAAAACAATAACTTTTTTTGTTACAATCATGTAAAAAGAGTAAGTTATTGTTTTGGTTTGAATTTACCAAGATATTATATATTTTACTTTAAGTGCACACCTTAAAAAAGTCTCACCGTCCACCACTGAGACCTAGCAAACGTTGCGCTAAATCCCGAAACTTGCACAAGCCAAAGCGATTAGTTAGTTGCGTATACATAACACACTTAAACAAACACTTGCCTTTACTATGCTTATCAGCTAGTTACGAGTCTTAAGGCCCGTTTCCACTACGAGAGTGGAAAAGAGCATTCTTTGTTTGTTTTATTGATTTTTTTTTTGCGCTCGCTTCAATTTTAACCGCTCGCTTCAATCGAAGATCAATAAAAGAAACAAAGAATGCTCTTTTCCACGCTTGTAGTGGAAAAAAGCATTCTTTGTTTGTTTCATTGATTTTTTTTGCGCTCGCTACAATTTTAACCGCTCGCTTCAATCCAAGATCAATAAAAGAAACAAAGCATGCTCTATTCCACGTTCGTAGTGGAAACGGGCCTTTATGCAGAAATAATAAGGAAAAGGTGGGATTATTATTGTCACACTTCATTCATAATAATTTTAATCATGGCAATGTAGTTTATTCCCGTTAATATTAATTCAAAGTTTTATGAAATAATGATCGCGTCGCCGTGAGCGCTCCTCTGGTATTGTGCGATGTAATGCCTACGACTCGCTTGATGTATTTTCTTGTCCTTTATCTCTTTTCTTTCTTCGAAATGCTTTTGTAATAAAGTAATATGTTTTTGTCCAAGCGCCACTTAGCTCGTTAATAGTGGAATGTTCGCGTATATACTATTTGGTTCGAGCAAAAGCGTTCTCCCTGGAGAGATGGAGAATGATCTAGCTCAGTGGTTCCCAACGTATGGGTCGCGACCCAAAGTTGGGTCGTCTTAAAATTTTTTTGGGTCGCTTGTTTTACTAATTTTAGTGCTTGTTTTTCCTTTAGTTTCACAAAAAATGTTCAAAAATTTAAATTCAACTTTTACAGCAGTTTATTGATATATACAGAAAATCAAAGAGATCATAAAAAGTTTATGATGTAAACAAGTCATGAATCGTCAGTTGATGCACATTTCAGTCTCGAACACTAGCACTAATGATGGTGGTCTTCATTTTAGCTGATAATTGTACAAGTTACGTAATAGTCTTCATATTAGCTTAGGAAGGTGCTATGTTCGCACCTAAAAGCTAAGTTCGCATTTGCTGTCCAGATTCAAGTTGCAAACCGGGAGATTACTGTAATGAGAGTGTAAATGTTTTATACTGGTACGATACAAAACACTACTAGTTGTTTCTTGGTCTTGTATGGTCTTGCTTGAGTCAATACCATATGATCAAGTGTAACAAAGTTCAAAAGCAAATAAATCCTCAGTGGAAAATGTGCGTTTGCAAGTTTTATCATAGTGGTTTTATTAGCAACGAAGCTGCAATGCTTTTTCGCGCCAAAAGCAATCATAAATGAATTGAAGGTGAACGCTGTCACCTTTCGCTCGACCTTTGCTTTTTCGTTCGACTAAGAACTGCCGCAGTGAAAAGTTTAGAAGTGTGTGACTGTGCAGACGAAAGAGCGATTTCATATTACGTGAATAAGGTAGCGAAGCAACAGTAACACAGTTAATGAAATTTAAGTTAAGCGCATTTCTTGCTTGGGTTTTCAGCATAAAAAACATTCGTCGTGCAAGTATGTTCGATTTTATGGGATTATAAACTTATATTACGGAAAACGTTTTTAATTTAAGGTAGACTAAATTAGAATTACTTTTTATTTCACAGTTTTAGACCAAGGTTAAAATGGCATACGATCACAGTAAGGCATTTTTGAAACTTGGTTTTACTGAATTGAATGGTAAGCAAAATGTGTAGTACGTCTGAAAGTTCTCTCAGCAGAATCAATGAAGAAAAACAAACTTCAACGCCATTTAGAGACAAATTATTCAAATTGTATCAACAAGCCCGTTGAATTTTTTGAACGCAAGTTGAAATCAATTCAAGGACAGAGTATTATGACGTTATTTATAGCTGAAAATAAATTAGCGGTCTACTCTTCGTATGCTGCTTCCTACCAGATAGCAAAGCAGAAAAAAGCTCATACAATTGGTGAGGGCTTGTTAATGCCAGTTATGAAAGAAGTTGTTAAAATAATGATTGGTGAGAAAGAATGTAAAAAATTGGATGCAATATCTTTGTCAAACAACACAGTGAAAAGACGCATCGCGGACATGTCTAATGATGTTCTCCAACAGATTGTACATCAAGTAAAGAAATCTCCTCTTTATTCGATTCAATTGGACGGTCCACAGATATAGCAGGCCTTACACAGCTTTCTGTGTTCATTCGCTACATCAACAATGCAACTATATCAGAGGATTTCTTATTTTGCAAAGCGTTGAAATTGCATACAAAGGGTGAAGATATTTTTCAATGCCTCAACAGTTTCTTTTCTGAGTATTCAATTCCATGGGATAATTGTGCTGGAATTTGCACCAATGGCACAGCAGCATGTACTGGCTTCTGATCGGGGGCAGTAAAACGAATCCAAGAAAAGGCACCAAATGCTAAATGGATCCATTGTTTTCTTCACAAAGAGGCCCTTGCAGCAAAAAAATTATCACTAGAACTGCACGAAATATTAATTTTTTTTGTAAAATGCGTGAATTTAATTAAGGCAAGGCTACTAAATCAGCGTTTATTTTCGTCTCTATGCGCCAACATGGATGCTGATCATAAGGCATTGCTGCTGCACAGGGAAGTGAGACGGCTCTCACGGGGTCGTGTTCTGAAGCGAGTTTTTGAGCTGCGAGAACAAATCGATTTTTTTCTTAGGCAACAGAATTTTGGGGTATTAGCTAAAAAGTTTAGTCACGAAGAATTCATTGCAAAAGTTGCTTATCTTTCCGACATATTTGACTCTTTGAACAGTTTAAATCTATCTATGCAAGGTGCTGGTTTTACAGTTATTGAACAAGCCGCCAAAGTTGCTGCTTACCACAAAAAGCTCGCTTTGTGGAAAAGCTATGCGACTCGAGGTAAATACGATATGTTCCTTGAACTAAAACACTATTTATATGACAAAGAAGTTAATACTATTAAGCAAACCGTAATCGGACACCTGGAAATGCTTGCCAAAAAGTTTGAGGATTATTACGGTGAAGCTCTAACGCCAAGTGAAGAAAATGATTTGATACTTCATCCATTCACAGGCACAGATTTGCCTCATCTACCTCTCCATGTTACAGAACAGTTTATGGACATGATAATAGAAGCAACAAATCGTACTTCTTTTGCGTCTTTAAAAGAACAATACCCAAAAGATTCTGCAAATATCCACTTTTGGGCTTCCACGAATCCAGTGTATCCAACAATTCCGAAATTTGTGATAAGAAAATTTATTCCGTTTGCGACAATTTGGCTTTGCAAAACTGCATTTAGCGCACTGTGTGTATTGAAAACAAAACATCGAAATCGGTTGGACGTTGAAGCTGACCTGCGGCTCTGTTTAAGTAAAGTGAAGCCCCGACTTCAAAAACTCGCGGACGCCAAGCAGGCGCAACTTTCTCATTAGGCTAGTGAAAATTGTTGCATTAAATTAGCGATGTAATTTTGTGATATTCACTGCATTATTTTTGGGTCGCAAGATTCCTGAAATTGTGTTGTTTCTAAAAACTGGGTCGCTATAAAAAAAGGTTGGGAACCACTGATCTAGCTTATTCAAGTAATTTGGACGGCGCGTGGAGTTTGTCTATATATATGTGCGCTCGCTCGATTAAGGGAGACGACGAAGAAGACGGAGAGAGACGAATAGAGCGAAAAGCGTCGGTCGAAGCAGAATCGCTTCGAGAGTAAGAGTAATTTGGTTTGGGCGCAGAGTTGGGCAGGGAGCCCTTTAGATTTTGTATCGGTTGACGAGTGTTGAATTTATTTTGCGCCAGTATTTTGAAGTTGTGTTCTACGGAGATAGAATCATCGTGTTGATCGAATTAAGTCGTAGCGTTGATTTTGCTTTGCAGTTTGGCAAAGCGTGGAAGAGAATTTTCGTCGGTCGTGAATTTTGTAATACATTCATTCTTATTAGAGACAATGGTCTCTGTTTGTTTGTGAAGAAGAGTCTTCCACGAACCAACCCGAGCTTTCGTTCAAACCAACTGTACAGTATAAAACCTTCAGGCTCATAGCAGTTACTTCTTGAGCCGGAATAAAATAAAATTTAGACCCAGCTTTGTTTCAGCGCAGGTATTCGGGTTACCTTGTTCAACTGGTCCTTTAGGATTCCCAAACAAAGTCTGTGACAATTATGTTTAATTGCAATAATTATAAAAAGTGAGATTATGCATCAACTTTTCCAATAGCTTGCAAATAAGATCTTGTTCGGGTTTGCATGTATAAAAACAGGGCAAATCTCTGTCTTTAAACTTCTATCTTTGAGCCGCATAAAATTTTCTACGTTTTGAAAATCAATAATTTGACATCTCTTATTACGCCTCGAGAATTTTCTGTTTATTGCTATAATCATGTGAATTTGGCAAATCTTTTATGCTTAAATTGAAAAAGAAACCGAATCGTCGTAAAGTAACATTGTTTTCGTTTTGTGAAGTAATAAATGCTCGTCAATGTTTGCAGCGAATTACCAAGACACGACATGATATCTATCGAAAAAGTTATGGACGAGTTACAAAAACAAACCGCGATGAGGCGTAAAATCGAAAGTTCGGTCGAAGAAATGCAGTAAGTCATCAGCAATTAGAGTTTGCTCATTAACTATAAGCTCCTCTTGCGCCAATTATTATTATCATTTTTATTTAACCTCCTAACTCGCAGAAAAATATCGGAGCACTTGGACGCGTTATATTTAGGGCAACCGTCAAGCGATTACCACCACTTGCTGTCGGAGATACCAAGATATTGCAGTCCTATTGAAAGTTTGTTTATTTGTTTTTTTTAGATTTTTATTAAGTGATATGACTAAAATATAGAGCTTCTTGGTAAGACCATCAAGCAGAGAAAAGTGTGGTAATGTGTCTTTCCCAAAGAAAGAACAGATAACGCAAGTGAATTTTGAAACGCAACTGTGTCGATCACATTCGCCTTCTATATGGCGCTCTTACCGCTCGGCCAAGCTGCCGACAATGTCGCATAATCTACGTCATTTCTTTCATGTTGTCCAAGAATCATCCAGTGTTAGGTGGCCGGAACAAGATGCAGGTTGGTCGCGTTGATTCTGTAAAACTATTTGCATTTTTTAACAGGAAACAGTGCGAAAAACTAAAGGATGAAAATAAGATTCTTCGACAACAATCGTTAAGACAAAAGTTGGAAATCGAAAAGCTGAAAAATCAATTGAGAGGAGAGGCAAAGTTATTTTCAAAAGGTAAGGATTATATTTAATCGTTGTACTGAAATTTAAAAATATTTATCAAGCCCATTCATCAATTTCGTCTCAAAGTTGTATGTCGGGCCGGGCTTTTCGAGTCGGGTTCCCGGCTTAAGTTTGAGAAAAATTTCAAGCCTGATTCGGGCACAGTGCGAAGCTTACAGATAAACAACCACCTTTTTTCAGCGCCAAGTGTTTGAAATCAAACTTAACTTTCGGGTTTTTTTGGGTCTGTTAAGGGCTTTAAATCAAATTCGGGTTCGGGCCGGTTTCGGACCTGAACTAGTGGGCCTGTTTACAACTCTGTCTTGTCCAGCTTCGTCGTTTTCTGATTTTTAATATTATCAGATATAATTTGAAATTTTCACATGAAAAAAAGACATTGACCATAGGATAACAGGTTACACTGTTACCCGCCGATGCAACTACAAAACTCTGACAATCAATTCTTTCACCCAGAACAAAATGCAGCATCGGTTACACAACCACATAAAATTTTAATCCGCGGCAATTAATTTTTGCTTTCCAATAGCCCTTTCAGTTCTGCAATTGCAACTCATTTTGTTTCAATAGTTTTACTACTTCGCATAAATTTTACGGTGTTTGGATAATTCTATTCAAACAATCAGAGTAAGCAAGTGGATTTTTGGAACATTACATTTAAAAAAATTTTTTTATTAACTTTCTCACCTAAGCAAAATCACAGCAGCTTCGCTGCTTGAGTAAATAAAAAATAATTGAATTGTCTGAAGTGATATTGCCCAACCTGTATGTTTCTCGAAGTTTGACACTTAAATATTTAATGAAGAAATTTTTAAAAAAATAAAATAAATCATTGTTTCCCTAGCTCTGTGCACTGAAAGAGATTGAATTTTGCTGTGAAATTTTTGTGCTTTGATAGAAAGCAATTAGAGTTTTTGTTTAAAAATGATTTTTGTGTTTTATGTAATTTTACTACAGTAGTTCTAGAAATCTCCTTCAAAAAAAAGATGTGATAGAAAAAAGGCGCTCCATTTGCATAAAGTGGTTTATTTGCTGGACGTAAACAAATAACTTTATGCGAATTAAGTCTCTTTCCTATTATTTTAAAACAGCAAATATTAATCAATTTAATTTTTAATTGTATTGTTATTTACATGTTGCGATATTTGATATATATTGCAATATTTGACATTAATTTTGTTCTCAAACTCTTAGTAACAAAACGAAATGCTGAAGCAATGAACAGATAGGCTAACTTGTAGTTTTTTTCCTAACTGTATTTTCTTTTTTAAGTTTTTTTGTTTATAGCTTTTGATAGTAGGGCCTATTTAATAATAACTTGTAGCTTTCGTTTCCATTTTGTGAATCCCTATGATTGTAGAATGCGTCGATGAAAACTTTCCATAACTTAATTTTAATTATGCTGGCTCGGCAGCGTAATCGAGTAATTAAGAGCACCGTGATTGATGGCCAAAGCAATCTACACGGTTGTGGTTCAAAACCTACTCGCGCCTTTCTGTTGTTTCCTTGGGTAAGGCACTTTATATTTCAGTACTTTACTAAACTTCCTGCTTGCCAGTTTTAGAAAGCAATTTTAAATTTCAGTTATATCTAAATAAAAACTAAAAAAAAAAAAGTAAAATTTCAACGGGTCAGCAATATCTTGGCACTCCAGAACTTGGGGTAATGACTTCACAGTTTCTCTAAGATTTTTTAGTAAGTCAAAAAGATAAATATAGAGATGAAAAAACATATGAAATTCTTAATAGTCTGATGTTATTAACAACGGTTATTTTTATTAATAATATCAGCTTTAGAATTAATTGATAGGCTAAATAAAAACATTCAGCTCGTAAAGTGCAGTGGGAAAATACTTTGATTTTAATAAACAAAAGAATGAAGGATTGTTATTAAAGTAGACTTGTAGAGTACATCGATTAAGTTTTTTTGTTTATAAAATAGCTGTGCCATGTCAATTCTAGAATGTGTATTCATGCCGCAACGAAAAACTTTGAAAAGCACTCACCTGAATGACAATCAAAAATCGGTTTCAACTTATAAAACTCGATTCTAGGATACTTAGCCCCTTGGTCACATACCTTTCCTCATACACCTCCCCGGGCACTTACCCTTTGGTCACATACTAACCACTTACCACCCCGAATATATGACCAAAATAAAGCGATACTAGGGGGTATATGACCAGGGGGTAAGTGGCTTGATGCCTAAAGGTCATCTTTAGTTTCTTATTTAAATTAAATCAAATTTTTTTTTAGTTAGACTGCAAAAAACTTGCATTGTTTCATCTTGACTTGTTTCAGCAGATCCCGTTGGTATAAGTTAAGCTTTGTTTGCTGTACAATTTAATATTCAAAAATAAGAATCAGTGTCGACAAAACTTCTCCTCCTATTATTTTCAAAGAAATTTAAACAAATTTCCGCCCAATTTTTTTTAACCTTTAGAAACACGTCAAACACCAGCAGCACTTTTGTCGAACACCGATTTTTTTAAATGAAATCCAAGCAACAGTTAGGTTTCATGCATTTTTTGAAAATGTCTGTAATGTTCTTGTTTTTCTTTAGCGGTTCATGAGATTCGTAGTACTACCCACGAAATTCAACTTAATATTTTTAAAAACCTCTTATTATTTCAATTTTATGCATTTCATGATTCGGTAAACTTTCGTATGTTTTCGTACTTTAACTGCTGCTTCACTGTAGTTTTTAATTAAGCATAACAGAAAATGCGCTGAGTTCTGCTGCATAAGTAAAGCAGCAGTGCATTAACTTCTGCAATAATTTCCAGTGTTTCTTTTACATGTACATCATATCGAATTACAAATAAACTCAAAAGTACACATTCATAAATATTTAAATCATAGTAAGTGTTGGACCTACTGCATTAACTTTGAAGCCATGCGAGATAAAAGAGCAGAGGATCACATTAAACTCTGCTACATTTGAAAAAACATTACCGAAAACCATTTTTAAGTTCATTACTCAACCTACTGAAAAATGCACGTGTCCAAAGTAATTCGATCTTTGCTATCAAGGCAAACAAAACCGGCGTAGCACTGTTTTGCAGTGATTTCCTGGTTGCCTTTTCCTCTGAAATTTTTGCTTGTTACGAAAAGACCGCATAGAAATTGTTTTACAACATTCTGTACAGAATATCAATAATTTGGCACAAATAATGGTTTTATCTTTATACAGTATGTGCAGCAATATCGAGATAATATTCTAACCAGTTTTTTACACTAAAAATTTTTGAGTGGCAATACTCTAGCCCAGGGGTGAGCAAAGGTCGCGGGCGAAACGCGGCCCGTCAAAGGCATCTATGCAGCCACGAGGTGTTTTAAAAAAGCAAAAAGGCTAAATCAAAAGTGGGTGGACCACCTCCCATTTTTAGGGAAAAAATTAAGAAATCCGACACAGATTCAAAGTGAAGACCTTTTTTAAGAGTCACTACATTTTAGGGACGAATGACATGTTATAATGACCCATAATTATTAAAATTTACCAATATCAGTTTATGTGCGGCCCGCGAATCATTCCTAGTGTGACCTAAAGTTGAAAATTATGGCCCACCCTTATTCCAGCCCAAGAAAAATTGAAACGATGCTTGCCGGCATCGGTTGCCTTCATAAACCACACCGATCGCCAGTAAACCTGTTCTAAAAATACCAGAACTCATTTAGTAGATGATAGATGATAAAAAGAAAACCAAGCACATTTGTTATTTTAGAAGAGCGCATCAAACTTATTGCTTTTCGTATGACTGGATATGCATGCAGTAGTTCTCAGTTTCAAAAAACTTCTATTATAGCCTAAATACTGCACCCATCTCAGCAATGCAATGGAGATATTCGCCGAAAAATATTACACCTGTTGATGCGCAGCCATAACGTAGGTTTACACCTTACAAACCAAAGAAAATGCTTTATTAATTTTCAAAGAAATACAAAAAATATTTTAGATTTTAACAAAAAGTGGAAAAAGGACTTTTTATTCCGGATGCTCGCATATGCGAGCATTGCTAATTTTTATTAAAAGATGTATTTGTTCAATAAAAGTATATTTTGTGTTTATTTTCTTTAAATAAACCTTTTTAAGCATTTAATTATTTTTAATAACATTTCATCGAAATTTAGGAATGAAAGGGTTAAAAGAAAGACTTATTATGGTTGGCTTGCTTTTATCGTAAGAGGGTTCCTGAGCATTAAATCTTCGCCAACTCTTAAAATAGTCTCGTCAAACCCAAGTATTTCGATCATAGCCAAATTAGAAATCATTGCTGTAAGGTAAAAAACTTTATAAAAGATTCCAATTTCCAATTGCGTATCGACGCCTCAAAATCTACATTTACATGTGGTAATTTTTATTTGTAATAAAAGAAGAACAACGTTTCCAGTAATTTTCATAAAGCCAAAGACTGCTCCTGGCCTATACTTTTAAAGTAGCCAACGTTTGTTTGTTTAATGATTTTCGTGCACTCGGCTTACACAGATATAGAATGGCCCAAAATAAATAAAATCAGTCGTCAAAGTACTGTTTTGTTTTGGTTTTCGTTAAATAATTATTTTTTTGATTTTTTTGTTGGCTTCGGTCTACTTCTGGCGTGTACGCGACGTGTGCGTTAAGGCCCGTTTCCACTACGAGCGTGGAAAAGAGCATTCTTTGTCTCTTTTATTGATCTTCTATTGAAGCGAGCGCAAAAAAAAGCAATAAAACAAACAAAGAATGCTTTTTTCCACGCTCGTAGTGGAAACGGGGCTTTAGGCGCGTTTTTGTTTTTTTTTTTAATTTCGGCGTTTGCTCAGCAATGATGCTCTAGAAAATTTAACTAACCAAGTTAATCAAACCCCATACGCCGGGTGTTGACTAGGTTTAAGTGTGTAAACCACTTCTAGCCAAAATTCATTTGTTAACCATTAGTAAGATATTTGAAGAAAAGTTTACTTTCACTTTTAATAAGAGTCAACGCAAAATCTGCAGCTGATGCGTCATTGAAGCCTTAACTTACAATTTATTATTGAAGACACTGTTGTATTGTGCTTTTAGAAAGTTATTACAAGGGAAAATAAAAAACGCTTTATTAAACTTAATTTACAATACCCATCTAAACTAGCAAAAGCAAGGACCAAACAACGAAACCCTCCAAGTTAATTTTAAACTTGAATAAACCGAAAAGATTGACTTAAATACAGTCACTGTTTTCAAAATCATAGGGCAGAGTGTTCACACAAAATCAGCGCAACCGCATACACATCAAATTAAAGTCGATAATTTTATTTTACAAGCAAAGCAAAAGCAACAGCAACAAAGTTGATTTACTACAAACAGTTAAGCAAGCTTACCAGATGCTTCAAAGACCTCTCCCCCTTTTTTTAAAATTGTTAAACACCTAAATTAATTGTTGTGAATATCTTTGAAACAGTTTGAACACCTTTGAAAACTTTGTCAAAAAAGCTTGGCAAAAAATAATAAAACCACATCAGTAAGATTTTTGTGGTTGGCAAAGCTTTATATTTTTTATTAATACATTGTACGTCGGGCCAACAATCAAAGAGAAACTAGGTTTTGTGCCAATATTTTTGAAATAGTTGGTATCTAAGAATAACGTTTCAGGAATTGCGATTATGATATATATAACTTTTGCTAGCCAAATGCAATTTATTGATATTGAATAATGTGTGCTTTTACTCATTCTACTGATCGAAGCACAGTTTCCTGTGTTTCATCCAAAACGTTTTCATGAAAGGACATGAACATCCGATAAAAATTTTCGGTAGCAGAAAACTAAACTAGTTCGGTTTAATACGTACTAGGCCATAGAAAAGTTGCTGACTGAGTAGAGCAAAGTTGTTTTTGTCCAATTCATATTTTAGAAATGAAAGGGTTAAAGAAAGACTTATCATGTTGGCTTGCTTTTATCGTAAGAGGGTTCCTGAGCATTAAATCTTCGCCAACTCTTAAAATAGTCTCGTCAAACCCAAGTACTTCGATCATAGCCAAATTAGAAATCATTGCTGTAAGGTAAAAAAAACTTTGTAAAAGATTCCAATTTCCAATCGCGTATCGACGCCTCAAAATCTACATTTACATGTGGTAATTTTTATTGTCATAAAAGAAAGCACAAGCGTAAAGTGTTTTGCTTATTTATAATAGATTTCAAGTTTGGCATGCAACTATGTAATTTTTGTTAAAAATTTTGCGGTATTTGTTGCTGGGTGGAAAATGCTTGTTGAGGAGGATAAAAAATAAATATAAATAAGCAAAACACTTCACGCCTGAATAATCCCAATAACAAAGTAGACGCCAAACAATGCAATTGCAAATTAGCCAAAAATTGTCCACTCAACAAAAAATGCTGCAGAAACTCAGTAGTATATAAAGCCTTCTTGAAAACTGGTGATACGGACAAATTTTATCATGAAAGTTGTGAAACAGCATTTAAACTCCGATGTAATAACCATAACCAATCCTTTAAAGACAATAGAAAAATTAACTCCACTGAACTATCAAAAGCCGTTTGGAAATACAATAAAAACAATCAGGGCAATCGCCGGAAATATGATGGAAAACCGTACACCACGCAACTCCATATCAGTGTGGTTCAAAAACATGCAACTTATGCTTATCAGAAAAATTACAAATATTTCAGGTTGATCCCAAAAAATTACTAAATAAACGCTCGGAGTTGGTCTTAAAATATCGACATCAAAGTAAATTTAAATTACAAAGTTTTAATCACGCTGGCAGTTAATAAACATATTTTACACACACTTGTTTTTTCAGATTTATAACCACCCCCTGACGAGCCCAGGCAGGCGAAATAGTCTGTTGGGGCAAATAAAAATAAAATTGATGTTAAATTAAAAAACTTTGTGGTTTGAAAATTGATATTTTCAAACTTTGTTAATTGGACTTTGGTCGAGATTATATAATTGTAAAGACCAATCTAACACAATGCTTCTATCTTGCGAATTTCAAAAGCAATTGCCTCCTGTCCCCCCACTTTCGGCGCCCCTGAATCTGCCATCCGTACACAAATTGTGTGAATTTGAAGGATATTAAAGTTTTATTACAATCTAAGCATTTTAGTTAAAAAGCTTTATGTCAAAAAAAGCGAAGCGTTGTACTTGTTAAAATCATGATTAGGTAGGGTGAGCTGCGTTTATTGCAACTCAAACGTAGACTAAACCTTTCATATAAAGCGTTAATGAAACGCGTTAATTTGCGTCAATTTGCGTGAAATTTTTTAGCTAAATTTAAAACAGATCAAGAAGTTGCCAATTTAAAATTTAAAAAAAAATTTTTTTTGAAAAACCCAATAAAATTTAAATTTAATGAAAGAAAATGGAGAAAAATTAAAAATATTAAAATCATGAATTTTTTAAGTGTTGCTGATAATATTTAAAACTGTTGCACAGATATTTGGGCGTGCTGCAGCTCTGTAGCTCTTATGGACGAGCCCCATTGGTTAAATCATTAAATAAATTGCATTTCCCGAGACAAAGTTTTTTCCTAGCTTGCACTATTGCTTGAAAATGATGGATAAATTAACTGGCCTGCAGTAAAAAACTAGCGAAGATTTTCAGATTAAATAGACTGCTCTAAAAAAGACCGTAAAAAAGATGCGTTAAAAGAAGTAAAATTTCTTAAGAATACAAATTGAAATTAAAATGATTAAGTTTTTAAAAATAATGGTAATTAACAAGGTATAATTTAAGAATATAATGGTACTAAATAAGTGTGTAGTGTAGATGTGGATTGTCTTATTTGTTGAACAAGAAAGTGGCCAAAGGCCAGCTATATATGTTGCGTACAATGTTTTATTGTATTTGTGTTGATTCACCAGATTCTTTTAATTTTCAAACGACTTTTGATAGTTCCGGGAAATCGTTGAAACACAATAAAAAAATCAACTTCAGTGAACTATCGAAAACCTTTTGGAAATCAAACAACCTGGTCGGTCACCATAAAGAAAGTGAAACATTAGACACCCTGCGACACCATACCAATGTGGCAACTTACGCTAATTAAAGTTGAACTCCTAATGTGGGCTTCGAAGCAAATTCAAATTACAAGTTTTGACCATAGCCGTATCTGCCGAGAGGACAGAGGAGCAATTGCCGCCGCCTAAGTTTCAAAAATTTGGATAAAATCAGAACTTTTTTGGGCAGTGACGAGGAATTGTGTTGGCAAGATTTAAGGTGAAAGCCTTTTTTTTAGAGATTACTACGTTTTGGGGACGAAAATCGAGAAATCAGAGATAGATTCCAAGTGAAGTGCTTTTTTTTGTTCTTTACTCTAAAATTTAGACAAGTTTTCTTCTTGAATCTGTAAAGTTCTAAAAATTTATGATTCAAGCAAACGTCACAAAATTTGGGCAAAACTGTATTGCCCCCAAATTTTTTCGGCTGGTACGCATATGGCTTTAACTATACAGGCACTTAACATATTTACAACTGTACGCACTTGGTTTACCTTATCATTACACTTGCCTTTGCCCACTTTATTGCTCAACAAATAAGACAATCCACATTCACAGTATACACTTATTTAGATAAACATTATTCTTAAAGTACACCCTCTTAAAAACTTAACCATTTTAATTTAATTTGTATTCTTAAAAGTATTACTTCTTTTAATACATCTTTTTTACGGTAGTTTTTTAATGCAATCTATTTAATTAGAAAATTTTTACAAGATTTTTATTGCAGAAAGTTATAACAGACAGCAGCACAACTCCATTTATCATTTAAAAATATCAAATCAAGTTAGGCAATTCATAAAGAAAATTTTTCAAACGTTTTCGGTGTTTTGCGCTATTCAACAATCTAAAATTAAATTTTACTTAAGCATAAACATACAAAAAATAATAATAAGCATAAACATTTCGAATGCACATTAGTTAAATTTTTCGTTATTTTCAAACAATAACCTTTCAACTTCCTGCAAAAAGAAAAGTCTTTGCACGGTTGCATGACAAGAAAAACCAAGGAAAAAACGAACACAGACACAAAACACTTTATTTCAGCCTGGTTAATTTGCTTTCATATAAATTGATGACTTATGATCCCAGCACAGGTTAGTTATCAGGTGCTACACCTTTCTCCAAGATGGCCCGGAGGATGTTGTAATCGGATATCCTTATTTTTCCCGAATTATCTTTTGATAACCGGATACAGTTTACGCCTGTAATCCGTAGAAAATTATTAATTGATTTGTTATAAAAGTTGACAGAGGTATCTCCAATTATTATTAGAACTTTCTTTGATGCAGTTCTTCCCACTCTTAACTACTTGTGTTATTTATCACCTATATTTGCACGGACAGTTATACTTCCGTGACACTCTTAGTAATTTCCATCGGATTTCTCACAGCATATTCACTTAGATTGGATGTACGTTCGTCTGTAATCCTTATATTATCGCTGGCAAAGTAATTTTTATGAAAAATTTGATTTTTTCCAGAATTAAAATTATGAACACGAGGTATTTAGATTATATATATATATATTTAGACTATATACTGTATATATATATATATATATATATAAGGTACAGTGCTGACAATTCACTTTTGACAGTGCTCAATGATTGGAAGATCAGAGCAAAATTATCAAATTAAGTATAGACACTGCAGATAAAATTTATTTATTAAAATTCGCGACAGTCTGTTTCACCGTAAAAACGGCTCATCAGGCGATATTCCTATTCAAATAGAATAAGAATATCGCCTGATGAGCCGTTTTTACGGTGAAACAGACTGTCGCGAATTTTAATAAATAAATTTTATCTGCAGTGCCTATACTTAATTTGATGTATATATATATATATATATATACGGTATATATATATTGCAGGAGTGAATCGATCTTCCCCGCAGAGTGCTCAATGAAAAAAATCAGAGCAATTTAATTCAAATAGAATAAGTAACCACCTGACGAATCTTAGGATGAAACGGACTGTTGTGGTTTTTAAATAGTGATTAAATAAAATTTGTATTAACAATAGCAAAAACACGGGAATAAAAACAAAGTTAAAAGCCCTACAGACTGTTTCACCCAGACTGTTTTTTTTTTCGCCACGTACAACGTTCTACCTTAGCCGATACTTGAACCCTTTTTTAATCTTTAATTTTTGAAATAATATTTGTATTTGTAATTCTTTCGCGCGCTTTTCCTTTTTTTCGTGTTTTCTCGCCGATCTTAATCAGTTTAGTTTAGCAGAGTCCGTGTTGGGATGTTCCGACCTAATAAGCGTTTACAGTGTTTAAAATTTTTTTAAAATTTTTTATAATTTTTAAAATTTTTTAAATTTTAAAAGTTTTTTCAGTTTTCTATTGTTTTTTCTATTGTTTTCTATTCTTTATTTTACTTTTTAGATACCCCTGATGATCCCTTTTATGGGTGAAACAGTCTGTAGGGCTTTTAACTTTGTTTTTATTCCCGTGTTTTTGCTATTGTTAATTTAAGCTCTAACTTTGTTATTGAGCACTTTAGAAGTACTGATTTTTATACAGTGTTAAATTTTGTATTATATATATATATATATATAGGGTGGTCTAAAAGTAGGTTATCAGTATGTGTAATAGGTTAATGTATCAGATGGAAAACAGTTTGAGCACCTGCGTCGATAAAATAAAGGGCTTTTTTATAATTGTTTACAATAAAATTTAATTGCCAATGTAATAATTTTGTTGGTAAATATAATTGTACGTATATGTAATTTCAAAGTAAATGCTATCATTTACTGTCTACCTACTTTTGGACCACCCTGTATAAGAAATTAAGTCACTTAAATCGAGAGGCACCAAAGTAAAAAACTGTTTTTTCCTGATCAATATTAGGCGTACTCTTATATATATAAAAGCAGAATAACAAATAAAACACTTAAATGTATATGTTGTGTGAATAAAAACTCGAGCTCCAACACAAGTTGCCATAGAAACCGCAAAACTTTGATTATACAGGTACGTGCCGTCAGGGGAGGCAAGTGAGGCAGTGCCTCGCCTGTGGAAATCAAATAAAGCAGAAATAAAATATTGAAGTCATAGTCTTTGCAAAATAAATGCAACTTGCTATTACTTAAAAAAAAATTAGTAAAAATTATACCTTACTTGTAGTAGCTTAATTGATTTTGTTTTTAGCCCTAATTTTTGACCGTTTAGTCGTTGCATTTCAGCGCTTTAATCATTTTGTCAAGCGTTCTTGTCAACAAAATCGCTAATACACGCTGGTGAGGCAGCATCAAGATTGCCTCCCTTCAGATAAAAAAGAAACAAAAGTGAACCAATATAGCGCTTTTTCTCTTTTGGTAAAATATCTCTTGATATGAGAGAGATTTGAGGCATGCCGCAATTGTGAAGTCGTATACTAGAAAAGAACTTTTTTTTATTGACGACATTTGCTAAAACAAGATAGTGTAAATCGTTTTTTTCTCAGCAAGTCGGAATACACGCATAGTGCAACTGCAAAGCGAAAAATTTATTGTAAATTTTTGTAATCGAAAATGATTTAATATCTAAGCTAAAAAATTTTCAACATTAAGCTTTCAATCTAATTTTGGTATATTTATAATTCAGTGTTTGGATCTCAATTTTCGGCAACATACATTTCTAAATGATACTAATTCATAAACTATACCTTATCTTCACTTGTAAAAACACGGCACGTCACTGCGATAATAAATATTACAATTTTGCATCAGCGATTCATGATGTCAAGAAATATTTGCAGAAATTAAACTGTAAAACGGTTACAATAAATTAAAATAATTATTAAGAAGCCTGTTTTTTTTTATTAAACTTTACAATAAAACAAATGGACTAACAATAATGACTCAAAAAATAGGGAACTTAAAACTTTTTTTTATCTCTATATTTATCCTTCTGATTTGCAGGAAAGCGACGGAGGCGCTTTACATAAGGCAAGCAATTACCCCGACCCGCTTCCAGAGATGCCACTACATTGCTGTCCGGATGAAATTTTTTATTTTGGTTTTTATGGAAATATGACTGAAATTTAGAACTGCTAACCAAGATCAACAAGCAGGGAGAAAGTGCCGTTAAAGTGTCTTTCCTAAGGACACAACAGTATCGCGCGCGTAGGTTTTGAACTCAGACCATGTCGTTCCAATCACGGTGCTTCAACCACTCGACCACGCTGCCGACATTAGCGGCTATAGAAAATCTTTGTTTTTACCTAGCGATTAAAAAAATTAAACAGACCAACAACTTAATAAAAACAACATAAACTAGAATAATTATCTCTATTTATAACAAAAACTTAATTTTAACAATTCTTAAAATCGATTGTCATTTTAAAAACATTAAAGTTATTTTTTGCATAAATTAAAAATTAAACTGCTAATTGTTACAATCTTTATAGCTGACAGTGAACAAAGTTAAATTTAGGAAGGTTCAGGCACAAAAAAACAAAAAAATAAATGCACCTTGAAAAGCATTTGTGCCCTTTTAATTTTTTTTAAATTTATTATTTGTGCAATTCAGGGCTAGCAAGCCTTTTTTTTATTGAACAGTTTGAAAATGAATGTAAATCAAGAATAAAACCAAAGAGTGTCCCAAAGTTATTATCAATAGTTAACAGTGAATATTAAAGAACAAAATAAAAAATGCTTTTTTTGAATTGTTAGAGGAAAAAAAGTAAATTTTGACGGTGTGTCTCTAGACGTCAAGAGAAGTAACTCTGTCTTAAAAAAACATGAAGTTGTATTTTTAAAACATTTTTTAAAAGAACTTTAATTTTTTGAAACGACATCTAAGTTATTCGAACGAAATCGAAAAAAATGTATTTCAAAGAATTTTTTACAGGCGATTCATTACCAACACTTCGTGATGTAGAACCAACTCTCGAAGAAGAAGTTTTCAAAAAAAAGATTAAAAATGACGCGGTCGAGTTGTTCTATTCCATCAAATCAAAATTGATGGGGCTGACCGAAGCAAATGTGGCCGAGCGAAAATTTAAAGTGGTAAAAGACCTTTTCGCGCAACATGTGTAAGAAGTTTTTCTGCTTGGTTTTAACAAATAGTTTTGTACTTGCAAAAAACTTAAAATAACTGCAAAAATTAGCAGAGTGCCTTTCATACATACACACTGGGTATATATCATGTTATACCATTTGTTTGACTGGGTGAACAACAGCATATTTTAGGCATTGAAATACTTTTATCAATTTTTTCAAAAATTACTTAAATTTTGGATCTGCAACATCTTACCTAATAAATTTTTTGTTACAAGCTACTGAAAATTAAAAAATAAAGATCTATTTCGAATTTAAAAAATTTACTTATTGAAAAAGACATTTAATCATAAATTTTTTGCAAATTGATGAAATTGGAAACGTTTTGTAAAACAAGGCAGGTGAACTGTGACTTTTCTTTTTAATTAAAGACTTTTTTCTTTTTAAGATATCACTTAGTTTTGAAACGCAATTTTCGCTTAGCAAAACACCGTTGACCTTTAGAACGCTTCTTTAAATGCCGTTTGTGTTAAAAAAACCACCCCTTGGTTTACTGTTTTAAAATCATAAAGCGAAAATTGATTCGCCAGCAACTTCATTTTGTTTTAAAAGCGAAATTGTTTTGAAAAATAATATATTTAATTACGACTAAAAAGTTGTTTATGCGATCCAATTTTTTGTGGTTTCAGTGGATCGATGGTCAATATCCAAAATTTAATGGACTCAAACAATGAATGGAAAAAAAAAGAAATGAAAAAACTTCAAGATTTGGTACAAAAAAGAATTCTCTATTCACAGGTAGGAAATACAGACCGGGAACAACTGATACTAAATTAAAACACCTTGTCACGTAACTTTATTAAAAGATACCGCTATTTAATTAAAATATCGTAATGAATGATAAAGCTAAGAAATAAGAAGAATATTACAGTATTTGGATGTAGCCGCAACTCGCGAAAAATAAAAATATAAATATTCTACTCCGAAAACTTTAAAATTGTATGTAAATTTTGGGTAAATTTTATTATGTTTTTTTAACCTCTTTTCACTTCTGAATGGAACGGGGAACAACTGCATGTTAGTAGTAATAAGTTATTTTTTTTATACTACTCAAAATTAAACTTTTAATTAAAAGTTTTTTCATTGGTTAAATTTGGTATATTCAATCCTAATTGGAAAGTAATGTTTCAACGCCAATATTTAAACTTAATTAAGTGACATCTACTAAGCCCAAACGTGGCATAAAAATTACAAAAAAAGAAAACAAAGTTTAAAAGAAGAATCAACTGTTTTAAGCTTGCAACTTCAATCTGAAATCAAATGTGAATACTTTTTTTTGAAATTTTTGAAGAAAATTTCCAACAAGCTTTGTCCGGCATGAGACCGGCACAGCAAACATATGATTCATCATGTCCGGTCCGGTTTGACCAGAAGGCCGCGATCTTGACACATCTTATATATATTAAATGGTCTATTATTTCTCTTTGAAACCTTCTTTCTATTATTTCGTTTTTCACTCAAAAGCTTGGGACGACTTTGAAGTGTTTTTTTCCTGCAAAATTGAGCCGAGCCACTAGTGAAACTATCGCAATAATGGCGAGTTGTTAGCAAAAGTATGTCAGGTTCGGCCGACCCAAGAATCAAACATAGATCTTTTGTCGGAGATCGAATGCTTAACCGCTGCTTAATTAAATGTTGATGTTTTAAATTGAATATTAGCCTTCTAAAAATTATTGTCTGAAAGGCTGGTGCTTTATTAACCTTGTTTCCTATTAACAATTACCTTCAAGTAAAATTCGCTTTTATTACTTTTAAAAAATGCATTTTTTTGCTATGTTTAGCGTTTATGTTGCAAAAATTAAACTGGTCAATTTACTGTAATTGTCTTTTTATTTTACCTTTTTTTTTATCCAAAGTCTACTTTAGAATCCTTCGTCGTGCATTCACGCTAGAAAACTAATTTGTAATCTTCCTGCTTGTGGTTTTGGATGTCAAATTCACCACCTGGGCTATTGCTTGATGGTCGCGTTTGGATCAAATCGAACAATGGTCCTGGGGTCCCAAGTTTGGAACGGACAGGAAAAAGGATGGGAAGCTGTGTTTCAACCAATCAGTAAAACCTGCACAAAAACTGATTCTTTCTCGGCGCCGATGTATAGGGGTAAGTCTATTTAAGCAAGTCATAAGTATATTTAAGTATTAGGGCCACGAAAATCAAACAGAAAACAAAAAGTATGCTAAAGAAATCAATTTAAAACTGAAATTGAAAAACATCTTTATCACGATATTTATTATTTTCCAGATAAGCTCAAGGTCACATTAGTAAGACGTTAGTAGGCTTGCGACGTGGTGAATTAATTGAGATTTAAATATTGTGTTAGCGAAAGCAGTTTGGTGTGTTTTTTTCTTCTAATCAATAGCAATTGTGTCAGGGTAGTAACAAAGTATAACGTTACAATTTCGGAAAAAATTCTGCACCAACAAGATTGCGATTAGTTTTTAATAAAAAATTTTGTTTAATTTGTGCTGTGGTAAATTGGGCTATGAGCTATTGCTCTGTAGTGCTGATTGCCAAATAAATATTAACGTTCACATTTTCCCTTAATAATTTGAGTAAATTGCTGAGTCTAATATCGAAAAGCGCGTTTCTTTTTACGATTTCAAAAATAACAAATCGAATTTCTATCAAAGTTATTGAAATTTATAGTAAGAATGGTCAAGTCAATCAACAAGCAAGTGCCGACAGACCTTAAACAGCTGGCAGCTGTTTAAGTTTTCAACTTTTTCAGCTGGGGTCAACAACAAGCTGTAGTGTCCTGACGAGTCCTAATAAGGACGAAACAGGTCTGTCGGCAGTTGCTTGTTGATTGACTTGACCATTCTTACTATATGTTTGTAATGGGAACTGCAGGGTTTTGCTTGTCTTAACCCGTCTCCGTGTTAGCTAACTCGATGTGGTTAGCATATCGGAACCGCCGCCAGTATACCCTTGCGGTTTAGCGGTGTCTTTTGCAGTTGCGCTGGTGGAACATTGTTTTCATTGTTATTGAAATTTTTGACTAAAAAAAGATATATATACAGCTCTTTTTTGCAATATCGGATATTATTTTACGATGTTGTTTACATCATATGTGTGACGTGCTTTTATCACACATTGCCGTTTAAGTTATGAATATAAATTTTAATTTTTTTAGAAAGTAGAAAGGATTATCTCAAGGTTTATTTTCCCCTTGTGAATGCCTTACCAAATATTCCAACTTTCTCGCCTCAGGGGATTCCCGAAGACATCGCCTTCAGATTGAAGCGCCTCCACCGGCAACCAGGGGTCTGGTGGGTCGGGCAGTTTATCAAATATTTGTTCCGTAATAACAATTGGTTGAAAAATACTTTGAATCAATATCAAACAGAAGTCGGTTTTGACAAGCCTATCGTTGGGTGAGAACCGTGGTTTATTTGTTCGATTGTAAATGTTTAAGTTTTGTTACGAAAAATCAGAAAATGTTTAATTTTTTTTCGAGCCTTATAGCATCCGCCATAACAGGGTTTCTCAAATTTTTTTATTCACGGAACAATCTTATCATTTTAGTTCACATAACGCTTATTTTCTATTTCAGAACACTTTATTAAATTTCTAATCACAAATTTGTAAAGAAAATATAAATAGAGTTCGATTTTGCCTATCAAAAAACTAAAATAGTTCAAGTTACTGCCAAAACAGAGCGTAGCAAATGAAATAAGAATGTAATTTTTTTTTAAAAAAAACATGTAAAGGTTATGCAAGCGCATTATGACCTACTTGCAAACTGCTATGGTCATTGTTTAGCGGATCACTAGAAGTAAGCTCACGGAACACAGTTTGAAAAACGCTGCTCATTAGCATAATATTTAACCGATCAATAACAATTTCATGGACCATGACCAAAACTGTATAATCTTTCAACTTGGAGTTGATTCATTGTCACCTTCAGTTTAATAATACCATTTCATTATCAACGTTAAGCCGTGATAGGACATGATCAAGATTTAAACGCGATACCTACCTCTCTTAAACTAAAGTCTAAAAAATATTTTCGGATGATGGCGAAGTAAAAAAAGATATTGACATTCCCGGTATGTAAATAATGTCGCTAACGCAGACGCAATGATAATAACAGCAAAAGTCAATTCAAGACGCCAATAGCTACTTGAATTGACTCTTTGCTGTTATTTGCTGTGAAAACGAGGATAAACTGGTGTCATAACAATTTAGCTTTCTTTGGAGAAGCGCACCTTAAAGAATTTTCTGTTCTAGGCGATAATGAAAATAGGAACTATTTTTTTTTTTTTTTTTATATTTACTTGTAACTGTACAATATTTTTCTCAGAGTCCATGTTCGAAGAACAGATAAAATCACTGCCGGAGAGGCCAGCGCCCACGAATTGGCAGAATACATGGAGCATGTCACTCTGTGGTATGACGCCTACGATATCAAGCACGAGCAAGAAAAAAAAGTGAAGAGAAGAGTTTACTTAGCTACAGACCAACCAGCGGTGATAAAAGAAGCCAAGGAAAAGTAAGATCACGTATTGTATAAGTTGTGTCTGTCTATACTCTGACTCAGCGTGGTCCAACTACGGGCCCGCGGAACAATTTTGCATAAGTCTTGTCGATTACAAGCAGGGGCAACCTTTTTTTTTAAAGAACGCTATGATTTTGGGACGAAAATAGGAACTTCGTAGATCGATTCCAATTGAAGACCTTTTTTTTTTTTTAGAGAACACCCTGATTTTGGGACCAAAATAGGAATTTCAGAGATCGATTCCAGTTAAAGACCTTTTTTTTTTTAGAGAACACCCTGATTTTGAGACGAAAATAAGCGTTTTTAGCCGGTTGAGGCGCGCAAACTCAAATAATTTTGAAAAGTGGCCCACAAGAGTGGAGAAGTTTTACCACGCGAAATTTTTTTTTTATTTAATTTCTTGTCCAGCGATAATTTAAATTTCCAAAAACAGTTCAGGATTATGCCTCATTTAACGCCTTCTGGTTGCCTCAACTATTACTGGATGAATAGTTGATTGATTGTGACTAACTACTTTCGACGTGAAAGAAAGTTTGACTGAGAAAATCATCAGTTTCAGTAGACCAAAAAGTCTATATCTTGCCCTGCTATAAAAAAAAAACAAATGCGAATATACAGTGCACATAAACGCCGCAAAATGTCTAAAGGATGCAATATCTTAAATCACTTTTTTACTAAATTTCTGCTCGTACTTATAAAGTTACATTCTTTACAGTTGACCCCGGGTCAAAAAAATTTCATCTTGGAATAAAAAAAAAACAATAAATAATTTATTTCAACAGTTACAAAGACTACGAGTTTATAAATTTCAAGGCTTTTTCTGAGATTGCCGTGAATCCAAATTCAAGAAACAGCTTGAACAGTTTGAAAGGAATCATTACTGACATTTATCTTTTATCACTTTGTGACTTTATTGTTTGCACATTATCTTCTCAGGTAAGCGAGCTTCTTACACTTCGTTAGTAATCTGATTTATTCCTCAGATGTAGGTTACATTAAATAAAGGTAATTATGTGTTATTTTTTTATGTAATGATACCGCATGCAGCTTTATCTTCATTTTTACTCGAGTGAGAAGAATTTTTGTTGGTTATTTCGCCGCCAACTGTCAAAAGCGTGTACATATCAAACTCCAACTAGCTTTCGATAGACTCTTTTCGGAGTAGAATATTTTTTTAATTTTCCAATTGACACCTGACTTTTTTTTCACTCCCTTGCTTCTCACCACAAAACTGTAAATAATTTGTAACTTGAACGTTGAAATTTACCGATGATAACAGTGTTGAAAGTAGGCTAAAATAATTTCATTATCGGAACGCTTTCAATTAACCAATAAAAAGTATAAAAATCAAAAAAAAGATCTTCAAAAAGTTTTTATTTTCAGGAGTCAAGTACCTGAAGACTGAAATAAAAATGAATTTTTTGCTGACATAAATCAATGAGTTTACTATAGAAAGATAAGTAGAGAATCACTACGAACTGCCAATGGTTTAATAGATATGACCAAAATCTCTTTTTGCCTATGCAGTGTTGGCTTTAATACGGTGCGAACGGTGCGGCCGCACCGAGCCCCACTAAAATACATCAAAAAGTTGCCCCCTACGCAAGAAATTGTTCTATTTCTTTATAGTAGCACCAGGACGTCGATGGCGTGTCAAAAAAATAAGAAAAAAATATTAAATCAGTGGTTGCGGCATACTTGTCTTCTGCTCGTTAGGTTGTCGATTTGTAAAGACTTTTTTTTTAGAAATCACTTTGTTTTCATACAGTAAAAACGGCTACGGCAACCTTTTTTTAGTACACTAAATAGTGGCTCCCCCTTACTTTTCTTGCACCGGACCCCCCTTTTCGTAAGGCCATCACTGCGCCTATGATATATTCAACCGATCGAGAAAATGCACATATATGGGTAATTTGATCTCTTACCATCAAAGCTTTATACTTTTGCACAGTAATACGTTATTTACCTCGATGGTAAGAGGTCGAATAACCCCTGTATTTTCTTGATGGGTCGAATATATCACAGGCCAAAAGTGATTTTGGCCATATCTATTAAGCATTGGCAGAGTTATGAGTGTTTCCCTACTCATCTTTTTATAGTAATTCTTTGTTTGCCATAAAACTAACCATAAATCAATGAAATTAGCTTTTTTAAGGGGACACCGTTCGGATATAGTGTACGACGTGTTGGGGTGGTTTTGCTTCACTTTCATCACTAAATGATAAGAATTTGCGTAAAATCGTTTATTAAGATCGCCATCAAAACTGAACTATAACAACACCTTTAAAAGTTGCCAAAAATTAAATTTTTTCTTATACAAAAAAGCTTCATTCAAGGTTTTTTGTACAAATTTGTGCTTTTAGAATAAAAATAGTTGCAGCTACTTAACATGTACTATTAAATTCCAGTTTATTTTTTAAAATTAGCTAAAAACAGAGTTAAAATTCCTTTTTCCAACCAAGATAATTTTTTTAAATGCTTTCGCAAAGCATCTAAATTAGCCTACAATTTAAATTGTTTTTGGCTGATTTTTACTGGCACAGAGTACGAATGGAGCCATGTCTTACGTTTTTTACTAAAGCATTTAAGGCACGCAATAGACTTTGCAGAGGCGGTTCCCAAACTTTTATCTTTTCAGCGCACCTTAGAAGAAATCAAACTTCTTCGACGCATCTCAGTTGTAGAATCTGGTCAAGTAAACTTTCCTGCTTTAAGCGAAAAATGTCTCAGCAGATGCCCACCCACTGTATCACGCACAAAGGCACAGTGAACCGTTGACGCGTTTCAAAGTTGTTTTTCGACGGACCAGCCGTATATCGGGGCCTATCGCTTGAGAATTGCTGTTCCACAGTCTGCGCGTACCGTTGCAGATTAAGTTCGCCCTTCAAGCTGAATTCTAATCCTGCTGATCTGGAGGCCAAAATAAGATAAAGTCTGTATACGGCAGGAAATAGTTAAATGTTTTCCTCTCACTTCAAAACTTAAGCGAAACGTCTTCTTCATTTCTTGAACGGAAAAGCAAGTCGTTTTTAACGATAATGAATTTAATCAAATTTATTGCTGTTCACTCACCTGCTGTAATCTGCATTCTGCAAAGTGCGATGAATAAATAAATTGCAGCAACTAAATCAGTTTAAAAATTTGTAAGCAGTCGGTTGAGTTTGTTTGAAATCTAAACTTCGATTTTCTACAGTATACTTTTTAGATATAAAACTTATAGAATTTAACTTTGGCTCAATCCATCCAAAAAAATGCTGGTATATTTCTCAATACCGTTATTTATTAATTTAGGTTTGCCGGACTGCTTACGAATTGATGCAAACGCGAAGACCGGACGCTTCATTCGACGTTCAATCTCTCGACGACGTCTATTATTACGGAGGACAAAGAGATCACCGAATGAAAGCGTTATTTGAGCATAAACCGGATCCTGCGAACAACGAAATAGAATTGCGTGTCGGAGACGTCATTGTCCTTGCTGGTAATCACTGGGACGGTTATTCGAAAGGGAGAAATACGCGAACGAACAAAATGGGTTTATATCCGTCGTGGAAAGTGGAAGATATAATTGAAGAAGTTAAATATCCTGTTTACCACGTAGATAGTTACCAAAAGCTTTAGCTTAAGAATTGAAATCAGAGAATGCTCACGGTTACGTTAAGGAAAGCCATTCTTTTTCTTTTGTTTTTTCAACGGTTTTTTCAAAGCGAATGTGTTTCGACAAGCGTTCTATGGTCAGAAGAAGTATTTAAAAATACCAACGTACGTATACTCTTCAGAAGCTTTATGCTTGCATGTTGAGATGTCAATCTTGCTTTCAACGTAGTTCATCTTATGATTGCGATTGGTTTAAAAACTATCTTACCACATTATTTACTTGGTTCCTCTGCTAAAAGCAAATTTTTTCTTATATTGTATCGCTTTACTTCTGCAATTCTTCTTACACCTTCTTTCCACCTACATCGATCTGCCGCATCTTCTTTCCTTAAACCAATTCTTTTTATGTTTCCTTCGACTTATTCCCTCTATTTTATCTTCTGTCGGCCCTGTTTACGTTTTCCATCCACTTCATGTATCATTGTTTTCATCAAAACATCTTCCTCAGGTCGTCTGAAAACATTACCATACAACCTCACACCATTCGCCCTTGCCAGCTTATCTGCTGCTTCCGTCAATCCTAACATGTTCATCAGCTCTTCTGTATTCCTCTTGTCCACCAACTTTACACCGCACATCGCCCGCACTATAGATCTTTCTGTTCTTCTCAAAATAGCTACTTCATTTTTTTTCAAACACCACGTTTCGCTTCCATATAACATAGCTGATCATACATAGCTTTTATATATGTTTCCTTTCATCCGCAAAAAGAATCTTTTTTCGAACAATATCTCACCAACTCTCTGAATTTGTTCCATCCCACTCTTGTTCTTGCAGTTACTGCAGCTTCACATCCTCCACTGGCATTCAACCTATCGCCAAGATAGCAAAATCCCTTTACAATTTGCACTTCATCATACATTATCTCCTGTTGTACTTCTTTCGCACCGTTTGTCGCTTTTTTACATTTACTACAAACAAAAACTTTTGCCTCACTTGGGAGTTATTTTCTTCAACTTAAAACACCTTCCATGAGTCCATTGGTCACATTTTGTGCATAGCACTGAATTGACAGTCATCCTTTTTGCCACGTATTTCACATGGGTCCATTTTATTTTGTTTTATTTATTTTTGCATGAAATAGCGCATTGCACTTATTACTGTTTGCATGCATCAATGTCAAAATAATGTCGAATAACTAGTTGAATTTCTTTATAACATGTTGGACGATTTATTTATCCTCTTAATTTTCAGGTAACATCAGGGGTGATGACCCTAGGGAAACTATCCTGCTTTTGTAAATATCAACTTACTGTCGTCCCATTGAAAATTATTTTTCAGTTTTCATAAAGCAATACAACTGTTAGTGCATTTTAAAACGGTACGCTTGCGCCTACTGCCAAGCAGAAAATTTGATGCAAAATATCTTTTTAAAAAACGCAATAATATGACAAAACCAGAAGTTAAATAACGTTTATGTTGATGACTATTGGTATAAAAGCGTCGCTTCTAACCACTCGAACGATATTTTAAATCCGTATCTGTTAAAAACTTTGTCCGAATCAAAAGTAATTTTTAAACCCGAAGAAGATACGGCATTAATTTAACATTTAAAATTGAAGGTATAGAGTAGCCTACCATTCCCATTTCTTTCCTACAGAAATTTATTATTCAACTACTTTACAAATGAAATACCAGTAGTCAAATTTTTAATTTGATTGCGCAAAAATATTCACACGTCATGCCAAAGATCTGCAAAGCTTTTTTTACCACTACCACTGGTATTTGAAACGATAAACTATAGCAATAATCCCGAAATCGAGCGTTGCTTTGATTTTTTAAACAATGCCAGGTACAAAAATGTTTCGTAACTGTGCGATGGGTACTAAATCATGTATTTAATGCTAGCTTCAATTTATTCCCGAACATTAAGTAAAACTGATTATTACATAAAAAAAAAGAATAGAATTTTTGCTATGATTTTTATAAATATGCGTCTCCTTCGCCACCTCAATTACGTTGCATAATCATATGCTCATAAAAAAATCAAATAATAATTTTAATTTTTTATGAACAGCTTGCTATATGCGTTTTTCTAAAGTTTCTTCACCGAATGAAAGCATGTTACCACTTTACAATTCGTTTTTTACCTCGTTCCATGCGGAATGTTGCAGATGAATTCGACCTTAAAACCAGGGTTGTGGAGTCGAAGGAATTTTTTCCGACTCCTACTCCATCTATTTAAAATTTTCCGACTCCAACTCCGACTTCAAAACATCGGAAAAAACGACTCCGGCGCCAGAACATTTAAAAAAGCAACTTCGATTCCAGCAATTTAAAAAAACAACTCCACCCAAAAACGTACGACCCAGGCAACTCCGTCTCCACAACCTTGATTAAGCCACAATTTTAAAAATTTGTAGAAAAAAGGTAAAGCCGACCCTCTTTTTAAAATCTGTAGCCTGAGCTACATGATGTTGAGATTTAATATGAGTTCTTCAAAAAGTTGGTAGATAAAAATATCCGAGCAAAATAGTTTGAATTATAAGTCACAAAACCAAAAAAATTTAAATTTAAATAACCAGAAGTTTTTTTAGCAAGAAAAACATTAGAAATCGTTTGTGCCTTTAGTTTTATCCAGATTAAGCGAATATCTGGATCAACCGAGGTTTACTGTAATTACTAACAAATTGATTGATTAAAAAATTATTATTAGTCCTCACAATTTCATGAATCAATCTTAATTAAAAATAAGTAAATTAAATATCCATTCATCATTAATAAATAAAAACGAATTAGATCGATTAAAATTGCCTATTATAAAATATAAAAAATCTTGTTTTCCTAGCGCGTGGACAGATATCGCCAGTTGTATTATATTTTTCTCGTTATCCTGGAAAGAAGTAAACATATTAATATTAGATTTTTTACTGACCTTTCCCAATTATTTCGTCTCGCCAATGCATATCGTTCAGCTGTGCGCTACGTAGACGAACAAGTTTATTCTTTCAGACCAGTGTTCTTCCGAGTGGTCAATTGCAACATCAAAGTGGTCAAATAGAGTTCAATAAATAAAAGTTAGAGTTTAACCCGACCAATAAAACGACAGTGTCAAAATTTTCAAAAATGCGTAGCTGTCAAAATGACAAACTTTTTTTAGTCTTCACTTGCTTCCTTTCATATCTAATATTAAAAAAACATATTGCTATTTAAGCGGTGATAAAAAAAAGCCAATATTAACGTTAAGTGATTAATAGTGTGTACTTGATTAAGGATAATAATGATAAGGATATTTTTTATTTGTTTTGAAGTAGACGTGCAGAAAAATTTGTTTGAACCAAGCTTTATTTAATCACTAAAGCACGCCTTTGCCACTTGCTAAGTAGGCCTACCTCTGGCTGAAACTTTTTTATCCTGAAAAAAAAAATACAATTTTTTAAGGCCTTAACTATGTTTCAGTAGGTCTAAACGCTTTAGTAAACTACGTCAGTGCTGCAAACTTAAAAAATTTTTATTATAAATTCTCGTTTGAACTCACAAAAACTTTGCAAATTCGAGTTTTTATTTGTAATTTTACGAGTTTATTTAGGAAAGGGTCATGTTAATTTTCGTCTTAATTCTCATTCTCGTTATTAGTATGTGCAGGGGCACAGGAAGCAAGGAGGGATGAAAAGGTCAGGGGACCTCCTGCCCTTTTGACCCCTTTAAATTGTCTCCCTTTCTAAATGGAAAAAGAAGGTACAGGTGGGCAGATACAGAAGCATTGGGAAACTCGACCAAAATTTCGGATTGATTGAAGATGAAGGCTTTTATTTTACTTTTTATTTGCACCTTAAATTTAGGACGAAAGTAGTGATTACTGTTTCGATTGAAGTGATAACTTTCTTTTTAGTACCGGTAATTACTAAAGTTTTGCACTGAAAACGGTCGCGATACGGAATAGCATCGCAACCTTTTTCAGTGCAAATATTTTTTTAAAAAATTGTATGTCTTTTCAAAAAATAAGGTACCCTTTTCTTTGAATTTCGCCTCCTGACAAAATGGCTTTCCCAGCGCCCCTGAGTATTTATTAGGTTTAGCTTTCTTAAAAATTAGTTAAATAATTAACAGGATTAAATTTTTTTAGTTGTAGTTCAGAATTTTTAATTTTTTGAGTTCAAGTTTAATCCTCCAGTTCATCATATTATTGTCGTGACACTTACCAAAAGATTGTTTAAAAGAACCACCATTCTATGGAGTACGCAAATCTCATAAGCAGTAGCGGCCGGCAAGTACAAAACAAAGAGGTGCCGCTGATTGCGAAAAAAGTTGGGAAAAAAAGGTAAAATTTAAAAAAGCGCATTTTTTTTGGTTGAAAAGACACTCTTAACAAACGCTTTAGAAAAAGTTTACTTTTTGGCCGCGGTGTTTTCTTTACTTGGCCGGCAAATATTTTTGATTTAGCATACTCATACAGGTGGAACGTTCTTGTTGCAAATAAAAACCTCTTCTTATGCCGGCCTTTACTTCGAACTAAAAAAGATTTACACTTTCAAACTCAAACTTACTGGATAAGCTATACTTTTTTGAAAAAATACATAAGTCATAAAAAATATAACCTATCCAATCAATCCTATATCTTAACTGGGAAAGCATATCTTAAACTGGGGAGCTTTTTATACCATAAAAGCTGAAGCTTATTAGGTCTTCCCAAACAAAAGTTCTTGATAGATCATTTTGTCTCCAAAAATCAAGTCTATACAAAAAAGTTTCACATCAATTCTAAGCTTACTTTATCATTAAATTATTTATTTTATCTTTATATTTATCCTCCTGACTCGCAGGAAAGCGACAGAGGCGCTAATACGTAGCGCAAGCAATTATCCCGACCTGCTTTCGGAGATGCGAAGATACTGCTGTCCTATTGAAATTCTTTCTTTTGCTTTTTTAGTTTTATAGAGATATGATTGAAATTTAGAACTGCTTGCCAAGACCACCAAGCAGGGGAAAGTGGCGCTAAGTGTCTTTACCAAGGACACAACAGAATGGCGCGAGTAGGTTTTGAGCCGAGACCATGTTGATCACAATCATGGTGCTTTAACCACTCGACCACCCTTAATTAACGTAAAAGTATTTTTTTAATCTTTAGTGAAATTTTGAAGAACAGTCACTGAACCGAAGAAGTTTACATTTTTTAATTTTAATTTTTTAAAGAAAATCTATTCTTTGGTCCGTCGATTTAAAGCGAAAACCGTTTTAATTTTATTTCAAATTTAGAACCAAAAAGCGACAATGTCTTCGGAAGTATTTACCGTGCACACGCGTGCTTGTTTATTGGTTTGGTACATTAGACTAGCTGCAGCGAACGTAAAAGTTTAATTTAGCCTAAAACGGAGTCGGAATCGCAAAAAACAATAACGATTTCAACTCCGATTCCTGCACATCTAAAAAAACCACTTCAGCAAGACTAAAAAAATAACAACTTCAGTTCAGGCTCTATTAAAACTAAAAAAACGACTCCGGCTCCGCCCTAAAACATACGACTCCGCAACTCCGACTCCACAACCCTGCTTAAAACCACCACTACTTTGATGTTTTGCCCATTAAATGCCATGTACAAACTCTTGAGTACCCTCACTATGATTAAAAACTTTTTCAAAATTAAGGCACGTGTAAAAAGTCATCCAGCAATTTTTGTATAAACGATTTTAAGTCATTTAATCAATAACGCATACCAACTAAAATCCTGCATTTAGCAATTTTTCAAATACACAAAAAAATTAAAAATTTTTTTTCCAAAAAAGATAGTTTATCTTAGAACGAAGCATCAAAAGGATTTTCATCACCAAGTACTTGGATGTATTAATACTAAATAATTTTTCGGCTGAAATTTAACGTTTTAATGTTAGTTCAAGAAAATAGTACGCGGAACAACCGACATTTAAACCTGAAATGTTGTCGCAATTTACGGCGAGAAATCGATAAAATCGCTCAGCCAATCTTGATATAACTAAAAATTATCAAAACAATTGCTTTCACCAGCAGAGCCAAAAGAAATCAAATGAAAACATTTAATTTTTCCTTTTCAGCTCAGGTCTCTTTTAAAGCGATTAGGGTGGGAGTTACGCAACACCACCGCAACAGAGCAAAGTCTTTTTTTGAAAGAGTCCGGAAAAGGATAATAACTTTTATATTGCAACGAAGAAACGCATTACGCCGAACTGCGAAAAAATCTAAAAAGCACGCTTTCGCCGAAAACAAAATTTTGATAAATAAAACTAACAAAAGCAAGTCTAGCTTGAGCTCGACACTGCCAGCTTTTTCAGATGATCCATGAAGACTTGCAAACTGACGTCATCGGTTAGAACCGGCGCGGAGGTTCCGTCCTGCGGAATGCGATTTTGTTTATTTTCAAAATTTCAAACAAAAGCAATTACCATAAAGCTTTTTCAAGCTTGATTTTTCGTTAATATCTTTTTTCTAGCCAGATTGCGACCGAAAACAATAATACCAAAACCGATAAAAGTCGAATAAGCGCTTAAAGACAAGATACTTCAATATAGTATTTGTCAACACAGAACAGCAAAATTCAAACTTCACAGCGTTACAAATTTGGATTTGAATTGAAAGAGTTTGTAATAAAATTTTATTTCAAACTAAATCAATTAGCAAGGGGAAATTCATCGTTTTTTTTCCGCCATTTAGGTTTGGTCTTACACGTCAACCTAACGGACATACAGTCCGACATCAGCGTTCAAATTTGATTAACTTAGATAACGGAATGCTTTGAAAAGCCTGGAATTCTTGACTGAAACATTTGAAGGCTCGTTTCCACTACGAGCGTGGAAAAGATTATTCTTTGTTTGTTTTATTGATTTTGTTTGCTTTGCTCAGCGCTCGCTTCAATTTTAAGCGCGGAAAGACCAATAAAAGGAACAAAGAATGCTTTTTTCCACGCTCGTCCTGGAAACGGGCCTTAAGTCATAGAACCTCATGCTGCCGAAACGCTCAAATGCACAAGTTCATATTATCGAGCATGCAATCGAACTCACCGATTGTCCGCCCCACATCACGTTGTTATGGGTCTGGGATGGGTTGACTTTATGGAGGAGAAATCGAGCCTGGCTACCTCCGTGTTGGGTTTCGATGTATCTAAGAGCGAGCGATTTTCAAGCGACGAACTAGGTCTAGACGAACTCTCACTCCTGTCTTACCTGGGAATAGGAAACCTCGTAGCAAGTATGTCTTGAGCGTCGTCGACAGGAGCCTGGAGGAGTTGGCGGAAATTTTCGTACTCCTGTTTTTCGTGATATCCGGCTTTCTTCCATTGGTCAATAGTCTAAACACAGAAGAACGGAATCGCGGATGACGAACAGATTTAAAAAGCACGTGATTGAACCCACCTCGCCGTGGTAGATCAGGACTTGAAAGAAAGTGTCGAGGAGCAGGATCTTATCCGGTTGAATGCTCGTACTGTCCAACAGGACCGGCTACATCGGAAAGAAAAGTCGAATTCAGAAAGAATTAAAGACATTTGTGAAAATCCTAAAATACCTCGGGCGGCCCGTTGAACGAGTAGCTGTATAACACTGGCTGTATCATGATTAAGGAGTTTGTCAGATCCTGGCGGTTGAACTGGTAGCGATAATAAGCAGTCTCATCCGGACTGTGTCCGAACACTTGGAGGAAGCTGGAGCGACGAAGGTGGAACATGAACTGAAATTTAAATCATTAAAATTTCCGATGGCAACACCGAACAACAGAAATAACTGCAAATTGTTAAATGCTGAAAAGTAAAATGGCGGCAACTTACTTGCGGATAAAGGGAAAAGTTCTCAGCGAACCGGAACGAATCGGCCGAATCTTTCTGATAATCGCCGAACTTCTGGCACTGTGCAAAACAAGAGAGTGTAGCGTAACTTTTATACCATTCTAGACCACAAGACTAAAATACCAGTCTGATCAGCATTCTATCGAGCCATCGCAGCACGTCGGCGCTTTCGTCGTTTTTCGATCGATTAATGGCCAGGCGAGCCATAAGCACGGCGGCCACTTCCTGGTCAAATCCGGCCGCAATGTGAGTTTGGCCCGACGATGGATCGGCCCAGCTGTTAGACGAGAACAAAGCGTTACAGGGTGCAGGAATCAAATGCAATGTGAACGGCGCTCTTACTTTCTAGCGATCGTCGTAACTCTCACCCTTCGCTGTCCGCTGGAATGGACATAGCGAGTGATGAATTGGATGTTTCCGCGTCCACCTTGGGGGATCGGTGCATTGTGCTAAGTGAAATACGGCAACGTCAGTTCTTAATAATTACTGAATTCTTTCGTGTATGGCAAATCAAACGAAATTCGCATCACAGATTGAATTCTTTCGTGTTCTTTCACTGCATTGTATTTGTTTATGCCATTGGTTCTTAAATGGGGTACGCGAGTACAAATGATAGAAAGCATTAATTTCAGATATTAAATTGCATAATATTAAATTGATCGCAATGGTAAATTTTATAAACGGTCACAAGTTGTGACGTCACAATACCCAATGTATCTAATTCTAAACAGATATGTGATTCTTGGTGAGCTGTGGAGTGTTCAGTTTTAGTAAACTTAAATTGACAACAGACAAGGAAGTAGAGTTTATAAACTTCATAAATTTATAGTATAAACTTTATAGTTAAGTTTATTTAAGTTTATAAGTATAAACTTTATAAATTAATTTAAGTTTATAGCTTTATATTATAAAGTATTGCATATAATGGAATCGAGATTAAAACGTTCTATCAGCGAAGCTGGTGCTTCTGATTTTCAAGGCCCGTTAAACAAGAATGTAAAAATACAGTCTGCTGTCAAATATCGCCAGTGCAAAGATTCGTATGCATTGATGGGATTCACATTTCCTAGCATTATACAAATCGAAAAACAACTAGATTGGGTGAGAGACCCATTTTCTGTTCCAGAAGAAAACTTGGCCGCACTGCCAGTTAACTTGCAAGAAATACTTTTAGAAGTATCAACGGACCGCGGCTTACAGTTAAAACTTAGTGCTGTTTCGTTGACCGAATTTTGGACATTTGTCAAACAGGAACACCCGGACTTGGGAGATGAGGCTCTGGAATACTTGCTACCTTTTGCATCCACATATTTATGCGAAGTTACGTTTTCAGCAATGGCTACTATTAAAACCAAACAAAGAAACAGATGGTTTCTTGAAAACAGTTTGATTACGGCTGTTGCTTCTTTGCCACCAAGAATCGATAGATTAACCAATAAATAATGTTTTTTGAATAAAGAATTCGTTTGAAAAACTAATTTGTGTCTCGTGTTTTGAAAGTTATAAATTAAATGACAATGCAAGGGGGTACGTGAAACAAATAATATTTTCCAAGGGGTACACAATGACACAATGGTTGAGAACCAATGGTTTATGCTGATTTGAACAATAACAGTAGAATCGCAACGATAAAGCCAATTGTGATACAATTACTCACATCTGGTAGCGGAAGCACGAAATAGGATTGCTAGTTAATGTTTACTTAATAGCATGATCTTTGAGCTGTTTGTCAAGCACATGAAATATCACAATAAGCATTTCTCAACAAAATTGAAAGAACGACCTAAAGTTTCGGGATTAAGCTCGTTTCTACTACCGTTTGTCGGAGAATTTTTTGCTCTCTATCGATGCCGTTTTGTTTTGGCCCGCATCGAAATAATTACTAAAGAAATAAAAAAGCACTCTCAAGGACGCGGAGCGACATAAGCAGGGAAAAGAGTTTTTAAAAAATCAGTAAATGCTTTGATGACGATATTGCTGACTACGTCTTTTATAAACGAAAAAGAAGCAGGAAGTAAAAATTCCTGTGCAACCATTTTAATCACGAAGTTGAAGCTAGTTGCTGCCGCTTACCTGGTTAACAATTTCAAAGTAGATGGCGAAGGCCGTGGAAGGATCGAGTCCGCTCGCCTTCCATCGGCAAGTCCCACCAATCCCTATTTCAGTCTCGGACACACAGGCGCCTTTCGTGGACAACGAAACGCACGGCCCTATGATCCCGTTTACTTTGATTTCGCGAGAAGTCTGAGTTCGAGGTCAGGTTAAGGTTAAACAATTTTTGCTTTTTTTTGGCTGCATGCTTACTTTTATTTCAAATTCTGCGTTGAACGCCATGTTGAATTCGCCCTTTATATCTTTGGCGAAAACCTTCTGAAAAGTTTGCTTGAAAAGCGCAGTATTAAAAGAATCCCCCATCACGATTAAGCCGCTGAAATTCGCATTAAATTTCAATTGAAATACAATCAAGCTGCACCTTACTTTAATATCACAGCGACAAACTCAAAACCTTTAAAATTTCATAGCAAAGTCGTAACCGAAATTAAGCGCTTTCTATACACGGTAACCGACGACATTGTAACGTCTGAGGCGACAAGCGAACTTTGAATTTTAAATAACGACAACTTACCCGGTCAGATTAGCGCAGCACTTCATCTCGTGAAGCCCTGTTTGATCAAGAGCACATGCGAATACGTCAACCACGTGACCGTTGTTGGCTGCTCGCGTCGAAAGCGCTTCGTAATGCTGAAAAAAAGCGTCAAATTCAACAAAAGCCAAACACACACAAGATTAACGCGCTGACCTTGACGGCTTTTTTCGTGTATTTGTTGTTGTCTTTTTCGATGTCGTACCATGACCGGATTGTGTTTTCGAGATTGTCGTCAATGATCATGCCCGGACCCTGCGTGCATGGGCCGCCCAAGAAGAGCATGATGCGGGAGGGGACGTTGGGGAAAGAACACTAAAACCAAGCGTATAAAAACTTATTTTTATTTTACCAAGCTTTTACTATTACAACACAAGTGCTAACTGGTACGTGGGGCATTACCTCGAGTAAACCGACAGCAATAGACAGGGCAGCGCCGACAGAGCGTACTGGTCTTTTCCCTTGGGCCACTGGCCATGGATCACGCTGCAGCTCGCCGAGCAAGTCAGTGACAAACATGTCGCATTTGTGAAGTGGTTGCAGGAATCTTATAGAATACGAAGTTGCGTTAAACTACAAATGCTGAAAGCTTATCGAACAGCAATAAGTAACATATAAAACTACTTAACGGAGTTAAGAAAAACTGTCAAATTGTCAAAAGTTGCTTGAAATAATCCTGAAATTCCTACCTATTCGCAGGGAGGTTTTGGAAGTCACCTTGCTGTTTTGGTTGCTGGTTCATTGCTTCGTTTTTGTTCAGTCCAAGCATCTCCTGGAACACCAGAACACGGTGAAAATTTATAGACAACTAACGGTTAAAGTTCACAAAGCAAAAACGTGACGGAGTAGAGAGGAATGCAGCATTCATCGTTGTTTGGAAGGGCATCCACTCCGGGTCAAGCGCAAACAAAACTGAGGCGGAGGATTTATCCTTTTATTACCCCGAGCTGCTGTACACTGCCCAAATCAGACGATGACAGTGATGGTGTTGAGCCAGCGTCGGGTTTCGTCATCGAAAACCGTCAGACCTCGTGCTCCATGTGGTGTCCGATGTATAGGACACGTTGTTATAAGCAGGGCTAGGGTGTCGGCTAAAAAAATACGCCGACACTGACATCGGTGTCGGCAACGGCACTTCGTAGAAGTTTAAAATCCCATTTCATCCTTGCCATAAGACTTATTAGGCTACTTTACCATTTAACTAGATATACAAGGTAAATAGAAGGCTATAGCTATATATGGTTTTTAAAATATTAATTTAGCTAAAAAAGAATATTAATTAATCAATAACTATACATCAGAATTTCAAAAAATATTTGAGGGAAAAATTTTGCCGACACCGACACAACTTAAAAATGCCGACACCGATACCCCAGCCCTGGTTATAACGTGGTCTGCGGTTTATTCAGAGACGCCACATGCGGAACTCGGTGCAGGAGCAAGACCCAATTTGTGCATGGATGAATGGAATCGCCCAACACCAGTCATCAGGTAATTGAGTTTAACCCAAGCTGTTCGGGGCAAATTCATTTCAACAAGCCTGGCACTGGTCATGGGTATGAAAGCACGAAGCCTGGACGTATTCTCACAGTGCTCCGTGTTTCATCAATGATTCGTTTACTGGACAGCGCAAGCGCCTAGTTCGAAAAGATCGTTTAGTTCTTTCCAGGCAGCTGGCGCAAACGGGCGTCTAGATCTTATTTTCACTTGCAAGCATCTGAAAACTGCAGTATATGGCTATGGTCCAGAGTGTCACGGTTGGCCAAGGAGAGTGTTGGTCCTAGTCGGCGAAGCTAAGCTGACCGAGTGCCTGAAAGTATGGGTAGGTGGTCCGTTAGAGTGGGACGCAGGCAACCAGGGAAGTTTCATTAATGGCGAACGAAATCGACACGGATTCAACTCTTGCTCTCGTCATTTTGTTTCGTCCTTGATAAAGAAACTTACGACAGTTGGCGGTCTTAACAGCCAGATCTAAATTTCAGTCATGTTACTAAAAACTAAAAAACTTAAAAAAAAATTTAACCAGATAGCAATATCTTGGCATTTTTAAAAATAAGTTAGGTACTCGCTTTACGATTGCATCAAGTATAACGTCTCCGCCGTTGTCCTGGGAGTCAAGTAAAAAAAAAAGAAAAATATAATATCCCGACAGTTCACAGCCGACTTCTGATAGCCAAGCCACTTTCGCTGGAAAAAGGTAAAGAAATTAGAAATTTTGATTTATTCAATATCAAAATATTAAAGCAATGAATTTATAGGCTGTCAATCGCAAGAATAGCTTATTTAACCAGCCGAAAATAACGGATTAATATAAAGCGGTATCAGGCGACTTACCCCCTGGTCATATACCCTTTTAGTATCGTTTTATTTTGGTTATATACCTGCGGGTAAGTGGTTAGTATGTGACCAGGGGGTAAGAGTCCAGGGGTATACGACCGGGGGTACGTGACCAGGGGTAAGTGCATGGGGGTAAGTGTCCTAAAATATGATTGGTATCAGACCACTTACCCCTGGTTACTTACCCCCGGGTCACATACCCCCCTAGTATCGTTTTATTTTGGTCATATACCTGGGGGTAAGTAATTAGTATGTGACCAGGGGGTAAAAGTCCGGGGTTAAGAAACCACGGGGTAAGTTTCCTAAAATCTGATTGGTATCAAGCCACTTATCCCCTGGTTTCTTACCCCAGGTCACATACCCCCATCACTTACACCTAGTATCGTTTTATTTTGGTCATATACTTGGGGAATAATTGGCTAGTGTGTGACCAGGGGGTAAGAATCCAGGGGTATATGACCAGGAAACAAGTGTCCTATAATCATTTGATTACCCCACTTGCATCCACCTCAGAATTCTGTTAGCTTCAATAGAACTTTATGAAATAAGCTTTCCTCCCCCTAGTATCGTGAAATAATGAAATAACCCATATACCCCACATTAGTATCGTTATTTTTTTGGTCATATATCCGGGGGTAAGTGATTAGTAATGTGACAAAGAGTAAGTGCCCGGGGGGTACATGACCGGAGGTATGTGATCAGGGGGTAAGTGCCCTAGAACCATACCGGGGTTTTCCGAAAAACCACCCTGGGCTGTTAATTGGAAAAAAGACAAATCAGAAAAATAAGTTGTAAACTGAATAACCGCCCAGGCTTTATATGGCAGTTGTGTCCGAAAACAACACATGCACACAAAACTTATACATAATACGGTTGTATAATCACTTTTATTTACAAGTTAAACTCAAGGTTATACCGCATCAAAGCATTTACTCAAATAATGCCAAGTGTTCTGTTAGCTTGCAAACCAAATTTTATTTTCACATGCCACTGTCAACACTAACAAAGACTACCGGTACCAGTATATCATTTGGCACCATACAACCGTCCACCTAAAATAAGCGCCCATGGGCAGTTGACGACTGGGCGGTTTTTCGGAAAACCCCGGTATAAAACAAAAAACATTAGATTGAAATTGTTGTGATCTCCGGAAAGGTATCTTTACGGCACTTTTCACTGCTTGGCTGTGCAAACAAGTGCAGCTTCTTTAAATTTCAGTAGTAACACACAGAAAAAGAAATGCAACCGAACAGTAATGTCGTGGTATTTTTGCAAGTATATCAACTTAATTGCGGAAAAGCTGATCCATAGTTCGCCTTCCGACCTTAACCCGCCAATATGAAGATAAAAAAAATTATATGACGTAGCAAAACTTCACCAATTAAGTGAGATTCGTTCTTGTAGATAAAATCATTCGAGCAAGAAACAATTGAAGAGCTTAGTTCTAAATGTACCTAAGTCATATAATGTCAGTTTTGAGAAAATGAAGTTTAAAGTTTTCAAAAACTTTGGCAAATCAGAGTAATGATGGAAAAAACCTAAATGATTTTTTATTACATTGGTTATGCATCTCTCCCTGTTTTAACAACTTTTTAGATTTCTATTATGACGTCATAAGGAGCTAAAGCTTGTTTTGCAAATTGGACTTAGGTACTTTTATTGGAAATTTTGTTTTACAAGCGCTTTTCTACCAAATTGACAGTGTAGATAGGCAGAAAAAGTCAACCACATGTAATAATAATATGCATTCTATTTTTTTATAGAGTGACATATCAGAAAAGAATTTAGGATCTGGGGGAAATCAAAAAACCAAGTGATGAGAAGCAAATTTTCCGAAAATTTTCGTACCCAAACCAAGAAAACATAAAAAAAACTTTTCCATGATCTATTAACTAAAAGCTAAATCATTATAAAGCTATTGAATACAAATTTTTTTAAAAAATGTTTCTGATTGTCAATAGATGAGTTGATGCTTCGTGACTCCAATAGAATGCTATGTAGCTAAATTATTAGGTTATAGACGGGAATCAAAAGCTCCAAATAAAACGTTAGAATTTCCAATTAATTTAAAAATAATGATTAAAATAATAATACAGGTAAACCTAATGCAAAAATAAGTTATTTAATAAGCTTGCCTATAATAAAAATGAAAGTTATTACTTCCTTTAATGCTTGCGTTACTCTTATATTATTACAGGGTATTTCACTAAAAATCGGACAGTTTTCACAATAAATCGGAATGATTTCAAAATTAATCGTAAAGTTTTCATAATAAACCGGAAAAATTTCAAAATTAATTAGATAAGTATTGAACTCAAAAATATGTTTTTAAACTTAATGCTTTTTAGTTATTTAATGCCTCGTAAACAGTATCTCACATTTTCCTGAAAACGTTGCATTTCCCATTCCGGTAATTTCTACAATCTTTTTCAGATTCTTTCTGAAGCAACCTTTTTATTTGCTCATATGTGCTTGATTCAAAGCCACATACTTTTTTCTTGTCTCCATTATCAAAATTATTCACTATAATTAAATTTGATAACTAATCATTAAATCTATTGTAAACATAAAAATACCCAGAATCGAATTTTGGATTAAAATGAGCCCTCCACGAATTCCGATTTATTATGAAATCATTCCGATTAATTTTGAAAACTTTCCGATTTATTTTGAAATCATTCCGATTTATTGTGAAATTTGTCCGATTTCTAATGAAATGCCCTGTAACATTTGAAAAACTTTCAAAAGCTCCTATTTTAAGTTTTATTGACATAAGTAAAAAAAAATTTGTTTAGGCAAGACTGCTTTTGCAGGTCGAGCCTTCAAACAATAGGTTTAATAAGCTATCAAGTGTGTATAGGAATTTTTAACATAAATCAGTTGGATTTCGGTACTTCTAGAAGAAAAATACGCCAAGATTTCAAACCTCAGTGCTATTTAAAAAGTGATTTCCGTACATTATTCTGAAAAGATTTTTTGTCAGAATATTTTTGGCGAGTAAACAAACAATTTTTTATCTCATTTTTTGGAAAATGTGACTTAGGTACTTTTAGAAATAGGGCCTTCAATTATTCAGTGAAACGTAAATGCCAGCAAAATGCGTTCACGTAAAATACCTAAAAAACAAAATATGCTTTATTATCATATAATTTTCGTCTTAATTCTCACTCCCGTCATAAGCACCTCAGCTGCAAGAATTTTTTTTATTACTAAATTTTTGTACTTAAGCTTGATCGACTTTTTCCAGTTTTAATTCATGTTCGAGTTTTAGATTTTCTTCAAATTTTGAGATCGCCAAAAAGTTTGAGCTTATACGGTTCGAGTTTAGGTTCAAGTTTGAGTGCGCAATTTTGAATAGAATCGGCTGTGAATTTGCAACTTTTGAAATGTTGCTTGGGAATTTGCGACTGTAAACTATCGTATAACCAAAAATACTAGTTAGTACATAGCGTTACATAAAACGTACTTGAATCTGTTTTGCAGTTAAATTCTTTGTTCCCCGAAAAACGTAGCTCTTCGAAATGCCTTCAGTTCCCAGTTCGTGTACTTGAACCATTCTACCGTAAGTAATGAGTCCAATCAAGGCGTTGTTCGGTAACAAACTAAGTGACATTTGCAAAGATTCTTTCATAGCCTGGAAACGATTATACGTAAAAAATTATGATTACGATTTGCAAGATATTGAAAAATTTTATCCAAATGATCAGATATTGTCGATACATATTTAAAAGAAATTCGACTTGCAAGATATTGAGAAATTTTATCCAAATCATCAGATATTGTCGATACATATTTAAAAGAAATTTGATTTGTATGTTATTCCAAAGAGTAGTATGATGAAATCATAAAATCTCCGATTTTGGCATCTTTAGTCACACAGTCAAAGAGTCAAAGTAAGTAGCAGTGCTATTGAAAATAAAGATGAAGTACTAGTGACACGATTGTATGAGAAATTGTATGCTGCAACAGACAGATAAATAAATCAAGGCCTCGAAGATAAAATATTGCAATCCAAGACTAAAGTGATCAAGATAGTCAAAAAAAAAGAGAAAACAACACAAATATACAAACTTCTAAAACTTTTAATAAGATTAATTATGACCAATAAGATTTTGAATATTTAAACTTCTTAAGCAGAGTTTAGAAAATCACATCATAGCCTGCATAAATACAGTTAACTATTCGAATCGAATCAAAAAATGACCTTTAATTAGAACAAGTAAAAACAACCTATAAGTTATATCTTTAAAAAATACCACCTAGGTCATTTTTTTAACTTGATCCTCGAACTTAAACAAATAACTTGATCCCCTAATTTGAACTAACCTTAATCTCCTAATTCCCCTAATTCGAACAAATAAAAAAAACCTATAAAGTTACAAGTTAAAAAAAAATGATCCCAGGATCATTTTTTAACTTGATCCAAGTATTTAACCTGCAAATCTTCTTCGTCCATGCATGTGTCTAAGACAAACAAGAACACCGGGCCAATAGTAGAAGGTCCATGAAGCTGGTATTCAATAGTGGTAAACTGAGGTATTAATTCAGCAGGTTGATGCGTCTCACTGATTGCGGCGTAACTGGGAGGAAACTGGAATTCAAGTAACTTATAAGTGCGTGAAAACAAAAAATTTAAACACCAAATGAACAAACTGTAATTTTTGGTACGTGAGAATTCGGCAATTAAATTTCGATTATTACTGACGAATGAAAAATTTGTTTATATTTACTGGCTTTACAACCGAAGAAATTCCCACAGTATTTAGAATGGTGTGATGAAATTAACTACTAACCGATCATATATAGTTTCGTTAAACAATTCATCCATCCTTTGATATTTTTTGAACAAGCGAGGCACGAATTAATTGTCGGCAGCGTGGTCGAGTGGTTAGAGCCCGAAGCTGTGATCAACATAGTCTCGGTTCAAAACCTACTTGCGTTAAAGTGTTCTGTTCTTGGAAAAGACACTTTATGGCACTTTACCCTGCTTGGTGGTCTTGGTAAGCAGTTTTAAATTAAAGTCATATCTCTATTAAATTTCAAGCAGACAGCAATATCTTGACGTCTCCGGAAGCAGGTCGGGTCAGTTGCTTACCCTATGTATTAGCGCCTCCGTCGCTTTCCTGCAAGTCAGGAGGATAAATACAGAGATAAAATAAATTAACTATTGGCCATTGTTAAGAAAATCGTCAAATAATTAAAGGTCATAATTAATCATTTAATTTCATGCTATTGCTTGGTCGTCGGTTGACTTTGTAAACCAGCGACTACAAACAAATTTTAGATTGGTTTGAGCAATAATAATTGAATGAATTCTTCGCTGTACAAAACTTTAAAATGACCAATGGAGCCGCGAAACTATCAACTCTTTCAATATACGGTAGTCTTTAAAAAAATTGTTTTCTTTACAGTTGCCAACGATTTCTGACGAGAGTTGGCCGAGAGAATTCCAAAGAAGACAGTTTTTTAAAGACTACCATATATTGAAAGGTTTCGTCTAGTCATTGATCATTTGAGTATCGTATAATCGTAGGTCAAACGCGAAACTCTCCTGCGTTGAACCCTGGGCGCCGAATTCTCAGTTCTCGTGGACCGCACACACTTACATAATGTCTTCTAACTGAACAAAACAACAGGGTATCAAATGAACTATAGTATATTTTTTGTTAAATACAACTCTAAACCAAATGTCATTTACTGCGACAATTATTTAAATGCCACTAAAAACTCACTGGGTTACGTTGATAACAGAAATTGCAATTCCATATTTTGCTTCTGTAATCCACTTGACTAAAAACAATAATAATTATAAACGTTTAGTTTTGAAATTTACTTGTTCCAGAATCGGTAACCAATGCATTCTTTGTGAAATATACCTAGAACCCTGTAACTTTTATTAACATGAGATTAGCTTCTGTTTCAAATCATGATCGAAACATGACAGAAAAACTTTTAAAATACCAAAACCATCATAATTTATTTTAAAAAATTACTTTTTTGTGTGTTTTCATTTAATAACACAGGAAAATGTTTAATAATTTTTTTATATGAAGATCGAGTTTTATCAACAAATCATTTATATTCTTATTATACTATTTTAAGATATTGGGTGAATTGAAGTTAAGTAGAAATTGTTGTCTTTTTGTTGCTCAAATAAAGCGCTTACATTAAAAGGCACTGAAATTTAAAAGACCTTACGGGACATTCCATGTCAACTCACACCCCTATTTTGCCGACCATCTCCGATTTTTCTAAAATTTGGCATGTTTGTAGTTTTGGATGAGAAAATGTCTCACACCAAATTTCAAGTTTCTAAATCAAATAGTTTTTGATATATGAAGGTTGAAAATTAGACACAAAATCGCCGCTTGAACGCCCCTGATCGAGCAAAAGTGGCCATCCTGGCTTTTTATTTTGTTCCATTTCAAAGATGTTTATATCATTGGAAAGCTCTCTTCAGTAGCTTTCCAATGATATTCATATCTCAAATGTATGTATATAAATAAAAAAGTTATCTTTTGTCGTGACCTTGACCTCGCCTGACCCCAAAACCCCCACTCTAGACAAAAAAATTTTCTCAATATTTTTGTTCCTCACATAGAGGACTATCAGCATGCCAAAAATCAAAGTGGGATCTCTATGGATTTTCAAAATATTTTTTAATTAGAAAAAAATTAATAAAAAACTTGCGAAAATGCCTTATTTGAAAATATCGACAAAGTTGCGAAAATATCAACAAATTTGCATCATTAGGCACACCTGTTCAATAAATTGCAAATATCTTAAATGCAAATTTAATTGAAAAGGAATTAGGCCGCGAGTTCGAGCCGACAGTAGGATGATGCGATAAGTTTTTTAAATGATTGTTTGTCCGGTGTGAAAAATTTTGAAATAAATTCAAACGAATAATTTTGACTTTTGGCTCTATGCTTCGTTCTTAGACTGAAAAAGACTTCCAAATGTTATACTCCTAAATTTTAAATTTCGATTATTGTGGCTCTTCGCTTAATATAGGCCACAACGTTTTGGCCTGAAGTGGCCGTTATAAGCGAACTTCCTGTATATTCAATTGATAATCTTTTTTAATTATATTCAATTAATTAGATAAAAAATCTAAAGTGACTTTTGCCACAATTAATGTGAATAATGCTAGATAATGTAGCATTTGACTTGAAGGATATGACAAAAATTTAGCCAAGAAATCTTTTTTTTTATGACAAAAAACATAATGACCTGTTTGTTACAGCATTCATCAACACCATTAAAACACATGATAAAACAACTTTTACCATTTGATGATACTTACCATAAGGGGTTTAAAATGGCTCTGCATGCATGTCTTGTGCATGTGATTGGCTCATATTGTACTGGAGGTAAATTAGTGCGTTCTTTTAAAGGGTTAAATAAACATGATACAGGCACAACCATTCTAGTTGCTTCAAGTCGAGAAGATGGCCACACATTCCAACTCCATCGAATACCATCTCTCTCTTCATTTTGCAGTATGTAATCTTGATACGTTGTCATTCTAGATGATGCTATATTTAATCAAATTTCCTAGTTTGTGCTGAATAAATAAAACAAAACATGTTAAACATTTGTATCAGTATATTCAATTGCTCACTTAAAATCAGATTTGTCTTACTGTGCAAGACAAAATTAAAAATATGATGATACACATGACCAATAACTCAAAAAGACAAAATTTGAACACGCCATAAAATTAACCCAATACACTTGGCTTTGCAAAGACAAGTCAGGAAAGTGGTCAAGTGGTTCAAGTGCTGTGATTGTGATCAACATGGTCTTGGTTCAAAACCTATTCATGCAATTCTGTTATTTTCTTTGGAAAGATGCTTTACGGCACTTTTCCCTGCTAGGTGGTATTGGCAAACAGTTCTAAATTTCAGTCATATCTCCATAAAACTTTTAAACCGAAATAAAAAATTTCAACAGGACAGCAATATTTTGGCATCTCCAAAAGCAGATTGGGGTAACTGCTTGCCATACGTAGTAGAACCTCCGTTACTTTTTTGCAAGTCAGGAGGATAAATATAGAGATAAAATGAAAAAAACAAGGGCATACAACAAGATACTGAATGGAAAATTACTGAAAATTGTCTTAAATAAAAAAAAATGGATCAAAAATTTGTATTAGGTTGAGGAATATGTTTGTAGCGTTTTTATCAAAGATTTTTATTTAAACAAAAATGAAAAGTTATGGCTATAAATTAATAAATTATGTATTCTCCGTTGCTGTTTACGACCTCCTCCCACCTCTCGACCAATTTGTCGATGCCGTTCTGCCAAAAATCCCCGGGTCTGGTATCGAAGAATTTGTCGAGCCAGTTTTTAAGGTCCTCTTCATTGTCGAAGGTAACGCCCCTCATATGGTTCAACAAAGAGCGGAAAAGATAGTAATCCGTGGGTGCAAGGTCCGGAGAATACGGTGGATGCTGAAGGACCTCCCATTCGAGCTCTTGGAGTGTGGCTTTGACAATTTGTGCAACATGAGGCCTGGCGTTGTCATGAAGAAGTATGGTTTGGCCTTGTTGATGGGGTCTTTTCAGTTGAATAGCCTCATTCACACGATGTAGCTGGGCTATGTAGAACTCCTTGTTGACAGTGGCATTCCTTTCGAGCATTTCCCAGTGCACCATTCCCTCCCAGTCCCACCAAACGCAGATCATGGTCTTCCTTGGATGGAGGTCAGGCTTAACTCTCGGCTTTGGCGTATCTCCAGGAGCCACCCATTCCTTTCTTTGGTTTATATTTATATATAAGCACCATTTTTCATCTCCTGTGACGGTTCGGTACAAAAAGCGCTGTTTGTGACCGTGTGTTGCTTGATGGTGGGCGAGATGTTGAGAAGCAATTTGAAGGCAATTTTCTTTGTTGTTTTCGCTAAGCTCATGAGGCACCCAGACTCCCAATTTTTCGGCAAATCCCATTGAATGAAGATGATTGAGAATTGTTTTTTCATCGCAGTTTATTTTTTCGGCCAATTCATGACTTGTTTGGCAACTTTCCTCCTTCAAAAGTGCTTTGAGATGGTCTTCGTCAAATTCAGAAGGTCTTCCGCTGCGGGGCGTGTTGTTGATGTCAAAATTGTCATTTTTGAACTTCACAAACCATTTTCTTGCCGTAAATTCGCCTATGACACCTTCCCCGGATACCATGCAAATGTCCCAGGCTGCTAATTTTTTACAGTAATTTTTTACAGTAGAAAGAGCTCTATCGAATGAATATATACATTTTGTCAAGTAGTAAAAAATCATTGTAAAATAAAAGAAAATATAAAAACGCTACGAACATATTCCTCAACCCAATACATAATAGAATAGTTACAGTGGTACAGCCAGATACAAAATTAATTCATTTTGAAATGGTTTTTGTAATATAAGTTTTTTAATTTTAGGACACTTACCCCCTGGTCATATTCTAACCACTTACCCCCAATATATGACCAAAATAAAATGATACAAATATAACCATGACCAAGGGGTATGTGACCTAAGGTAAAATACCAGGGGGTAAGTGGCCTGATATCAATCAGATTTTAGGACACTTACTCCAGCCAGCATAATAAAAATACAGGGTGTTAAAAAAGTAAAGCAAAATTTTTCGTCATTGCAATAAATAATGTCACAGATATCAATTCCAATTAAATTCTTAACATAGAAAGCTAATTCATCATACTGCACTTTCAACACACTCAGTTTTAGAATTTTCTCTTTCACGCGGTTACCATAGTTACCACACGTGTTTATTTCACTTTGCAAGCACGTATTCATTTTCTTCGTGCGTGAAGTCTACCAGTTGTGCAAATTATAGCCTTGTGTAGATGGCTCGACGTTTCACTATCAAAGAAAGGATTGATTTGGTGTGAAATTACAACTTATCAGGAAATAATATATCAGAAGCCGCAAGGAAAGCAGGTGAGAACCCACCTCATGCTTCCACAGCAGTGAGACTTATTTGTAAATTTGAAGAAAGCGGGTCTGTTGCTGATGAAGCTCGATCTGGTCGACCGTTTGTGAGTAAATTTGATGACTTTCAAAGAGTTGTCTTACAAGAAATTGATTCAAACACGTGCGAGACAGAATGGCAAAGTGCGTTCAAAACGAAGGAGGACACTTTGAACATCTTCTTTAGTCTTCATTATCCTCATCTCTTTGCTCAATGTGATTTATAAAAGAAATAAAACTTTTAAAGATTAAATTTTGCGTTACTTTTTTAACACTCTGTAGTTAGGCTTTATTGTGAAGGCAAAGTTGCCACAATTAAGCTGGGAGTCAAAACCTCATTATATCAGTTTTGAAAACTTTGTTTTGGCAATCATGCTTGTCATTTTCTGCATAAATTGTTTTTGGTAAATTGCAATTTCTTATGTCCAAAGATAGTAGCACCAGAGACCAGTAGGCAAAAACAGCCATTTATCCCCTTCAATTAAAGTACCAAATGCCACCTCCTTTTAACAGATTAGTCACCAGTGTAGTCCAGTGGTTAAGAGCAGGGTGATTATGATTGACATAGTTGTGGTTAAAAACCTTCTTGCAACATTCTGTTGTGTCCTTTGAAAAGACACTTCAAGGCACTTTCCCCTGCTTGTGGTTTTAGCAAGCAGCTCTAAATTTCGGTCATATCTCTATAAAACTAAAAAATTAAAATTTCGACCAGGCAGCAATATCTTGGATCTCCGGAAGCAGGTTGGGGTACTTGCTTGACAGTTGCTTTATGTATAGCACCTGTGACACTTTCCTGCAAGTCATGAGGATAAATATAGAAAGAAACGAAATAAAAATAAAATGTTTTACTGATTGCAGGGACACCATTTTGTTTACAACAATGTTGTTATAGACACAGTCAAAAAATGGACTGCCACAGCTGGAAGAGTTTTACCAGCATGGCATGCAGGCCCTTGTTAATCGCTGGAAAAACTGCATTGAAAGTGGTGGTGACAACGTACAAAAATAAAATTTTTGAATATAATGTGTGCTTAATTTAGTGTTTTCTATTTCTTCACCTTTTTGAGTAAGATAGGAGGCATTACTTTATGAACCAAATTTATAAAATTTAATGTTGTGTTTTTGAAGTGCTTGGAATGATTTAAGTGATTTACATGTAAAATGCCACTCATTGTATGAAAAAATGGTATCAGGCCATTTACCCCCTGGTCATATTTTTCCCTATCACTATTTAATTTTGGTCATATACCTGGGGGGTAATTGGTTAGTATGTGACCAGGGGGTAAGAGTTTAGGGGTGTGTGACCAGGGGGTAAGTGTCTTAAAATCTGAATGGTATCAAGCCACTTGACCCCTGGTTATACACCCACCTATCATCGTTATATTTTGGTCATATACATGGGGGTAAGTGGTTAGTACGTGACCAAGAGATAAGAGCCCAGGGGGCATACTTGGAAGGTAAGTGGTTAATATGTGACCAGGGGGTAAAAGTTCAGGGGTATATGATTGGGGGGCAAATGTCCTATAATCTGATTGGTATCAGGCACTCACACCCACGTCACTTACCCACTGTTTATATACCCCCCTAGGATTGTACATGACCAGCTTTGGTTGTTGAGCACCCTAATATTGTATACAAATGGGGTATATGACCAGAGGTATGTGACCAGGGGTAAGTGCGTGGTGGGTAAGTGTCCTAAAATCATTTGATTACCTCATCTCAGAATTCTATTTGCTTTTATAGAATTTTATGAAATAAGCTTTCCTCCTATCATTACAAAAATTATGACTTTGTCTCCTTTTATCTGCTCTTTTTTTATTTGCTATACTTCAATAAAAATATTACTTCATTTAACACAAAGTGTAGGCCTACTTGATAAATTATTAGCCTACACATTCTTGTGACTTTTTCTTATGCAATTTCTTGGCAAAGTGGGCAGATGTAAGAAGCATTGGGTTTAATATGCCCTTATAATCATAGAAACTTGACCAAAATATTAGATCAATTGAAGGTGAATGCCTTTTTCTTTCCTTGGTTTTGGGATGAAAATAGAGATTTGGACAATAATTGAAAGTAATAACTTTTTTTTAGTCATCACTAGATTTTTGTGCTGAAAACAGTTGGATTGGAATATTAAGATGCAACTGTGTAAAAGTTGCCTTTTTAAATTTTGCCCCCTCCCCTTTAAACAATTTTTTGGTTTCCTTGGTCTTGGTATTTAAAAGCTACACTTTTAGACACAATAAACTATCTAAGTCAATGATTCAGACTAATTTTTTGACTCTTCACAGCATAACTCTATAACATACAAATGAACTTGAAACATCATAATTACATTTTATTATTACTGGAGTTTTCCACTTAATGTATCAAGTACATTAACTGGAAAATAGCAAAATTTCAAAATATGTTTAGTCCAGGTTAATGTACCATAGTACATTAAGTGGAAACGCACATTAAGTGCTAAAGTTAAAAAAATTTTGCAAAATACAAGTTTGTTCTAAAATTTATCATGTCAGAATGATGGAATAATGGCCCCTTAAACACCTCATACACATGTTTTTATCATGAACATTACATGCATTAATCATGCAAGAACCAAAATTGTTTCGTTACAATGGCTTTTGTGACAAAAACCGATTACTAGACATTCAAACAAAACAAAACTTTGGCGCCTATTAATGTACCATGGTACATTAGCTGGCACCTGTTTCCAGTTAATATACCCATGGTACATTAACTGGGGGGTATATTAAGTGGAAAACTCCGGTAGTTTTAAAAAGGTATTGGCAAGTTCTGATAAAATAATTCAACCAAAAGTCGTTTTACTGAAAATTACTTAAATTTTTTGTGTTTCACTATCATCTTGTGAATCCTGCAGATTGCATGATTTTTGGGTCTCTGTGGAGCAGTTCCACACCATGTAAGAAGCCCTGTAACACATGCAGAAGGAAGGTGCTACAAGTATGCTAGCTGCAGCAAATCGTTTGCTTAGATTAGAAGGTATTTAATCACCTTACAAATCATATCTGAACCTATTTTTTAAAATATGTTTGTGATCAAATAAATTGAAGATTACTGCCCGTTATTGCTATTTAATTTTTTATTTTTAGAAATTTAGTTTTTTTGTTTTTGAATAATTAGTTTTTTTTTATTTTTAGAAATTCAAGACATAGACATGCCTGCTTTGGCAAAGCAAACAACAACTCATGAACAAAAACCATCCAAGGTTGAAGCTGTGAAGCTTTACAAATATGTTTCCATACTTGATGTTTTTGTATATAGAGTATATTTTTTTAACTGAAAATAAATATTTTTTATATCTTAAATTTTGTAATGTATCTTACTAGTCAAAAGTAAAATATATCATATCAACTATATGTTCTGCTCAGGACAATGTCAAAGACATGAAAAATAGAGCAATTGTTGAGCAACTCAATCTGCTATCAAAGATACAACAATATTGCTGTCCATTTGAACTTAATTTTTTGTCTATTTATAGGATTGAATTTAGAATTGCTTGTTTAGACACCTAACCAAATAAAAGTGCTGTCTAGTGTCTTGCCTAAGAACACGACATCTTGACAAGCTTAGGAGTTGAAACATGACCCTTAAGATTGCAGACACCCTCAAACCCACTTGCACCATTCTGTTGTGTCCTTGGGAAATACACTTTATGGCACTTTCCCCTGCTTGATGGTCTTGGCAAGCAGTTCTAAATTACAGTCATATCTCATATAAATTACAAGCAGACAGCAATATCTTGGCATCTCTGGAAGCAGGTCAGGGTAATTGCCTACCCTATGTATTTGCGTCTCTGTTGCTTTCCTGTGAGTCAGGAGGATAAATATAGAGATAAAAATAAAAAAATAAAAAATAAAACCAACACTCATACTCAGGCCATGCTTCTGACTAAACTAATATTTGATACCAGTACTTGATCTGATACAAAAGAATAGCAAGCAATTATGTTGATGAATCGACATTTTATTCAAGATACAACGCTTTATTTCTTTACTCTTATCCAAGAGCATCAGCATATTGGCTTCATGAAAACCTTTATATCTTTCATCTTCTTCCAGAAACTGTTTTCTTGTGGCGATTACTGCACAAGCAGGTATAAGACTGAACATCAGCACCTCAGTGTCCAGACATAGCTTGTTAGAACTTGATGTGCTGGTAATGCAATTTTCATTTAATTTTTCTTGAATTATTTTAACTTCTCTGCAGCATTTGTTTTTATTAATTGATGGCATAATATAATAATGCTCGCAGGAACAGTGAAAACATTCTTCATTGCTTAAAGGAAATTATTTGATGTTGTATCAAACTATTGTGCTTGGTCTATTTTATTAAATTCTTTTGTAGGTTCGTATAAAAATCCTTTACTCACAGTGTTTTCCATTTTTTTCTTTTTACCAGCTTTAGAACAGTACTTTCAGTAGTTGGTAGCAGCTGCAGCTGTAGTTATCACTAATAGCAATCGTTGTCTCAGTTGTTTTGCCAATTATTCATGTCATCACTTACATGCGCCATCAATGGTGATTTTTTTTTTTTTGAGATAACTGACATAATAGAGACCTTCGACTAAAAATTTTTTCAGGGTCAATTATTAACTAATTAAAGAATATTTTAAGCTCAACTTGTATTTTGACTGGACTTCCCCTTTAAGCTGTTTTTACACAAATTTGTATACTTTTTGGTTTTGGTTAAACAATTTAACTTCATCAATAGCATTAACATTTTTCTCAAGCAGATTGTCTATTCCATTTATGCTTCAACATTTTCTTGTTTAATTGTTTTCAATAGAAACTATTAAATTTTTAATTAAATAAAGTGATTCAGTTATTGAGAAAAAATATTTGTGTCACAGTTCTTTTGAAAACGGTCAATTTTTTTTGACATTATTGATTTTTTGGCTTTTGTGCAAAACCACTAACTAGGCATTGTAGAATGACATTTTGTTAGTTTTACTTAACAATCAACACATTTCACAGTTAATGTGCCATGTCACAAAGCTATATTTAATATCAAACTATATTTTTGTTAGAGTTAAACAGATCATAGCAGAGGTGGGGAACCTTATTGCACTTGAGGGACATTTTTGAAAATTAAAAAATTGGTGCAGGCTGCATAAAATTTTTGGGCGCAATATAGTTTTGTCCAATTTTATAAATGTTTGCCCAAATCATGACCTTTAAGTGCTTTATAGATATGAAAAGAAATTGTATCCTAAACTTATGATGAAGACTTAAAAAAATAATTATCACCTGAAATCTTTACTGATTTCTCAATTTTCATCTGAAAAACATAGTGATTTAAAAAAATAGTCATCACTTAGAATCTGTCTTTGATTTTTTGATTTTGGTCACGAAAAATTAGAACTGGCTTTGCTTCTTTCTAACCACACACGAGCTGCTTTGAAAAGTCTTGTAGGCCGCATTCGACCCAAGGAATGCAGGTTCTCCATCCCTGTCATAGCAGTATGCATTAACTGGTAAAATGTTTGATGAATATTATCAGTAAGAACTTAAATACACTAATATGTGTAAAAAAAAGAGGTCATTGAAATGTTTTTAAATTTTCTAAAACTTTAGTAAAACTTTTTATTAAAAAAGACATATGATAGCCTTACTATATATATAGATAGTGTTGTGTATTTTGCGGATTTTTAATTTTTATTCTATTTAGGTGTTTTCATTAATAAATTCTGCTTTAGCTGTTTGGTTATTGAGCTCTATATTGGCAAAGATTCTATTTCTATGAACCATGATACACATTACGCTTTTTCTAGAGGAGTAGTCATTTTATGAGGGTTCAGTTCATATAACTCAATCATTAAACACAAGAAATTTTAATTAAGAAATTTTATCTAAAACAATAAATTTTAGTGTCAATAAAAACTTTATGAAATACTGATTAACATAAAACAACCCTCACTGCAATATCTCATCATTTCACTTTGTAATAATTTTTTTTAATTGTAAAGAGACTTTATGCACACCTGTATATATATATAATACAAAATTTATTCAATTGCTGTTTAAAAACCACAACAGTCTGTTTCATACTTAAAATTGCCAAGTGGTTACTTATTCAAATTACTTATTCAAATTTTATTTGAATAAGTAACCACCTGACGATTCTAAAGATGAAACAGACTGTTGTGGTTTTTAAACAGTGATTGAATAAATTTTGTATTAAATTGCTTTGATTTTTTTATTGAGCACTCTGCAAGAAAGATTGATTTACACCTGCAATATATATACCAGCACTGACCTTTGTATATATATAAAACTTGGAAGACAAAAAACTTTGACTTTGTTCACTAATCACTGTTTCAACTTCATAAGCTTCAAAAGTTGGGGAATGCCCCAAACCTGCAAGGTTAGCAAAAGTGAACAGTTAATGAGACCCAAAAACTTTTTATAAAAAGACATGTCCTAAAAAAAAGAACATGTGATAGCTGTACCATATATAGCCAACAATTTGAAAAACTTCCTTAACAAAGTTAGCAATGCTTCTAAACTAAATACAACTTTGAATTGTTAAATAATTTTCTAATTGATATTTAAAAATTGCTACTTTTCAAAAAACTTTTAACAGCTAAGTTATAATAAAAAGCCAAGAACCACAAGTAAATGGGTCTCTTCAAGAATTCACGATAAGCAATTTCTTACAGTGAAACTAACCTGGAATCCCCTTTCAGCACCAGGAGAGTGTAATAAAAAAGAAGCAATTACTATCACTTCTTGAGAGAAAAGGGACCTCTCAAGAAGTGATAGTAATTGCTGGGGTATCTGGGACTTCTTGAAAAGACCCAATCCAATTGGGATATTTAATCAAAAAGGTAGTCTATTATGTCTTTTATTGAATGTTTATTTAATTTACATCACTTTCCTGATTCTGTAGCTTAGTGAGTCAACTTAGTTATAGTTTTTCATATCAGCAACTCTTTTAGTTTTGTTTTTTTGCTATGTCAAGATTACTGATTTACTTTTACCAATCAAACTCAAACTATTTTTTCAAGCCTAAGAATTCGTAAAAATAAACTAGTAGAGTCTTTTTCTTTCGGATTTTCTCGATTAGGGGTCAACACAGTAGATTGCCTTTCTATGCCCTGTCTCTTTCATCTTCCACAGTCACTATCTTCAACCCTTATTTACCCCAACCATAAATTTTCGCTTAGATCTGCCTTTATATGCCTGCCTTCGCTTAAGCCGTTACCTTAGCTAGTATAGTTTATTGAGTTTTTGCATGTTTCAACATTGTTTCGTTTTGTTGCATGTCCCTTTTTCCGTAGTGTAATTATGTTGATGTAAGTATTTTGTTCGACAAGTGAGGGAAATAAAAAACGACGGACTGACTTATACGTTTTGTCTGGTAACTCCATCTGTGGATTCTTCCACCTACTTTAACTTTTGACTTTTCTGTCACAAGACCCAAAGAAAAGGGTACACTTACTTTAATAATTTCGTAATTTCTACATTAGACACGTCATCATTCAACAAAAAAAATAGGAAAATCTAAAGTTATAGGAACTTTTGAACAGAAATGCAGAAAAAAAGGAGTTGGGCCGGATTAAAGCAAATTTATTAAAACAAAAGTTGGATCACTTTTTAGCCATTTATTTCATTGTATTGTTTAGTACAGTAGTGAGCAATTACTTTTTGCATGATGCCATGTAGCACTTGACACCATACTTTTGATATTTACGTACCCATACAAATATTCCACCGGTATTGTAAAACCTCTTGTTCAATATGATTTCGCTTGTTCTATTATTATCGTTTATTTTTCTCAGATTTAAAAACACCTGTGACGACAAAAAAACAAAAAAAGCTGCAGAAAACCAAAATATTAATAAAAGATAAAATGCAAATACAAACAACTGGAAAATCCCTTCTTAAGGCACATTAGTCAATTTAGCAATACAAAGAACGAGTATAATATTTATAATGATAAGATTTAGTACAGTGAATTAGGGCTCGTTTCCACTACGAACGTGAAACGTGAAATGTTTTTTATAAAATTCCTTTTTAAGGCACATTAGTCAATTTAGCAATACAAAAAACGAGTATAATATTAGTAATGATAACATTTAGTAGAGTGAATTAGGGCTTGTTTCCACTACGAACATGAAATGGAGTATTCTATGTGTGTTTTATTAATTTTTTTGCTTCGCTTAACGCTTGCTCAGATTTTAAGCGCGGAAAGATTGTAGTGAAGTTGGCTAACGTGATGAAAATATTTAAGCAGCTTGACTTATTCTTTTACGACTGTGTTTTAAAGTTTTAGCATTTTATTTTAAATGTGCGAGGCACCTAGACGGATTATTACGTCATAAAACACATTAGCCACAAGATAAATAAAAAAAACAAACAAAGAATGCTTCATACCACGCTCGTAGTGGAACGAGCCTTTAATCTTTGAACGAAAATATTGCCGAAGTGAAAACAGCTATTCATCTACTCTGGATCGTTTATTGTCTTTGTTAGTAACTGATGTCTGTTTAAAACCAAATTCTGCCTTTGTCCAGGGTCTTTGTTTTAATATCGTCTTTTTCGGCATTACAAGAAGAATTTCGAGTAAGAAAGTTGTTTTTGGTAACAAGCACTGCGGACGGTGAGTTTTTTTAAGGTGTGCGCTTAAACTAAAATATGTAAGATTGTGGTAAATTCAAACCAAAACCAAAAAATAACTTATTTTTGTTACAACCGTGTAACAAAATACAATGTATTACATATATTACAATGCATTACATTGTAGGCTAATAAAAATACGGCTTTATCATCCGTTTACAAGGGTTTATATAAGATTTTTCAACAAAATCGAAAATATTTTTGAGTCGATCTCATTAATAAATGCGAGAAGGTGTCAGCAGGGGCGCCGGAGTTTTTTTTTCCAGGGGGGACAAATTTCAAAAAAAAGGGCACTTTTTGTTAAAAAGGCACTCCAACAAAATTCGTTTATAGCAACCATGTCGCAATCAAATTAGCGTATTCTCTAAAAAAAAGGTCTTCACTTGTAGTCGATCTCCAATTTTCCTGTTTTCGCCCCAAAATCATAGTGTTCTCTAAAAAAAAAAAAAAGGTCTTCACTTGTAGTCGATCTCCAATTTTCCTGTTTTCGCCCCAAAATCATATTGTTCTCTAAAAAAAAAAAGGTCTTCACTTGTAGTCGATCTCTGATTTCCCTATTTCGTCCCAAAATCAAAGGTCTTCACTCAAAATCGTTCTTTCACTCTAAACAAACATCCGCCTCATTCGCCTCACCCAAAATCCATCACTACCTAAAACTTACGATTTTCGCGACTTTCATTATTGTACCATGATTTACGGATGTCTTTAATTTTAGAAACATCGTTGCATTTGATGGTGATCGAGATTACATAAGTTAAATGTAGAGCAGATCTAAAAATATTTCTGTAAGACAAATTTCAAAAGGCACAATCTGCCCCCTGTGCCCCCGTGTTTTCAGAATATTAATTGCCCCCCTGCCCCCCGCTTCCGGCGCCCCTGGGTGTCAGTTCATAGGCTCAAAATAGTTCGTGTAAGTTTTATTACTCTAAGTAAGAAGGTCAGAGAGAGATAATTTCAATTCCAATTGTACGATCGATATACCAATCGCTCCCCCACGATTCCAGACTCTGATGTTCAGCTTTTAAGTGGTCCCCTCGATCGCCATCAGTCGGGACGAAGTCAACTCGGTCGGGTCAGACGCCAAGGCGGTCAGCATTCTTGGACGATTTTACAGTGTAAATTCTGGGGTGTAGGGATAATTATCGTTTCTTGTTATACATCTGAATAAATAGAGTTTAAATTATTATTGTATTATAGTTACTATTAGCAAAGTCCCATAAATGAATTTGTTTTTGCTGTTGATCGTAAGTCCACGGGAGGTCTTGAAATTTGTAAGGGGGTGAAGCCGCTGCTATGCCAGGTGGGAATAGAGACGCCCTTCTTGTCAAGCACTTTGGTTTTGTTCATTCTGGTAAAGAAAAATTTTAAAGTTACTTGCGTTCAATAGACCTGTATTATTTTGTTAAAGATAAGTGGGATAAGACAACAAGACTTGACGCACTATTTTTAATATTTATGTATTTCCTATAAGAATTGCACCTGTGTGGTAAAACCTTGTGTTCAATATAATTTTACTAGTTCTATTCATTCGCGGCGCTATGTTTCTTGTTTTTGCTAGAAGGCTCTGTTCAAAGCCGAACTTCACGAATGAGATAAAATAAGAAAAGACGTTTGTTTTGTAATTTCTTAACCTTTTATGCATAGCCGTATCAGCCTAAAAAAATTGTGTGAGGGCAACATAATCTTGCTCAAATTTGTGAGGCTTGGCCGAATCTTGATTTTCTAGTGCCTTAAAGTAACACTTAACATTGCATCACTATTGATCCGGAAGTTTGTTTAATTTAAGCTTGAATTTGACCAAATAAAAGTCGCGTGCTGCTTTTAAATTTTCGCACCTGTTTTTGATTTCAGTTTTTGAGCAGCTGTCATTCAAAGCAATCTGTTCGAAATTGAAATTGTGTCGTTATATAGTAAAAATGGAGTTTTGATCAGTATAAAATTTGCTTTAAAAATGAGGTTTAACATTGCATCAATATCGATCCGGAAGTTTGTTTAATTTAAAAGCTTGAATTCGAACAAATAAAATTGGCGCTCTGCTTTTAAATTTTCGCAGCTATTTTTGATTTCGGTTCTTGAGCAGCTGTTATTTAAGGGTTTTCGCAAAAGTTAAGCAGATATAACCTAAAAACACTGTTATAAATAACTTAATTTCGAAACCGGGGCGAGTGTCGAGAAAAATACTGAGATCTGAGCCATAAGTTTCTTGTCACAAACTTTGTTCGGGAATCCCAAAGGACCAGTTGAGCTAGGTAACCCGAATACCTGCGCTGAAACAAAGCTGTGTCTAAATTTTATTTTATTCCGGCTCAAGAAGTAGTTTTGCTATGAGCCTGACGGTTTATACAGTTGGTTAACGAAAGCTCGGATTGATTTTTGTCGAAGACTCTTCTTCACAACAGGCAGAGACCACTGTCTCTAATAACAACGAATGTATTACAAAATCACGACCGACGAAATTCTATTCCACGCTTTGCCAAACTGCAAAGCGAAATCAACACTATAACTCGACTCAATCAACACAAATAATTCTACCTCTGTAGAACAAAACTGCCAACCACTGGCACAAAATAAATTCAACAATTGTCCACCGACACAAAATCTAACGGTCCACCTCCTGTGGCCAAACAAAATCACCTTCGCTCGAGCCGCCACTCGAGTCGCTTCAAATTATCTCACAACGATAATAATCATCATAATAATAATTTCTCGCTACGCATCGGCTTTATATAGAAAACAAAATCACGTGACGTAAACTTTCTCGTAAATTCAAGATTCAGCCAGAAACCCCTGGAGAGTTCGTTACGCGAATCAAGTGGAATATACGCGAATTTTCCAGTACAATGATGTTAGTCAAAAACATATTACGTCAATACAAAGAGAAAAAAAAAGAAAAAGATACATGTATCGAGCCATATAACAAATTGGACGTATATCGCAGACAGCGCTCAAAGAGCCGCATTTATTCTCTTATGATAAAACTACGAACTGCTTTTAACGGGGATACACTACATCGTTATGATTAAAATTATGAATGAAGTGTGACATACGCCCCCCGCAAAGAAAAATATTATGCAATAATATTTTTAACAACACACACGAAATACAAATAATTTTACAAAACAAAACACGAAGTTATTCACACGAAAGTCTACACGATTATGCGGCTGAGATAGTCCGCCATAACGTTCTCCTTGCCGGCAATGTCTTTTACTACGAAGTCGTACTCCTGCAATGATAGAGACCACCGGAGTATACGATCGTTCTTGTAGCGGGCCGTGCTAAGGAAAGTCAGCGGCTTGTGATCCGTTTGGAGGACGAACTTCTTTCCGGCCAGGAATAAGCGAAATTTACCAACTCCCCATATTATTGCCAAGCACTCCTTTTCAAGTGTGGAGTACTTTGTCTCCGCATTCGTCAACTTCTTGCTTGCGTACGCGACGGGGTGGAGTTTTCCCTCATGCTCCTGCATCAAAACAGCTCCAATTCCGCTGTTGGATGCATCCGTGCGTAGAGTGAAATTTCGCGAATGGTCGGGCAGTCTTAATATGGGCCGCTTCAGGAGAGCCTCTCTCAGAGTGTTGAAAGCTTTCTCCTGAGCCTCACCCCATTTGACAAAGTTTGGCTGCCCCTTCTTCGTCAGGTCCGTCAACGGTGCCGCAATAATCGCAAACGAAGGAATATAGTCCCGATAGTACCCGAGCAACCCACAAAATGATCGGACTTCCTTCTTTGTGACTGGACGCTTCGCTCGCGCAATCTTCTCTAGATTGTCATCGTTCGGCGTGATCCAGTCGTATCCGACATCGTGACCTAAAAATTCTACCGTAGATGCCCCAAAAATACATTTTGAGGGACGAGCAGTGAGGTTGGCCTCACTTAGTCTTTTCAACAATTCTTCCAAAGTTCGCAGGTGTGTCTCCCAATCTCTGGAGAATACAATCAAATCATCGATATAGCTCTCAACGCCAGACATGCCTGAAAGCACTTCCCTCATCCCACGAACCAGTGTAGCACCAGAGTTCTTCATGCCAAAGGGCATTCGAAGAAATTCATACGTCCCATCCGGTGTCACAAACGCGGTCTTGAATATATCTTCTTCTGCTACGGGTATCTGCCAATACCCTTTACTGAGATCAATTTTCGAAAAGAACTTTGACTTCCCTAATTGTTGGAAAAGATCCTCCGAAGTCCTCATTGGCTCCGGATCCGAAATCGTTACCTTGTTCAATTTTCTGTAGTCGACGCAAATGCGATTCGAACCATCCTTTTTTTTCACAATAACCACCGGTGAAGCATACGGCGATGACGACTTCCTGATGACTCCCATATCTAACATCTCCTTTATTTCTTCTTTCAGTTCCTGCCGCAGTGCATACGGCAAAGGATAAGGTTTCAAGCGGACAGGCTCCTCATCTATCAAATTAATCCGGTGTTCAATCTTAGATGTTCTTCCCGGCACATCTGAGAAAACATCAGCATAATTTTCCATCAAGGCTTGCAGTTGTCGACTTTGGCTGTCGCCCAGTTCTGTGCCCAATTTGACGTCGCTTACATCTTCCTTTTGTTTGTATGTTCCCAATTCTAACAACGAATCCTCGTCTATGCTGGGCATCTCTTCATCCCTTAACATTTCCGCACCAGCTGACATCTTTAAATCTTCTTTCTCTATTTCGGTCTTCGCTTCATCCTCTCGGGCATAATATTTCTTCAACATGTTAGCGTGGTAATTCTTTTCTTTGTTCCCGACCAAAATTTTATAACCATTATCTCCCATCCTTTGGATAATTTCGTACGGTCCCTTCCATTGCATTAAAAGCTTATTATTGTTCGTTGGTAGCATTACCAAAACTTTGTCTCCTTTATTAAATAGTCGATCCTTCGTTTTCTTGTCGTAGTTCCTCTTGTATCTAGTCTGGTTCTTCGTTAGCTCCTCCTGAGCAAGTTTCATCGTTTCCTCCAGCCTCTCTCTCAACTCCAACACATATTGATAGCTGGTCTTCACTTCGGTTGATTCACTTTCACCTGTCCATAGTTCCTTCAGAATTGCCATAGGTCCTCGCACAGTGCGACCATACAAAAGTTCGAAGGGTGAAAACCCAGTGGACGCTTGGGGAACCTCTCTATACGCGAACAAAAGTGGATTTATAAACCTATACCACTGCTTCGGTTGTTCAACACATAATCGCCTCAGCATCTTCTTCAGCGTACCATTAAATTTCTCAGTCAGACCATTGCCAATCGGATGATACGGTGTCGTCGTCAGCCTTCTGATCGACAATAATCTTGATACTTCCTGCATGCATTCCGACACAAATTGAGTCCCAAGATCACTCAATACTTCTTCCGGAATTCCAACTCGACTATATAGGTCCAAAAGTGCTTCTGCCACTGTCTCGGTGTCAATATTCTTCAGAGGCACGGCCTCTGGATAACGTGTCGCATAATCCACCAGAGTAAGAACATATCGGTGCCCCTTATCACTTGCCGGCATAATCGGGCCAATCAAATCCACCGCCACTCGCTTAAACGGCAAATCCATTAACGGCATTTTTCCCAGCGGAACTTTTGCTACTCTCCCTTTCGATACCGTTCTCTGGCACACATCACATGACCTGCAGAAACTCACCACATCCTGATGAATCCCAGGCCAATAAAAATTGGTCAGTATCCTATCTTCCGTCTTCTTGACACCCATATGTCCAGCCAACATCGTATCGTGAGCGATCTCCATCACCTTCTTCCTCAGATCTTTTGGCACTAAAATCTGCTTCAATTCCTTCTCTCCTACATCAATGTTTTTGGTGATGCGGTACAAAATTCCCTTCCTCTTTATATAGCTGATCTCTCTCCCGTTCTTGACCAAGGGCGCTTCCATCGTCACGTACTTTAACAAGGATGGGTCTTCCCCTTGAAGTTTGATGAGCTCATCCTTCGTCACAGCCATCTGATTCGTTGCCTCCGCAACTTTTAAAGGTTTTGACTCGGTGCTCCTTTTAGCTTGCGACCGAGTAACTGCTGCCGCCTCCACGCACCAAGTTTCATCAGGATCATCGGGTGCTCTAGCTCCTGGAATATTTCCAACAATCAACGGATACAGCGGGTCTCTTAAGCACAAAGCTTCCACTGTTCCACTACAATAAGGCGTATTTATCTCTATGTTTGCAAACGGGGCCTTCAGTAAAGTGCGCGCAACCGTCATTATATACCCCACCTTTCCTGTGAGCTGCTCTTCCGCGACCAACTCCCTCTTAACGATCACTCCGGAGCACCCAGTGTCTCTCAGAACGGTGACCGATTTGTTTCCGACCATTCCAATCGACGTAGGCATTTGATTACTTAAATTTTCGTCTAAACATGCGCCATTCAAAATTCCAATTTTTCGTCCATCTTTTAGCTCTAAATACTCTTGTGATTTTTGATCAATTTCTTTTCTTTCTTTACTTACACTTCGGTAATTTTCTTCTTTTTGTTTTTCATTTCCGATCTCACTAAAACTCTTTATAGGCACGGCGCAAGCAACCTTGTATGCTCTTTCCCGCGCACCAGCACCACCACGCGCTAATCGATTTCTTTCTTCGCATTGCATAAAAGTATGACCCATTCCACCGCACCGGTAGCAATATCTTTTGGGGTTTCTCTCTTGGATCTTTGAGAAGCACTCACTTGCCCTGTGCCCGACTTTCCCGCAGTTAAAGCATTTTATATTTCCTTTCGTTGTAGAAGAGATATCCGGAATCTTGCCTTCCAATCTTGGCGCGCCGACACTCTTCTTAGCACTTACATCTCGGCTTGACAGCTTCCTGTTGTGCGCTGTCAAGTACTGCCCCGCACTCGCTGCCAATTCTCGGAGATCCTTATGCTTGCTCTCCATCAGATGTACCGACAATTCCTTCGGGCACGCGTTTATAAACTGCTCCTTAACCATTAGCTCGACAACACCTTCGAAGCTGCTTTCCATATCAGAGAGCTTCACCCACTGCGTGAAATAGTTTCTAAGCCTTACAATGAACTGGTCAGGGCTCTCAGCGCCCTCTGGCTTGGCTTCTCTAAAACGTTGGCGATACCCTTTTTCCGTATAGTCGTATCGCTCTAGCAACGCTGCCTTCAATCGCTCGTAATCCAGAGCATCCTCCTGTGAAAGCCTGGAGTACACGCCCAAAGCTTCCCCCCTCAACAAAGCACTCAACTGAGTCGCCCAATTAGTCTGGGGCCAATTCGCAACCGTAGCATATCTTTCAAAGCGCAACAAATAGCTATCAAGGTCGTCTTTTCCGTCAACAAAATGAGGGAGATCAAGGGACTTTACCCCTCCAAAAGCACGTACGCCCCCCGCCTGGTTTGCTTCTCCCCCTTCTCCAGCAGAGCGATTGGCTTCTCGTTCCAACCTCAACCTCTCTAATTCCATTTGCATTTTTCTCTCTTCAAATTCCATTTCTCTTTGCTTCGATTCAAATTTCAGCCTTTCGAGTTCTAATTCTCGATTTTTCTCCTTCTCTTCCAACATCGCTTGTCGTTCTCTTTCCTTCTCTTCCAACATCGCTTGTCGTTCCTTTTCCTTCTCTTCCAACATCGCTTGTCGTTCCTTTTCCTTCTCTTCCTTTTCACATAGTCGGTTCCATTCGCTCTGGAAGAAATCGGCTTTTGCCTTTTCCGACATCTTCAAATTTTCCACACGGACTCTCAGTCTTTCGAACTCTTCCTCAATCGAACTATTCGCCATCTTCAAGCTGTAAACTCCTGTTCAGCACTCTTAAACAAAAATCTAAATCTTCCCGGACGACGAGCCCCCAGATGTCACAAACTTTGTTCGGGAATCCCAAAGGACCAGTTGAGCTAGGTAACCCGAATACCTGCGCTGAAACAAAGCTGTGTCTAAATTTTATTTTATTCCGGCTCAAGAAGTAGTTTTGCTATGAGCCTGACGGTTTATACAGTTGGTTAACGAAAGCTCGGATTGATTTTTGTCGAAGACTCTTCTTCACAACAGGCAGAGACCACTGTCTCTAATAACAACGAATGTATTACAAAATCACGACCGACGAAATTCTATTCCACGCTTTGCCAAACTGCAAAGCGAAATCAACACTATAACTCGACTCAATCAACACAAATAATTCTACCTCTGTAGAACAAAACTGCCAACCACTGGCACAAAATAAATTCAACAATTGTCCACCGACACAAAATCTAACGGTCCACCTCCTGTGGCCAAACAAAATCACCTTCGCTCGAGCCGCCACTCGAGTCGCTTCAAATTATCTCACAACGATAATAATCATCATAATAATAATTTCTCGCTACGCATCGGCTTTATATAGAAAACAAAATCACGTGACGTAAACTTTCTCGTAAATTCAAGATTCAGCCAGAAACCCCTGGAGAGTTCGTTACGCGAATCAAGTGGAATATACGCGAATTTTCCAGTACAATGATGTTAGTCAAAAACATATTACGTCAATACAAAGAGAAAAAAAAAGAAAAAGATACATGTATCGAGCCATATAACAAATTGGACGTATATCGCAGACAGCGCTCAAAGAGCCGCATTTATTCTCTTATGATAAAACTACGAACTGCTTTTAACGGGGATACACTACATCGTTATGATTAAAATTATGAATGAAGTGTGACATTTCTATAGGATAGTGTCATCTTGAACGAGCTCAGAATTAAATTCCGCTCTTTAGGCCTAAAAAGAATTTATACTGGAAATTGATGTTTATTTTATTTTAGACGTATTTCTCAAGCCGTTGTGAAGCCAATCAAAAATAAATAGAAAAGGAAAATTTCAATTCTGAATTAATTCATAATAGAAAAAAATCGTTGTCAGTGATTTTAACCACATAAATTTTTGTTTTAAAAATTTTTGTTTTTTGAAGTAACGTCTGCTGTTTTCCTGAAAATATGGGCCAAATTTTTTTACGTGTTAGGGCTCGTTTTCACTACCAGCGTTGGCGGGGTGTATTCTTTGCTTCTTTTATTGATTTTTTTTGCTTCTTTACGCGCTTAAGCGCCAAGAGAAGCAAAAAATCAATAAAAAACAAAGAATACTCCCGCCAACGCTCGTAGTGGAAACAAGCTCATAGTCTTACAAAAACTTATCAGTAAATGTTTATTGCAGTGCATTTAAAATTTTGATTTCGTTTAAAGGCTTTCCAAAAAACGGAATATTGAAATCCCAAACCCAAGAGAAAGACATCAGGTCTAGAAAAAAATTTAGTAACCGTGTTGCATCATTGCATGAAAGACAAAAAAACATAACTGAATGCTAAGGTTTAAAACTGTTCAAAAAAGTCCAATTCATCGGTTATGTTCCATTCCACAATTTAAAAAGAATGATCAAAATATTAACAGTGGATTGGAAAGCATAGGTTATATCAGATGACTAAAAACTTTTAATATGATCTTTTTCGTCCTCGCCATGTGTTGCATACTCAATAAAACCATTTTAGTTAACTTTTTTACCTCGATCATTTTTCTCCATACCTACGAAGAAGAAATATCGTATATGATAATTGCCTGTAGTTTTATTTTGACCGTGTTTCTTCAAAATATTTTATGAAATTGTAAATAACCACGAAGACTAAAACTCTACTGCTGACAAGGTTTAAGCTTTGCGTACTTTTTGTGCTACCTTTTTCTCTTCTATGTATTTTTTCTTCTACTTTCTTTTCGTATAATAAACATTGATTAATAATTCTTCAAACTTTCTGCTGTTTAATCATTTGCATACGACAATATGATATTCCAGCATGATTATTGTCATATTAATGGCATTTTTAACCATTAGTTTTTATTATGTTTACAATGAAGGTTTGTTTTGCCCATTTTATGAAAGATAATTTTTTGGTCATATTTCGCACCAGATAGTGATTTTGCTTAGGTAAAATAAACCGCTAGAATTAAAAAGACTTTTTTATTCTTTTACCGGAAATAAAAGATTTATATTGATTTTGAGTAATGAATGTAACTAATTTTAGTAGTTGTATTGACAGTCCAAAAACTTTTAGCCTTTTTTGTAGAAAATAATTGAATAAAAATTATATTGATTAGAAAAATAGCATCTCTCCGAAAAATGTCATGAATAAAGCCCGCTTTAACCTGAAAATTTTAAGAATTTTTATTTTAATTAAAACAATTTTAAAATAGGTCAACAAAGCAAAAAAAGTGAAACTTCACATCTGTGCCGCCAAATTTATTTATTTATTTATTGTAAGATACGAATAACTTTCACCAATACCACGAATCTAATTTTTTTAGATGTTCTGATCCAAAAAAAATTCATTTAGCTGCCGCAAAACAAATACATGAATTAACCTTACAGGAAAATTTGAAAAAATCGTTTTCGCGATTGTAAAACCGTTTAAAATCAATCGCGTTAGTGCGCGAGATCAGTTTAGTCAGTCGGCAGTCGACGTCTTTTTGGCTGAGCTAGGCAGCGTTAGTTAAAAACCACGAGTTAGCTGTTCATCATAGTGAAATTGAAAAGAAAAGTGGCAAAGGTAGTTTGTTTTTAAGATCATGTTGTACTGTGTTGATAAACTTTATAGAATTACTTGTGTGCGTTGGCATTTCGAACTGTATTTAAATGCCGCAGCAATAGATGTTTGCAGTTGAAGTTTTTGCTTAATAATCACTTGCTGCGTTGTTGCTTTAAAGACTTATAAAAATAAAGGATTTTTTTCACTATTACTTGTTGATTAGACAAAGCTTATTCACAAAAGCTGAAGCCGACGAGAAAACAAACTTTGCTTTATTTGCTTTAAATGCTCGAAAATCATACTCTGATTTTAATAAGCGGCTAATTTGAAACCTGTATGCAGAAAAAAAATTTTTTTTTTTATTTATTTTTAACAATGTCGTTATATCGCATTCAAGCTGCTTCTACAAAATTAAAGCTGCTAGTCGTATTATTGACAGCTGTTTTATCAACAACTTCATCCTTATCTATTTTGGTGAGTTCAGTTTTTTTTAGAGACAGATAATCATCGATTTCTGAATATTTACCTCTCTAATTCATTGTATTTGCTGCTTCGTTGCTGCAAGAAGTGATGCTGCAATTTTGAAATTTTGAATCTGAAAATTTGATCAGAATTTTTAAAACTACAACAGAATAAAATATTACAACTAAGCCTGCTTATACTTAACATACTTAAATTTCTCCATTGGTGCAACATCTGTTCAATAATAATTTTTGGGTTTAGTAAAATGAATGCACGATTGGCAAAATAAAATTTGATTGACGTTTATTTCAGGACGTATTTCTCTAAATACTGACAAGGAAAGGTCCCTCCTGTAGTATATCTAAAATATTTGACGTTTTAGCTGTGGCTTTTCGTTTTCAATTTCAATTGGTGCTTGCAGAATAATAGGATTTCCAGCGCAAAACATTCGCTTTCCTCCAGGCTGCAATGTCGCCTATTCCAGATGACTGGGAGTATTCGCCAACACATTTTGTTGTAGCCTATCAGAAATCTTTAAAAATAGTTTTAGTTAATCTAAAAAATTGGCTGATTTGAAAAAAATATCTCAACAACAATTGTTATAATTTTGCGCTAAATTGCTTTCAGAGTTAATTACATTTAAATTTTTTTAACGTGTACTCGAAATGATGTCATTGTTACATAAGCGTAAGGGCTCGTTTCCACTACAAGCGTTGGTAGGAGTATTCTTTGTTTGCTTTATTGATTTTTTTACTTTTTCCCGCGCTGAAGCACTTAAGGAAACAAAAAACAGTAAATAAACAAAGAATACTTCCACCAACGCTTGTAGTGGAAACGAGGCTTAAGTCTTAAATAGAATATTTTTTAATGTAGTCGAGGTAAAATTTTTAATTATCAGATTCTATGAGTCTCGCCATAAGCGATGTTTATGAGTGGCGTTGTTTCTTCTTTTCTATAGGCATTTCACAAGCTTTGCACTACTTTCTCATCTTTGATTTGGCTTTAAACTGCTAGAATCAAATGTCGTCAGATGATAAGCTTTATTCTTCGTGCTCCAGGTCGCGCTTAGGTTCGAACGAACTTTATTCCCGGTTCCATTGTTGTTTATTTTTACGCAAAGAATGAAACAGAATTCTATTTTAATATTTCTCTGAACGGATCAGCTATGAGTTCAAGCCGTAGCTTTTGAAATACGCGACATTGAACAATTTAAAGTATTTGTACTTGACAAATGAGAAATCTCTCACAACCGATCATGCATGACTCGTTTACTTCTATTGAATCTTTAAAATCAATAAACGCTTCCTAGACGATTAATTGTAAATCATGCTGGAGTTCGTTTCGTCTCTGGCAAAGGCGGTATTGCCGTATTTGCTTCTAAAAAGCATTTTTATGAGAGGATCTCAAATCTTTGCACATTTGTCTACTACTTTAACGAACTTGTGGCTCAATGTTTTACAACCGTCAGCCTTTTCAAATACTTTACATTTTATTGCTTTTATAATTATTGTCGCTATTTATCTCCTCACACGGAATTGAAATATCTGTGAACAACTGGGAATGCAATAAAAGAAGAATCTTAAGTTGAAATGGATGAAAAAAAGTGATACGTACTCTAAAGGGCATCTGCCAAGTTGTAAAAAAGTTTATTAAGACGGTCGCCACCAGAAATGCTATGTGACATGGTGGCCATGCCATTGACCAAAAAGCCACGAGCGGAATTGGAAGTGGAAAAATTAAAGATTTTGCGCGGTACAACAAGCTTGACAAGGACAGATGAATAAAGAAAAGAATATGTACGAGAAACTGCACAGTTTGAAAAACTGACACATAGATGGTTTCTGTAGCTATTGAAAAAAAGAATCCAACTACGTTAGAAAAAATATAATGAAGGGTCTGCCTAATAAATGAAAAAAGGAAGACCACACAATTTAGGAATGCAGTGAAAGACGATGTAATGACGTTCGATCAGCTGAGGAAGATGCGATAAATCGAGAGAATAATCTGCGGTGATGATCCTTGGAACGAAGGAAGGAGACGATCATATCTTCCAACCCAGGCGCGTACACCACTGTACGTTTCGTTTCTTTATAATAATTGCGTGCGAAAAACGTCAAAAGTTGTCGAATATTTAGAAAAAATGACGTGCAAATTATTTTATCGCAGAGGACGAAATTTTATTTCATGCATGATTTATAATAATATCATCACTGCTCTGGCGTGAAAAGTCAAGTTCAGGTCAAGTTCTTTTACAATACCGTTTGAAAGATTATTTTCAAAAGTCAATCTCAAGTTATAAATCAAAACATAAGCAATGAACTTAACTTTACCTTCTTGTAAAAGTTAAAACGATCAAATGAACAATGTAAAGATGGCTAAATCTGATTCACTTTTATTTCATTTTGTGTCGAGAGAATGTTCTGCATTACTCAGACCCGTCTTCAGACGTGGATCACGTCGGGGAAAATTGGAATCGGACTTGGGGACGGGCCGTGCATAGCTTGATTTTATTTCAGTTTATTGCGATTTCACTTCCATTATGAATTCTCGATTTACTGTATTTTCGTAACTCGTACCATTGCTTTTTTCATAATGGCTGCGCTAATTTTGTCTGATTTCTGGCACGCGCCCCGACTCTTTATTATGACGTCATTGACCAACTTGGCAATTTGTAAAATGTGAATCAGCCCTTCGTCAACCGTAAAATGGCTCACACCTGCCCGCTTGTCAAGTTCTGTTGATAACAAACACCTCGCCGTTGTTTTTTTCAAAGCAAAATAATTTGAGTTGGCTATTCAATTTGAATGATGATCTTTTTTTACATGAGTCGTTTCTATTAATTTTCGTGCGGTGTTTATTTGAAATTTGTTCAGCCAGGCATGCGTGACATACGGTAAGCATACCTTTTAAAGCGCCTCACAAGAGGTCCACACTTCAATTTAAAAACCATTTGGCAATGGTGAACAGTGAAATTACAAACTTTTGGTAAAAGTTTACTGAAGACCGACAAAAAAATTGCTTTTAAAAGACAAATTAGAAGTTGAGAAGTTTTGTCTTGCTTCAGTAAATCTTAGAGACATAAAAGTCTTGCCATGAATTTGACGTAAAGGCTTTTTTTAGTCTTTACTTGATTTTTAATGACAAAAAGTTTGTTTTTAAGAATATTTTCGTTGACTCAGCCAGCAAAAAATGGTTTTAATTCGTTTTGCGCTCAGACGTTATTGTTTTGCAACAAGCGTTTCTAGATTTTTCGGGATAGCATTCGTTAACTACCTGAAATTTTTTTTAAATGGGCTTTCGCAATTTTACTTCTTCCGAAAACGTGTTAAGCCGTTTATTTTCAATATTAGCCTAGTTTTTATACTTTTTCTGGCAGAACTAGATTTTTCGAAGCAATTTCAAAATAGCTGGCGATAAAAAGATTTTCGATCGAATACTCTATTCAAATAGAAATTCTGAATACAGTAGACCTCGGTTAATGCGTAATTTCGCTTAACTCGGATAAAACTGAAAGTACAAATGAGTTCTTATACACTGTAATTCTTAATGAAAAGCTTCGGATTATATCTTCGCCTAATTTTTATGATTTTGTCAAATCGAATCCGGATTAACCGAGGTCTACTGTAGTTTGTTTGAATGTGTTGTAATGAATGTTGTTTGAATGTTGTTTGAATGTTGTTTGAATGTTTGAATGTTGTTTGAATCTCCGTTCAAATGTACTGTAGCTATACATCTAAAAATTAAAGGGTCTAGAAAAACAAATTATTTTTTACCAAATCAAAATAACGTATCTATCCTATTTTTTATGTTGAATATCCCTCGCACAATTTCTTCAAGGCTTAAGCCCAAGTTTCATGGGACGCTCATAAGAATGAAGCGAACAAAATCAAAAAACAAAAATAAAGGGCTGCCGCAAGGTTTTTTTGAAGTTTGCCTCAATACCCCTGTGGTTATTTAACAGTGTTCGAAAATAAACTCTAAATTCAAAATAATACAAAATACAAACTTGCACTTATTTCCGATCAGATTGATTTTGACCAGTGTTGCCAACTCTAATTTAAATTTTCCAGCTAGAAAAGCTTTACTTTGCAGCTAAAATTAGCTAGATTTGGTAAATAACCAGATTTGGTAAATACTGATAAAAAAAAAGGTCTTCACTTTGATTTCATCCCTGATTTCCCTATTTTCCTCCCAAAATGGTGGTGATCTCTAAAAAAAAGATCTTCACCTCGAATCGGTATAGTATTTCTCTATTCTCATCCGAAAGTTATGGTGTTCTCTAAAAAAAAACAACAGCTAAACTATTTTAAAAACCAGCTAAATTTCCAGCTATCAACTAGGTGACATTTTTTTCCAGCTAGATAACATTAAAACCCGCTAGATCTAACTGGAAAACCGCTAAATTGACAACCCTGATTTTAACTTGACAAAAAACTGAAAACTTTTTTGTTCTACATTAATAAACTTTGTTGAAAAGGAATATCTAGATTTACCAAAATTTGTCTAGGGGTCATTGAGGCATTCAAACTTTATGGGCCATTCGGCTACAGTTTTCTTTTTTAAATTGGAATGCTCATTTTAACAATATAACCTTCTGGGTATTGTTAAATCCACCTTTAATTGAAACTCAACCCACAGATTGTTATTAGATTAACAAATCCGCAGCGAGTTATTTTTAGCTCGGCTTTGTTAAAAACTGTTTGATGATGAGCTTAGCCACTATCTCGTCCACCGGTTCAAAGAATCAATTTTTCTTTGATTAAAGTAAACCTCATATCAAACTCAGGCTCCGGATAGTCGCTTTGTTCACTCTTGGCTTATTTAATTTTCTTTGAAGAAAGCAGTCACGATTTAAGCGACACAATTTTGGTCGGATAAAACTTTTTTTAAAAAAAGCATGGGCAGATATAGACCTATGTTAAAGTTTGCGTTTATCTGATCACAAGCCGTAGTGGTTTAAGCGTCGATTATATGTGAACGGATACCCAGTGGTAAAAATACTTTTTATTGTTTAACGTTAGTGAAATATTTTTGTTTTGACGCAAGTAGCGGTTTCAGTAACATCGAACAGTGTTTTTTTAAGTTTGTATGCCTTCATACGTATGCGTCATGTCACTCCGAAAAAACTAAGCCTATTCTTAATACAAATGACTGCGATAAGTTTATTTGTTTCTCTTTTTTAAGTATTTTTTCCAACTTTCTGAAAACAGGACAAGCTTTTTGCAGGACGTCGATTTGCCTATGGGGGTTGATTACTTTTCTAACTTAAATCTGAGCCATATACTTTAAGTGGTGGCGGCTGATCAGTAGTTGAATTTTGAATTTTTCTGAAAACTTCTTCGTCTTGCTAAAAAGTTCTGTCTCCTTGAATTAAATTTTTCAGTGAACGTATGCCATTGGAACCGTAGAATGTGGTTTTACATTTTGTCGAACCATAGCAAAAAATAATCCAGCATTTATGACTTTCATTCGAAACGTCGGAAAAGTTGTTAAATGCAAACAACTAATCTTGGGCATGATGCTTCCATCAATCTTGCAGCATTTAGATACAATAGCAATTCCATGTGTGCAAAGCAAAGTTGGCTTTGAAGTTTTCATTTCGGCTTATCGATTTGAAAAGTTTTAAATCCACTTCTAAAACACGACGATTTTGTATCAGGTCATCCATAAAGGGATGCCGCGATCAAAGCATATGTTGTAAAGTAATTGCTGAATTGAAGGTTGTGACAATTATCTGTCGTGTACCAATGTTTGTCAATCATTTTTGTAGTCGAAGATTTTACTTGGATTTTCTAAAAATCTATACACCTCAATCCAAGAAGTGAGGTCGAAAAAACCGGTTTTTATACATCTGCCCCGTAAAAGTGGATTAAAAATTGCAAAAAAGAATTCTACAATTATTTGATAAAAGCTGCTTTTGCTCAGGATTGGTTCATAACCAGTATATTGTGCCCCATCAAAGAGGCACACCCTTAAAAAACACTGATATTTCTTCGCATGTAATGTAAACTTGATTAAAAAGCACGGGTTTATGCTGACTTGACAGGTAGCTTCAAGTTAAAGCCATAGCTCCAATATAAAAAAAATAACCTACACCGGAAGAAATTAAAGGCATCCTCCTATTTTGTCCATAACCATTATCTCTACCTATTCTTTTGACTTGCGGTGCAACATTGAAAGCATTAAAATCGGGCAACCATCAAACGATTACTCTGACCTGCTTCTATTCAATTTTTAGTTGTTTTTTATTAATATAAAATATATCTTAAATTTAGAGCATTTGGCTAATACCACCAAGCGTAGTAAAGTGCTTTGCTGATGTTTTTTTTAAGGACACAAAAGAATAACGTAAATAAGAGCAGAATCAAGACTGTGGATATCGTTTTCTGTCTAGAAGACACTTCTATCTACCCGCAAATCTTCAAAAAACAAATAGAAATAAACACCAGATGGAAGTTCCACATACACCCAAGACACCTGAGCGTTGCCTTCGCATCAGGACGATAAGAAGATAAATTGTGAAAAACAAAAAAATGGACTCTCGGACACTGATTCACTTAACGCAGTGTTTCTTAAAGTGAGCCACTTGGCTCCCTAAGGAGGAATTTGTAACCTGAAGGGAGGAAAAATTGTTAAGGGAGGAATTGGGGAGGAATGTGAATGAAATATCAAATTTATTCAAATTCATCTGTGACATTATACTCCACATGCATAATTACATATTAGAGTAAGAGTAAGAGCGTTGAGAACCACTAACTTAACGTGTCCACTTAGAATTTTTAATGGTCCACGAAAAGTTTTACAAGTCTTTTAAGCTCACTGTCATATGTTCAATACGATTTCGACTACTGGCGTTCATGAGTTGTCATAAATAGCAAAGTGGTACATGGGATATTTTTTTATAGAGAGGTCGTCCATGAGCGAAAGAAGTTGAAAACCACTGCCTAATAATGAAAGCTGAAGAGTATACCAGTTTCAATTTTACTAGCTATTATAAAAAAAATTTGATGCTAAGGTCTTTTTTCAAACTTTTGTTTGATTTAATAATATTTTCGATTCTTTTACTGCTATTTTGATAATTTGGATTTGAAAAGCAGTTATGTGATAGCACCTTTTGAAGTTTGAAATGCCTATTGAAACTTTTAGTGCCAAAAAAGCGTTTGACAAAACAATCAACCACTTTTTTCAAGCCAATCAGTAAATTTTGTAAGTTTACCTTATTTCGCTTTTGAAGAAGCAAGGCAAAAATTTCGTACCAAGCTCATATATGATTGTAATTTTTGCGTTGCGCATTAAAAGCATCTTTCTTAAAAAAGTTGTTTACAAATCAGTCACGCCAGAAGAACGTCTTAAGATTATTGTGTTCAAACAACCTTAACGAGAAAATTGTTTAGAGAAAAGCGCTGAGTCAGGAAAAATTTTTGCACAGCTGCATCGAATCTTGATTTCGATCGTATTTTTATTACTGTTCATTGTTTTAGCAATAAAAGCAATACTAGAACAATAATCTAGAAAAGAAGACCCAACCAACTTCAGGCTAACGCATGCGGAATATTTTTCCAAAATAATGAAAAAGCGATTTAAAATAGCGATTTAAAAAGAGATTAAAAGCGATATAATAAATAGTCAGAATACCTTGCATAATAAATTGAAGTATCAAAGCCCATTTCTTTTCGCGCTTTAGCCTTAAGCGAAGCAAAAAAATCAATAAAAGAAACAAAGAATACTCCATTCCTCGCTCGTGGGAGAACGAGCCTTAAAAATTGAAAAAAAACTCGGGCTTGATTACTTCGAAAAATAATTGGTGCATGACAAATCATATCGATGATCTGAGGATGGCATAACTAGTCGGAGTTTCAATGTTGCCCAACAGCTGAATTACCCGTTTTTGTGATGCAATAATTGAAAGTAATTGTTAGATGGGCCAAATTGATAAGTAAAAATGCCCGCATCTACTCGCAGGTCGAGTTTGCCTATCTCAGGCTTTCTCAGCAGTTGTAATCAAACCCGCTGTGAAAGTGGGAAAAATTTTGTTTTTGTAATCATATCGCTCTTTTGTGTCTAGTTATCTTTGTGACTCGTAACCCTTTTCCTTATGCAACTACACGGCGCCTAACTCGGTGTCATTGCGTTTGCTCTTAGCAATACTGTCAATATCAGATTTGGTTGGGTAAATTATTGATTCTAGGCTTTTCGCGCCGAAATAGAATGAAATGCTAACCACAATACCGATTGGCTGTCCTGGTTTAATAAAATTCTCCTGTTTGTATGAGTAAAATGTGTTTATTCAATCTTTCATACTACTCAAAAAAATTCTAAATTTATTCAATTTTTTAGACTTTGAACAAAGTTTCACTGCTAGGAGATGAAACGAACAGCCTTTGGAGACACTGGGGTGAATGGCAACCCTGCACTCGGTCTTGTGGGGGAGGAGTAACCTTTAAGCAACGTCGTTGCTTCAACTTAAGGTAAGCAAATTAAAAGTCGTTAGGCGGTAATTTTTTCTACTTCATGCATTGACTCGCAGCTAACTCATGTTACTTTCATTAACAAATAGGCAAAAAAAAGTGACCTTCATTTCAAAACCATAAAACTATCTTAAACTATACAGTATAGTTGCTTAACTTGGTTGCTACTGTCATTGTTTATAATTAAGCAATTGTAATTTATCGCATTAAAAAACTTCTGGATTTGTTTTACATACAACAAACTTGCTGGAGTGCAAAAATGTGTATAGGTTTCAACTTAACAGATTTACTGGAGAAAAAATGTAATTGTAAATTAAAAATTTGTAAAAAGAGACAAGTTTGAAGAAAGTATTTGAACTTTTTTTTGATAAAGGCCCGTTTCCACTACGAGCGTGGAAAAGAGCATTCTTTGTCTCTTTTATTGATCTTCGATTGAAGCGAGCGGTTAAAATTGAAGCGAGCGCAAAAAAAAAGCAATAAAACAAACAAAGAATGCTTTTTTCCACGCTCGTAGTGGAAACAGGCCTTAAGTGTAGACGTAGAACTCTCGAATTTGAAAACTTAAAATAGGCAAGACTTGTTGTTACAACACTTTTCACAAACCACATGTAGTTTGCTGAGCAAGCAATTTTAAATATAAAATTCCAACTTTATGTAAACCATCCACACCTATGGGAATTGAGAAATAAAAAATATTCATATTTTTTCTGCGCACCAATTGACAGGATAAGTGCATCGTAAGACTTCTAACATTTTTACCATATGATAGAGCGAGAAGTTTTGGGCGAGTTCTTTTCGCAATATGTTTAAAAAAAAACGTTATGAAAAGCAGTGTTTAAATTTTATTTCTGTAACATTTACAGTGTATTAGAAACATAGAAAATTATAGAAACAGTAATAAACTAAAAAAAAAAGTGTTTTTACTCATTCTGCAGCTTTCATTTTGCTGCAGCTTTAATAACAAGTCATTTTGATGCGGTTGTTCTTCCGACTTACTTACTCTTTTTAAAACTCGTAAAATTGAAAAGTTGTTCTCAAGGCATCAAATTTAAGGGAACAGCCTTCGCTTTTGATAAATCAAAAAAGTTTTAAAGTATTTAAAATTTTTTATGAAGTTCTCCGATGTGAAATTGCAAAAGTTTACTTTCTTAAAAGACTCAATGGCAATCCATGAAAATATTGAGACATTCTTTAAACTAGAATTGATGACTTCGCTGCAATTTTAACTGTCTGTCGCCATTCTTAGCATTGCTGCTGCTATTTGATCTCAGACGGACAAAAGCGAAAGCCAAATATTCCAATTGTGATGTCCGAACAGTCGCCTTTGAGATTGACTTTGACGTTTACGTCTGCAGTTGGTAATCAATCACTAGTGAAAAAGCTCCAAAACATCAACTGAAAATAGACGCCTGTCTAAAATGCAAGCTGGCTGTGGCGAAAGATTTGTTGAAAAAATTTGTAGCACTGCTTGTGAGGTGAGCAAGAAATGATAGTAAGTGCTGCTCTTGTTTAATGATTAATTGTTATCGAACCACAACCATAGAAACAAAAATTTTGTTTAAATTTTACGCGAGCGTTGGCTAAATCGAAAACCAAAAAAGATCTTTAAATTGAAGAACAAAAAGCTTTTTCGACTAAAATTATTTTGCAAAAGTTAAATAAAGATCAAAATAAACAGATATAATGGCTTTCTTTTTGAAAGCTTGCCTTAAAAAAAAATTGTCCGAAACTTCTACATTTTTCAAGAAGCCTTGCATACCCGCTTCTATAACTTTGGGACGCAACCAATTAGCTATTTGAAAAGTCTTCCTTCATCAGTTTTTGAAAATGTTTTAACTTTTGTTGTGTTGATAATGCGACCGCAACTTAATAGCTTTTTGCGACTCAAAACTTTCTTTGACCAGGCGTTGATTTTGTTCTAAATTTCTAAATTAACATCTGGGCTGAAGCTTTATACATTTGTCAATATCGTCATTATTTATTTATTTGTTTCCTGACTCCCAGGAACGCATCGGAGGCGTTATACTTAGGAAAATTTTCAAGCGATTATCTTGACCTGCTTCCGGAGGTGCCTTGGTATTGCTGCCCGCTTGAAATTTTCTGTTTGGTTTTTAAGTTTTTATTTAGAAATATAACTAAAGCTTAGAGCTGATTGCTAAGACCACCAAACAGAAGAAAGTGCCGTAAGGCGTCTTTTCCCCAAACACAACAGAATGACGCGAGCAGGTTTTGAACCACCGCCATGTTGATCACGTTCCTCATCAATTACGGCGCTCTTAACTATTCGGCCGCGATGCCAATTGTCATCATCAGATTTCGTGCAATACGAGGGGCATTCAAAAAATACGCGGAATTTTATATTTTTTTATAATTTATTGATACAATCAATCTACTTTTCAACGTAGTCTCCATCAAGGTCGATGCACTTCTCCAGGCGGTGCTTCCATCCTTTTATCCAGGCGGTCTATTTTTGAAGAAGTAATCTGCTGACCATTTTGTGAGCCATGTTTTTGCTGCTTGCTTTGCCTCATTAGTGTCATTAAAATAAACGCCTTTCAAGTGTTCTTTGAGTTTTGGGAATAAAAAAAGGTCAGATGGGACAAGGTCTGGGCTATAAGGTGGATGTGGCAGCAATTCCCACCGAAATTCTCTCAAAACATCTCTTACGATCCGAGAAGAATGCGCTGGGGCGTTGTCGTGATGGAAAAGAATTCCACGATGGAATTTTCCTAAACGCTTTTCAGCTAATTTTGCTCTCAATTTCCTTAAAACTTCTACGTAATAGGCACCTGTAACAGTTTTTTACCTTCTAAAAAATCTACTAGCACAACTCCTTCAGAGTCCCAGAAAACAGTTGCCATTACCTTCTTGACAGACCTCTCAGACTTGAATTTTATTGGGCCAGATGATCCACGTGGGAGCCACTGTTTGGACTGCTGTTTTGTTTCAGGATCATACAGGTAGACCCATGTTTCATCTCCTGTGATAATTCGATCAAAAAAGCGGTCTTCATCTGCTTCAATTCTGAGCAAAATCGCCGTTGACAATTCACTTCTGAGATTAAGCTGATTTGGGCGCAATGCGTTTGGCACCCATCGCGCCGAAAGCTTGCTGAGGCATAAATCGTCATGCAGAATCGAATGAGCTGAACCAACTGATATGCCCACAGTCTCAGCTATCTGATAAACCGTCAATCGTCCATCTTCTTTGACTAGGTTCCTAACAAAATCAATTTTTTCATTGTTTTTTGAGGTTGTTGGTCTTCACGACCCTCATCATCTTCAACAGCTTCTCTACCATCTCGAAATCTTTCAATCCACTTGTAAACACAAGTTTTCTTCAGAGCATCATCTTTATAAACGGTCTGCTGAGCTTGAATGATCTCCGTTCCTTTCCAACCAAGCTTTACCAAAAATTTGATGTTGGTTCTTACCTCGAAATCCTTACGCTCCACGGGTTAAAAAACTACCTTAAATAAACTAGCTCTTGACAACTTCGTTTACAAGCGCAAAATGAGTGATAGCAATTATTCGATCACAAAGAACATGCTTTTTATGGCTAGCATGCTAAAATACATTTTTTCTTGCTAAAACTCTTGTCACGGGAGAATTCCGCGTATTTTTTGAATGCCCCTCGTAAATAACACTTTATTTAGATTTGAAGGTTCTGAATTAAATTTCTTGCTAAAATTGACAGTTTTCTTTAAGAGTATTCTGATTACAACGTGACCTTGACTCTTAACCTTCTTTTAAAGCAACCTCATTCGGAAATCATCGTTGCAATAGCTACTTGTCAAATACAAAACCTGATAAATCAGTTGGGCGCAACGCTTTTTTGTCGGAAGAACGCAAACTGCTTCCTAAACAAAACCTAATCGTTAATAAAAACTGTATTTAATACCAATAGCATACGTCAAATTCTGTGACTGTTTAGGTCTATTACACCGACGCAATTCAGTGAAAAAGTAAGTCGGAACAATTAAGACTGGGGAGTAGGAGTAAGGAGTAAGAGGAGTCAGAGTTTTTTCCAGGAGTAGAGTCGGAGTAACAAAAAGTATTTATTATTTCTTACTCCTTCAATTATATTCCACATACAAACATAAAAATTATTATACTGCACTATTTATAAATTCCTACTTATATCATTAATTCTTTTCTTTTCGTTTCAGGCTTTTAACAAATAACAATAGTTTTTTTGAACTGAATGAAATCAGAATCAAAATTCAAAAAACAAGCAGAGTAACCTGATGAGCCATGTGGCAATGACGAAATAAATTTATGGAGAAGTAAGAATAGGAGAAGGAATAACATTTAAAAAAACCTTACTCCAAAGTAGGAATAGGAGTAGCACTAAAAAAGCATCTTAATCCGGAGTAGGAATAGAAGTAACTCCAAAATCACCACTACTCCCCAGCCCGGAAACAATCCGGGTCACCGTCTTGGTAATTATCCCTTAAACAGCGCATCGGTAGTAGTTTCTTCATTTTGAACATACATAAAACTTGATAAAAAAAAACCGACGTTTTATTGAAAGCAGCTAATCAAACAGTAGCTCTTACGGCGCCATTTAACGTGATGACATATAAACTTTTTTATTGCAACAATCATTTCAAAACGGTTGAAAAACATTTTCATTACCGAATTAACCTACCTGAAGTATTGAGCTTTTTTCTTCACACTCTATAAATCGAATATCGGGATTGATCCGTTAAAAAAATTAATTTTTAACGAAAATGAACTCCTGCGACAAGATAATAATCCATTCTTGGACAATGAGGTTACCAGAGAAGTTTGATTGCAGGGGATTCCTGAAGAAAATAGATAAGACTTTGGCTTTGCATTTGTACCGACTAAACGCTTTTTTCTACAACATATGTCGTTCGGCGTACGCGATAGCCTATGACTTTTTTCTTATTATCTATATTAAATTAGTATCAAAAACTTAGCGTGTATGTAGCGCATCGAAGCAAAGTGAGATCAATAAAAATTAAAAGTTATCTCGCCTATGATGAATAACTTGTAAAAACCAGACAGTGGAGCACACTATTCTTTAGATTGTGTTCATAGTAATATGCTTGCGAAAAGCTCTGTTCTTTCTCGCAAATTGTGTGGCAAATTGATAAAAGTTTTTCGCAGCAATATGCAAAGGCTTCTGTCCGCGGAAAAATTTCCGGAAAAATGCGCGTCATTTACCCATTAATTTAAAAATTTATAAATAAATGATTTCAGTAAAAACCTTTGATCAAATAAAGTCAATGTCTGTACCATAATTTCTCAAGGCGAAATAATAAATTATTTGATTCATATCGCAAAATACGCTTCCGCTCTGGAGACAAAATTATATTATTATTAATTAATTTGCCACCATTTCATTTTAAAGAAGTTATTTTAAAAAAAATGTTTAAAACGAGTAAGTACAAAGAAGATTTGTTTTAGCATTTGTTTATTTGCAAAAAACAACTTTTAATATTTTCGAAAGAAACTTCTTCGTTGAATACAATTTTAAAAAAGTTTTTTTTAATTTTACATATTTGGCTACAGTCTTTTGTTGTAAAAAACTGAAGTTAAAAAAATAAAACAAATTTCAGTAAAAACTATTCTTGACTACAGTTGGATGGATAATGGTGAAACTATAATGTTTGTCTGATACACAAATGTATTAATTTCACTGTAATTGTAAGTTTTCAAGACTTAACACAATGTACGATGTGTTTGGATTCTATTTCCTTTATACTTTTTTCAAAAATGATTTTTGGAAGCCCTGTTTATTCGTAGTTGATTTGTTTTTCAGTTCAAATGGAACGCCAGCCTGCCGCGGTTTTGACCGAATGTACAGTTCTTGCAACATACAGGTAATGATCAATCGTAAAATGCGGTTTTGCTGACAAGAGCTTCTTCCACCAAATCGTTATGAATACTTGAAAAACTACACCGCTCAACCTCCTTGATTTATTTTTAAATGCGATGACAGACTTGCCGTAATTTTTTGATGCAATTGTCAATATAAAGATATCTAATGAGTTTCACAAACTCAGAATTGTGTTAATTGACGATCGAGACGATCTGAAACACTGATTTCAAAAGTCGCAGGGAGAAAAGCGATCAGCCGTCTCATTTTGTCAGGATTCTTTTTTTATGGGGATTGATTTATTTCTGTTTTTTAAACTTTTGCATTGCTGTACATTGGCAGTAAAAAAAACTTTTATTTTTATCAAATGAAAAAACTGATCTTTTCCGAATGTTTTCCACAAAAAGGGTATCAAATTGTAATTGCAAGGAGCGCAAAATAAAAACTTCAAGTTTAGACCAGGGCGCAATGCAAAACAAAAAGTTGACAAAAACATCATTTTAAAATTTTTGCCAGGCTTCTTCGCTTTGCAGGATTTACACATCAATAAAACCGAATATTCTTTTTTTAATTATTAGAAAATAACTGTTATTGTGTTGATGTAATGGTTTGTTTCGTTAAACGCTATTGAACTTTTTCTGGTCACCCACTCGATCTACTTCTTAGGGTAATAAAACAGGCCTAATAGAAACGGCCTATTCCACTCCCCGCAAAGAAAGCTTCCGAGGCCGAATAATCCAGTCTTTCCGGTCGATTGGTTAGGAGCAAGGGACCACACGCATCGCTGAATAAGTTTTTTTGTGTAATCACGTGACACGGTCGCTTCGCTCACCACTTTCTTCCAAACACGCCCACGTGGCTGTGAATAAACATTTTTATAAAATCTACTTATCAGTTCGTTTCTTCGTCTTCACTTCCATTTTTCAACGCGATACTAAACTGTGCGGCCGTGGTCGCAGTATAATTTTTTTCTGATTTCAAAGCTTTTATTGTTTTTCAATTTCGTCAATGATGGGTTTTAAATTCGAACCAGTGTGACATCGAAAGATTTGTATTAATAATTGAAAGAGAAAGTTGCTGAACGAGAGCTAGAATGCTCAAATAAATTGATGTTTGTCTTCTATTTTTGAAACCTTAGACAAATATGTCCAAAAGATAGCCTAGTTTACGTATTGTGATCTTTCGTCACAGCTTACCATAATTTTGGTAAAATCTTTTTGCTATAAAGATCCAAAGTCCAACATAATTTTATTTATTCGACTGTTGGTTTTGCTTTGATTAAAACCTGGAATAAGCAATAGTATGCAAAAGAACAAATTTTATTGGAAATAGAAACAAAACTGGAATAAGCAATAGTATGCAAAAGAGCAAAAGAACAAATAATTTAAGATTTGAATATTGTTTTTTTTCCTGTTTCGATAGTTCAAATTTGTTTTTTTTTCAATAGAATGTAGTTTTTACTTGTTTGAGTGGTTTATATCAAGTTCTCAATTGTTATGTAGAAAATGGAACTTGGCTTCCGATTTTTTTTTTTGTTCATACTTAAGATTTAAACGAGAATTCAATCACTTGCTTCAGCTGCCAAAAAAAGGGCATTTGTCAATCAAAGAAAAGTTGCATTGCAAGCGGTTTTAAAACAATTTTAAAATTTTGATATTGCACAATGGAAATTTACATTTGTCTATTTGTGCAAGTATGGATTACTTTGATTTTCGCAAAAGTCCTTTTTAAGTAAAGAATGCAACTAATTATTAAGTGGCATTAGACTTAGCAAAATTGGCGTTTTTAAATAAAGCGGCTTCCTTCATCTAGCACTGCTTTTCTACATAGTTGCCATTTTAAAAGTTCTTGTGGTTTTTTAAGTTTTTTTCTTGATCGCATATTTGGCCATTTATTATCTTGACACGAAATCGTGTTTTGTAAATAAAGTCAACGCCTTTGATTGGCAACTGCTTGCTGTTTTTGTACTTACAAATCATAAGGAAGCAATTCTTTAATAAAACAAACCGTAAAATTCCATATGCAAAATTATTAGAACTTTGTAAAAATAGAAACAAGTTACTATCTAGAACAGGGATTTCCGATTGAAGGTGCGAAATAACGCTTGCGGGGAGGATTCGGGAAATTAATTTTAAATCTTGATTTAATGAGAGCTTAAGCTAGCCAAAAATCTTCGCTTTTTTTTCGTTTAATTTTTATGAATTGTTGTTAAGTAACGCAAATATATAAATTTATAAGATGTTTTCAGTTGTAATGTTACGGCTGCTTTCAGTTGCAATTTAAGGTATAAAAATGAATTACACACCTTTACTATGCGTTATCTAAGCTATTAACTACCTTATAAGTACAGATAAGCTCGACACTTTATAATGACAGTTTTATAGTTTACTTTCGTCAATCGCCGGTATTTTGTGCTCTAAAAACTTGTGTTAGGAATTACCTTAAAAATTAAATTGTTGTTAAGCCATCAGGTAACGTTTGTTAAAGCAGATAACATGAGGTTAAGCTTAGATTATGTCGTGTCAAAGAACGGTGTTGAGCTTATGTTAGTTGATGCGATTGGAATAAATAAACAAAAGAATGCTTTTTTTGCCTGGCGCTCATATTGTGACTTTAAAAAGTATGACTCTGTAAAATAAGTGTGGCCCAATATTTGCACCACGACCTAATTACACTGATCTTATATTTCTTAAAAGATTAAAGCAATTATCATACTCAATAATATATTATGATTTTTTTGAAATTTTCGATTTGTAAAATAAACAACACCTGCTTCTATTTCTGCGACTCCTGACTATTTTCGTATTGTTTTCTTTTCAAAGTCTTGAAACATACTTAAGTAAGTTTTTTTAAGCAATGATACAAAGCTCAGCTTTATGCATATTAAATTTTTTTTCCATTTTTGATCTTCGGGTCTGAAATAATCCTCATTAAAACTAAGCCAGGTTACTTTTTTGTATTCTCTGTTAAACTTAAGTAATTAATTGTTTTAATGTTCGATTCAAATCACTATAATATTTGCTTGCACATAAAAAATGAAATCCTTGTTTTTAGTCGTTCCTGCAAAGCAATTTATTGTATATTTAAGTCAAAGATTTTTAGAGTATTTTTTTATTAAGATAGCATTTTTAGAACTTTTGTTTTACAATTTTTTTCCAGGATTGCCCAGACGGATCAATTGATTTCAGGGCGGAACAGTGCTCCGATTTTAACAATCGATCTTACTATGGGCAGAACTTTTTGTGGAAACCTTACTTCGGGCGTAAATGTTTATTGTTGTTTTATGTCATAGTTGTTTTAAAACAAAAATTTTAATTTTTTCACATTCATTCAGCGGATCCCGATATATTTTTTTAGAGCTCTCCACGTTTGCACATCGTTGTTGATAGTTATCCCGGACCTTTTAAGTTGCCGTCTAATATCCGCCTTTTGTTTTTGCTTTCTTAAATCATTAGTCAGTAATTTGCTCGATTCCTGGTTCATAGTGCAGCCCGGTAAAAATATTACAGCTTTTGCTTTGCGTTGTTGCAATCAGTACTCTTTTTTTTTCAAGAACGCAAACTCAATCACGTGAATTCTTATGCACGCGTCCGTATTTACTCGGATTTCCAGGCGCGTTGGCATAGTTGGTCTGCTTTCAAGTAAATAAAACGCGCCGAGTGGCTCATTGAAATGGTCTCAAAAGTGTCTTTGATGTGGGATTATAGAAACCTGCTTTACATGCGCGCGTTTTTCGCAATCGGACTGCTTGTAGAGCTGGACTCGGTGTAACCGTCACTCATTTGCAGCAGCCGCCTCTTCGAACCCATGCGAACTCTATTGTCAAGACGAAAACGCAAGCTTCTTCGACAAGCTTTCCGATAGTGTTGTTGATGGAACAAAATGCCGTCCTGGTTCCTATGACATGTGTGTAAACGGCACGTGCCAGGTAAGCGTTTTTTAAATCATTGGCATTTTTAACGAGATTTTTTCTGCGCTGAGTGAGCTTTAGCATTTTGCAAGCGAAGCTCCCCTTTTTACATTTGCGACGTTTCGATCGATCACTGTTAATTCAAAAATTGACATTTATATTTGACTTTCAAATAATCGAAATTTGATCTGAAAAGTAAGAATCTTTTCTCGCCAAGCTAGAGCTGTTGGCTTAAGCCTTGCTATTTCCATTGGTCATTATTTTTGTTTACATTTGCATTCGGAACGTCAAGCAGTAACAATGAATAGAAACGCTTGATACTTCAGTCAATTTGTTTAGCTGTTCGAAGTTGCGGAAAAGATAAATCGCCTTGTCAGCTGGCCGTTTCATTCACTTTCAAGCGTGTTTCAGAACCGATCAGATCCATGATTTTTGTCGATGACAGGTTTCTTTGAAAGCAGAAAGCCAAGACTTCGTCCGAGATTGTTTACAAGAACCTATTTTTTAGGCAGAGCGATAATGCTTTTCCGACTGATCATGTAAAAAAGATTTTTAAAACCAAGACTTAGTCCGACGAGATTGTTTAAAAATTTACATAAAACGAACCTATTTTTTACCCTTTTTTACACTAAGTAGGGATGTTTTCTCGACTAATCATATAAAAAAGGGCTTTTAAAACAAATGTTTTTTTTGCAGATTTAAAGTTTGTACTTTTGCATTCGAGTTACAACATGTAAAAAAATATAAAATGTCTGTCTATAATTATGTTTCTCATCGAATAAATCAACAGAATAATTTCCAATAAATTTTTGCTTGCCTTAAAAATAGTAAAAATCAAAATTATTAGTTTTATATCGTAAAGGCTGATACCTAACTCCGTCCATCAATATTTTATTAAAAATCAATTTTTCTTCATGTCGTAATGAAAAATTTCGTTTTCCTGAAAATGCAAAAATATCTTTTCTCAATAAAATCGAATTGGTTTTAAAAGATTGAGGTTGAATATAAAACCTGTTGGTTCACTTCATCAGCAGTTAGCAAAAACAAAAGCTTAAATAAGAAGCGCAAGATGAACAAAATAAAAAAGACAATAGACTAATTACCGTTTCAAAGAAGAGTTAAACTTATGCCCCTGCCGAAAGTTTTTAGAAACAGTTTTTTTGTAATTAATATTTTACGATCTAGCCCAAGGGTGGGCAAACCTTTTTTTTAGGGCAATTTTTTTCAAGGTTTTGACAAACGTTCCGGATACTGACCCAAAATGCTTTTTTTTTTTTATTGAATTTTTAATTATTCATTTTAAAAAACAATGCTATCAAATAACATCGTATATAAGATAAATCGTTTGGTATGACGCACTAATAAGTGAAACGGTTTAAATTTGGTCTGCGGGCCGTAATTTGCCCGTATCACTTACAGTATAGCCCTCGCATGGGAAAACTATGGCCCGCAAAGTCATTTTATCCGGTCCGGTAAGCGTTCAATATGAACCGTGTAAAAACATAAAATAAAGATATTTTTTAGTTTTCACTTCCATAAATGGTAAAACCATAGACGTACCAACCAAAAAAATATTGGGGAAGCAATACAGTTTTGCCTAAATTTTATGACGTTTGCTAGAATCATGATCTTATAGTCTTTCACGGAAATGAGAAAAAATTTCGTCTCTGGTGAAGACAACCCAAAAAAGTAATGATCCCTAAAAAAAGGTCTACATCTCAATCGACTATTGTTGAAACAAATCAATCAAAACAAAGTGAAAACCTTTTTTATCTTCACCTCTAAAAATGGTGCTACAAACCAAAGTGAAGATTTTTCTCTTTTTTTTGGTTTTCATGTAAGTTTGAGGGGTTCACTGTAATTTTATCGCAATAATTTCATCGCGAGTTAATTACACCGTCGGTAATTTTATTGTTTGGTAATTACATCGCAGCATCTAACCCTAAACCTAACGCTATCCCTCTAACCCTAACCCTATTGAATTCGATTGAAGTTTAATGTAAAGTTGGAGTATTATTTTTGTGTGGTTTATTCTTAAACTTAAAAAATTGTGCTAAAAAAACAAACTTTAAAACACACAAAAATCATTTGATTATGAAAAATCAAGACAACCAAATTACTAATGATGTGAATATTACGAGGTAACTACACTGCAGTCAAAATGTATTGCGATGTAATTACCATCCGATAAAGTTACCGACAATGAAACTACCACCATAAAACTACGGCGATTAAATTAACGGACACCGTTTTAGGCACGGGTTCACGTTGTAAAAATTAGTGTGGCCGGCGATCAAAATCATCCTCCAAATCCGGCCCTCAAGCTAGAAAGATTTCCCATCCCTGGTATAGCCTACGCCATTGGACCTAATCCGGTAGTTTTAGAACGTCGTCTGGTCGTTCTTGTGGTCGCGCCAAGTCACAAGCTTTTTTAAACATAAGAGTCGCTTTGAAAAAAGTTTGGCCACCACCGATGAAGAAGTACACACGTTTTCGAAAATTCAGTTGAAATGTTAAAGCCATCTCGGCTTCACGCAGATGTTGTTGAGACAAATATTCTATTAAACCAGTCAGTAGATGCGCTAATATGGTAGCTTCATGGAGATTGTCGAGAGATGTTCTATTTTATTTCTATGTAAGAAAAACTGATTGTGGCTCAATCACTGAAATACTGACTCAAGCAATATATCTTTTTTAAAAATGAGACAAGTTCTAAAAATTTAATGTACAGTACTTTTTTTTATGTCGTTTATTTTAAAAATGTAACTTGGGCTAATTCTTGTACGTGAAAGACCAAAAAAAGTCATCGCTTAGTTATTCTATTTAAATTTTCAAAGCCAACATCAAAGAAGGGTTATGATCTGTGTTTCCTTGAATGTTTCGAGAAAGTTCGGTAATCTTTTTGAAGCAATAAAGAAACCAGACTTCATTGCCACGTTGAGTCAGTTTTTATTGTCCTGGGTAACAAAAAAAACAATCCGAAAGGATTTTCTCTCTTTTCGTTAACAACAATTATCTATTTATCTCAGAAAAAAAGCACGATCAGAATATGCATAAAAGGCCCGTTTCCAGTGCAAATTTTGGTGGGATAATTTTTTGTTTATTTGTTGAATCAATAAATTATTTTTTGTTTATTGAATCAGCAAACAAACAAACAAAGAATAATCCGCCAACATTTGTAATGGAAACAAAGTTGCTTTTTTTCTGGAAGGGAGCATTAAATCGGGTCGACGTCATTTGACTGACAAAATTTGTGGAATTCCCTCGAACTAGCAGTTGACCGACAACAAAGGAAATTTTCCAAAACAGTCAGTTATCCGACAATAGCTGTCAGCTTCCCCCTACTAACCCTAACCCTAACCCTTAGGAAATATGTGACAGCTGCAGCTGTTGTGTCGGTCAAGGGCGTTTTTGGATAATTCACTTTTGTCGGTCAAGTGACGTTTGTGCGTAATTCATTTTTGTCGGTCAAGTAACGCTCCCCTCATTAAATCTATATAGTCCAAACATGGCTTGCGCAATATTTTCGGAATGACGTAAACTAAATAGGGTAATTTTGTTTTTTAAAAAATATCTTTATGCTAAGTGAAGACTAAAAAAAGTTTTCGTGGGTAAATTCGGTGGCTGTGAGAAAATATTTATTGATAAGTCTAAATGTCCTTTTGCTCAAAAAGGTCCGACGTCCTAACTTGCTTGAGATTTTCTTCCAGATTATCATTTAGAATAAGAATAGACAATATATTACGATCAGTAAATCGTTTTGGATTTTAGAAAGAATACAGTTTTTTAAAAGAAAAGTTTATAACTTTGAAAACAGTTAAACTTATCTTTTTTTTCGGTCAAAATCTTTAAATTTAAGGAAAGGCTCTTAAAAATTTGTCTTGTTTGTTGAATAGCATTGAAAATGACGTAAGACAGTGTTTATGTCATTAATTAATTTGTTTGTAATGGTATAAATGGTTTTACTGTAACATAAAGTTAAACATGTATCTGCTTCATATATTTCAAATTGACATTTTCGTGGCAATTTCGAAAAGATTTTTGTTCATTAAGAGATCTAATATCAAACTAACGACCACGAGCTTGTGTTTCGTCTTTTTAATAGCAGTTTGAAGCTGTAGTAATGACATGCGATTAATCTTTGAAAGGTAGTGGTAAATCTCTCTATGAAAAACACTGTTAAAGAAATGTCTTGGTATGTTTTTCATTGCTACTTATGTGCAGCTATTCGATTTGTTTACTTCGAGAGCGAAATTACACTGATTTGCTTTTGTTTTGACTCCTATCGATTTAAGCGTTTTTTTATCTATAGATAATAGTGGCTTGAACATGTTCATTGATTCATTATCTTAGTGGAAGTTAAAAGGTTCTTGATTTCACTGATGTCAGCAAATTTCAAATCAGGTTATTTTTTTCGTGAGTAAAACGATTATGTGAAACTCGAAGATTTGAAAGAATGGATCACATTTATGTGACAAGCAATTAAAAACTTGTAGTATAAAATAAATCACATTTTCTAACTCAAAAATTTGATTATTTTATCTTTCAATATTATTAATATTCTTTTCAAGATGTTGAAGTAAATGTACCTTCTAAGAAAATAGGTTTGTTTAGCGATCATTTCTCGTTATGCTACTGCTTTTAATATAGTTTCATCCCTTCGTGCGTCAAAAACTGTATTAGTTTAATAATGAATCTTTTTGTTTAGCTAATGATAATCTGTTTTGTCATAACTGTCATTCTTTGAACATTTTTTAAAAACTTTTCAACAAATATTACCTGATTGATGTGGTGGCCTTTATTTCTAAATTTGACGCAAATGAGGTCTTTTCGATTTTCGGGCCAGTCAAACCTGAGACTGTGTTTCCAAGCCCCATGACAATTGCGACAGTACCACGTGAATACTGCCAACTCCCAATGAATCAGAGCTAGATATACTATCTACTGTAGCTGCAGGATAAATACTGTTAATTCAAGTCGCATCAAAACTAACCGCTCCCAGAAAGAAGTTTGGTTCGCAATTAAATTGGTTGACTGTTCTAATTGCAAGATACTTAATTAGATTGGTTAAAACACATATTGAACGCTATGGTTATGGGATGCAAACTTGATTGAATTGCTTTTATAAATTTTACTTCTTACATTTCAAGCGATTTTCTTTTCTCCCGTAATCTTTCACCGATTTATTAAATTACGACTGATATGAAATTATCAGAAAAGTTAGGAGCCGTCATTGATTTCGGGGGTCAAATCTATAAAAACAAATTTTTTTATCGGTTTGAAAAGATCACTGACTCTTACTCACTTGCTAATTCTGTGTGTGAAAAGTTGTTTAGAATTTATTGAATTTCAATTTAGCCAATTGCCTTGTTTGAATAGCTGAATGATTTCAAGTGCTTTAAAAAGGTTTATGTAATTTGAAGCAAGGATCAAATCTCTGTCATACTTCCTTTTTCTGACGCTTTTGTCAGATTCTAAAGTGATTGACATGTGATGCTGTTATGACGAAAACAAACATAAATCGGTTGTCGCTTTAAGTACATAGTGTCGCAAATTAATTTGATAAGACGTCTTGATTTGTAACGAAAAATGATTGTCGGATGTAGATTTGTACAAGTTTTTTTAGTCTCAGATTGCCAAGTCGATAAATTGTTTTTCGAAATCGGTTTGAGCAAGTGCTTGCAAGTATGAATTTGTCAGTGATTATTAAACAAAGTCGGTCTTCATTATTTCCTTTAGACGCTTATCAATGATCTCGGCCGAAAACCATTAACTCACCATGACAAGCGGTTGTTGCATTTAGATTTGGCAGCTTTATCAAGTGCAATGTCTCGCCTTTTTATACCTTTCTTAAACTATATCTCCGAAGTTGTTAAAAGTAGAGATTTGCCGTTACTTTGTCGCATTGATGACAACCATAAAATCTGTACGACGTAAACTACAAGTTTCTTCCGCTGGGTGGCGCAGATCAAATCGGAAGGTGGTTAAAGTTGTTTTTGGGTTCTCTTTGTAAATAGAATTTCCATGATGCTGTAGGAAACAAATATCTTGTCAAAGTTTTGATATCATGCCTATGTGGCCATTTTCACATTTTTTAAAATTTTAGGATTCTTTATTGTTGCCCTGCTTTGTTGAGAGCCGAACAGTTCCATAACGATCCGCTCTTTTTTGTGATAGCGTGAAACTTGAACTGAAAACTTTTGTCGAGTCCTTATGACTCCTGCTTCTTTTTCTTTTAATTCTGAGGTGATTTACGACCGGATAAATTCCATTACGGCCGACGCTACGTGGACTGGTCAAAGCAGCATCGCGACGCTCGATTAGCGAAGCCAAGCGGCGATTCGAGTTGGTGTAACGACCCAGCTGACAGCCTTATTAGCGTTATATGATGAGTTCCTTTTTTACGCTCAATTTCACGAGAAAATAGCTTTTTTACAATGGGCTTTCCGCGGCTTTCTGATCATGTGACCTATTTGCGATTATCTTTTGCAGCAATTAGCGAGTTATACCGCGCGATGTTAACATCACGCCGTGCTACGGTTGTGGCATCGCGGCGATGTATGGCTATTTAAAAGCGTGTTTTTATCCTATGAGCGTGCGATCACCAACAACCGTAAGCGTTCGTCTCCAAGGTTCGTTTTGTTGCCTGCCCGAGTCGTTTTGCTTAAAATTTGTGAATGTTACCTTCAATTGTAGTTACGATTTAATGGCGGTTTTGCAATAGAGAAATTTGATTGCTGAGCAAAAAGTAGTTACTCTAGTTAGGTAAATTTCTTTCAGTCGAACGTCTAAAGCAATCAGAACCCACACACCAGTACAGAAATTTTAGTTAATTTTATATTGTCACAACTTGAACCACGTAGTAGGCTACAGTGCTCCTCAATCTTTTTGGATAACGAAACCCTTGAGCTAATTTTGTGAATCTTGTGCCCTTCATTAAATTTTAGAAGAAACATTGTAGGGAATAGTTTAAGTAAATGAAACCTAGTGAATGCTTCTGGGTTTCTTAAAACTCCGATTAAAAAAGCTGACTCAGCATCTTTATCAGATATAGAAAGATTTTTAGCATTCTTTTTTACAAAAGATAGGCTAAACAAAAACATTTCCTTTAACTTTCAAATAAATATTTTTTTTACTTTTCATGTACAAAATATTGCTACATTTTGAAATTTTTATATCCCAAAATAAACGATGTTTGCTCAAAAATTATAGATATACAAAATTTCAATCACAAGCATTAATCACTTTAACAAAACCAATGTTAAGGTGATTTCAGGGTGCTTTCGGGGTGGTAAAAGGATAGACTCTCGGCTCTGGAAGCAAAAAAGTCCACAATATTAAGGTTAAGTCATTAAATTTAGCGGGGAAAATTATGGACAACAAGATGATCTAATCAACTGTAAAGTGATTAAATGTGCGAAAGAATAATTAGTTAGTGATTTTATATCTTATGCTGAAGTGTCATTAAACCATTTTTACCTCGTCTATTTTACTTTTAATAAATTGCTCTGCAGGTTTTTTTCTTTTTTGCATCTTATCTCTATCCGTCATCCGATTGACTTCCAGCCCCTCAATTATTTCCTTTAAAATGCCAACTAACAGCGATTTTAAAATTAGCTTTCACGTTCAATATTATTAGTATCACATTCGTCACCTATTTCTTTTCTCAAAACGGTTTCGTAACCGTTAAATATTGAGTTGATTCAAACAATTAATAATAATAATTATAATTTTCTCCTAAATTTTCTCGGTACCGAATCGCACTAAGCGATAATTTTATCTTGTCTGGCTTCCAGACTTTCATAAACATTGTTTTTGAAATCGATTACTAGTCGATTAGATTTTCGTACATAGTTTTTTTGTGTTTCAATTGATTACAAAAATGACGCTCATTTTGAAATGTTTACCATCGAGATAATTTCACCTATTAATGCTCTGACTTATTCAAGTATATTATTAGTGAAAGTAATCTTTATGAAATCGGCTCGCTTCCAGAAAGTCATTTGTTTGTTTTGTGTTCTTTTTCTTATTATTATAAACGAATAGTGATTAATCTAGCAATGACAGATGATAATTTTAACCGATAACTTTTTAATACAAGTAAGCTTTATCAATTATACTAGTGAATTCCGTTGAAAGACTAAAAAGTAGCTTAATTTTTAAACTAAAATTGACTAAAGTTTTGTATCGGTGCTTAGCTAAACTTTAAAGCAGATTTTTCGCAGATTTTTAGCATGACTTTAAAGCAGATTTTTGCAATTTGTATATTTCGCAGACTTGTTTTTTAATTATTTTTTTTAAAGCTCGAACGTTTTTTTAAAAAGGCGTGCTTTCTTAATGTCCCTTAAAAGTACTTAAAGCTACTTGGTTTTATTTTAATACTTTTGGCTAATTAGTTTTATTAAAATAACATGTAACGAAAAAACTTAACTAAAGCTCAGCTTATGAACGGTATTAAGTAATTTCCAATGATGTACAAAGATGCAAATTCTTTTGTTGTTCAACGTATGACGTCATTCGTATCTCATTGTTGCATTCATTGCCGCAGTCTTTCTAATAGCTGCGTTTTTTTATATAGATTTTTTCCATCATTTTTGCAAAGAACGATTTGTTTGCTATATATATATATATATATTTGCCCTAGCTTATGATCAAGTCCTTGCTACAGAACAGCAAATAAATCCTTTCTTTTATCTGAAAAAAGAAATACTACAATAGAACGCGAACTTATATAGTTTGATATTATGAACGCACGTGGCAGGCTTCTTTAATAAGTCAATCTTTTATTTGTTTTTAAAGATAAAACATAATTATGAAACTAAAGTTTTCGAAACAAAAAGTGTTTTACGCTATCTTTGCGGACCCTCTTTGTTCAAGCTTAGTTAAAAAAGAATTAAAATACCTTACAAACATAAATCATACTGATATCGAAAAACATTCCGTGTCTGTGCACTTTTGTAAAAAAAATACGGACTTTGGACAAATTTGAAGTGAAAACAACACTTGAAATGTACGAATATTTTCGTTTATTTCGTCGCATTTACAATTTTTTAGTTCTATAATAGTATAAGCTTGAGATTTCTTTTGGTTTTGTCGTAGTAAATGTTTAGTTAAATAAGTAGATCTAACTACAGTAGTTAAGCAATATATATATTTTACAACAATAACTCATATATTGCTAGCTAACGGTTGGCCAACTCGTTTTGCAACTGAGAGAGCTATTTCTTATTAAAAAGTAAATCACTAAATTTTGGTGTAATATTAAGCAGTGTTAGGGTTGCAATGTATGGTCAAATTATCGTGCAATCATTTTAATAATAAAGAAAAAAAGATAATCTCCAGTAAAGTTGTGATTTATCGATTTGCGGAGATATTTCTTGTATTACAGTATATATTCTTGGGTTGTCGAGGCCTTTCTAAAAATTCCGGTCATGAACCACTGTTTTAGACAAACGTAACAAAGCTCAAGAAGTATAAACAAAACAAAAATCATATAAGCTTTAGAAAAACAAAAGCTGTTCCACGGCTTAATTTGAACATTGATCTTTTAGTAAACACCACTCTAATAGCTAGTCAACTGGTTTCCGTACGCGTTATTTTATAAGATGATATAAAAAAAATTCATCTCTTTTTTACCTGATGTTGGTGGAATGTAGTATTGAAATAGATGAAAAGGTAACCGACTCTTGCGGGGAATCATAAAAGGAGAAACTTCTCCTTGGAAATTCAGTAAAAATGAGTCCTGCATTTGAAACTGGAAATTGTATTATGTGAAGATTTTTTAAAATCTTTTTATTGATTTCACAAATACCTAAATATTAGATGATGATAATAAATAATATTAGCAAAAGGCAGTATATCGTGTTCAATACCCGCCTTTGCCTTGGGTCGACATAGTTTGGGATTATGGAGTAAGTTGTCGCTATCCTATTGTTTGATCCAATTTTGATTGAAACAAGTCACTTAGTCTCGTCAATTGTGCTTTACTTGATTTTTCAGAACTGAATAACGATTACGGTTATGACGGCTTTAGACACACCAAAAAGACTGTTGCGTAATCTTTTAATCAGCAAAGAAAGTGTGCCTTAATTAAGAATAGTTTTTATTGTAGAAAGTCGGATGTGACATGATGCTGGGATCCGACTTGAAGGAAGACAAGTGCCGGGAGTGCGGCGGAAACGAATCGACTTGTTATCGTGTCAGTAGCGTTTACCGTTCTGTCCGCCGGCCTACTGGTGATTTACTTTTAATCTTTACATTTTTTATAAGAACCGATGAAAAATAAGAGAACATATTGAAGGAATGTTGGAGAGTCGAAAAATTTAGACACTATTAAGAGATGCAATAACTTTTTTCTTTTTAAGTTTATAAATGATCGACTAGGAAGTAATAAACGATCGAAAACCATCTTTAATGAATTTGACTGCTCGACAAATTTTTTTTGCTTTTGAAATTCAGTTTAATGTCCACGTTTAGCGTCATAAATTCTGACTTGTCTAATTATGAGTCAGCATATTTTATGGGCTGTAAACAATAGATCAAAAAACGGCCGAAAAGCCTTCCTCTGAACTCTGGGCGACAAGCTAAGGACTGTACGTTGCTCTTTTGTGATTTACACAGAGACTTGCCAACAACTGCTTCTTCCTTCATCTTGTAAAAGCAAAATTAAAAAGCTTTTGTCACCAGACCACCTTGCTAACGTCGCTGACTAAACGCTTTCAAATTTATTCTTAGTAACTTCATCTGGTCGCGTCCATTAAATCTTGTTGCTTCTCAAGCGTTCAAGTGACACTTAAAACTGGCCGACAAATTCTTACACGTTACGTGTCAGGTGAACTGCAATTAATGTGAAAATAAGAGTAGAGAAAAGCACTGAAATTTAGAAAAAGCAATTTAGAAAAATTTAGCAAATTTAGACAAAGCACAAAATTTGTTTACAAAAGCACAAATTTGCAAAATTAAACTTTTTATGCTAATTCAAAGACAATTTTCACCCCAAAATCAACATTTTAAGCAAGATTTTTACAAAAAAACTTAGTAAAGACGAAAAAAGGTCTTTACTTCGCCACGATGTATCATTTACTGCGTTGAACAACTTGCAAGTGAAAATTTTTATTTGGTTTTCCATGTTTTTAGTAAAAATTTTCTGAGAGTGCTTTTTCAACTGAAAAAGTGCCCTTTTTTTGCATTGCAAATTGGCTAATTTTATGTTTTGAGATATTTTTTATTAAAAATCCTGAAAAAATTTTGCTTATTTATCGACTAAGATCGTTTTGATAAAAAAAATAAAAGATACAATCAAGAATTGAGAAAAATACACTGGACCACAAGATCAAAAGCAAAAACACCAGATCTTGTGCTAAAACACAAAGTGCGGTACCAGTGCTAAAAATTAATCAATCATGTTGAAGACCACCCGTTGCCTTCACTAAAAGCTGAATCATTATTTCTTAAATTATCTATACACCCAATTGGTCACAACAATATCGAAAACAGGCCAAAGACTTTATAAAACAATTTTGTAAAACTCACGGTTGATATTTTGAAGGACCGAAAGTATGACTAACAAACACTCAAAACACCTTCACTCATTTATCTATTTCTGGCACAAGCAACGTTTACTCTACATTTGAGTCAAGCTGCTCGAAAAGCCAATGTTGTTTTTTGCATTGTGGGTTTAAAAAATTAAGTCAAACACAACAGCATTGCTTTAAAGATAATCGAAACTGCAATTAATTATTTTGGTGTTATATATTTTACGGTTTTTTAAAGTTTTTTTAACCCTACAAAAGCAACCTTTGAGGAAAGGTCCTTAACTTGTAATCCATCTAATTCATGTAGGTCTTTATAGAGATTTTTGGTGATCTGTCTGCACATGTAAAATGCATTCACTTTGCGATATCAAGCAGTTTTACTCTCAGGTAAATTTTAGTCAAGAGCTAGATTTAGTACGACTATTCAAAGCCATGGTTTTTTTAAAAAGTCAATTTTAAATAGATTTACCGAAGTTTACGAATCGAATTGTTTAGAGCAGTGGTTCTCAACCATTGTGTCATTGCGTACCCCTTGGAAAGTATTATTTGTTTCACGTACCCCCTTGCATTGTCATTTAATTTATAACTTTCAAAACATGAGACACAAATTAGTTTTCAAACGAATTCTTTATTCAAAAACATCATTTATTGGTTAATCTATCGATTCTTGGTGGCAAAGAAGCAGCAGCTGTAATCAAACTGTTTTCAAGAGACAATCTGTTTCTTTGTTTGGTTTTAATAGTAGCCATTGCTGAAATGTAACTTCGCATAAATAAGTGGATGCAAAAGGTAGCAAGTGTTCCAGAGCCTCATCTCCCAAGTCCGGGTGTTCCTGTTTGACAAATGTCCAAAATTCGGTCAACAAAACAGCACTATGTTTTAACTGTAAGCCGCGGTCCGTTGATACTTTTAAAAGTATTTCTTGCAAGTTAACTGGCAGTGCGGCCAAGTTTTCTTCTGGAACAGAAAATGGGTTTCTCACCCAATCTAGTTGTTTTTCCATTTGAATAATGTTAGGAAAGTATTGGTGAAAGTTTTGACATAGACTTGTTAAATGATCATCTATCATTGCCTTTATCATTTCTGTTTCTACTTTTTTCGTGAAAATAAACTTCTGTAATTGGGAAAAGCATGTAAAGTCTGCTTTTTGGCACGTTTTCTTCCAGAGATCAATTTTTTTCAGCAACCCACATATCTTATCATGCAAGGTGAGAATGTTGGCCCCTTTTCCTTGAAGACAAACGTTTAGTTCATTGAGCTTATCGAAAATTTCTGCAAGATAGCACAGCTTCGCAAGCCAACCGACATTTTCAAATAATTCAGTATAAGGAGAGTTGTGTTTCTTGCAAAACATGCCACTTCGGTGCGTAATTTAAAGAGCCTTCAGAATTCTTCTTCTGGAAAGCCGGCGCACTTCCGTGTGTAGCAGCAGTTGTGTATGTTCTACTTTCATTTTTCACAAAGAAGGCGAAACAGACGGGAGTTAAGTGGTTGAGATTTGATGAAGTTGATGACCTTGATGCTACAGTTCAAAACGTCATGTAGTTGGGGACTCATTCTTTTTGATGCCAACGCCTCTCTGTGTATAATACAATAAGTCCATTTCACGTTGGGGTTTTTTTCTTTAGCGAGTGTAACAAACCCTTTTATGGTGCCGGTCATAGAAGCAGCAGCATCGGTGCATATGCTGCTACAACGTGTCCAGTTCAGACTTTTCTCCGCGAAGAAAGCATCTACGACGTTAAAAATATCTTTTCCGGTGGTTTTCCCTTGCATGCTTTTGCAGAACAATATGTGCTCAGCTATGTCATCAGCATCGCGGTATCTCACAAAACCAACCAGCTGTGCACTTCCACTTACGTCGGTTGACTCGTCTAATTGTAATACAAATAAGCCTGTAAGCTTTGCAACAACTTGATCTACAATGTCTGTTGCCATAACATCTACTCTGCGACTGACAGTGTCGTTAGACAATGGGACTGCATTAAACTTATCTGCAGCGGTTTTGTCTAGCATGGTCTCTGCTAGCACTTTTGTAGCAGGAAGCAGCAGTTCTTCAACAATTGTAAAAGGTTTTTTAGCTTTTGCTACTAGTAGAGATACAGCATAAGAAGCTTGTAGTGCTCTCTCTGAAGTTGTTGTGTCTTTTCGAATCACATCTTGCGAGGATCGAAATTCTAAAAAATTTTTTGGAAAAAACTAGAAGGCTTACCTACATGACAAGCATGTTTTGTGGTCAAATGCCGCTGCAGGTGCGATGGGTTCATGGAGTTGTTTGACAGTGTATCCCCACAGAAAAACACACTGCCTTGGGTGGCTTAGAGTCGGTGCATGTGAATCCCATCAATGCATACTAATCTTTGTACTGGCAATATTTGACTGCTGATATTTTGACTGCATTCTTGTTTAACGGGCCTTGAGAATCAGAAGCATCAACTTCGCTGATAGAACGTTTTAACCACGATTCCATTATATGCAATACTTTATAATATAAAGCTATAAACTTAAATTGATTTATAAAGTTTATACTTATAAACTTAAATAAACTTAAATATAAAGTTTATATTATAAATTGATAAAGTTTATAAACTCTACTTCCTTTGCTGTTGTCAATTTAAGTTTACTAAAACTGAACACTCCACAGCTCACCAAGAATCACATATCTGTTTAGAATTAGATACATTGGGTATTGTGACCGTTTATAAAATTTATCATTGTAATCAATTTAATACTATGCAATTTGGTATCTGAGATTAATGCTTTCTATCATTTGTACTCGCGTACCCCTTGCGCGACCCTCGCGTACCCCCATTTGAGAACCACTGGTTTAGAGAATTGTTATCATTTTATTTTCAGATTCAAGTTTAGTCCTGTTATCATATCTGAAAAGAATTTTCCTGTTTTAGCTCTTGGTTATGTGGATTTGCGCTCCATAAGTGAAAAGCTATTGGATTGTAAAAATTAATAACCATTCTAGAACTTATAATTAATAAGTTGAAATTAAATGGGTGATAGGATACCGAAAAAACTTTTTAGACCGATTTCACTCTGTTCTTTAGTTGTTCAAGTAACAAAACATAACTTCACCTGTACAGTTGTAAAAGCCTAATACACTGTTTTTTACACTTTGAAAAAAACTGTTGAAATTGCTGAAAGGACTGATTTTTTTATAAATTTAATATCCATTCAATGCGCCAATGTTTTTTCTTTTGGTAAAAATTAAAAGAAAATGAAACACAACTACATATAAATTCGGTTTAGGTAAATTCCGTTTAGGTTTACATATAAATTCGCCTTTTTACTCAAGTAAAGTTTACTTCTTGAATCATTTTGTCTATAATGCAGTGGTAATCCACGCTTTTATTAATATTTACAATGTAATGTTCTTGCTCGAATTCATTGTTTCCCTTAAAGGCTATTTTACTTTCGAAAAGAACTTAAAAATTGAGGAATTAAACTAAATTGTTGCTTAGTTCTTCATCATAACCGATTTTTAAAACAGCGGCAAAACGTTAAAAAAATATAGGATTTTTTTTCCAACAGGATATACTCAAATTGTCGAAGTTCCGGCTGGAGCAACCAACATTGAAATTTCCCAACATCGGTCATCGCGAAACTTTCTTGGTAATCTTTTGTTCTATTTTCTGCTGTCTTGCACGTGGTACGCTTATCTGCCTTTTGATCTGTTAATCACTTGTCGACTTTTATTAGCTGTTTTTTCTGTTTTGCAATTTAATTTCTTCAAAAACCTATCAGTGCTTTCCGTATTAAAATTGATTTCCCTGTTTTCATTCATCATTTTCTTTGTTTGTTCACCTGCTTCTACACCCTCTTCCCTTCAGTTTACCGTGATCTATTTTGAAACGTATGTTAACTCAAGTTTATTGTTATTATTATGAATGATTTCTGCAAGTTAATGTTGAAGCACAGTGCGCTGCAAAAATTTACCTTAATTCTAGCCTTGGCTGCATTCTGGTATCGCTTTGTTACGTCACGCCAGAATAAGCTTACCTAAGTTTGTTGTTATCGCTTTAAGATCGGTTTTGGGCTAAGCAAGCGTTACTGTCTAACTCTAACATGTGTTGTAAAATACCTTTTAAACTACCAAATGCCAAGCATTTTTGCGTCTTTTTATTGCAGCTATCAGGAATACTTACGGACGTTATTATCTAAACGGAAATAAAACAATAGAAAGCTCACGCACGCTGCAGGTGGCCGGCACGACGATACACTACCGCAGAATTCATGGCCGCATGACAACGCCAGAGAGACTTCAAGCTGCCGGACCGACAACAGAAAATATCTACTTTGATGTAAAATTTATTTACAGTATATGAATAATTACAGGTTTTAATTAGTTTAACTTGTAATTACATCTTAAAACGATGATTATATGAAGTTTGATGCAAAGCCAACTAAAAAGTAGATGGGTTAGGGTTAGAGTAGGTTTGACATCTGTTCTCGTCATGCGGTAGTGCCTTGGATATCATATTTTCGTTGATTTGGCGGTTCTAAGAAGAAATTTTAAAAGCCAATCATAATTCCAATAAACTGATAACCTTGATTAGACACTAAATAAAAAATGTCAACCGAAAAGCAATTACTTTGATTTTGCATAAGTCGGTTTGGATAATCACTACACTGTTGCTTGCGTTTAACGTCTCAACGTTATTCTGCGAGTCAGAAGAATAAATACATGTATGATAATGACCATAAAAAACAGTCCTAAATCAATTTGAAAAAGAACATTTTCTGCTCGAAGAAAAAATGTGATTTGACTGCATAACAATTACGAAGTGATGAGGTTACTTTTTGAATGATATGCTTGACCTCATTAAAATTCCGAATGACTGGAGTGTCATGTTCAGTATTGTTGTTGATGTTGCAGCAATATAATGTTATAAACGAATTTTAACTTATCGTTTTTTATAAAAAGTTTGTCCGAATTTTTGATTGTAACGTTGTTTCAAATAAGGTTAAAAACAAATTTTGGGATCCCTCGCTTTACCCTAAACGGTCAACACTACATTGCATTGGCAAACTTTCCGGCTATATTAGAAATATACGAATACTATGAGTTAAATTTAATTAAGGTTAAAATTTTTGTAGTTGCTTGTACAAGAAAGAAACAAAGGTGTTCGTTATAGCTTTTATTTGCCCATCGGAATACGTAATCCTAATAAAGATTCAATCAACTGGGTCGCATCCCGATGGGGTCGATGCTCTCGTGAATGTGGAGGAGGTAAAATTTTACAGTATAATTTTTGTTGAACAAATTATGCACTTACTATTTGCAGTCTTTTTCTGCACATATATATAGTGGTATATATGCATCTATGAAAAGTTGTTTGATATTTAGTGGAGCAAACGTCATTTTATTTGAAATTTCTACAGTAGAAAGCGCTTTTTTACGAGTAAAGCAATGTTTTTCCTGGAGCCAGTTAAATCTAACTCAATTAAAGGAAAGGAATGATGCGTAATCTTGCGACTTCTCATTGAGGTGCCTCCGGCACGTTGCTAGAATGAGGAACGAAAAAATTGTTAATAATAGCCATAAGTATTGATGTGAAAAGAAAGAAGGAAAAAAACCTAATTGAAGTGAAAGGAAAGAAGAAAGAAAATAGTGATTGAGACATGTGTTAAAAGGAAGTTTGAGAAGAAGGACAGAAAGCAAAAAATGAAAGCATAGCTGCGAACAACGGCTAACCTCTTCTAGCAAAAACATCGCATTTTTTTTAGTGCTGGAGAAAGTCTATAAGTATGATAGAAAAATAAAGAACTAGAAAAAGTATATCTTTTTAATTTTTGTGGGGCTAATTTTTCTATAAAAAGATGAAGACGAAAAAAAGTTTTTTAATTTATTTACGATTTGTTTCTTTCTTTTTATTTTGCTATCTGCCATAGCTTATATTACGTTATTCACTCTATGCCTAGATTTATTTTTGGAAAATTTATCTCGAATGATTGTGATGACCAATGTTTTTTTAAGGTTTGGCTTGAGAAACCTCTAAGCGATTTTGAAAGACCGCTAATTTTTTTCCTATTGTTCCTGAGCATACTTAGCTTTGTTTACACTATTGTAGAAGCAGATTTTGATAGACCCCTGAACAATTTTGAAAGACCGTTTCGGCTCCTCAAAACGCCTTAAAAAAAACACTGGTGATGACTATCTAGAAACAAAAAGCCTTGAATGAAAATTACAGCTTTTAATCTTAAGATTTTTTGAGGTTGGGCCAACAACTCTGTGTTGTTCAGGAATTCAAGTTCGCCGCTTGATTTGCTTTAGAGCCGGAAAAAAAGTCCGATCGTCATCGTGTCGTTTCCTCCGGCGACCTGCACGAAGAAGGAGGTGTAACAGAGCGCCTTGTCGCGTGAGGTAAGTTAGTAGCGTGAAATTGTTGTGTTAAAGTCATTGATAAATATCATTGTGCTTTTCATTGCTATATTGTTTTTTTATCATCTTCTGTTGTCTTGTTAAGCAAGATATGCTAATTTTATAATGCGTTCTACCCATCTCTGTCCTTTCAATTTACAAGACAAGGGCAGAAACAATAAACCGATTCAACTATCAATGTGCAATATGCAGATCTTTGGTCAAAAATACCGAGATTTGAATTTTTTATAACTTTTATTTTCATGGTCAAAATTACATTCTTTGAAGTTACGTGGCTTGCACCGACTCAAAATTTTCAAAATCTGGAAAAAGGCTTTTATTGTCGCGATCTTAAAGCCGATGAAGCTGGTGGAATACCCGAAGAGTTATCGACCAATACCTCTGGTCTACACCCTAACAAATGTTCAAAAGGCTTATCTATGCCCGCGTTGAACCAATTATTCACCTGTTGTTCCCTAGGAAACAGGCTGGGTTTCCACATGGAAAATCAATTGTAGATCAAGTCGTTCTGTTAATACAGAACATCGAGGATTCTTTTGGGGCTAAGAAGTAGGCTGGTGCCATATGTGTCAATCTTATAGTGGCCTACGACGCTGTTTGGCCTTTCATGTTAGCTACTGAGACTTTTATTGGATGAGCACATAGATAGAATGATTATAGAGTTTGTCCAGAACTGAAGTTTTATCCTTACTGCTGGTGACAGCAAGCGACTCAGACTACGCAATCTGAGAAACGGCGTTCCTCAGGGATTGGTCTTGGCTCCCTTCCTTTTTAACATCTATACGTATGTATTTATCCCGATGATCTGGTATTAATTATTGCATTCTTTTGGAGATTGGAAGGAATTGGAGATGACCTTACTAGAGCTGTCGGCAGCTTTTTATTTAAAGTTTTAAACAATTGAGAGGCCAAATGCGAGTTAAACGTTTTCAATAACGGTAAACTTTTACCATACTGTCCAGTTTTGACTTATTTTGGGGTAAAAGTGGACAGATCATTCACGTTTTTAACCATCTTGTGACATGGTGCAAAAACCTATCTTTTCGTGTAACACTGCTGAGGCGACTTGCTGTTTCAGAATGGTTACTACTGCCAAAATATTGCGTACAGTTCCCCAGTTTCTGGCCTACTTGACAGCTGAGTACTGCCCACCGGTCTGTTGTGGCAGTGTACCCACTTGCCTCTTAGACAATATCTTAAATGATGCCTTGCGTATAGTCCAGTGGTTTCCAATCGGTATGTCACAGCACACTAGTGTGATTCGGGGGGAACGTTTTCGGATTTTCGTGAGATTCGGATTTCTTGTACGTGAGTTCAGGCAGAAACTTTTTTTTTAGAGACCACCATGATTTTGGGACAATTGAGAAATCATTGACAAATTTTCAATGAAGACCTTTTTATTATTAATTAATATAATGGACGTGACATGAAAATTCAACTAGCTGAATAATGTGCCGCCATATAAAAAAGGTTGAAAACCATTGATATAGTCACTGATTGCTTGCTTCCCACTTTAAAAAGACTATTCTTTTGGCATACAGCCAGCTAAGCTTTGCCGACTAAAAGCAAGACTTTCCTGGACCTTGACCATATATTGCACAGTTTTCTGTGTGGGTCTTTATTTGCCTGCCAAGTGAGACTAAAACCTGAACGCCCATTTGTGCCAACTGCTCGGAAGCTACTGAACTACCTCGCCGAACTAGACATCTGTGCTTCCAGTCGACGAACTATAGATAAAACCCGAGTACTGTGAGAGCACATCCAGGCTTTATGCTTTCATTTTCTTGACCAGTACCAGACTTTTTGGAATGAGATTACCCATAACATCTTGGGTTAGGCTTAATCTCCTGCAGAGCGTTGTTGGGCGATTCGTTCATGCAAAAATAGGGTCTTGCTCCTTCACAAAATTGCGAGTGCAGTGCCACTCAACAAACCGCAAATTACGTCCTAACAACGTACCCCATATATCGGGCACCACATGCAGCACAAAGACTGGTGTTTGCGAATGACGAAACCCAACGATGACTCAACACCATCACTGCAGCATCTGATCCGGGCAGTGCAGCAGCCTGGGGTAGTAAAATAAATAAATCCTTGACCCCTGACCCGACAGGGCCGGATGTCCTTCTACACAACGACGACGACGACATGGCTGCAATCTAAAACCGCATCTCAAGTCCAAATCATAAGAAAAGAAAATAGTGTAAAGGTATCTTTCTAAAGCACACTCATAAACACTTTGAACAAGCATAGAACCCATAATCTAGGGATCGCAGATACAAACAGGCAAAATGCAGCTTATTGTTGTGACCGCATTGCGTTGCCAGATGGTTTATATTTTTTTATGTTGCTTGGCACTGACTTTAATAAATGTTAATAATAATTTTTCTTTTTTTTGCTTTTTTATTACAGTATTTGCTATTGTTTATTTATTTTTCTCTTTCAACAAACGGGAAAGCAATAAAAGAATTCAGTCGCGCTTTTTAACTACGTGATGTCGTGCGCATCTATCTCTCAAAAGTTGTTGTTATTTAGAAAAATATAGCCTATGTTTATGATTACGAGAACTTATCGAAAGTCATGACCAAAAATACGTAACTGCTAACAATTGCTTAAAAACTTTCATATTTTTTTGTAGTTGGCGCGCTTTTAATTGGACTGAATGCTCAACGTCGTGTGGTGGTGGAAAGCGATTCCGCTTAGTTTACTGCGTCCAAGAGTCGCGCTTAGCAAACAGGTTTGATTTTTTTCTTAACCAATCCGATAAAACATGCTAAAACACTACGAAACATAGTAAACTATCGTTAAAAACAAGATGAAATGCAACGAGAAATTGGCAGTTTGGTTTCCGTTGCTTGTCGATTCGTCATTCACAATGTAATCTTGCTCGAATTCGTGACTTAGCTCGAATTCTGACAATCGGCAAGCGGCACCTGTTTAAGTCAGCGTTGATGATGTACACCAGTGTTTCTCAAAATTTTTGGGTCATGGACCCTTTTTTGCAGACTTTTTTTTTACAGACCCCAATCTTGTATCAATTCGTCTGTCCAACTAACGAAGAAAGATAATGTACTAACCCAAAAATAAATAATATTAAATCATGTTTAATAACAAAATTGACAACATCAATAAGATGGATAAGGTTACTTTTTACTGCACAAAAAATATATATTCTTCGACCAATTTGTGAAAAGTAAACTTGTAAATCAGCCTCAACTGCAATTCTGGACCTCTATTTTGTCTTCATATTGGTAAGAGCGGAAAATGCTGTTCCGCTTATGTAGGTAGTGGAAAAAAATAAAATTTTGGTTGCTTTTTGTGAAACAATGGGTATTTATCCGCAACATTTAACCAAGCAGAGACAAGAGGTTTTTAATTGAAGCTAATCATTAAAGTTTGATAAAATAATCATTCGGTTAATTCTTCTTCGGTCCTTTTTGTGTGAAAATTGTAAACTCTATCAAAGCTCGTCCACTCCACTCTCGAATGTTTTCGAAATTTTGCAATGAAATAGGCTTGAAACGTTCAAGCCTTTTGCTCCAAGACTTTCGACGGCTGTCGCGAAGAAAAATAGTAGAACGCGTGTTTTAACTTCGAGAAGAGCTTTCAATTTCCCTTTAAGAACAGTCCGGATTTAGTTTCATTAGTAGCTGATAAAATTTGGCTAGAAAAATTTGCATGACTGGCCGACATGTTTAACCTTTCCAACAAACTAAACTTGTCACTTTAGGAAAGAGATGCCAACGTTTTCCCCCGAGCAAAATTTCAAATTACTTTCATTTGACATGTTTTCTAACATACAAAACATTAAGACTTAGTAACATCAGAGAGACATTCAATAAAGCCAGGCTTAATGTACTCATCATCATATGTTCCTAATTTTTGTTCTTTGTTTTTCGGGATAAAACATGCTGGGATTTACTTTCCGAATCATTTTCCTTTTTTTTTTGCTCCAAAAATTTATCCATAAGTTTTGAACTATAACCCTAAAATTCCGAGTTAAGCTATCTCGGAACTGATTCAACTACAGTATTATCATACAATTTAATTGTCGCTGTACTAATTTTTGCACGCGCGGAACGGGTGAAGTGGTCTTGGTAAAGTTGCGAACACTCCCACCTGGTGATAAGTCATATGTTATAAAAATAAATCGTTATAAATAGCTGTATTGTGATATGGTTATAAATAACTTTTCAATAAGGAGCAAACAATAGTGATTTATGATTACAAAAACTTACAATAATCAATGCGGCAATTATTTGTAAAATAAATGAACATACTTCACAATGTATATGTTTGACACTTTTATCATATCGTCGCGGATCCCCCATGCATATCACGGACCCCAGTTTGGGGAACCCTGATGTACACCAAAAACTTTTTTGTAATTGTGCATGAACTGAATACACAAATCCAAACGTGCAGAAATTAACTGCTTTTATTGCTCATGCCCATGACGGTGTAGCTAATAAATAATTTTTGGTTCATTTCAAAAGCACAGTATAAGCTAGCCCAAAAGCTGCGTTTGTTTTTTGTAGTCTGATTTGCTGTAAAAGCTGGTAAGTTTTACGAACGTTTGTAAATTAGATTGCCAGCGCTTGTGCCTGAGCATCGCTGCATCGTAGAAGACATTTCGCTTAAACCTACTTCTCGGGAAGGTTGCAACGAACATTCTTGCGATGGATGGGTGGTCGGAAACTGGTCCGAAGTAAGTTGGTCATGCACGAACGATTCGAAAAAAAAATCGGATGAAATAAGATTTTTTATGGCATGCGCAACATAATATTGTTTTATTTTTTAACAATACTAGACGTAAAACGTGATTTATCAATGGTTTGAACTTGAAGCTCGAGTGTCAATCTGAACTGCTAAGTTTTAAACAAGCTTTATCATAACAGAATTGTTTCTTACAAGGAGACTTTCATCCCAAACCGGAAGTTACTTGTTGATTTGTAATTTTAGTAAAAAATTTAAATTTATTATAAATCATAAAATTTTACGAAATCACTTTTAACGCGAAACTTTGTGGGGCTGAGACTTGGCTATAACCTACAAAGCTGTTTGAAATGGACTTAAAGATGACTAACATCGTTAAGAAATTAAAGATTTTTTCGATCTCACGAAATAGACTGCCTTGAGAAACAAATGATTTACAATGATCCTTGACCACCTTCTTTGAACAACTGTAGTGTTCGACAACATGCGGTGCGGGTCTTCAAAGTAGAACAGTGATTTGTCACCCTGTTCACCAATGCTCGACCGAATCCACCCCTAACCGCTACCGACCCTGCAACCACGGCCCCTGCTCAGGGTTATCATGGGTCGTGGCTTCGTGGAGCAAGGTACAGATTTTAATTTTTCCATTAATGGAAGCCTAAACAAATATTAATGTTGGAATCATGAAAATATATTTTGCAAGTTTATACAATGTAAAATGGACCAGTTGCGCTTTTACATCAGCGGATCGATTGTTCGAGTCTTAGACACGTTTTATAAAAAAAATTAAACAATAGCATTAACTGTTTAAGCTTGCTTGTAATGACGATCGCTGCTGTTATAAGAAGGCAGTAAGCCAAGTCGATTTCCTGTTTCCAGCGTCATTTACTGTACTTAACCAGTCACGATAGACTGAAAAGAGTTGCCAGACATTTTTAACCAAATTGCAATCTTTGATTTCCTAAAATAAAATTCTTAACAGTGCACTGAAAGTTGCGGCCAAGGAGCCCAAACTCGCATCGTTCGATGTGCGACTAATAGCGGTGGCTTGCTCGATGATCGATTGTGTCGCAACATTCCGCGTCCGCACACGAACCGCACCTGTCATTCCACATCCGGGTGTACTGAAACGACCCAGTGGGTCGCTGGCGAGTGGAGCGAGGTAAGAATTATGAAATGGTTTGAAATTTTCCAACTTTTAAAAACGAGCTTTTTACTCAGTGTTCAGCGACGTGCGACAGAGGCGTGCAAACAAGGAAAGTCGTGTGTTCGATTCTTAATCACGCCGGTCATAGAATGCTTCCCGATGAAAACTGCCGTGAACTAACCGCAAAACCAGCTTTTGCGCGAGAATGTTTGAATCCAAAATGTCAAGCCGTTTGGTTCAAAGGTAAGTTCATCAGTTAAAACTCCTCTCACATCTTTGTGCGTGATAGTGTAAGTTATGACTTTACTTTAGGTTCTTGGAGCCTTTGCTCTAAAACATGTGGCGGAGGAAAAAGAAAACGTCTTGTGACTTGTTCGTCCCATATTGCTTTAAATTCTCTTCAAAATTCTTTCTGCAACGAAAGTGCCAAACCTCTGCAAGAAGAAATATGCAATGCGCAGCAATGCTTAGCATCTAGTACGTCACAACATTGTGTTGTTAACGATTCTCTGCAAAACTATATGACCGTCTGTCTAGCTTATCACCATCAGCTTATTAATGATAACTATTTAGAACTGTCATCCAAATAATGCAAGCAGTTTGAATAAGAACAATTTTTAAATTATTTTACATTAAAAATGTTTTTATAAAGAGCTCTTTATTTGTATGAATCACTTATTAACTTATTCAAATTTTTATTCACCTCACTCAGCAGCGCGTCAACCAACAACAGGCAGCAGTGAAAATACTTACACACACTGCGACCTCACTCCATATGGATGTTGTCCCGATCGAGTGACTCCTGCTCAAGGATGGCTCCTAGAAGGATGTGGACGCCAACAGTTTGTTCTATATTTTTAATTATGTGTTTATTGAAATCAAACAGAAATTTTTTTTTAAGTTAAACCAAAACTAAAATTGTTTATATCGAAAAGAATTAAGTCTAGATTAATATTAAACTTAATTTTAATTGAAAGCGATAGGAAGCGGGTCCTGAAGATCTCTCGCCTTTTTATTTATTTAAACGAGTTTAAAGCGAGTACAGTTAATAAAAGATTACTAATTTATTTACTAATGGCTGCAATTGGCAGAGCCAGAGCCAGATACGAAAATAATAAAGACTTTTCTGGAAAACAAAACAAAACGTTACCATAGTCCCAACTCGATCAATCATGCGCACTCTTGACTGCCAACTCGTCTCACACAGAAGTTTGTTCGAAACTCACGGCGAGCGCTAACACTACTTAGTTTTTAAAATACCTATATTTTCGAGTAAGAATTAACAATGACGCACTGCCTAATGTAGACTTTTGAGCCTGGTTATAAACGTTCTGTTTATAAATTTCTGCAGCAATACCTTTTAAACGTCTTTTGCGAAACTCTAAACAAAACGCATTGCTAGTGTATTAAACATTTTGTTAACATGGGGCAAAAATCAAGTTTATTCTCGGTTTTAAGTCTTCTATAACCTTTAATTTAAATTCTTGTTTTAGCAACCAGCTCGAAATTTCAGTTATATCACTCCTACATAAAGACTAAAAACCCGAAAAAAAAAGTTCAACTTGGCAGCAATATCTTTGCATTTCCAAATTGGGGTAATCCTTGAAGGTTGTCCTAAGCCAGAGATGTCCAACCTGCGGCCCACTTTATGTTTTTATGGGACCCACTGCTTACTCAAATTTTTTTAGTGATATTTTCATAACTGTATAGTAGCGTTTCTTAAAGTGGGTTCCGTGGAATATTTGCTACTTACGAATTTTTTTTTTTTTTTCATTTAGAAATCACTATGAAACGAAAATCACGAAATCAGTGACAGATTCAAACTGAATAATTTTTTTAGAGATCATTAACTACTCTTTGAATCGAAAATTGGGAATTCAAAGAAACTCAGACTAATTGTTCCGCAAGATAAAATGATAAGTCTAGGTATTCGTGAATTAAAAAGTTTGAGAAACTCTGCTGTATAGGGTTCGATGTCACTGCTGTCGACTATATGCACTGTCGCGGCCCGCCGATAACACTCAAATTTATAATTTGGCCCATTATGAAAAAAGGTTAGACATCCATGGCCTAACCTTAACGCCCCAATAGTCAGGAGGATAAATAGTTGACATGATGATGAACATTAATAGTAGACCTTAAAATATTTAAATCGTGAATAAGCATGTACCGTTCTATAGGTTTTTATGAGTGGGGTTTCTATTGTCGGATTTTTGCTAATTCATGAAGCAAAATAATAAAGGATTGTATTTTATGGCAAAAAAATTTAAATTTAAATGTGCTCCGCTATGATACTTTTTCAATTTCTCGGAGCTTTTTAACAGTTCTGTGATTCGAGTTGTTTATCAAATGAAAAGAAAATTTTACAATGACGGAGAAAAAGATCGTATTTGACAAAGCATCTAATTCAAACTTTTTTTACCCGTTTGCTCTAAACTATAATAGTCTTCAATCTTCCACTCACCGCTTGTGTCAAAGTAATTCGACTTTCACTTGAATCCTTGTGCGGTGTAACCTTAAATTTACTTGCAGAACTAAGCTATTGTTTTCTATTACAAGATTAAACCGGGCAGCTACAAACGATTGTCACGTGTCGGAGTACGGATGCTGTGCGAATGGGCTGGACCCAGCACGAGGAGCAAATCACTTCGGTTGTTCGGAATATGGTTGGTAGGCTAGTGTTCTGTGTGCTTTCAAATGTAATTTTGTTTTTTTGTTTTTTCGTTGCTCCTTTTTTTTTGATGTATCAGTTTGTTTTTATTTTTTCTTTTATTTCGTTCTGACGCGAAGCTTTCATTACAACCAGATTCATGCTTTGCACCGAGTGAAAGAGGACGCTTTTGCGGCGGCTGGCTCCCCCGTTGGTATCATGACCCTGTTGAGTCAAATTGCAAACATTTCTGGTTTGGTGGTTGCGAAGGAAATCGAAATAATTACAGAAATCGCACTGAATGTGAAGCTGCCTGCCTTCAAACAGCCTCCACTTCCATAGGTTGTACGCTTGTTTTCTAAATAACCTTTCACGTTTGAAATTGATTTGCCTGATGTCGCTGCAGAATCGACGACGTCATCGGTTTTGTTGTCGACAGCCATGCAACATTCGATTGCATCACAAAGGCCGATTGAGGACCTTGTTGCAATAACGAAACCAAGAACAACAGAAACCGCACAAACTGTTTTGCTTCCCGCCGTTGCCGATAGAGCTTCTACTATCTGGTTTGGAACCCAACAACCACCAAAGAGTGCCGAAAAATGCTCGCTGCCCCCTAAAAGAGGTCCATGTTTTCGCCGAATGCACCGGTGGTATTATGACCCCATTGATCGCAGCTGCAAAACTTTTGTGTTTGGGGGGTGCGCGGGAAATGAGAACAATTTTAAAAACTTGGACATCTGCCAAAGTTCATGCATTAAAAGTGAAAACGAAACGTTTGACAACAAAAAGCAGAAAGGTCAAAGATATTTTTTAATTTTTTTATTAACAATACTCAATTTTTGTATTGCAACTTTGTACTAGATCTCCGGTCTTTGTATAAAAGCAGTTATTGTTATATCCAGTTGAAATTTGTTGTTTGTATCGTAAAAAATTGATAAGCTATAAACGTTTGCAAATCATTTTATTGTTTCTATAAAAATAAAAAACTTTTTCAGTGTTATGAAGTATTTTACGGATTTTTGGAGAAAGCAATTTTTGTCTTTTAACAGAAACTAGCAAGTGTGAACTCGATCAAATTTTTGCCGAGTTTGAGGAAAAGCGACCCCCGCAGTGTCACCCTGAATCGGGAAAATATCTTGCCCTCCAGTGCATGAGTGACATTAATGGAGTTACATTGTCTTGTTGGTGTGTGGATCAGGATACTGGAAAAGAGTTTGACGGATCACGAAGATATGGATCTGTCGCTCCTGATTGTAATTTCTTAGTTTCATTAAACAATGAATTGAATGATGTTTTCACGTTTTTCTTTATGTAGTTTGTCCATTTTTGTTTGATTTACCCATGATAATCGAAGAGTTTTTTTTTATTTGGCGGTTTAAGTTAATTTTTAACTTCTATTGTCCTTAAAATATTTAGTGCTAAAATTATGCTAACACTTTTAAAACGTTCTCATAGATTTTAGTTTTTAGAACTAAATCGCACTCCTTTTTGTTGTGCCGATTTCTATTTAAATAAACTCAATTGATTATCTTACGTCATAATTTTTGTGCGTTCTAGATGAACATTGAAATTTATTCGCAGGTGATGCAACTTCGGTTTTTACAAAAAAAACTGCTTCTTCACCATGCACCAAAACAAAGCATGGATGTTGCCCCGATGGAGTAACTCCGCGACGAACAAGGGGAAGACTCGGATGTTCAGGTTTTTTTAGCCGACTTTATTTTGGAACCTGGCAACATAACATTTTCTTTTATAAATTCGTTGAAAATGATTAAAAAATTTGATGTCTTTCTACAGAAATTTGCAATTTAAATAACTTTAGGGACGTAAAAAAATAATTTTAAATACTTTAATTACTTTTTTTAGTATCTGTATATGTTAACTAAACACTTTACGTTTTGGCAGAAGCTATTTTCATAAAACCTGGTCGTTCGTTGGTTTACGCCAGAAGGGGAGGGTCAGCGAGGCTTACCTGTTCATCAACCGCTTATCCCAGACCAACAGTTCGCTGGTTTAAAAACGGGCGCCAAGTCCAAACCTCCAGAACACAGTGAGTTAAGATAGACTTGAACAGTCTTTTTTCTTACAAAATATAGTTTTTTTTTTTTTGGTTGACAAGATACGGCAATTTTTTGAAGTATATATATATTTACTAATCCTACTCGACCGTAAATTAATAAGAAGTGTTTACATACTTTTTTAATTTTTCTTAATCCCACAAGCCATTTGATTTAATTGTATTCAGTTCTACTTTTCAATTTTTAGCGCTAAATTGTTGCGTATGATAGGCCTAGTTTTAAAAAATATGAATAAAAAAATAAGTTTTTATTGATACTAAGATTTTTTTAAAAAAAGGATAGCTTATGAATTGAAGCCTAATTTTCCATTCTTCCTGGTATGAATTTTTTTTATTTTTGTCTCTATATTTATCCTCCTGACTCGCAGGAAAGCGACGGAGGCGCTATACATAGGGTAAGCAAATACCCCGACCTGCTTCCGGAGATGCCAAGATATTGCTGTCCGCTTGTAATTTAGTAGAGATATTACTGTAATTTAGAACTGCTTGCAAGACCACCAAGCAGGGGAAAGTGCCGTAAAGTGTCTTTCCCAAGGACACAACAGAATGGCGGAAGTGGGTTTTGAACCGAGACCATGTTGATCATCAGTCCGATGCTTTAACCACTCGACCACGCTGCCGATAAATTGCCGACAAATTAAAAAGCTAAAATTGCAATTCCGTTTTTTGTTAAGTCGTGACAAAAAAATTTGAACTCTGTTGCAAAAGAGAGCAAATTAAAAAAAAACTCGGCCCTCATCTGAAAAAAAGTTTTTTCGTCAGAGTCACTGCCGTCAATCATTATCTTATTTTCACATCGGTTCAACCGCGTCACGTCGGCACTTACGTGTGTGAGGTTAGCAACGGAGTTTCGGCTTTACGGAGGAAGACTATTCGGCTCGCATTCAACGGTAAGTGCCCGATTTTCCATCAGCTTTATTAATCTTTTTGTATTTCTGTTGTTAGCACTTTGACTCACAGTTGTAACCGGCTTTTCGGGTCGGGTTCGGGTCTAAGTTTGAGAAAAATTGCGGGCCTAATTCGGGCCCAGTGCGGAGCTTACAGATAAACAACCACCTTTTTTCAGCGCCAAGTGTTTTAGATCAAATTTAACTTTCGAGCTTTTTCGGGCCTGTTTAGGGCTTCAAATTAAATTCAGGTTCGGGCCGGGTTCGGGCCTGAGCTAGTCGGCCCGTTTGCAAATCTGCTCTGACTTGTGGTAAGAAGGACGCGAGTTCGATCCTTGATCTACAGTATATAAGTAATTTTTTTGTGTGCTTGGAAAAAGTACTTCAGGTTAGTTTCCTAAACGACATCATCCTCCTTGCATAGAATGGTGATTTCACTTAAAAAAAAAGCATTAAAAAACTCAATAAAACAAGCAATGTATATGATTACGTCTGACAACATGATACAATAATTGAACATTGTAAACTGCACTCGTCGCTGATTCCGTTTGTGTCACTTGGTTGTCATCCGCTGAAATTAATCATAATTATCCAATAATCATGATTAAACGACCCTATGCATGAACAATTATAGAAGAAAGATGTTAATTAAATAATTGTATATTAATTGTATATGTCAGCCTATGCTAATATTGATTGTATATCTTCTGAAAAAAAGTTATTCACGGTTTTACACAGAACTTTTTTCAACTGAAATTTATCATAATTTACAGTTGAAACATTCTCTTCCTCGAAGAACTTTTTGAAGCGGCTTATTCAATTGAATTTGAATAAATATAATTGCTGAATTTCACTTTAGATATTTGATTGTGTTTGCCGAGTTTTAAAATAATGATGCAGGTTTTTAAAGTAGATCTTCTACTTTAATCGAGAAGTTTGATGCTTAATTCAACATAAAAAAGATTATACATGCGACTTATTTTGATTAAAAAAATCAGGCTTTTTAGTTACGAAACTTTTGCTTTTAATAAAGCAGGTCAACTTTGCATAATAACGTGTCCCCTTTCTTTTCGGCTAATCGCAAAAATGATGTTGATAATTTACTTTTACTTTAGTTTTTTTACCGTGGGCATAAGGTTGTTTTTGTGGTAATTTACGACTTATTTTTCAGACCAGCAAATAAAATTTGAAATCAAACCTCAAAATAAAACCGCAGAAGTTGGCTCCAGCGTTCATCTTAAATGCAGAACAAAGGGAAATCACGCGTCGATTATCTGGAAAAAGAACCGTCAATCATTATTAAATAGTAAGAAGCCACCAATGTATGAGAATTTTCGATTGTGTTTGTCAAGCAACTAATTGATATTTGATTACAAAACATTTAAACTCTGAGCCCCATAAAAAGTTGACTGAATAGCGGCCGGTGGGATCTTCCGTGAAATCAATTATAGTGTTACGTTTGATGTGTGGAAATGATTGAAGCGATATTTTCAATATCACTCCTCTTTTTCAAATTTCTGTATTCTTTCGATTTGTCCCTCCTTTCTTTAAGAACTTTAGCGACTTTTGGGCTAGATTTTGAATCCTGGCCACTGGTCTGAAAAGTTGCAAAAATTTTGAAAGAATAAAAAGTTCCGATTTCCTCTCCGCAACCAGGGTTAGGGTGATTACATGAAAAATGTAATCGATTACGATTATGATTACTTACCCATTCTGCAGTTACGATTACGATTATGATTACTTACCCATTCTGCAGTTACGATTACGATTATGATTACTTACCCATTCTGCAGTTACGATTACGATTATGATTACTTAAAATTTGAAAGTAATCGATTACAATTACGATTACGATTACTCAAAATGATCAAACAAAATTTGGGCAAAGCTTCATTGCCCCCCAAATTTTTTTTGGCTGGTACGCCTATGGCTACAACAGAAATTCTAAACGCATTGGTAGAATAATCTTTTTTTTAATCACTATCACGATTAGCTTTTAAATGTTTGTTACATTTATAAAAGTAAAGGCGCGTTTACAGTACTTTTTTTTCAGCGTGATCTTTGTTTTATTAACGTTCAGCTTCACTCGTTTTTTCAAAACTTAAGGCGTGTTTATAGCCGTTTACAGTACTTTTTTTTCATCGTGATCTTTGTTTGTTTTATTGACGCTCAAATCCACTCATTTTTTCATGAAAATCAAAAAAAAAAGTACTATAAACGGCTATAAATGCCCCTCAAGTTTTGAAATCATTTATTTAAAAGGCGGCAACACGTGACGTCACTAACGGGCTTTCCGCGCTTGAATGCTAGTTCAATGTAATCGATTACATCTAAATTTTTGTCAATGTATTCGATTATGATTATGATTACATCCAAGTTTTTCTTAATGTAATCAATTACAATTACCCCATGTCTGTCCGCAACTCTAGTAAAAACAGTCAATCTAATCATCCTATTTGTTGTAAACTTATGATGCTAAAGCGATACACTCTAATAGCACCGTACATACAAACTAGCAGTGAAATTGATAATTGAGCAAACCACAGTTTGATAAAAAAAATGTTTAATGGATTAAAATTATACAACCGCCATTTTATATCAAATTTTAACTTGCTTTTTTTTATAATTTTTACACGATGGGAAAGTTTTAAGCATTTGTCGCACTATTTTGAGGTTGCCTTTAGTCAATTCTAGGATTCAATTTTCTTGTGATTTCGATACGAGCATAGGCGTACCAGCCAAAAAAATTTGGGGGGCAATGAAGTTTTGCCCAAATTTTGTGACATTTACCTAAATCATAATTTTCTAGTAGCCTACTTTACGAATAGGACAAAAGAAATTGCCTGAAATTCCTGGAGGAAGACCAAATTTCGTGCTAAGAACGTGGTGTTCTCTAAAAAAGAAAAGTCTTTACTTGGAATCAGTCTCACAGTTCTCAATTTTTGTCCCCAAATCAAGTTGTTCTATAAAAAAAAAGATCTTCACCTCAATTTGGTAACTAGGCCTACTATTTTTTGCAATAGATCATTGTCGCTGTCCGAAAAATTCTGGTTTAGCCCAAATATTTTCTTGTCACTGCCCGAAAAATTTCCATTTTTGCCCAAATTTTAGAAACTTGGGGGCAATTGCCCCCTGTCCCCCATTAGGTACGGCTATGGATGCGAGGTTTAGATTTTAGTAGATGACCAAAGTTCAGTAAGCAAGTTGGTGCTTTATTTGTTCGTTAAAGCCAAAACAATCGATTGTTTTCTAGGATTTTGATCGTTAGAAAGCAGCAGTTTTGCGTGCATTTGCATGAACCTACCTCCTTTCATCGGTTATTATCTGTACAATTTCCACTGCGTTGTAACTTTTACCGGATCACGTTTTAGGCCGACACGTTGCAATCAAACCTTGGGGTGACTTAAGGATCAATAAAGTTCAATTATCTGACAGTGGCAAGTACACCTGCATAGTAACAAGCGCGTCCGAAAGACTAACTGCTTCAGCCTTTGTTATGGTCATTCAACAATCAAGTAAGTTTTTTTTTTTTTTAAATGAACGACAAATTAATAAAAAAAGTTTTAGTAAAGATATTTTTTTAGAAAAAAATGGCAGTTATAAAAATTAAAAATTTTTTATCTTGCAATAAACAATAAATTAATTTTATTAAAATTCAAAATATTATAAACATAAAAAATTTTCCTACACCGGGAATCGAACCCGGGCCGCCTGGGTGAAAGCCAGGAATCCTAACCACTAGACCATGTAGGAGCGATTACTAAACGCGATAATCTCCAACTAAAAAATCGCTAGACGCACGAAGTTGTTAAAGTAGAAAAGATTTCACGTTTCTTTGTTATGCAACTCAGCCACAACTGGTAAATTGCTACAAAGAAAATTTTTATGTTTATATCAACAAAAAACATTTACTTATTAGATTGGTTTTTTCTTCAGTTTACTGCAAAACTTGCATTAAAAAAATAAAGCCATAAATAAGGCGTTTATCCTCAGTTTAGTTGTTTCATAAATGATGTATGTATGTATGTATGTATGTATGTATGTATGCTTTTTTATTTCTCAGCACCAACAGCACAAATCAAAGCACAAAAACACAATAAAAGCTGAAAAAAAAAGGAAGAAGTAAAAAACGATATAGGGCCTACGTTGTACGACATGCAAACAATACATTGTATAGATACAACAAAGTCATTATAATTAGCATGCTCACTGCACCTTAAAAACAATAAAACACAAACAAACAAAAAAATGACAAAATAAACAAACTTGAAAGGGACCAATAAGAACTAGCTTCTAAGACTTGTGGTGAATCTTCTTCTCCTTTCGGCTTTTCCCTTCAGTCAGGGGTGACCACAACGTATCATCATTCTCCAAACCTTTCTGTCTTCAACATCCGTCTCCTTTGCACCAACTTCCCCCATATCTTCTTTCACTACATTTAAAAATCTTCACTTTGGCCTCCCTCTTATTTATTATTATTATTTATTATTAGGCTACAACTAATTTATTATAATTATTTTTTTTTTATTTTCTTTTATTTTTTATATTTTTTATTTTTTGTTTTGTTATGTGTGTTTATGTGTTTTTTTCTGTGTATTACTATTTCTGTTTTTTTGCTGTTATTGTTGCTACTTTGGTTTTATTATGCCTACATTTCATATTTATATATTCAATATATAAACATTACTTGTGACTGTGGTTACTCTCAAATATAATTAATGCTGTGGCAGCTGACTTCGATGACCTTTGGTCTTTTCGCTGTCTCCTCCATGAGCAAATATAGATTTCACACTTTTATATTTTGTTGTTATTTTAGCTGATCTTTTCATGCTTATGGGAATAAACTAAACTGAACTGAACTGAATTTTTTTCCTCTTTTCCGGTAACTCCGTTTCCATCATCTTTCTTCCTACATACTCTTGGTCTCTCCTCATGACATGTCCATACCACCTCAGCCTGCCCTCCCTCATCTTCATTCCTAACCGTTCTATCTTAACGTTACTCCTGACCTACTCGTTTCTAATCTTGTCTTTTCTCGTCACTCCCATAGTAAACCTCAACATTTTCATCTCTGCGACTTCCATCTCTTCCACTTGTTTCTTTGTGACCGCCACCGTCTCAAGTCCATACACCATTGCTGGTCTTACCACTAAACTGTACACTTTTCCTTTTACTCTAGCTGGTAACCTCCTGTCGCAAATTACTCCCGATACTCTTTTCCAATTGTTCTATCCTGCCTGCACTCTCTTCTTTACCTCTCTCTCACAACCACCACTTTCTTGCACCGTTGATCGCAAATACTTAAATTCCTTTACTCTTGGCACTTTTGTATCCTCCATCTTCACTGTTTTGTCGTCATTTCCTCCATTTATGCACAGATATTCGGTCTTTAACCTACTTACTTTTATCTCTCTTCTTTCCAACGCATACCTCCAGGATTCTAATCTCCACTTCTTCCCTGGTCTCTTCGTAAATCACAATATCATCAGCAAACAGCATCGTCCATGGTGGTTCTCTCCTTACTTCATCCGCTATCCTATCCATTATCACTGCAAGCAGGAACGGACTTAACGCTGATCCCTGGTGCAGTCCAACCTTAACCTTGAAACTTTTTGTAGTTCCTACTGCACATCTCATTGTGGTGAATATTTATGCAGAACCATTAGGCCTTCAAATAAAAATTATTTTTATAGCATGCAAATTATAAAATTATTGTGAGGGTAAATCATAATAAATACAAATGGAATTATAGGTTTTGGGTCACAATAAAAATTTTTTAAATATGATTGGCAGACTAGAAACTTCCGATAAAAGATCTGATAAAATAGAGAGATTTTAAGATCTTACGTTTACGCTACAGAATCTGCTTCTTAAAGTAGTCTTTTCGTTCTGCTTAACTGGAATAATATGACACAATGTAACTGCAATACAAAAGCAGACAGCAAATAGTCTATTCAAAAGTTACCTGAATTTTGAGTAATTAAAATACACGAATAAAATATTCAATATTTATTATAATTTAGTAATGTAACAAACAACAGTGAAATAGTTTGCTCAAATGGAAGCTATATAGTTTTACCATTGCAAAGGTTTAATTAAAAAAAATCTTGTAACTGCAGGACGGAATGACTTTAATGATTTAGAATCTTGTCGAAGATTAAATGGAATATTATTCCTAATAAGTGGTCCTTTATATCTCATAGCTTGCTTTGTAATATGCAGTCTACAAACGATGGATAAAGTGAGGATTGTGACCTGGTATTTTTTGTAATTTTAAACGTAGTTTTAAAAGAGATAAATCGTGATAAATCGTCAATACACAAAATGCAATAGATGAAAAAAGTAATAAGGTTTTGGGTTACAATTTATCGACATTGCAAGGACTGTAGCGAAAGACCCAAAAGTCACCAGAGTCAGCTACCATCCTTTTCTTTTATAACAACAGCTACATTAAGATTACTTGTAAACTACAAAAGAAATTAGTGTGAGTCAGTGCAGTGATGGCCTTACAAAAAAAAGGGCCCGGTGCAAGAAAAGTAAGGGGGCACTATTTAGTGTTCCAAGACAAAGCAATCTCGAAAAAAGGTCATTGTCATAGAAGGAGCCACTTTTTAATGCATCAAAACAAAGTAATCTCTAAAAAAAAGAGGTCTTTATTTTAGGGGAACACTGTTAAGTGTTCCAAAACAGTGCGGTCTCTAAAAAAAATAGTGATGGTTTTAGGAGGGCCACTTTCTAGTGTCTCAAAACAAAGTTATCTCCAAAAAAAATAAAAAAAAAGAAGTCTTTATTTTAGACATGCCACAGACGTCCTGGTGATACTATGAAAAAATAGAGCAATATTTTGCTTAGGGGGTCTACTTTTTGACGCTTTATAAGGGGGGCCCGGTGCGGCCGCTCCGTTTGCTGCATACTAAAGCCATCACTGCTATACGGACTGAGTGACGTAAGAAACTTTAAAGTTACTGAGTTAGAAAAGTTGATCCTTTCAAATGACAATTTTAGAAAACATATTTGATGTAAAGTCATAAGCAAAATTTCTAACTTTCAAAATTTTGTTAAAAACTAAAAATAGTGTTTATCAATCCAAGTTTTACATGTTTCAATGGGTTAAAAACTTGATAGAAAATTTACTCTAAATTTATATGAGTGAGCTAAGAGCTCGTTTCCACTACGAGCGTTGGCGGGAGTATTTTTTGTGTGCTCTATTGATTTTTTTTTGCTTCTCTTAGCCCTCAAGCGCGGAAAGAAGTAAAAAATCAATAAAACAAACAACGAATACTCCTGCCAACGCTCGTAGTGGAAACGATCCCTGATGCTTGAAAAAAGGCTCAGTATTTACGTTTTTTGCATTTTTTATAAAACTTGGACAACTTTTTAAATATTTGGTCCATTTGAGGGAGATAGAATTTGATCCAGCCGCCGCATTCAGAGCCGCCAAAAGTGAAGGGCAGGAGGCAATTTTTCCAGCGGCTGCTCTGCTATATTTTTTAAATCCGGGGACGGAGGGCAGTTAGTACTTTTCAAAATTTATATGACAGAAGCATTTTGTTAAATCTGTCTCTACGATTGTAGCATTTCGACCTAAATTAAATTTAACAATGTTTGTAAAATTTTGATTCTAACTCGGCGTCACAGAACTTTTTTTTTAAAAGACAATACATAGTCACACAGTCGAAAATTTTGCAAAAAAGGACCAAATTTTAAAAAGGCACTTTTTTGTTGAAATAGCACTCTTAGCAAACACAAATTTTAGCGTAGACTGTTGGAGAAAATTTTTACTGGAAATCTTGTAAAGACTAAAAAAATTCTTCACGTGCGACAGAGTGTTAAGCGTTCAACTCTTTGAACCAAGGATCAGAAGTAACTGTGAACAAGTAAACAAAGGTGGTGGTGGTGGTGGTTTTACCCGACCCATTCCTAGGGATGGGGGCGCGGATCAATTCCGCGGAATCCCAATAGTCGGGCGACTCCCCACGGACGGGACCAGAGGTCCAGAAGAGAAGGAGTGTGGCCGAAAATGGCCCGACGCAGAGGGTCTAGTACAGGGCAGTCGAGCACGAGATGTGAGAGATCCTGTGGTTCAGAACCACAGTTGCTGCAAGAAGGAGTCTCGGCTCGACCAACCCTGTGGAGATAAGAGTTGAGGAGAGTGCTGTGCCCGTTGCAGCGTAAACGGGAGAGAGCACAGCGAGCGGAGCGAGGGAGAGTAAGCTCCTCGGGAGATACTGTAGGGATTTGGTGTTGGAAAGGTAAACAAAGGTCGCAGCCGATTCTTACAAATAAAGCTTTTTTTGGACTTTACTTCACAGTAAAAAAAAGATTTTCACTTTCAAACTGTAGCAACTACGTCGCTAATACAATCCCCGAATAAAAAATTCCAATCTAGTAGTAAGTTTATATAACAATCGAGAATAGGTTTAATAGGAAGTCTACCCCAAACCAATTGATCGTCAGATACCGGATGCAGCTAGTTTTCTTTAAACCAGTTATTTTGTGTAATTATTCTTGTACATTTCCAATCGCGTGCATTCCTGCATCGCCTCTAGCTTAAATGTGTGCTGTGCGCTTTTTGCTTTTTGAGTTAACTATTAGGGCCTAATAAGCGCGCAATAAGAGAATAAAGCAACTAAGCCGACATGGTGTCAGAAGTGGGATTCGAACCCTCGCCTCCATTCGGGGACCAGAATAACGAAATATGACCAGCACGAAGGCAAGTGAAGCCATTTTATAGTTGGATTAGATAAATTCGCTAAGCTAAGCTTTCCTCTGCTAAAACAATTCGCTTTCCTCTGCTTAGTGGTCTAAACTAGCAATTTTGAATTTTAGTTATATCTCTAAATGAAAAATCTTATCCGGACAGCAATAACTTGGTAACTCCCAAAGCAGGTCGACGTAATCGCTTGACGGTTGCTCTAAGTATAACGTCTTTGACATTTTTCTGTGAATCAGGAGGATAAATACAGAGATAAAAATAAAAATTTTATTAGAATATTCAACTTATCGGGTGTGCCACAACGCTGAATTGTTGGCTGTCTCTTGCAGCCAGTTAATTAACAAAAGCATAGAATGCTAATTTTCGCATTTTATTTGTATACGCGCTGCTTTGCTTCATGCAAGCCCCGATTTTTTTGACATCTTTCCATAAGGATGCGGGGCCTTTAACAAGCGGCTACTGTTGCGCGAAAACTTTTTAAACAAATACATGTAATTGTTCAGTAATTACGTGTTTTTACCCACTGTGCATTCGGCAGATCCGGTCAAGTCGTCAACAATAATAACAAAATCGACTGTGCAAACCTCTGTTCAAGCGTTTCCCGCTTCACGGCTGTCGAATGAATGTCGGGACTCTCCCGACCTTGCAAATTGCCGCTTGGTGGCAACAGCGGGCATGTGCTCAAAGGAACAATATTATCGCTTGTGCTGTGAAACATGCAGAAGACGAATTAGAAACAAGATTTTAACGGACAGTTTGCTTGTTTCGTGAGTTTAATTCTGCTGGTTGAAAGGTTAACTTAATACCTCAGTATTTATTCGCGGCCAAAGCACGTCAGTGACGGAAGTCTATATTTAGAAGGCAAGCATAACCATTGAAGAGATTTTTCGGCTAAGCGCGCTGTTTCTATTGCATATTACTGGTTTTACTAAAGCGTTTTAAAATTTTATCAAAAATTACAAAATATGATAGCTTACTCATTAAGATAAACTTTTAAAATTTATTATCAAAAAACAAATTATTTTGTTATCTGATATATTCCGAAATAGTTAAAAATTATTATATTTTTTAATAGAATCAAAAATAGATTTTGTTATCCTTTTTGCTTAAACATTTTAAAAATTGTCAAGTTTTCTACAATAAAAGTCGTACAATTGCAAAAATATCAATAAATTTGCAACTTACATTAGGCCTCTATTGGTTTCATTAAATCAAAAAAGTATTCGTTTTTGTGATTAACTGACACTAAATTAGAAAACATCGTACTATAAAATAATATGAAAGGGATTTCAACTTTATTGAATTCATCAGTTGACAAGTTCACGTCAGTTCATCGTAAAACGTATCTTGCAATGACTTTCTCGCATCTATTAAGTTTCGTGCAAACATACTTGAGCCAATGACGCCAGCATGAAATGCGTGAAAAAAAATTTAATTCATTTCTGCCATATCGCGGGTAAATCTGTTTTGTCGGTAAAGTGCTGCTTTTGAAATCGTTTCTGCACGCTGCTAAGATTGCTGAGTTGTGTTGTTTTCAATAATTTGTTTGATTAGTGTTTCAGCGAAAGCAAAAGCTTTTCACGAGTTACCATTGCAAAAAAACGGCAATGTTTTAATGCAGATTTAATTTGGTTGCATTGCGTCGAATTGCGACTTTATTGCGTGTTTATTTGTTTGCTTATTCGCTTTATTTTATTATGGGGTTTACTTTAAGTACTGAAAGTGTTGAAAACGCTCTTTACAGCGTACTTCTTTTTGTTTATTAAATGTCTCGGTTGGACAGAGTTAGATTCTGTAAATTTTTGCCAGCCAGGTTCGAAATTAAAAAAGCATTACCGACTCAATGCTGAAAGTTTACTTGAAGTCTGGTGATCTTAATTAAAAAAAAAAAAAAAAAAAAAAACTTTATAATTTATATCACATTTATAATAACAATGACACTACTTTGATTGCGAGCAAAACGCGCGAGCACACTGTGCCCTCAATAGGAAACGTGAAGTCTTCATGTCTAGAAATTTCCAACATTTCTTCACTTTCTTGCAATGCTAAAGGTCAAGCAGGAAAACTGTGATTACATATTTTCAGTTCTGGGTTTGACGCAACTCTGAACTGAACCCAAGTCTACCGGTTTAATTAAGACGCTATTTACTCAACTTAGAGCAGCAAGAAAAGCTTTAGGGAAATGGTATGATCCAGCGATGCGGAAACGGTTGATTTAGTAAACCTTTCGCTCGCACACTAACTTTTATTTTTAAAAAGCAAAATAAGTCATAGGACAAAAGAAAACAGATTTTACTTAAAACACGACAAAATAATATATAAATTGTAAGGGAAAAGATAAACTTAAAATTAAATTAAACATAGTGTAGCAAGGTGTTTTTTTTTGCCGCACTGATATAATTCGCGTCACAACCGCACTGACTGCTCGATTACTACTCCAGCAAACAGGCGTGTTTTATTGTCGACAGTTCAGCGTTTATTAAGATAGCTAAATTGGTGACCCCGACGCTCAAAATCGAATATTTTGAGAAATGGCAAAAAAAATGCTGTTGCGCTTAAACTTCGGCCCTTTTGAATTTCTCAACCACCAATGAGATTTCAACAAGCTGAAGCACAATTTGCTTTGCGGAATATTACTGCAGATGCCACTAAATACTTCTAGTTGTTGCTACTTTAAACCAGAAAACCGCCAGTTGTCTTATTGATTTTCTAGAAACCCCCCCCCCCCGCCCCTAAAGAAGATAGATATGGCAGTATTAAAAAACGATTGCTTAGGACTCTTAATCTTTTCTCAAGTGTGCTTTTTGATGGGAGCTGTATAGCAACTTAGGTTTTTTTGCCGCACTGTTAATTGGCGTCACAAGCGCTTGACTACTCGATTACTGCTCTAGCAAACAGTCGTCTTCAGTAGTAAAAGGTGCAAGCTAACAAATAGGCGTGTTTTCTTGTCGACAGCTCAGTCAGCGTTTATTAAGATAGCTAAAATAGCAAAAATTAAAAATAATGTGGCCAACTTGCAAATTAAAATAAACTCGTCACTTTAAACCTAGCCGTACAAGCAGAGGGAGAAATTCCCCCAGGACGAAAATAAATTGGACAAAATCAGATTTTTTCAGGCACCGACTACGCATTATTCGGGCAGGAAGAAGTTACTTGATGCAAAACGATCCAGATCAGTTCGCAAAAACAATTAAGACTTAAAGTGGAGACTTTTTTTTCGGTCTTCAAAACTTTACTTCGTCAAAACCAATCGTTTCTGTTCCATTTACAACCAAAATCCAAGTCAAGACCAAAAAAAGGTTTTACATTACATCTGTGTGATATTTGAGTATTTACATAAAACGATGCGAAATCATGATTCTGGCAATCGTCAAAAAAATTTGAGCAAAATTGTTTTGATCTAGTATGGCTATGTCTATATTTAATTCTATGTTAAAAGTACCACAACGAAAAATAAAGCATATTTTAAGTTAAATTAAAATTTAACTGAGAACATTTAAACAAAAGTCCGTTAAAGAATATCGAACATTCAGAGCTTAGTGGATTCCATTTAAATTTTTTGCTCACATGATACCCTTTCTTAATCAAAATATACTTTTTCAGCTTTCATTTTAATTATCGCTAACCTGTTGAATAGTTTTAGATCACCAGCAGCCTACGAGTTTTTAAATTGCAAAAGATACATCCGCTAACTCTCCGATGTGTTTTATATTTTTAAAAAAATCACTATAAGGTTAAACCACCAAGCTAAATAGGGCAAAATTAAATATATGGAAATTTATCTGATGCAGAAACAATACTTTTCTATTTATCATATTCGTTGATGTGTAAATAAATTCATAAATTAAATTTTACAAATTAAAAGTAATTTTTGTAAAGATATAAAACTGGTATATTGACTACTATATGGAATATTTTGTTGCAATCACTGCAATGCTAAAAGTTTCCCCGTAATTTAAATTTTTTGCCGGAAAATCAAATCCAGCAAAACATAAACTCTTGTCCTTAATCGCCCTCTGTTTTATTAAAACTTTTACTAAAACTTAAGTGCTAGGCAGACAAGGTTACGATTTATAATCTTCAAAGCCGTCCAAAGCACAATGGGAGGTTATCTTAGAATGAAAACTGACTAGAATATCTTAAAATGGATATCATAAACATGCTTACTACGTCAAAACGAGAAAGGATGAAATATTAGAGCTATCTGCTTATTACATGCTTAGTTTTAATTTAAGAATTAATTTTAGGTCTTTTAGACACCATAAGCCCCTCCTAATAGCTTACCGGTTGGCCTATGCGTTTGCGTAAGTGTATAAAAAAGCCATGGTTAAAAGTTTTAACTTTAACGTTTTGGTGGTTTGAAATGAAACATCACTGCACGCAAGTCCAAAGGTGCGGTTGTGAATTTTACAATAATTTATTGCCTGCGAATGCACTAAAACATGTGCCTTATAGGCCTACATAAAGATTTAAGTACATAGTCTAGGGGTCCTTTCACTTTCTCAAAACGTTTTTAAAAAAGGGTTGGGCATAGCCAAGATTTTAGATTTGATCAGGAGGCAAATTTTAGATTTTAGATTAGGAGGCACATTTATGGGGTAGAGGCAAAATTTCCAGCCGCTGAGTAGATATGCATTTCACACGAATTGCCTTTTTTGTTTATATTTACGAAAATGCTCTTTCTCCTTTTGGTGCTTTAGATTAGGGCTCTTCAAACTGGGTTCGCAAAAAGAGGCTCAATGGGGTCGCAAGATTTTAAATTTTGGATTTTAGAGATTACGATGATTTTGGAAAAAAAAGTAGCGAAATACAAGATTAATTTGAAACGAAGACTTTTTTTTTTTTAGAGAACACCTTGATTTTGGGGGAAAAATAGCGGAATCAGTGATCGATTCTAGGTGAAGACCTTTTTTTAGAAATTGCGAAAAAATTTGGCCGTGCAAAATGGGTCTCGATGAAAAAAGTTTGAAGAACACTGCTTTAGATTATTGCAAAGTGCTAAAACATTATGGAATACCATTGTAAAAATAACCTAGCCTACTTTGCTGGAGTCATTTAAAAAAAACTTTTTTCTCTTAAGAGAAGCATCTATAAACATCTTTAAAGAATTACAAAGAGAAAATATTTGTAGCTATAGAAATATTAAAATAAAAAACGACAAAGCATATATCTTACTTTAGGAATTTATTCGGATTTAGGACTTAGTTTTACAATCTCCAATAAGTGCATGCATTTTAATAAAAATAGGTACCCTAATATCAATATCGGTAGGCATTGTTTATTTCAGGTTTTTCGTAAAAATAAAATAAAAAAGAAAAAGTTGTGTGATTTTTAAAGTAGAAAGCAAAACAAAAAAAGAAAGAAAAGGAACAAAACGATAAATGTATAAAATGTGGTCAACTTGGTTCAAAATAAAAACAAATTTTAGATATGCATGATTGCAGCAATTTTTAAGAAAAACAGAAAATATAAAAAAGAAACCAAACAGAAGTAAAAGCCTTATCCGAATCACATGTAGACACTGTTGTGTTGGCGGAAAAATAGTGGTGAGATACACAACAAGTCGCTGGCAAAAAAGGCGTAACAAACAAAGAAACCCACCCAAAAAATTATGTCGCAGCATAGGACCATTTTGCTCAAATGACGTGGCAAGAAAACCAAAAACTAAGATTAAAAATGGCATAAAAATTTACAAAATAAACAAAAATCTACAATGCAAGAAATGATTTAAAGCTTGTTATAGAATGTAAGAAATACTTAAATCAAGCTTGTGAGGAAATTTTTCGTTAATTGTTATGGAAGAACGGTAAGTGGATCTTCTTATGGGGTACAAATTTTCCGAAAAAAAATATATAAAAAATGGGCAACGGAAGTAGGCCACAATTTTTTTGAAGTTTTTAAAAAGGAGCTGGTACCGGTTTTGTTTTTTATCCGATTCAAATGAACTCGGAAAAATTTACAGGGTGTCCATAAATTATCGTTACAATTTTCAAAGTTTGTCAAAATTTTATTTTTTGAGATATTTTTATTTGATTTGTTTTATAATGAAGGAAAATGGTTCAAGCTTTTTCTTTCTTAACAGGTACTTGTGGAAATAATTAGGTTTAAAATAATTACAATTTACTTAATAGTGATTAAGCAGAATATTTTTGAATTTTGGAGCGAAAGTAGAGTTCATGAAAATGGGCACTCCGCAGGAAAAAGCCCAGTGTGTTTTCTAGTTTGTTGAGGCAAAGACATCCAAGCACAGCGAAATTTTAGACGCAAGTATAGAAGAAAACCACCTGCGCAACCTACCATTCGAGCATGGCATAAAAAGTTTATGGAGACTGGTAGTGTGCTACAGAGAAAAAGAGCTGGCCGACCTCAAATATTAAAAGAAGAAATTGAATCTGTGCCAGTGGCATATACCAGAAGCCCTTGAAAGTCCATTCACAGGGCTTCTACGCAGTTACAGATCCCACGTTCCACTATTCACAGAGTTTTGCATAGAAACTTGCGACTTTATGCATATAAAGCGCATTTACTGCAAGCCCTTAAGCCACAAGATGAACCGCGACAAAAAGAATTTGCAGTGACGATGCTGGACAGGTTAGATTCAGACCCAGGGTTTTTGAAACGTGTTTGCTTGAGTGACCAGTCAATGTTCCACGTTTCTGGATTACGAAACAGACACAATTTGAGATTATGGGGCTCGGAGAATCCGCATGATACCTGCGAGCTTGAACGAGACTCCCCTAACTGAACGTGTGGTGTGGAATCATGCGTGATAAAATTATCGGTCCGTTTTTCTTCGCTGAAAAATCGATCACAGCTCAAATTTGTCGACGTTTTGACAGAATACGTGAACAGTATCAACTACAAGTTATTTTCCAGCAGGACGGTGCACCACCTCATTAAGCCTTGAAGTTTATCAATTTTTGAATGAAACATTTCCAGATAGGTGGATTGGACGTGATGATTCCATTCCATGGCCGCCATGTTCTCCTGATATTACACCGTTGGATTTTTTCCTGTCGAGCTATGTAAAAGATATCGTTTACCGAACCAAAGTCAGAGACATTAATGATTTGCAACTTCGAATAATTGAAGCAACTGATACAGTTACTGTAGATATGTTAGCAAGAACATGGCAAGAAATTGAATATAGGTTGAATATCGTACGTGCGACTGATGGTGCACACGTAGAGGTGTACCAACGGGTGTACAAAAGCATCTAACGTAAACTTGGAGCATATCCCTTTACTATAAAACAAACCGATTAAAAACATCTTAAAAAATAAGACTATGGTGAATTTTTGAAATTGTAGCGATAATTTATGGACACGCTGTATTTTATAAGTGATTAAAAATCAACAATGCTGAAAACAGCGAAGGACCATGATGTAGGTCACTGGACATAAAACCACGACAACTAAAACTTTAAACAACATTTGACAAGTTTTTGATCTTTATATCAAAAAATATATGTATAGGCTATGTAACGGAGTCGCAAACTGCCTCATCCTTCCTCCAACTCCTCACAAACGCGCTTCACGACCAGCACCAGATTTATAATTTTATTTCACAAAACAAAACAATAATGGCGGCGCTAGTCCGAAACGGTTTTCTGAATAAATAAACACAAATATTACATCAATTAACTTTAACGAATAAACACAATACACACTCACCAACGATGTTGGGCGGACGAGCAAAGGAAGTATCAAATACCAAATTCTCTACTCTAAGTAGACAATGTCCAAAGGGACAAATATAGCAGCCAAATCAATCTGAAGACTGTGCAAAATGCGAAGTCCCAGCCAGCTCAAGAAAAGGCTTACCAAAACAACGTGGCATCACTCTATGCCCACAGCCGCGCGAGAACGCATTAAAGGTAGCGCTGATTATTCAGCGCTGATATAAAAGGCGCGCTGGCTCGAAACCCGTGCATCTACTTCTTAAATAATTTACGCGAACGACGTAACAGGCTGCATAAGCTATAAGCTTAAAAAAAATGATGAAACCACCCTTTTAGAAAACCACAACAGTATTTCATCTTATAAAATTGTCAAAAGGTTACTTGAAAAATAAAAAACTACAATCATAAGCAGTGAAATCATAGTAGCCTATACAGCCAAATCAGATTAAAACGCTTTGAGAAGGTAAAAAATTTTGCCCGAATTATGATTTTGCAACATTCCACTCAAGATTCAACAAACAATCAGAACACCGGAAAATGCCGCCACAAATATAAATTTAAATTAAAAAATTACCCACTTGATTTTAAATGTTTAAATCACACCTTATTTTATGTCCTTTTTCTTCGCCCCGCTTATCACTCACTACACTTCGCACTGTGTTTCGCTCAGCTTCTTTTTTTTTCACCTTATACTATTTTTCTCGCAGCAAGTCAGCCCACTTTGCTTTTCTTTTTTCTTTCTTTGTTACTTGCTAAAATGAAACCTTTTACCATAGACCTGACTTGCCTTCTCTGACCTTAATAGGTTATGAAAACATACCCTCTGCATTTGCATTTACTATATTTTGAGTTTTTTTATAAGACTTCACAAAAATTGTATTATTTGCTTGATTAATTTAACGCACAAGGTATTATTTATCGTCCAATAAACAGTTTCATCAACTCTTGATTAGGTGAATGGTTCACCCGCAGGAGGAACGAATTTTTTTATAAGGGTAAACCAATAGATAAGGGTGAATGAAGGCAGGGTCACCATTCAAACTGACCAAAGTATAAGCACGGTTAATTATCCAAAACGAGGGGCACAATCTAGATAGGCCAATGACATTATTAAAAAGATATAAATATAGTAAACTGTATTTTTTTTTAATATAGTGATACATCGAGATAGGAAATTAATTGGTTCCGGTTTGGCTTTTTTATCTCGAAAGGCATTTTACTTGTAAATCGCCTAATCCGTTCCAAGCCCTATGAAAACACTTATTAAATTTTATAATAAGGTTAAAACCAGAATGAAACAAGAGCCAAATACAGTAGTACCTAACCTAACCGTTAATACTGTACCTGTAAATGCAGTAAATATTAGAACAGTAGATAAACAAGCACCTGATGCATCATGGGAAATGATGCATGATGGGAAATATATTCGGCCAATAGAAATGCTGGATCATGGCACAGTATTGTACTGAGCATCATGGGAAACATTCTGACCAATAGGAAAACAGGATTTTATGGCTGGGAGAGCAAGATTTTATGACGCCAGTGTTAAATTTTTGCCGCTCGTGTTTTTCGTTTCTCAAAATTTTTTTCGTATGCCGGGACAAAAAAATCTTCGCATCACTTTTCGTATAATGAAACTTTCATATAAAGAAGCTTTTGTATCTCGAGGTTCCACTGTACTAACAACATCATGTGAAGCCAAAAAAAGATCGTTACTCAAAGATTTAAAATGTTAGTATTCAGAACAACTTCAGCTCGTTCGTTAATCGTTATATGAATTTCGATATAACCTAAGCCTATTAACGCTTTAGCGTATATAAATTTTATATTTCGGGTGAATGAAATGCGAAACTTAATAGTAAGGATGAACAAAACCAAAAAGGTTTAAAAAACGCTGAGTTAAGGTACTACATTTTCACTACTAATAACTATATTCATTATATTTCTAATAACCACCTGACAATCGATTCTATACGATGAAACAGACTGGGCTATTGTAATTTTTTTAAAGTTATTTAGCGGATTTGGTATTAAATCACTCTGATCTTCTTCTTGAACACTCCGCAAAGAAAATCGATTCAGTCTCACAATACATACAGACTTTGTATAAACACAAACTGCTTTTCGTTAAGGTAGGTTCAAGGTTTTTGTTTTTTTCAGTTGTATTTTTAAAATATAATTAAAATTAATTGCAGCTTGCTCAGTGGAGTTTTTTTTTTATTTTGTTACAGTTGATAAAAAGTTTTTGAAATTTAGGTTCAACTGGTAACTTAGTTCGTTATTTAGTCGTCTCACTTTTCGGCGCCTATAATGAAGGCTCGCCGATAACGCAATCTTGGTGTCTACTAAAAAATAAAATTCTTAAATCTTTGTTTACTGGACCAGCCCTAAGTACCAGTAACGGCAAAAATATAGTCTAGCTAACCACAGCTCAGACTACCGCAATATCTTCTTTATTAATAAAATATGCTCCAATCGACTTAGGAGCCCAAAATAGTATAAATTCAACAACAAATAAATCAACAGCAAATATAGATTCAGAAGCTTAACTCTTCAGCTCTTCACAATAACGTCGACAACCAAAGACTTTTGTTTAAAAAACTATGATTTCACAAAGCTAACACAATTTCCAATACCGATTTATCACAACGTAACATTCTATCCATAATAATGCTTCCGAGCGCGCCTTATTTATATCACTCGGTCACGTGTATCTCGAAAGTTCTTTAAATTTACTCAAATTCAGGTTAAAAACAACAATCACTTAATATTGCATCATCTTACTAGATCCAGCGATCCACAAACAAGCAATATTGCATCATACTGACTGTCACGAGACAAAACCAGTCAAGCACGATAATCTCGAAAGTTCTTGCCATTTTCTTGTCACTAAATATACAATATTTAAATTTGCTTGTAAAACCGTTATTTCTTCGGCTATTCGAGCCGGACCAAAGCGCAATCAAAAAGATTTTTTATGATATTGTGAAAATACATAATCTTGGCAATTTTTAAGAACGAAACACTCAGATTGTCCAAAAAGTTAAATGTAAGATACCGGAAGAACATTTAGGTTTTTTAGTTTATTAATTTTTGAGTTCACTTTCAATTAGTTAGAGAAAAGTTGACCAATTTAACATTTATACCTCTCCTCAAATGATGTATCACAACATATGCTGATAACATAAAAATTGCAGCATATGCAAATACCCAGGCTTGTCCATGGGAATGGGATTCCCATGGGATTCCCATGGGAATCATCCATGGGATGGGATGGGATGGGACAGCACACATTGGAAATTCGCACACATTTGTATTTGCCATGGGAGAATAGCCATGTTATAGTAACTTGATTACGTCAGAGCTAACCTTAGTTTTTATACTTTTTTATCTTTTAAATGTTTTTTACTCTCCTTTTTTCTTCATATACTTGTATCTATTATCTATTTTGTGGTGGGACACTGGAAAATAAATAAAAATAGTCTTTTTTATATAAGATTACGTTTTGTGCATAACATTATATCTTTACCTGTTGTTGGCAATTTATGAAAAAGCGAAGCGGTTTTTACTTTACGTAATCTATGTATTTCAATATCTCTGTGTTTAATGTAACAGTTTCAATCTGCTGCAGATGTTTGTTCAGAGTGTAAAGAACAATTCTGAGTGAAGACCTTCAGACCTTTTTTTTTTTTTTTTTTTTTTAAAGAACACCTTAATTTTGGGGAAAAAATGGAAAAATTAGAGATGAAATCGAATTGAAGACCTTTTTTTTTTTTTAGAGAACACCTTAATTTTGGGAAAAAAATAGAAAAATTAGAGATGAAATCGAAGTGAAGACCTTTTTTTTTTTTTTAGAGAACACCCTAATTTTCGGAGAAAATATAAAAGAGAACCTATTCTTAAAATTTTGAATGCCATCACTGCATATCGTCCTATTTAGCAGACAATAAACCTAAATTTTTATAAATTTAATTATTTTTATTGAACTGTATTCCGATGGGAATCCCATGGGATGGGATGGGATGGGTGTTATAGTATGTGACGTCATAGCGCACGGCTCTACTGCCTTCTTCTCTCTGGTTTCATAAGTGTGGTTAACCGCGTGATAAACTATTTGTATAACTTACAGATTCAGTCGTATAACTATCGTGTAATTCCGTATAAATAAAAGAGCTAACTGCAGATACTAGTGGAACTCATAACATGGCGTCGTCGACAGTCAGCTTATAAATTTGTTGAAGAAAATAAGCTTACGAACCATTATAAAAGTATACTGCAAGTTCGTGATCGGAGATTTGTAAAAGATTGAAGATAAAAGAGAGATGGCAAAAAATAAGCGAGAGCTGCAAGCAGAATTAGAAGCAGCAAACAAACGTATAGCCGAATTATCTCAATCTAATCAAAACGCGAATAGTAATATTAATAATGATGAACCTCCTTCTTGGTTAAAAACTCTTTTAGAGGCACAGCCTGAAAGCCAGCGACAAATGCAACAAATAATCGAACGATTTTCGCAACAGCAGCTGCCTCAAAGCGCGAATAGCGAAAGAAGCGAATCACGTGAGCAAACCATTGACGTCAACAATTCTAACAACGAGGCAAGGCGAACCAAAGCGGACGCACAAAAGCCTTCCACACTGCAGGTGGGAATTTCGTTAGCTGAATTTGCGAAATGGCGTAAATCGTACAACGATTATGCTACGGTCTCGCTTGCAACAGAGCTGCCATTGAGCCATTGAGCAGTCAGTTGGCATTGCTTCGCGGTTTTTTTTCGATGGAAATGCGAGAAGCCGTAGAACATGTACTTCTTATCCCGGATGATACTACACTTAAACCAGACGAAGTGTTAGACAAAATTAAAAATTACATCCGGAGTCAAAGAAATATAGCGTTAGATTGTGTCGCGTTTGAAGAGAGAAAGCAAGCGGCTGGCGAAAACTTTAATTCGTTTTTAATCGCGATTAAAATTTTGGCGAGAGACGCAGACTTGTGCAATGAATGTTTAAATCGTCGTTTAGTCACAAAAATCATGTCGGGAATATATGACAAAGAGACTCGAACAAAGCTCCTAGCCATATCCCCATTACCTGATCTTCAGACCGTCACTGATTTATGCAGATCGGAAGAGTCAGCAAAACTAGACGACGCGCGAATAAGCCGACAGCTGAATGAGAGAAGAGCGTACCAAAGCAAATTTCGTCGAAATTTCTCTAAATCTAAAGAGCGCACTAAAACGCCCTGTACAAAATGCGGTAAAAAGACCTGCCCACCAAAAGGTCAAACCCACTGTCCCGCAAAGGATACAGAGTGCTTAATATGTCGTAAAAAAGGTCATTTTTCATCAGTGTGCTTTCACAACAAACCCGGGTTTAACAGACGCGAAGAAACGAAGAAAAAGTTAACGGGACAAATAAAGCGTAGATGCAATGCTAATGCAAATTTCGCTAACTCCGCGGCGCCCAAAATAACTGTTAATCTTTTTTCTCTTAAACATCGTAACCCGTTAGGTTCCACAGAAGCTACACCAGACACAGGTGCCGAAGCAAGTCTTGTTGGGGTAAACATCATTCAACGGCTCGGAATAGACCTTGATAATTTAATGCCGCCAAGTCAAGACACTCTTAGTGCAGTAAATCGGCAGACCGTAACATGCGTGGGGACCTTCCCATGCATCATCGAATACTGCGGCCGATTCGTGGAAGAAACCATTTACGTCTGTCCTGAGGTAGAAGATTTTTTGCTTGCTTAGTACGTATGTCAACAGGTTAACATTCTACCTGACACGTATCCTCAACCGATAAATTCATCAAAAACACCTCGAAAATTAGCAAGCATATTAAAAGCAGAGAACACAAGATTCATTATATCAGAGAACCCAACTGAAGCAGAAATTAGTAAAGTTGAGAACAAGTTGATAAAATCGTACAGCGATGTGTTTTCTGAAGACACAACATTACGGGAAATGAACAGTAAACCCATGAAAATTTCCTTGAAAGATGATGCTGTTCCATTTGCTTTACCTGTTCCACACCAAATACCTTTAGCTTTCAGAAGGATGGTGAAGACAGAGCTTGACCAACTTGTACAAGCCGGAGTCATTGCACCAGTAACAGAAGCAACTGATTGGGTGCACCCTATGGTCGTTGTACAAAAACCCAATGGTGGAATTCGTCTCTGTATTGATTTGCAGAAATTGAACAAATACGTACGCCGTCCATATCATCCATCTAAATCACCTGCTGAAGCTATTTCGAATATTTCTTCTTCGTCTAAATTTTTCTCAACATTAGACGCCACTAAAGGATACTGGCAAGTACCTTTAGAAAAAGAAAGTCAAGACTTTACCACATTCATTACGCCGTTCGGAAGATTTAAATTCCTTCGAGCTCCGATGGGACTAGCTTCTTCTCAAGACGAATATTGCGCAAGAGGCGATGAAGCTCTGCAAGGCATTGAAAAAGTCGAAAAAGTGGTAGATGACATTCTTATTCAAGGCGAAACCGCACAGGAGCACTTGAATACCGTAGTGGCTGTACTAAACAGATGTCGAGAACACGGTATTACTCTTAATCCGAAGAAAGTGCAGTTACTACAAAGTGCTGTGAGATATGTCGGATATATAGTGAGCAGCGACGGTATTAAAGCAGACCCCACAAAAATTGAAGCAATCTCTGAATTCCCTGCTCCAACAAACATAACTGAATTACGATCTTTTATGGGTATGGCAAACCAGCTGGGCGGATTTACTCACCTACTCAGTGAAGCAGCAGGCCCACTTCGGGACTTGCTCAAACCAAAAAATGCTTTTCTCTGGTCACCCCAGCATGAAGAAGCATTTACAAAGACAAAAGACATTCTTTGTAGCCCCCATATTTTGGTTGCATTCGACCCCAATCTGGAAACGATGCTGCAAACAGATGCATCTCGGTTGAAAGGTCTAGGTTTTGCACTTTTGCAAAAACATCAAGAAACGTGGAAATTGGTTCAAGCAGGATCACGTTTTATAACTGAGACTGAGGCCAACTACGCTATGGTTGAACTGGAATTGCTCGCTGTTGTTTGGGCTATGCGTAAATGCCGCATATATCTGCAAGGCTTACCCAATTTCGAGCTGATAGTAGATCACAAGCCATTAGAGTCAATCCTGAATACCCAGACACTCGATATGGTGGATAATCCCAGGATTCAGAGATTTAAAGAAAAACTCAGCGCTTTTATATTCCACACCACCTGGAGAAAAGGCAAAGACCATGTGATCCCCGACGCGTTGTCACGAGCACCGTGCCGCGACCCAGAACCAGAAGATATCATAAACGTAGACACAACCAGAATGATTTGCAAAAACGTTTCTACAATTCTGAGAGGAAAAGACCCAGAAGTCACAAAAGAAATATTTATCGATCCAATGCTGAAAGACTTAAAAGAAAGTACTCAGCAGGACGAAGCAGCACAACAATTAATCACTGCTATTAAAAGCAACTTTTCAAAAGGAAACGAATATCCATTAGCTCAACCTTTCAAAAAGCTGAAAGATCAGCTTACTTTCGAAGATGGATTAATTCTCCTGAACAGCCATCGCATTGTGGTGCCAGTACAGAAAAGAAAAGAAATACTGACAAAGCTACATGCCTCACATCAAGGCATCGAAAGAACAAAACAAAGAGCGCGTCAAATAGTGTACTGGCCAGGAATCAATAGCGACATCAAAAATACCGTTGAAGCCTGCACGAAATGCCAAGAGCACCAGCCAAGCTTGCAACAGGAACCATTACAACGCGATCCCCTCCCATCAAGACCCTTTGAAGACGTATCTGCAGATTTATTTTATTATGCCGGTAAGACTTACCTGGTTTATGTAGACCGTCTGTCGGGATGGATTAAGCTCAGCGAGTTCTCTCATGACCCTAGTTCACATCAGATAATCAGCACTATAAGAAAATTTTTCGTGGACACAGGGGTACCAGTACGAATCAGAACTGATGGAGGACCGCAATTCACATCAAGCAAGTTTCAACAATTTCTCAAGACATGGGGAGTAACTTCCACCATAAGTACTCCACATTACCCACAGTCAAACGGACACGCAGAAGCAGCAGTGAAAGCCATGAAGCACCTTGTTGCCAAAACTGCTGAGCATGGTAGTCTCGACTGCGATGAATTTAGCAGCGGCCTAATCGAATGGGTTGACACACCCAAAGCCCATGGGTTATCACCAGCCGAAATTTTATACGGCGCCCCGCTACGTTCAATCGTCCCAGCTAAACTGAAATATTTCAAGGAAGATTGGCAAAACAAATTCGACAAGTGGGACGCAGCTTTATCAAATCTACAAGTGGCTGCAGAAACCGAATACAATAAACGCGCAAAACACCTCAACCCACTAAAAATCGGACAACATGTTCGAATTCAAGACCATATTACAAAAAAATGGTTGCGATCGGGACTCATCATCGGCGTCGGGAGAAACCGCGACTATCACATAAAACTACCGAGCGGTCGAGTCTGTTGGCGCAATAGACGTTTTATTCGCCCTCTCCCCACCGAAGGGGGAGACCCCAAAGAGGAAATGATGACATCAGACGAACGTCACGTCCATTTTGAAGATGAAGTCTTCCCACCATCTCCAACCTCGCGGCGAAGCGTGAGACAAAAACGCTTTCCTAATCATTTAAGAGATTTTGTATGAAGTAGCGTAAAACTCATAACGCTTGTGCCGTATTGTATATAGTTTGTGCATGTTTATTAATCGGGCTCGTACAACGTACTAATATTTTCCTTAGACAACCTTTTCGCTAAAAAGCTTCTTAAAAGGGGGTTGTTATAGTATGTGACGTCATAGCGCACGGCTCTACTGCCTTCTTCTCTCTGGTTTCATAAGTGTGGTTAACCGCGTGATAAACTATTAGTATAACCATAGTCGCTATGTATAACTTACAAATTCAGTCGTATAACTATCGTGTAACTCCGTATAAATAAAAGAGCTAACTGCAGATACTAGTGGAACTCATAACAATGGGTAGGCATAATTTGCTGTGGGATGGGATGGGATGGGACAGAAAAATATGTCCCATGGACAAGCCTGCAAATACCATATGGAGCCCTTTCATATTAAACGCCAACATGAAAAAACTGCAAACCATTCAGAACACAGCTTTGCGAATAGCTACTGCTGCACACGAGATACAACCACTGAACACCTTCATAACAAAACCAGGAAAAAATCATATGAGAAGAAAAATTGTAAGTTTAAAGGGCTTTTATTACCGGGTTTAAAAAAGTAGGCTGTATTGCTGGGGTGGCCGAACCTATACCATGTTCGAGCCGCATATCATAAATTTAAACTCTCAAAAAGAATCGCAACACAAAATCTAAAAACATGAATTTATTTGCTTATTTCCTGATAAAAAAAAGATTTTCATTTGAAATCATCCTCAGATTTTCCAGTTTCGTCCCAAATTTATAATGTTCTCTCAAAAAAAAAAAAAAAAAGGTCTTCACCTCAAATCGATCTCGTATTTCTCTATTCTCGTCCCAAAATCATGATGTTCTTTACAAAAAAAGGTCATCGCATAAAATCATTCTCAGATTTCTCATTTAATTTTTCAATAATTGAAAGGTTCAAAGATCCGCCTTTTGGCCACCCCTGTCATAGGCTAAACAAGCTCGTTTAAACTGGGGGGACAACTCGGGGACCAAGTAAAAATCTGAGTGGGCCATGGCCCCTCCCTATAATCGCCCCTGATAGTGATCCATAAAATTCAACAAAAAAAATAAAATTTTTTTGAAAGAAGGGAATCGTTTAAGTTAAATTGGGTAGCCAAAATGGGTCGCGGTACTAGGTTGAGAACCAAGGGACTAAAAAGTTAATTACGAACTGTTGGTCGATATCGGCAACTGCACTGAAGCGGAGCAAAAGGTGAGGTTTGACTGTGACGCAGGGTTGCCAGATGGGCTTTTTTGACGCCAAATTTGAGAAATCTGGCTTTTTTTAAACAGGTTTGGCATCAGAATTTCAGTTTGGCGTTTTGGCTTTTTTTTGGCTTTTTTATCAAAATAGGGAAGTCCGACATGGAAAGGAAGCGAAGACTTTTTTTTAGGGAACAGTACGACTTTTGAACGAAAATAGATGAGTCCGACGTGGTGGATATTCCAATTTAGGGGCCCGAGGCAAGGATTTTCAAAAATTGATGTTGTCCGAGAAAAATAAGAGGTCTGATCTTGGCTTGCATATTTTTCCCCCGAAATCAGGGTAAAAAAAAGGTCTTCACTTCGATTTCATCTCTGATTTACCTATTTTTCTCCCAAAATCAGGGTGTTCTCTAAAAAAAAAAAAGGTCTTCACTCAGAACCGTTCTCGAGTTCTCGGCGACTGCTTCATTCGCCTCACCCAATATCCACCACTGCCGACATGGAATGGAAGTGAAGACTTTTTTAGGAAACACCATGATTTTTGGACGAAAAAATATTTTTTAGCTGGTGAAATTGTTTGGCTTTATTTAACTTTTTTTATTCCCTTCTTTGGCTTTATTCTATCACTGGGATCTGGCAACCCTGCTGTGACGGCATGACTCTTTAAAAATCAGCTTGTTTATTGGATTGAAACTAGTTTGTGTATGCTGAAATTCGGTTAATCTTCACTCTGTCAATTGAAGTTTTTTTGAAAATATTTATGAAGTGAAACTTTTTAGTTCTGCACTAAATAAAAAGCAAAATAAAAATGTGATTTGTGACTTTTATGAGGTAGTGTGTACATAAAACTTTTTATTGCTGACATATTTAAAACCTATTTTTAATGATAACTATATGACAAATTTTAGATTTAGCTGTTTCTGTGAGTTATAGTTCCAACTTTTTTAGATTTATATTTTGTAACGTTATAAGCGTACCAGTGTGCTAGTATTTTAATTAAACTACATAAAAGTCAACAGTTTGTTTGTAGAACTTTTTTTAATGTTGCTAGCAGTTGATATTTTGTTGTTTTTGTTATATTGAGCATTATATAAATAATCTATTTGCTGTTTTTATAGATAACTAAAAATTAGGGATGTGCTGAAGCCAGAATTTTGCCAAAGCTTTGGCTTTGGCAAAAGTTTGTTGTTGTCATTTTGTGAGAGGCCTTGTTCCCTCTTAATAAATTCTTTTTGCAAAGTATGCAGACAGCTTTGCTAATATCCTCATTATTTATTTTGAAGTAATCTCATAAGGGATTTTTACCTTGTTTAGGCATTATGAATAATGATTAGTTTAGTTCTCCATATTGTTAATGCTAAGATCCGAAACATCAATGATCAACTTGAAAATACACACTTGAAAAAATGCAATTGTTTATAACAATTATATAATAAAGTATACACTTTAACAATATAATTAATTAGCTACAGACTAATTATAAAACAACATTATTAAAATTTTAAGCTAATTATAAAACAACATCATTAAGCCAAATCTTTGGCACATCCTTACTAAAAATCATGCATGACAAATATGCAACTCTGTAATTTATAATTTTTTAGGGTTTCTTTGAGAAGTCACCATAAGCGTTTTTTTTGTGAAACTAACCTTGATGCTCCTGCAGTTACTATTGCTTCTTGTAAGATTCTTTTTCTTTTGGTTTCTTCTTTATTTTACCCTGGTGCTCAAAGAAGTATTCCAGGTTAATCTCACCAAAAAAAAATTGCTTACAGTGACTTTTTGGAGAGACTTATTTTTTCTATGCATTAAGTTTGGGTCTCACTAAAAAGTTGCTGTGAGTAATTTTTTGTTTGTGAAACTAAACCAGATTGCCTTGTGATTACTATTGCTGCTTAATAAGATGCTTTTCCTCTTGCTTTCTTTTTTATTTCATCTTGGTGCTGCAGGCAGATTCCAGATTAGTTCACCAAAAAAAATTGCTTATGGTTACTTTTTAAAGAGACCTTTTAGTTTTATTCCAAATGCAAGGTATCTCAAAGTATGCACAGTTTCAAAATAAAAAGTCAAGCCAATATATTTTGAAACATTGTTTTATTCAAGAATTATAAGGTTTTTAATTATGGCTCATTTAATCATCAACTGTGTTTTATAACTCATTCTATCATCAACTGCATAAAATCTGTTATACTGAGTTTAATGCAGTTGATGATGGAATGAATTATAATTCCAAAATATCCTGAATAAAACAATGTTTCAAAATATATTGGCTTTACTTCTTATTTTGAAATTAGTTCAGTGTTCCAAATTTTATGCTCTACACTGTTTAAATACTTGTAAAGTAAATGTTAACTTAATTATGTAATTTTTCAACATGCAAAAGAATTTATAAATATCATTTTATTGCTTTGTGATTGCCTGTTCTCAAACTTCCATTTTAGCTTTGACATTGTTGACAACATAAAATGTAATGAAATGGCAAATATCATTAAGCAATTCTCTTAATATTTGAGTGCATCCATGTTCACTGTTTGCCTTCATTTTAGCTACTGTTGTAGTTTCATTGCATAGACTTTGTCTTTTACATACATCCTTAAAAAGCTTAATAATGCAAGTTTTGGTGAATGCAAAGGTTATTTAACAAAACCCCTCCATCCAATCAACCTGTTTGGCAAGATCTCACCAAGAAAAAATCTAAGCATGCATTTTTAAAGTGTAGTATTATAAATTGGGTTTCTTCAAGAAACAATCTTGAGTGATTTTTGTATATATGTGAAACTAACCTGGAACCCTCCTATAGTTATCACTTCTTAAAGAGATTTTTTTGCTCTTCATTTTTTTTCATGTCTCCTGGTGCTGTAGGGGGATTCCAAGTTTGTTTCACCCACAAAAACAGTTACAATGACTTTTTGAAAAGACTTTATTTGGAATAAAATCTTAAAATAAAATTTTTTTATTGAGAACATTTCATTATGTGATATTAATCATAGCTAGAGCAAGATTTATTGACCTAAAAACTCAAAAAAATTGACTTCAAAAATCAAAAAATTTGACTTTATTGACCTAATAAAAATTTGACTAAATAGGTTAATGTTTTTGAGTTTCTGTATTAAAAAAACACTGAATCAAGTAGAAAGCATGAAAATTTTCAAAATACAGCAGCTATGACTTCACAATCATTCACATGCAAGCATTAAAATGTAAAATCAAGTAATATTTTACATTTTCAATTCAAAAGTTTCTGTCCTTGCCAAGAATTTTTGCAGCATAAACAAACTTCTTTCCACAGAAGTGCTTGTGGGCTGATAACTGTTAGCAGTTGGAGAAATGTCTGATCTTTTTAGACTCATTATTTTAGAAATGTCATTGTTTTGTATTCTTTTTAATGTAATGGCTAATGCTGCAAGTGTCTTCTCCAAAGTCAAGGACTTGAATTACCTGCATTGCTTTTTTTATAGTGCACTTTGCACTTTCCATCAATTCTATGAGTTTAACCAAACATTCATACTGGGCTTTAATTTTAAACAGTTGTGTAGCTAGACCAGGTGTTTCAAAACTACCTTTTGCTTGAGTAATTAACACACCAGACCCTTCAAAACTTTCTACAATTGCTTTTGGTAAATTATATATTGAGTTTTGCATAATATAAAGGCAGCATTTAACCAGCTTCCCCACCTTGTAACAACAGGCTGAGGTGGGTAGCAAAGAGCAGCAAACCGTGCTTGTCTGTTTTGTTTTTAGCTGTTGCAGCTTTGGTTTTTGCTATTAGTTGATCAACATTATGAAAGTGAGATTTGACTTTCATCACCCATTTGTATAATAAGTGTGCTACACAAGTGACATGAAACAGTTTGGGGTACAAAGAGTTTAGTACTGTGCCTGCAGCCATCATATATCTTGTAGTATCAGACAGTAGAAGACCAAAGGAGTTTCATTTGGTTCCAAGGGATCTAACAGCATTGTGAATTACTTGAACAATGCTGTTACTATTTGGTGAACATGGCAAAGGTTGACAGTTGTACAACTAACTGATATGAGGCATGTCTAGGGTTCTAACTAAAATATTTAAATACTGCGTGCCAGAATGTTTTCAACCAGAAAAATATGTTTATCATCTACAACATTTCTTATTCACTGTAACTCATCTGTGCCTACTTTCAGCACTGTTTTTCTACAAGTATTTTTAGTTGATAAATTGTGACCAATGTCAGAAAATAGATTTTTGACAGGCTTACTTTCAGCTTGTGCAAAGGAAAGTCAGCAGACAAAAATGCCTTAGTTACTTTTTCCACAAAATCAATGTTACTGCTTCTCCAAAAATGTTTGTGAAATTTGGGGCATTTGTAGCTCAGATTTGCATAGTGCTTTTGGTGTTGGGACATTTTTTAATGACTATTAACAAGAAAATGTTTGTTGCAGAAAACCACACTGTTGCACAAGTTGAAATATAGTTCATTGTAAGGATTTTGCATAAATTCACCAGGAAAACTGTAAAGCACAGTTTTGATTTTAGATATATTGGAAGCTTTAACTTTTGGCATCATTAAAAGATCATACTAAAGGCCCGTTTCCACTACGAGCATGGAAAAGAGCATTCTTTCTCTCTGTTATTGATCTTTGATTGAAGTGAGTGGTTAAAATTGAAGTGAGCGCAAAAAAAGCAATAAAACAAAGAATGCTTTTTTCCACGCTCGTAGTGGAAACAGGCCTTAATGCAAAAACTAAATAAAAAAAAACTCAGTTGGTATCACCCTTATGATTTTACTATAGAATAGTTGAATACCATGTACTTGTAAGCTTGCACACTACACCTGAATAAACAATTGTACATTCTTTCTTGATTTACTTTAATAATAAAAAGATTGTGTAAACTATCATCAGCAATGCTTATATGCTGTACTACAAACACTTTTACCTAACAATAGCAATTCTGCTCCTCCTTTGTATGTACAACTGTTTGATTGTGACACATGGCATGAAATTTTTTTTACATTGATTATTGCAGCACTTACAGATAGCAGACCTTTTTCATTAACATGCAGAACGAGGAAAACAAAACCATCATGAAAGGATAAGAGAATAGAAAAATAAGAACAAAAGGGATAGAAATAGAGCAAGAGAAGTGGAATAAGAGAAAGAAAGAATAAGAATGAGAACATAAAACAAGAACTCCCAAAAATAGTGCAATACCTAACAATTTCAAAGATTTTCTCACAAACAACTACAATTAATGCTAAAACAAAACACAAAAGGTAAAGTTAAGCTTTGATAGGTTACACAAATTGAAAGTGAAATCATCTTAACAAGCTTAAATAACCACAGTCAACAGTGCAAATCATGTGTCTTAGGATTTGTGTTTTCCTCATTCTGGTCTGATGATTTAACACAAAACAGGTCTTGCAACAAAAGGTAGCAATCTCCACTGCAAAAAATTGGCAAAGATTGTGAACTAAAACAGAAGAGTGATTAAGAATCAGTTTTTCTCACTAGTATAAGAAAACATTTTGATGAAAACTGTTACAATTAAAAAGTTGACTTTATTGTCTAAAAATAAAAAGTTGACTTTTTATTGACCTATCAAATTAAGAATCTCAAATGTATTTTTTATATCCAGGATTCTTGCCAAAAGCCATGTTGATCAAGCTTAATTAAACAAAAATTGACTTTATTGACAAAAACTTGCTTTAATTATAACATATTAAACAATCATAATCATTCAGGTAGAAAATTAAATTTAAAAAATATACTAAACATTTTGTTTAAAGTGTGTATACATTTTTTGAGAAACCCTGTATTTATAATCATTAACAGTGTGAATAAACAATATATTTATTCGATATTGGTATTGTTATTTTCATATTTTGGTTGAGTAATTTAATTAACCCTTTTAGATTAAGACGTTTTGATGATTACTAGCCAAGATAAATCTGAATTCAAACAATATTTATTACCAAATATTGATTACATATTTATTGACAAACTGTATTGAAATAAGTTGATATCAATTTCAACCATAGGTTAACTTATTGTAATAAAAATATTTTTAAGAATATGCAGTTAATTTTTATGTCATATAATAAAATATTTGAACTGTTTTGGATCTGTGTTTATTAATGCTTTAATTTTCCAACATTGACTTGGTAGTAAGATTAATATGTTATTGATATGACAATGATAAATTTTTAAATAGCCTTGTTAAAATCATAAGAATAGAACTCGCACTGAAATTGAAAAAGTTAATTAACTGCATAGAAGTCTTTTTTGAAACCTGTTAATTAATTCTATTGTTTGCGTTCACTGCTTTATAGGTAGATCACGTGCAGCGATTTTAATGAAATCTAATTGGCTCACTTACACGTGGCGAGCACACTATAAATTGAGATGTTGGTAAATTTAATTCCTCTTTCAGTCGTTGGTGATCAAGTGGTTTGGTGGTTTAGTTTTGTAGAGTGAGTTTGTAGATCACAAGCGAAACTTGGGTAACTTTCGTTTTGCAATTGCATCGTTGGCTGCAGCGTTGGGAGCACGTTGGCTGCACATTGTTTGTATAGTTAACTGCATCGTTTAAGCAGTATTGTCGAGAAAATAATTGTGGTCATTGGCTTGTGGAAGCCTGTTATACCTTCATATCGAAATCTCAACTTTAATAAATATTACATAGCCATAAGACGTGTGGGAAAGCCAGCAGTGTGATTGGGGAAGGCTCGGATAGCTTCCCTATAGTTTGAAGAATTTGGAGCTAAAGAAGAGAGAGATTCACTGTGCGGTCTACAGTAAATTTTTGAAATTAACAAGCCTCTAATTGAATTTCAATAAGTTTTTTTAATATTATGAACAATTTTTCTATTTATGTTGCTCATTTTTTTGACAAAATTTTTCTTACTTACATATGTTTCTAAAAAAGGATAATAAACTAAACCCAAATAAAAATATTATGAAAGTGCTGTGCTACTATTGATTTATAAAGATGATTTATTTTTGAATTTTTGTTAAATTAAAATTGTTGAAATTTTGTTTCTATCATTTAGATGAGTATTTTATGTAATCTTTAATAATGCCAAAAGAAATCATTACCTTGCAGTTAGGTACCTTTTCAAATTACGTGGGGTCTCATTGGTGGAACATTCAAGAATCATCTTTTGTTTACAAGGGTATTGAAGATGTTAAAGCAGAGCTTGACCATGATGTGCTGTTTCGGGAAGGTCATAACTTACGTGATGTCACTTACACTCCTCGTTTGGTTTTTGTTGATTTTACTGAAAGCTTAGGCACTTTGCCCCACCAAGGAACATTATACAAAACTGCGACCAATTCTATTGATGAAGGTTTGTGTCACTTTTTTAACAGCTTATTTATTGTTTATTAATATTTCTTGCTAGTTTAAAAATTGCTTTAAAATTAATACTTTCTTAATTTCAGGTTTCTAGAATAGGGTGGAGTGAAAAAAAAATTTGAAAAAAGTGTAGTTCTTAAATCCTGCCAAATAGGCTAAAACTTCAAAAAAATTGGTTTTGGCGAGTTTCTACCTTTGGGGGGCTAGCAACCCCCCAAAATGTGTTTTTGGGGGGGTAAAATTGACAAAAAATGTCGTAACTCGGTAATCGCTTATCATAGAGGCATGATTTACGGCTCAAAATTTGCAGAATCATCATGTTTCTATATGTGCTAAGAGAAAGTTTTTGTCTATTTCCACAAGAAAAAAAGTTATAATCGATAAACCGTTTTTTATGCTCAATACTCGAAAATTGTGCTGTATGGAAATAACTTTGATCTAACATTTGAAATGATATATGTCTAACTGATAAGGACTAATTATGACAATCACAATATTAACAAGATGATTTGGGATAACTTTGGTCACCAGACAAAAAGTACCTTAATAGGCCTACTCATAAGGTACAGAACGTGCTAGCTTTACTGCCCATAAAATGTTTAGTATTTCAGTAATTTAAAGAAAATCTGTTACATCTCATTACTTTCGAACTGTTGATGCTGATATTGGGTTGTTTTGCCTAAGGAGTGAGAGAAAAATAAGAAAGCAAGTTAGAGTACACCAAATACCCTATGCAAAATGAAGCACATCAGAATTGCACTTTAGTGTCAAATTTTTTCAAAAGTTTTCGAGATTTAATCTTCTGGCAAATCAACCCATCTCTTCGCTCAAATCCTTCAACTTGTGCTGTGGCCTCTGTTACCATTTTGACATGGCGCTCTACACATTGGTTGTGACATGGGTGGTCGAGCTGCAGTGGTCTTATCCGGCATTGTTCAATATCTAAATCAGTTAAATGTTCAATTACCGGAGGCTGCTGATGGCAAGATGTTAAATTCACCATCTTGTAGTACGAGTTCACTGTTAGATCCAGTGTTGGCAGTTCAAACAGCCGTACAGTTGAGGCGGTATCATAATATTTTGCTCCTTCCAAAGAATATTCTTCACTGCGACTGTCAACCAAGTCATGATTATCAAATGAAACCGTTGATGGCAAGTTTCCACGAATCGAAAGCACTTTGTTCACTCCTCGCATTCGTATCTCCTCATCGTTGTCACCCAACATGGCGATCAAGACATTTTCCTGGTGTGCGAAAAATGCATTTCGTTGCACAACTTTCAGAGCAGTTTTCCGAACAACTTCGTCAGGCACCTGAAGAATTCGTTGGACCAAGTTGAAAAAATTTCTAGATCCGCAAGTTAGTTGACTATTTAACTTAATTTCAAACCAACTTGGAAAGTAAACTTGAAGACAAAACTTCGTCAGAGTTTCCAAGTTTGAGGAGGGTTCATCCACCGAAACATAATATCTGAGGATTCGACAGGCCAGAGTTAGCCAGCGTGAATGCACAATGGGACCTACTTTTAAATATTGCAAGTCGCTGTCGACAACTCCCATGATTATTGCTGAGCATATCTTGTAAGCATAGTGTTGATCAGTACTCAGATCATTAACAACTGATTCTGGCAACTGTACAAACTGAGGGTTTGAAATTGACTTAAAATTAGCAGCAACCGGCCAACTTGAAACATCTCCAAGTAAACACTTCCCAATTGGTCCTGCAAATATGTCAGGACTATTGGTGGTTCCATCAAGCATAGTAAAGACATGGCGCAAGGGTAGTTCATTGGTATGTAGTAGGCAAATTACCCATTGTAGTGGCTTGTTCAATAGTTCTTCCAACTTACGAATGCAACCATTGAACTTGCCTGTCATTGCTGCAGTTCCATCAGTGCCAACTACTGTAAGCTTGTCATGTAATTCGGTGTTGGCAATGGTGTTGAAGATCTTTTGCGCTATGGTTCTTCCTTTGCCATCCTCTGTGGAAAAATGAGAAAGATAATATTCACCAGGCTGCCCAACCATTGTATAGTGATCTTCAAGTTGCACAGACCTGTAAAACTTGTCATTTGGCCCTTGCATGGTGACCTGTGTTGCATCTTTGCGCCCATCAAAGTATATGGCATTCACTAACTTGAAATTTTCTTGCTCCTTTTTCCTAATTTCAGGACGGCATCGTTCTCGCTCTCTTCGAAGCTTGCTACGATCAATAACGTAGGTCTTGTCATCATCAGTAATTAGACCCAAATCTTGCATCACACTATTAGCGATCGCAGCAGCAGCTCTGTCGGATATCTGAAAACGCTCACTCATCCTTGCAAGGTTTGACCAAATCATTCGATTCTGATTTTCATATGGCATTGATTAAGAAACAAATTCGGAAGCAGCAGAAGATTGCGTTTGGTCTGTGTTGGTTGAACTAGAATCTGACAGATAATCCAAAGCTGACTCAGGCACTGATGTAACTGATGTAATGGAAGAACATGTTGGTGGTTCTGGATGAGGTTGTAAGGGTCGAGAGCGCCTCAAAAACTGTATGTCAGCTGACGTTGAAGGAACCACAGCATCCACACATTTTCCAACTCGCTTACTAGTTTGATCTTTATAAAAAGCATAATCATCATCTGTCATTTTCAAACCATGTTGTTTCTCCAAAATTCTGCGCTGCTTATCGTCAGCACAAAAAACATCAAATATTTCATCAATAGTTGACATAAACTCTTTTTCCTTTTGTAAAAATGCTTCTCCTCATTATTTCTTTGACCAGCGATCAAGTGCACTGAAACAATTCACAAAACTTTGAACTTTTTTCGAAATGGTGTACAGATGAATGGGATATACGTTGCACCATACCCATTAATCATAAATTTCTCTGGCAATGTCATTTGCAGCATTGAAGGTTCGAAAGTTTTTCAAATGAAGAATGCGTTCTATTACATGTCGCTTGGTAGGCAATACTCCTGGTGGAAAACTATCACTGGTAGAGAAAGTGTGTCCACTATGTAAAATCTTCTTTACAGAAGTTGAACTCCGTCTTTTCATGTTTTACTACTTCGCAGTTTGGCCAAAGCTTTGATTTACACAATTACTTAACAATATACCTGCAAAAAATAATAATAACTTTTCAGATAACTATTAATTAAGTACAAACAAACAAACTTATTAAACAGTTTTTCTATCATAACTTCTCTTTCTCAAAACACATTTTGGGGGGTTGCTAGCCCCCCAAAGGTAGCAACTCGCCAAAACCAATTTTTTTCGTAGATTTTACCTGTTTGGCAGGTTTTTAGAACTACACTTTTTTCAATTTCAAAAAAAAAATTATTTTCACTCCACCCTATTCTAGAAGTATTGAGCAAACTAAAACTTAAAAATTGTAATGGGAAGCTGGACAGTTTGTTACAATTTTTAATCTTTTTTTTATATCAATTCAATTTTTAGAGTTGCAAAATTGGTATTCACTGTAATATACTGGATTATGGTCTTAATCATTAATATAGCAATTATTGAGTTTTTCATTAGAGTGTTTTTCATTTACTGTACCTAATTTTTATACATTTATTACTATAGATCAACTTATCTCCCTGATCACTTATGTGATGCTAATTACTTTTTTAACCAGTTCAACTTGTTTAATTACTTTTATATTCATCATTACCATTTTAATATTTTGGTTGTTTGTTTCTTTGTATTTTTTTCAAGAGATAACGTTCAGTTTTTCAATAAATGACACTGATTAGTTCAGTTTAAATATTTCTACAAATTGCTGGTAAAGAGGTCAATTCACCTGTCTTCTCATTAATTAAAAATTTAACAAATTTATTATTTTTTAGAACAAATCTTTTGGGACAAGGTCGAAGTTCATCAATCTGCTAGTGCTTCTCGAAATGAATTTTTGCAAGATTTATTTGAAGAAGATGAAAAGTACGAGGATTGGTTTTTGAAGCGTTGTCAAAATGGTGTTAATGGGTGTGCAAAAAACGAAATTGTCAATACCGTTAACATGGAATCGCCAAGAACAAAAACTTATTATTTGGACAAAGACGTTCGCACTTGGAGCGATTTCAAAAGAATCCATTATCACCCCAAAAGCACTGTAACCGTCAATAAACGGTATTACGGTTCTGAGTCCTTTGATTTGTGGATTTCCGGAGTAAACAATTTCAAGTCCGGCGATTTCTCCGGTCAAATAGAGGAGTCGATCCGCTTTTACGCGGAAGAGTGTGACAGCTTGCAAGGCTTTCAAGTGCTCTGCGATTTGAACAACGGTTTTGGCGGCATTTCATGTTCGCTCATGGAATATCTACGTGACGAGTTCGTCGGCAAAAGCTTCGCGCTCATGCCATTACTTCAAACGCCGAACGACGGCAGCTTCTCCAAATCGCGTGACACAACTTTGTCTTCTCTGCTCACGATGTCTGGCCTTCTGGAAACTTCGAGCATGCTTTGTCCGATGTCGTTGAGCGCCGATGTTTTCGGTCGCAAGCCTCGCACTTTCCCCCATCTTGTCTTTAACGCGTCCACCCCTTATCACACGAGCGCCATCTTGGCGTCGTGCTTGGAAGGCTGCTCCCGTCCGTACCGGTTGAAAAGCGGATCTCGCAGTTTGAACCACCTAATCGACAGTATGGTCTCCGGAAGCCGAAAACTCGTTTCCATGTCAACCGCGTTGCCGCTGCCTTTCAATTTAGACAAGCACGCCAGCCTGCTGGATTTATTCTTTGAATACCGCGATGTCGAGCCGTGGGTTTCGGTCACTCCAAACAGCGACAAATCGACGGTTGATTTTGAACGCTGCTATTCCCAGTCTCTGTCCCTCTGTGGCTTGGATGCAGACCTCATCGTTCCATCTTCAGAAAGCAAAAAGATCGGCGAATTCGAGTTTAAAAATTCGCACGAAATAATTGATAAGTACTTGACGGAACGGTTTCCGTCGTGTGTTAATCACATCTCTGTTTTAAACACTCCGTTGTCGACCGCTGCTCCGTATCCGCACATTTTCTCGAACGTTGTCCGTAAAAATGGATTCATTAAGACGGGCGATCACAAATCTTCTGCCTTTTCCGCGACTTCGAACGGACTTGATCCCAATGATTTTTTGACTAAATCCCCACGAAAAGCAACCGTCGCCGAAGACAAAGTTGCGATCGGCGTGCGGCACGTGCCCCTGTTGACGAACCTGCAAAATTCCTCGGGTATGAGGAACTTGCTGCAGCGCTGCCACGAGCGAGCAAGCGCGTTAAAGCGATGGGTAGACCAAGATCGACACTGTGACGCTGCTGTTGAACAGGAGGCGCTGGAGGAAGCGTTAAAACGATTTCAAACTCTCGAGCAAGACTACACGCACTTGACTTTTCACGACGTTAGCGATGACAGCGATTAAAGTTAGATAAAGTAAAAATCAATATTGCTATCAACATTAATTTTTACTTTTACAGTTTTGATCAGTGTTTTTTTTTCCCTGGACAAAGTTACATTTTTCTTCTACAGGGGGATCTTGGTGCTTGAATTACCTATTTATGCAGTTTTACATCAAATTGTGCAGTTTTTATAACATAGCTTTAAATATTTCGTAAAATGTCAATCAAGGTTAAATCTGTTGTTAACCTGGTATACAGGCATCTTTATAAGATTTTTTACCATTTACTTCGCCGTTTGTTGCTACAATAGTTTTTCTTTACGATGTAAAAAATCGAAGACAACCATAATTAAGGCATATACATTTTCTAAAGCTATCAGCTATTTTTTAATTTCATGTAACCGGTTAAAATTTTGTTCTGGTAAATTTTAAGTTTCTCATTACCACAACTTAGTTTTTTTGATGTTGTCTTCGACTATCTTTTGTTTTGCCGTGGCGTTTTTTTTTTACTTTTTAATGTGTTTTGTCGTTTGCACTGTAATAAAATTTTTAACTTTACCAAAGAAATTTTTACTTAACTGGATTTTAATGTATGCAAATTTTTGATAAGAATCGCAGCTATCAGCTGTTTAAAAATTTCAGAGATGCAAAAAAGCCGAAGAAGTTTTGAATTACTTTTTACCAGAATTCAGGAAACCATTGCCTCTCTGGTCTAAAAGCAATCCAATAACCGGTATTTCAATTACCCACTTTTTTAGAATACATGTATACATGGTTTTTCAAAAACAAAAAGCAAGTTTGCAAAAATAAATGGCAAAAATATTTATTTGAAGTTTACAACACTGGTGCCTAGCACAATTTGAATGGCAACTTGTGCTACTGTCGATTGACCTACTTAACAAGTTTATTTTATCTTGTTTTTTATTTTTATTTCATTTCCTATATTTATACTCCTGGCTCGCAGGAAAGCGACGGAGGCGCTTATACATAGGTTAGGCAATTACCCCGACCTGCTTCCGGAGATGCATTCGCATATTGCTGTCCGTTTGTAATTTAGTAGATGTTTAACTGTAATTTAAAACTGCTTGCCAAGACCACCAAGCAGGGGAAGGCGTAAAGTGTCTTTTCCAAGAACACAACAGAATGGCGCGAGTGGGTTTTGAACCGTAGCCATGTTGATCATTAGCACGGCGCCGTTTCGCACCTTCACTGGTCATGTGAGTCACATGCTGTCGTGTGATAATCACGTTTTCTAACAAGATTTACATGTAAAGCATGAAAAAAGCAATTCAGTTATTCATTTCTTTTAGGTATCAAATTCACGTATTCAACAGTTTGGATTAATTGATGATGCATTTACTATAATTGTGAAACTTTTGCTGAATTTTTAGCTGAATGTCATCAAAAGAATGTTTTTACACCAAACATTGTCCGAGTATTAGATAACGTCAGGTTTCACCATTGCTCTAAAATAAAAATATATTTGGAGTCTATTAATGTACCGGGTAGCGATAATGTATTTGCCGGCATATTCTCCTGATTTACAGTAAATCCGATTGAAAATGTTTTTTGTATTAAACACAGATTGAACAATTACAATTAAAAAATAATGTTCCAAATGTTATTTAGAGTTTGGGAGATTTCAACAATTATTATCGTAGTTTCTGGCAAAAAGTTTATGAAATACTTAATAGGCAAGAGTAAAAAATTTCAACAAATATTTACTAAATATACTGTGATATAGTGTTTTTTACTTACGGTACTTTTTATTTTTGAAAAACCCTGTAAATGTTTTGGCTTCTTACTAAGCATCTTAGTTGCTCTTTAGATGACGGACACCCTCAAAGATAAACTTTACTTCCATCTTTTCCTTTTTAAGAGGAAAGTGTATCCAAAAGAAACGTTGAAAGTAACGGCACTTTCCTGTTATGGCCCCTTCATCAGCAAATAGTGAACACCCAAGACTTTTGGGATCTCTTCAAAAACTTTTTTTCAGTGAACTAACCCGAAATACCCCTTTTCAGCACCAGGGTGAAATAAAGAAACCAAGAGAAATGTACTGAAAGTGAAAATAACAGAAAGCAATAGATGGTGGGGCGATAATGGTTAAGTAATATCCCAATTTTGCCATGATAAAGTGTAACTAAATCGATCAAGTGAATATCAAAGTCTACGATTCATCAAAAAATTTATCTGGCGTATATTATAACTTGTTCAATTAAAAGGTTTTGCATTGGGACGAATAGGTGACTGACAGTTAATGGATTAATTTGTACCTCATCCTGCGTTCTGTTAGTATGGCTTTGCATTTAACAAATCAACACTTGAAATTGGCACAAAAACATTTAATAATCAGTAAGACATCAAATCGCTTGGAACTTGCAAATTAAAAATTGCGACCAATCACGTGACTCGAAACGGTTCTAATAATTCTAATTATCAAGCGACAAACACGACGATAAAAACTTTAAAAACACGCTCAGGCGAAAAACAAAATAAAACAAATAGACGTGGACTCATCAAGACATGATTGTGATAAGGGCGTCGAGAAACTTGCTGCGGTCTTCGTTCTGAAGAGTTATCAACGACGAATCGAAGAAATCGTGCGACGCCTTGGATCTCGTTCGTTCCGCTGCATGGAAGAAAGCGTTCCCAAACAAACTGTCAAAAAGACAAGTTGCTCTAAATTTCGAACGTCTAAATAATTACAACGCAAAGCTTCGATCGATTGCGGCAGGTGTCAGATACAATGCTGAAATGTCCATTGGCCATGTTCCGCTTGTGCCCGGAAAAGACTGTCATTCTGTGGAACAGTTTCTATTTTTGTGAGTCAAAGACACACCTACACGACAACCCGACTGTTTGATTTTACGATGAGTGTTTTCTCAATGATAATGGAGTGCCACAATTAAATGTGTCACATGACAACTGCAACTTTCAACTCATCGACTCAACGTTTAACCGACAATGTTGCTATGCAATTGGATTAAAAGCAAAGCTTTCAATCGGATCGCTACGGCGGACGCAAAATTTAAACTCGGCGGGCCGATGATGACAATGCGAAATAGTGTTGAAAAACTTTTAAAAAATACTTCATTAAAATATACAAATAACAACAGCATCCAATTTATCTTTTACAAGCCACCAAGCTAATTTGAACACACTTTTTTCTCGATTCGTCCGCCAACGGAGGGATGCCGATCACGATACTAACTCCGTCATCCGCATATTTCGGCGCACACACCACCAGTGGCAGGTTGCGAGCTTTTTCGCGTTTTGCCTGACGTGAAAAAAGAATCTCGTAAATAACCAATCAAAATCTTTCCACAATTGACCCAACCTTTCCGAGAGATCTCATGTACGAGTGGAGCAAATAGTAAGAAAAAAGATTGAGGAAGATGGGTTGTCCGAAAAAAACGCAGTCAGGAGAAGCCTGTAAAAATATCTTGTAATAACAATTCATCCAAGCACACAAAGCTGAGGTTGTTTTTTCACCAAGTCGAAAAAGTTTTTTTATTGTTTACGTTGCAAACCGCGATTTAACGATCTCGAAAATATAAAAAAACTTTCAAAAGTACAATAATATTTAGTAGATCGAAAACCAACCCAAAAAACACCCACTTCTTTTACGCTGCAGTAAAGGAACGGCCCGTAGCTTATAATCTGGCCGACGTCGATAAAAGTGCTCACGCTGTTCTTGATCGTCATCAGCTGAAGCTTCGCTAATTTTAAACCTTCTTCCAGCTTTGGTGATGTAATCCTAATTGAGGAAAGCAATTCTTGACGGTTGAACGCAACAGAAAGTTCGGGTAACGACAAATGTTGAATAAAGTAGTCCTAACGTTTACGTTTATGTTTTATAAAGTTATAAATCCTAAGGTTTATAAAGAAATTCTTTTTCAGAACCTTAACATGTTCCAAACCTACTTGGGATATTCTGTTGTGTCCTTGGAAAACACACTACGGTACTTTGCCCTGCTTGGCGGTCTTGGCAAGCAGCTCTAAATTTTAGTCATATCTAAAAAAACAAAATAAAACTTTCAACTGGACAGCAATATCTTGGCATCACCGAAAGCAACTCGGGGTAATTGCTTGACAGTTGCTCTATATATAGCGCCTAGGACGCTTTCCTGCGAGTAAGGAAGATAAATACAGAGATAAAAAAAAAAGAATCCAAGTTGTACCCGTATTTAAAATATTTTCAGAGCTATAAACTCAACAACACATTTAATGTTTATTTATAATTAATCTCTATCAAAATGGTCCAGTTTAAATTGAATCGTGTTTTTATGAAACGAAAACAGCATCAAACCCTCGTATCTGCTGTGAGGATTGCTTGCTTGAGTTGGAATTTTTAAGAAAAACATGCCAATAGTTAACAATGTAACTTTATTTTTTTAAAACGAAATAACCTGTTTTACAAAACTCAAGAACTATTGCAAAATAACAATAACTACACGCGACATATAGAACGTAGCTACAAATGCATTTGAAACATGGGTATTAAAGGCTGACAAAAAACAGGCGCATGATTGTTGGTTCTATGACCATTGACACGTGTCCTTGGGCAGATGATCAAAAAAATTAATAAAACGAAAATCGCAACAAACCGTGAAAGGCTTTCCAAAGAGCACACGAAACTGCTGTGATCATCCTTCAAACCAGTCTTTTCAACCTGAGATCAAAACCTCGCGATTGGCTCACTAGACGACTACATATATAAAGAGCAATGAACTTACGTTACTTTCAAGCAGAGCAGCGACCGCGTAAACTTCGTCGCTGGCGCAGATCTAAATGCAACGATCATTGATTGCAACTGTTCAACGAAGGTTCCTATTTCACATTTTAAAACTACAGTAGCAAAATTGAACCGAATGCGTTGAACTTGAAGCAAGCGCTAGGCTCTTAAAGATGACGAGAATTGCTGTCCCAAACTACTTTTGTTTCTACTAAAATCGCTTTGACAATAGACAAAGCAAAAGAATTTTTTGTGAAATCGAACCTAAACCGCTTTTAACCCCAAGCAAAAGAATTTTTGTGAAATCGAACCTAAACCGCTTTTAACCCCAAGCAAAAAAGATTTCAATTCTAAAGAGGCATTTTTAAAACTGCGTACGTCGCAAAACTGTCAGCGTCAAATGCAAAAAGCTTAACCCAGTGGTTCTCAACCTTTTTGCGCCTGCGGCACACTTGGGCCAGTGCGCAGATCTTATTTTTGTCCCTTGTGTTCTCTAAAAAAAAGATATTTGCTTTGAATCTGTCTCGGATTTCTTAATTTTTGTCCCAAAAAAGTAGTGTCCATAAAAAAGGTTGCGGAGGAATAGACGATAGTTTTCTTAAAAGTTTCGCGACACACTTGAAAATCTCTCGCGGCACACAGGTTGAGAACCACTAGCTTAACCGAATACAAGTTGAAAGAGCGTGAGCTGTGTATTAAATTGATTCGCAAAGTTCCGTTTAAATGCGATCGCGTTCAGTTGATGAAAGCGTTTAGAATTTAATAAGGAATTTACTTTATGCGTGAAACCGTACTGGGCAGAAAAAGATTGATATTTCACGTTTCTCAGACCGAACTTTTCCGCTGATTCCTCGAAGAGTGATTGAAGATTCTCGCGCATCTTTGTGTCCATGAAAGCGTAACTGAAATCAAGCAAGTGGAACAAGATTCATTATATCCTGCTGTGCTACGTGTGGTTGGATGTTTTGTGCGACGGTAGCAAATACAGTTAGGATAGTTCTTAGAGCACGGGCTTATAATTTCACGTCACGCAGAAAGGCTCTACCGATTACTGCAAAACGAATTAAACAGTATAACCCCACGGTAAATTCAAACATAAAAGAAGGGCACAAGTTATAGGAGCAAACCAAACACGTAAAGATTGGCTCACTTACTTTTGTTTGCATTGAGACAGGGGAATTCCCATTTCCGCGAGAAACTGGTGCAGCCGCTTCATTCCCGAATTGCTCCAGACCTTGAAGGCGGTGGAGGTAGAGAGCGAATGACATAAGCTCTCAAACAACGACCAATGACGATAGAGAGCAAGGTCGAGGCTACAAAGAGAAACAACTTGGTTACATTGAACATCGCTCGAGTACAAACGAATTTTCAATTAAAATAGGCGGCTTCTATATACCAACCAATGTAGTCGATCAAAAGGTCCGCTTCAGTTAAACTCACGGAATAGTTACAAAATTCATTTTTCTCATTTTCAGGGGGAAACTTTAGGTTTAGGCTTTCTGCTTTTAGTTTTCAATTTTTCGTTATCTTCTAGCCCAGGGGTCTCCAAACATTTCGAGCAGGGGGTCGTATGTAGATTTTTTAGACCCCCTCGGGCCAAAGCCAAAGGTCGTCGTCGTTTGAAGGGTATCCACTACAGGTCAGACACAAACAGGACTGGGGCCGAGGGTTTATTCTTTTACTACCCCAGACTGCTGAACTGCCTGAATAAGACTAAGCCAGCATCGAGTTTCGTCATCCAAAACCGTCAAACCTCGTGCTCCATGTGGTGCCCGATATATAGGGTACGCTGTTAGTACATGGTTTGCGGTTTGCTCCTCACTCGCAATTCGGTGAAGGAGCGAGACCCCATTTGTGCATGGACGAATGGAATCGCCCAACACCAGTCCGCAGGCGGTTGAGCTTAACCCAAGCTATTCGGGGCAAGCCCATCCCAACAGGCCTGGCACCGGTCTAGGGCACAAAAGCACGGAGCCTGGAAGCATTTTCACAGTACTCCGTTTTCCATTTGTGATTTGTCCATTCAAAAGCGCGGATGCCAAGTCTGGCAAGGTTGTCGAAAAGATTCCGCGCACCTGGCACAAACGGGCGTCTGGATCTTTGTCTCACTTGGCGAGTATCTGAGGAACTACTTAAAAGACCATACAAGATATGATCGAAGTCCAGAGATCCACGGTGAGCCAAGGAGAGTGTCGCTCCCATTCGGCGAAGCTCAGCTGGCTGGATGCCTGAGAGTACAGGTAGGTGGTTCGTTGGAGTGGGACGCAGGCATCCAGTAATTAAGCGCAAGGCGTCGTTCAAGACACTGTCGATGAGGCGAGTGTGAGCACTGCAACACCAGACTGGCGCACAGTACTCAGCTGCTGAGTAGACTAGAGACAAGGTAGCTATGTGTAGTGTTTTAGCACCAGCACCCCATTCAGAGCCCACGAGTCGCCTCAACAGTGTGACGCGAGGGAATAGTTTTTTGCGCAATGCCACTAAGTGGTGATGAAACGTGAGCAATCTGTCCAGTTTACCCCAAGATAGGGGTTGGACAGAACGGTAATAGTCTACCGTTGTTGTAGACTTTAGTTCACGTTTGGCCTCTCGGTTATTTAAGTGAAAAGCTGCCGTCACCGTCTTAGTGTGTCTGAGCTTTTACCTCCAAGTCTGGAGATACGCTGAAAGTGTGGACATGTCTTGGTTTAAAGTCCCCTCCAAGTCCTTCCAGTTTTCAGAAGAGTGCAACAATGCTAAATCATCAGCATAAGCAAACTTTCTGGAAATCGTGGAAGGAAGATCGTATGTATAGATGTTAAATAGGAGGGGAGCCAAGACCGATCCCTGAGGAACGCCGTTTTCAAGACGGCGTAGCCTGCTTTGCTTGCTGTCACCGGTGGTAAGGATGAAACTTCGATTTCGGACAAGCTCTATAATCATTCTGACCATGTGCTTATCCGGAAGTAGTCTCAGCAGCTTGCAGGTAAGGCCACGGTGCCAGACAGTGTCATAAGCAGCTGTCAGATCGATAAATACGGCACCGGCCTTCTTTTTAGCCTCAAAAGAATCCTCGATGTTCTGGGTTAGCAGAACAACTTGATCTACGGTTGACTTCCCGCGTCGGAACCCAGACTGCTCTTTAGGGAGCAGTGGATCGATTAATGGTTCAACGCGGGCATAGATAAGCCTCTCGAGGATCTTGTAGGGGACACAGAGCAGAGATATCGGTCGATACCTCTTTGGGTCCGCCACGGGCTTTGCTGGTTTTCGGATCGCGACCACAAGCGCTCTTCTCCAGATTTTGAGAATTTTGAGTCGGCGCAAACAGGAAGAAAGGTAGTCACGTAACCAGGACTTCAAAGCAGCTCCAGCATGGAGTATAAGCTCGGGGCAGATGGAATCAGGTCCCGGAGCTTTACCTGGTTTTCGATGTTGAAGGGCAGCAGCAAATTCTCTCTGTGAAAAATTGTCAGAGATATTTACTGCGTCTGGTGTTGTGGCCCTCCAAAGGTCAGACACTTCTTGAAAGACAAGTCGAGATGACTTGCGGTCAACAGCCTCGTATTTCCCATTTCTAACCAGCTGAGATGCAATAGCATCGGCTGAAACGGGACAGTGACGAGGAAAGTGTCGTGACCTACCAGTAAGGTTGTTCAAAATACTCCACGCTTTTCAAATAGAGTGTGAGAAGCCAATGCTCCGAACTGCTTCGGACCATCGATCCCTCCGCTTTCTGTCAAGCTTGGCAAGCAGAGCTGTAGCAGCCAAACTTGAGTCATCTCCCTGAGGAGACTGCAGAAAGGTTTTATAAAGGGATTCACACTCTGCATCCCAACACGGAACATAGTTATTTCGATACCCGCGTGGGATAGTCTTTTTGGTTGCTTTCTTAATGGTGTTACAGAAGTCCTGGCAAGCCGCATCCACATCAAATGAATCAGGCGGCAACAAAGTCTTTGCAAATTTATTCGTCAAAGCAATGTAGTGACTCCATTTGGCCTTGCGGAAGTTTCATCGCTTAACAGGCATGCTTGGCACTGCCATAGCAAACCTTGGTGGTGTAATAAGCGAAGGTCGATGTTGTGACCTGAGAAATTTTTCAAGAACACGTCTATCTGGCAAGCGACTGTTTGGACCTACCTAGCGAAAGCTAGATCTGGATTGGTGCCAGTGTTCCAGCGGCGGGAATAAAAACTGGCAGCGTCCTTAACATTATATAGGAGGGCAAGACAATTAATACTTGCCCAGCCAGCCAAGCACTCACCGTCCGGACTGTTGTCATCGTAATTCCAGTCAGCATGACGACAGTTAAAATCGCCAGCGTACAGGCAGGGGTGAGGAAACACTGGGAGATCCAGGGTTCGCAATCGCGTTGGCGGTGGTTTGTAGACGTTGACTATTTTATAGCCATCAACGTCCACACACAGCCACTCGATCTCCGATGTCGGTGGAGATTGGTCCAAAAGCGTGTATCTCAGTCGCTCGTGGACAAACGTGGGAAGGCCATGCTTCCTGCTTATAGAAGATCCAGCTAGTTGGTAGTTTGGTAGTACCAATTTTTCTGCATCAGTGCAGTGGATCTCCTGCAGTACGATGACGAGTGCCTTGGACTGCAGAGCGAGGTGATGAAGAACGTTCATCTTGCTTGCAGTGAGGCCTTCGATGTTCAGCCGAAGAATAGTGGGTCTTCGAAACTTGTTGGCAATGTGCCCTGAGAAGGGCAGTTTTATCCTAGCATTGCCCCGTCCTGAACAGGACGTTTACCGAGTAGCAGACCCACACTGAACATCGGAGTGGGTGAATACCGTTTCGTTTTGGTAGGTTCAGTTTCGGTCTGTCATCATTAAAATCAATGAACAGATTTACTCACGGCCCAGGCTGCGAGAAAGCACCTACCATCTGGGCCAAAGCCAAAGGTGTTCTCTAGTTGTTCTACCAATTAAAGCGTTCTCTAAAAAAAAGGTCTTCACTTGAATTCAGACTCATATTTTTCCATTTTCGTCCTGAAATCAAGGTGTTCTCTAAAACAGAAAAGGTCTGAATTGAAAAACTCATATTTTTCAATTTTCGTCCCAAAATGAAGGTGTTCTCTAAAAAAAAGCCTCCACCTAAATTTGGTAACTACTTTATGGCTATGGGTATTTCCGACAAAATTCTATTCAACTGTGGTTCAAAGTGAGAATATAGGTTTTTTATAAAGAGCTCCGCGGGCCGTACTTTGGAGGCCCCTGTTCTAGCCCAAGACCAAGTTTAAATAAGAAATGAAAAAATAAAACATCAGAGTAGGGAGTGAGAATCCTAATTTCAATCGCAGGCCGCATGAAACTGGGCCGCGAAAAATTTCAAGACGTGATACGAAGTGCTATTATTTCAACTAAACGGGTTGAAAACCTCAAAACGCGCGCTATGTCATCGCTTCAGTTCAATGCTAACGTTCATGTTCTCAATACCAACAACGCGTCGGCGTCTTATCCATGTTTCGAATAAATTCTCAGTATTTTAGATAAAAACAGTCAAGCTCGTCATCACTAGCCTTCTTCAGTTCAGTTCAGTTCAGTTTTCTTTTATTTCTGCTCCGCCACATGAACAAAATAACAAAATGTTGAGAAGTTTGTGTGTTGTTAAAGACGGGGTTAGAAAAAGGAAGAAGCAACAAAACGAGTTGACGTTGTGACTTGCTAATTAGCGATGAAAAGTGTGACTTGTTGTTTAATATAGAAGCAAGGTTGCTTCACCTCATTATAAAATTGTTTAAAAAAATAGAAAGAGAAAAAGAAAATAAAGTATAGGACCGAGGTTATTTGCTTAATAAAACACTGCTATGGGGGCGGTGCAATGGTGGGACCATAGCAGAGTTTGGCTCGATGAATATGATCAGTCCTTAAAAAACTCATATTAAAAAACTGAATATGATCAGTCCTTAAAAAACTTAAAAAATTCTTGATGCGTATAAAATCATAAAAGTCTCATCAGCCCAAAAATAAAACGTTTGAAAGAACGACGACTTGTGAAAACAACCAATTAAAATCAGTTCGTCGCGCGATTCGACACAGCAGAAAAGTAGGCGGCAAACCCCGATTCTCCAATAACAGCCAAATACGATTTAAAGCTTCGAGCCAAAGCACGCTTTCGTCGTCGTCGGACAAAAGCATCATCGAAACATTCAAGACGCTTCGCTTACTCGTGTTCGAAATTAATCTTCATGCAGTTGATCGACTTGACGTTATCGTCGTCCTCATCGCGATGATTGAGACGCGACATGTGACCTTGGAGTTCGAGCACGCACGAAACGTATCTGAACGAAAGTGAACTGCATGCAAAGACCGTCACCTTTCGCTACTTTGTACAAATGAAAAATTTGAAGACTTTAAGTTAATACGGGTAAATGACAAACTTCTCACCTAGTACAAAAAACATCAAGAAACTTTTGAAGAGTGGAAAATTTGCGCCAAAAGTTTTATAACTTTTAGTTAGAACAAGCTAACAATACTTTAAAGTAGGGGTGGACAGCCTTATACACCCTTGTGCAAATTAATTGAAACAAACATCCAAACTTTTATATATCCTCATTTCTTAGCTGAAATAAGCGTAAATTGATTACAAATGTTGACTTTTTCGGAGAAAATGTTTATTAGATTATTTTTTATTAAAATAAAATTTTAATGACTTAATAAATCCTATTATGACATCACTAATGTGTTCACAATCATTGTTTTAAAACTTTTTGTTTAGGTAAAATTTGTAACTAGAAGCTAGAATATTATATAGTTGTTTTAAAAGATAGATGTTAGCCCTAGAAAGCGTGCTAGTATCTTAACTTTACGTGAAAACACAGAAAAGACCTACCGGGAGATATCAAAGATTGTTGGTGTCAGTATATCTACAATAAGTCGTATTATGAAAAGGAAGAAAGAAACAGGGTCTGTTACCCCAAAACGCAAAGGCAAATGTGGTCGCAAGAGGAAAACTACCCCCAGAGATGACGCCTATCTGATACGGGAGAGTGTGAAAGATCCAAGACAAGTGACGCCATAAAAACTACTTTGGGGAAAAAAGAAATCGAAATAAGCTCCTCAACAGTTCGTAGGCGCCTCCTGGAGGTTGGGAGAAAAGCATACTGCCCTGTTAAAAAGCAGCTCCTTACAAAAACAATGAAGACAAAACGCTACAAAGGGGACTCAAATACAAAAACTGGACAAAGGAAGACTGGAGGCGCGTGATTTTCAGCGATGAAACTCACATGTTTGTCCAGGGTCACAGAAGTCAGCATGTTCGAAGATCACAAAACGAAAAGATTCGCAATTCCCACATTGACCAGCGCGTAAAACATCCTCAAAAAAAGATGTTTTGGGGATGTTTCAGTTTTTATGGCATTGGTAGCTTGCACCCAGTTGAAGGTATGATGCGCTCCCAGCAATATATTGAAGTGGTTCAACGAAGAGTCATTCCAGAGATGAACCGATTGTTTCCAGATGGATCTGGTGTGTTTCAGCAAGATTTAGCCCCATGTCACACATTGAAACAAGTCAAAAAATTTATGAATGAAAACCACATTAAAGTGCTGAAGTGGCCGGGAAACTTTCCCGATTTAAATCCAATCGAAAATTTATGGTCCATCTGCAAGCAAAGACTTCGTACAATGGACTGCACCTCGAAGGAAAAGCTTATTCAGGCTCTAATTCAAGTGTGGTACAAGGACCCCCAAATCTTAAAAGATTGTTCAAAATTGGTTGACTCAATGCCCAAACGCATCAAAATGCTTCTTAATAATCGCGGTGGTCATATTATGTACTAATATGTGAACTGAAACATTCATTGAATAAAATATTTTAAAAAAACTTAAATTTTTGGTGTTTTTGATGTTTGTTTCAATTAATTTGCACAAGGGTGTACATATTACGGGGGCCAAAAACCAAATTTATAACGTTATGGTGGGCTAAACTTTTTTTTAGCAATCAAAACCATTCTTACCGTCACACAAATTTAAGTGAAAACCTCTTTTTGTTCTACACCAGACTTTGTACTAAAAATGAAGCGATTTCTCTCCCCTACTGTAACTAGATGTATCACAGTTTTACAGCCATAGATATTGTTTGAAATTCTTACATTAAAAAATAGGGTTGCAAACGAAACGGCGGGCAATATCTAACTCACAGGTCACGGGCCAGATGATTTTCTTTGGCGGGCCGTAGATTGCTCACCCCTGCTTTAAAGTAAGCAAATCATTCATCAGATCATTGCCTAATTTTTCATCTAGAATTATTCCAAAAATTACGTGATTGACGGCGGTCGTCGCCAATTTAACATTAAGAAAACATTGTTCTCCTACGCAAACGACTCCTACTTGTCTCTCCCAATCCGCTTATTTTGGAACTGGTCGCACAGGCCGGTGACCGCCCACCACAACATGTCGTTGTTGTCCTTCGACATCCGCCATCCGATTTCATACAACGTCACAGCGGTCTGAGTTTAATCGAAATTCATTTAATATGTGCAATTTTTTTATTATTTCGGCTGGCACATCTGAAGGTTAAAGAAAGGAAAACAGCGGTATTTACGATAACTTTAGCAGAGCTAAAATATCATCGATAGTTTATCTACAGATGTATCTACAGATGACTGATAAAGAACTTGGATAATATTTACTTCTTTGATCTATCAGTTATTGGCTCATTTGATTCGATGATTACATTTTCACAATGGTAATTTTTCAAAAAATACTTCTGCCAACGGTCGCAGTGGAAACGAGCCCTTAAGCAAAACAACGTCTAAGTTTAAATTACCGAAGTTCCGTAATAAGAAAACTCTTCGTAATCAAAAATAATTTCTTTTCTTTTTTCTTCCCACTGTTTTCTCTCTCGCCTTCTATCCAGTGCAGCCTGAAAGAAATTCATGCGATTTCGAGAAATATTTCACGAAGCCGATGCAAAAATACCTCGTCAAATCGATGGCGCTTGGACGATTGCTCCGAATCTTCATTTTCATCCTCTTCATCATCGGACTAAAAAAATATTGAAGCCATTCAACTTTACCAAACTGATTAAACGTGCTTACAGCAAAAAATACGATTATACAAAGCGGACAAAAATAATGCAATTTCACACTTCATTGTTATTCGATGCTAAAACACAGTATGTTTTATAATAAATAAATGAAATAGAAGCAAATTACATCGTATTCCCTGTAAATGCTGTCATAGTCAGGAATCGAGGTGATCTCTTCATGGCTGTCTTTTAATATGAGATAGACTTGCTCCTCACAGTAGAAATTAACCAAATCAATTGGACGATGGCTGAAAAAATTGCTTAAAAAATGAAATTGGTAGTATTGCTTAACATTTATTACCAAAAAAAAAAAGATTTGAAGAATATGTTTTTGAAAAATGACTACAATTTTAATAGAATTACTTAAAATAGTAAGATAAAATTGATGGTTGTTATCATGAGGATTTAGATAAGTAGTTAAAAACTAAGTCAGTTAAAACGATAAATACCAGACTCAAGTTTCACTCTTATTAGAGCTTGTCAGTGATGCATAATTGCATATCTCTCTGAGATTCAAACTACTAGATGTAGTCCAACATGCAGGAGAAAACAACACCAGACCACACAAGCTGGACAGCAACTTGACTCTAAGCAGCTTAAAAGTTATTCCTGGCTTTGCTATGCAAGGAATACATAGAATCCACTTGCTGTAAGACCAAGGCTGCATCTCATGACTTCTAAGTTGCTTAGAGTCAAGTTGTTGTCCATCTTGTGTGGTCTAGTGGTGTTGTCTCCTGCATGTAGAACTACATTTAGCTGATTCAAATCACTGACAAGCTCTAATAAAAGCAAACTCAAGTCTGGTGCTTCTCATTTTAGGTGACTTAGTTTCTAACTAATTGATAAATGGTAACTATTTTGCTCAAAATGATAATGACAAGAAATGCCCAACAATTTTAAGGAAATGACACTCTTGTTTAAAAATTGTACATGAAATTATAGTGGTAAACTAGTGGCTGAAGTGTTTAGGCACACTGCATACAATTTTATTAAAGCCAACAGCTTTAATGACATACCTGGAAATCTAACCACATTTGTAGTTAAACATTGTGTAAATAATAAATCTACCACATACTACATGGTGCCTTTTCTAAAATGAATCTAATCAAAAATGCTTTTTTTGACATTAACAGTGCAGCTAGTATGAGCATAACATGACCATTGTCAGTATATCTCAGCAGCATAAGCACTTTGAGTGAGTAGCAAACTTTTACAATCTTGTGATCATGATCAATATGCCTTTGAAGTAAATTTACTAAGTACTTTTTTAATGCTTCAAAACACCCAATAAATAAACATTTGTAATAAAATATTTATAGCAAAAGAAAGCAACAAGATGCTTATTTTTATAAGTTGCTTCAGCATATAAATTCAAGCAACAAAATTCATTGTATATCATTTGCAAAAAGACAAATTTACCTGTCAATTACATAAAAAGATATGTCTTCAGGAGGATCAAGCATGTTAAGAAGATCTATGTTTCCTCCACAATTAAGAAGAATAATATGTTTATATTGATCTTTGTGCTCATCAAATCCTTTCTAAACAAACAATTTGTAAAAAATTTGCAAATGGTAAAATGTTGTGTAAGATAAGAAACAGCCTGCCATCTTAAATAAACAACAATAAAATTTATTAACTTTAAGTTCATTTTTATTGATTATTGGAACAAGTGTGTATTGCACATGATCACATTTGAACAGAGCTTGAAGAATCTTGCATCCACACAAACCATCAACATCCTGACAAACCATCACCAGGACTCTCTGTAAACAATAAACAAACAATTGTTTGAACAAATATCATAAATATTTGACAAAACAGAAAATATAAAATTTACCAAAAACTAGCATAATTTAAGTGCACAACAATTAAATGATGTGACTAATATTTTCAAAATAAATTTTTATAAAAACACAATACTGTTAGATTGATGTTACAAATTTAACAAACTTTAAACAAAAGGTAAATTTATAATCCAATTCATCAACAAAACTAACAAATTTAACTTTACAAACAACAAAAACAGTTGAAGATATTTGAGCTACTTTAAATACATTATAATGACATCATACCTCATCTTTTACTTTATTAAAAAAGTCTTTTATAGGATCTGCAATTAACATCCTATAAAGTTTCACTTGTTCTAATACAATTTCTTGTTTCTAATTTGACTTAAATATAAATTTAACCAACATCTGCAAAATATATGTCAATTATAAAATAAAATGTATAATCTTTGGGTCTTTTCAAGAATTCACTGTAAACAATTTTTTTTGGTGAAACTAACCCAAAATCCCCCCTACACCACCAAGATAAAATAAAAAGAAACCAAGTCGAAAAGGATATGTTCAAGAAGTGATAGTGACCACAGGGGGAGGTCTGGCAGTCTCTTAAAAAAGTCACCATAAGCAATTTTTGTTTGTGAAACTAACCTGGATTCCCCTGCAGCTACTATTGCTTCTTGAGAGATATTTTTTCTCTTCTTTTTTTTCTCTATTCCATCTTGGTGCTGAATGGGGCATTTTGGGTTAATTTCACCGAAAAAAAATCGTTTACGGTGACTTCTAGAAAAGACCCTAGAAGACTGGTATTATAAGGTTCAATATTCAGGTCGGGAAACACGCTGCCAAAGCTGCATTGTCTTAACCCAAAGTTTCCTTCAAGGCCTCACAGTCTTTTAAATGCCAAATCATCGATATACATACACTATAAACTAAATTTAATCATAAATCTTTTCTTTACTGAGATTTTCTCACAAGTAGAAATGCAATTAAGGAAGCTGCGATCATAAGAACTGGTTAGGCTTTGTTTATGTATTTTTATTTTTATATTGTTAATAGGTTTAGGCGCCAAATTTTTTTTATTTACGTTGCCAGAAATATTTTTAAAATTTGCTTTTTATTCAATCAAGTAATCATCAATTTTGTTTTATCGTCCATTAAACAACAGTTCAGTTCAGTTCAGTCATTTTTTAAGAAAAAAAAATTTTATGTCAACAATATCCATAACATGAAAAAAGGCCTGAAAAGGGGTCAAAAAAAGAAATCAGTAATCTTTTTGATATAAGTATAGATTTGTTTAAATAATGTTGCAGGCAGAACCTTGTGGTATTACGGTGTTGATTCATTTGAGTTTTGAGAGTGTGCCGTTGTATTAAGTGCATGCTTGTCGTATTTTTAATTTGGTTTGCTATGAACTTCATAATGATGTTAGGAATGTTTATTAGGGAAAGTTTGTGAAAAGTTTGATGTTTGCTTTATCAAACGCTTTGCTCATGTCCAAAGCTACAGCTACAGTGCGTTGCGGAAGTCTTGGATGGTTGAAGTCTTTAGTAATTTGGTGGCAGATATTATGCAAAACAGTGTGTGTTGAGTGTTTATGTTTGAATCCATGCTGATGAGAAATGATCGGAGTGTTTTCAGTTATGTATGGTAATAGTGTTTTGGCAACGGGTGATGGAAGTGATATGGGTCAGTAGTTTGTGCCAATGTTGTGGTCTTTGTTTGGTTTTGGAATGGGGAATGATTGTGGCACGTTTCCATAGATGGGGTATTGTGGTAATGTTGAGGACAATGTTGTACATGTTTATGTGGTATCTGATGGCAAGTAGCCCTAGGTGTTTCAGGTGTTTGATGTTTATGCCATCAGGTCCAGTGAAATTGTTGTTTGTGCTGTTTGAGATAGCTAATTACACTTTTTTTTTTTTTTTTTTTAATCTCTATATTTATCCTCCTGACTCGCAGGAAAGCGACGGAGGCGCTATACATAGGGCAAGCAATTACCCCGACCTGCTTCCGGAGATGCCAAGATATTGCTGTCCGCTAGTAATTTAGTAGAGATATTACTGTAATTTAGAACTGCTTGTCAAGACCACCAAGCAGGGGAAAGTGCCGTAAAGTGTTTTTCCATGGCAAGTAGCCCTAGGTGTTTCAGGTGTTTGATGTTTATGCCATCAGGTCCAGTGAAATTGTTGTTTGTGCTGTTTGAGATAGCTAATTACACTTGTGTACTTAGTAGTAAGTCGTATTTCCTCGGTAGGAAAGTTCTTGATTGTATGATTTATGTGGCTGTTGGTTTTGTTTGTGCTATATGGAGTGACATTCGTGAATTGTTTATCAAAAGTCTTTGCTTTGTTCATGTCAATGATGGCTGTTTTAGTTCCAAAGCAAATGCTTCTGTTCTGTTGTGTTGATGATTTTTGTTGCTTAGTTTGGCTGTGGTGCCCCACAGGGAGTAAGTATTATGTTTGTGATCAATTTTGTCAAGATGTAGTTACCAGGTGTTTGTTTTGTGTTCCTGTATGTATTTGTTTATAAGAGTAATGATTTGTGGGTCTGATCTGTTTTGTTTACATAGCTTGCGGAGTGTGATTTCCTTTAGGGATGAAGAATCTGTTGCCATCCATAATTGCCTTGAAAGGGTGTTTGTATGCCTCATAAACATTCATGCTGTGGGTCTGTAGGAGATGAGATCCTCAACATGTGTTAAAATGATGTTTAATCGGCCTTTTGGTAGATTGTTATGGTTTTAGTAAAGTGAAAGTGAGTTGTTTTGGTCTTGTGATGTATAATGAGAGTGGTGAGTAAAGGTAAGTGATCGAATGTGAGAGAGTGTGGATGGTCTGCCAGCTATTGTAGTCATGCAAGTCTGCTGAAGCAGTGGTTGTTATAGTATGTGACATCATAGCGCACGGTTCCACTGCCTTCTCTCTGGTTTCATAAGTGTGGTTAACCGCGTGATAAATTATTATTCTAACATACAGATTCAGTCGTATAACTATCGTGTAACTGCGTATAAATAAAAGAGCTAACTGCAAATACTAGTGGAACTCATAACAGTGGTTCTGTATGGTGAAGGAGATTGTTGTGTTTGATTGGGTGGTAGACGTGTTGGAGTGTTTGTGTTTAGTGCGATATGATTGGAGTTAAGCAGGATGTCTTCGTTCTCCTCTATGGTTTTCGGTCAGCGAATACCACAACGGTGAGTGAGCATTGACATCTGCTGTGATGATTGTGTTCGAAAAATTTCTTATGATTGTAAATGTGCTGCATATAATCCCGAGCCTTCTTCTGTTTTTGATAGCTGGGTGGAATGTACATGTTTACAATGGGTAATTGCAGTGATGTAGAAAGCTGAATATTGATCATTTGTAGTTTTTTATTTTTTTATTTTTATCTCTATATTTATCCTCTCGATTCGCAGGAAAGCGACGGAGGCGCTATACTTAGGGTAAACAACCATCCCAACCTGCTTCCGGAGATGCCAAGATATTGCTGTCTGCTAGTAATTTAGTAGAGATATTACTCTAATTTAGAACTGCTTGTCAAAACCACCAAGTAGGGGAAGGTGCCGTAAAGTGTCTTTCCCAAGAACACAACAGAATGGCGCAAGTGGGTTTTTGAACCGAGACCATGTTGATCATCAGTCCGGTGCTTTAACCACTCGACCACGCTGCCGACTAGTTCTGAAGAGTCTACCATTCACCAATCCCTTTCCTTCTTTGAACGAGCCCTCCGTCTACCTACCACCTTTCCTATAGCCTGTCTTGCGAACTCTAACCCCCGTACACGTCTCAAAAAGAGCTCATGGAGATCCTTCTCCAGATCACATAACCTTACCCCTAACCTACATCTCACCCGTGAACCACTAATCCTCTGCCCTCCTAAACCCCCCTGGTCTGCCCCATCTACTTACACAATCTCACTCCACCTCTCATCCCCATGCTCTCGCAAAGACCCCCCCTCCCTTCGCAACACTGCAGCTACCTCCCATCTTTCCACTCTATCTCACAGCGATATCTCTGCCTGGACTGACGGTTCGGTACCTGGCGGGCTGGGACAGGGTGGTGCAGGGATACACATCAAGTGTACAAAGTGTGTCACTGCTACCTCGCTTTCCTTCTCGACTGGTCTCTGGGCTACCAGTTATAGTGCTGAAACCTTCGCTCTCCTACATGCTCTTGAGTGGTGTATCTCTCACTCCAAGACATGTAATTTCGACTCTATCACCTTCTTTTCCGACTCTTTATCTGTCCTTTCAACTCTCTCTACCCCCCTACCATATCTAACCCCAAAATCCCTATCCAATACCCAATCTCTTCTTAACTCTCTATCTCAATCCAAGGTTGTCCATCTTCAATGGATACCTGGTCACTCTTCCCTCCCAGGCAACGACTTAGCTGACTCTCTAGCTAAAGCCGGTGCCTCTCTCGATCCCTCCAGTATCTCAGTATCCCTCACACCCCTTATCTCCTCCCAACGGCTATCCCTCTACACCAGTTGGAGACGCAGTGTCCAATCTGGTTTCTTCCAACACCAAATCCCTACAGTATCTCCCGAGGAGCTTACTCTCCCTCGCTCCGCTCGCTGTGCTCTCTCCCGTTTACGCTGCAACGGGCACAGCACTCTCCTCAACTCTTATCTCCACAGGGTTGGTAGAGCCGAGACTCCTTCTTGCAGCAACTGTGGTTCTGAACCACAGGATCTATCACATCTCGTGCTCGACTGCCCTGTACTAGACCCTCTGCGTCGGGCCATTTTCGGCCACACCCCTTCTCTTCTGGACCTCTGGTCCCGTCCGTGGGGAGTCGCCCGACTATTGGGATTCCGCGGAATTGATCCGCGCCCCCATCCCTAGGAATGGGTCGGGTAAAACCACCACCACCACCACCACCACTAGTTCAATGGAAAAGGTGTTTGATGTATCAAGTTAGAATAACTGATGTTGTTTTTAATATAAGTTAGGAGGCCTCCTCCTTGTTTGTGAGTGCGATCTGTTCTGGTAGGTGTGAAGTAAAAAATGTTCGTTGTTTTGTGGCATTGATTGAGTTTTGTATCTTGATTGTTATGACGTCTGCTTGTGCATTTTTAAGGAGTAGGCTACTTGTATTTCAATTGTTTTGTTGCGGATGTCGTTTGAAGTAAGTTGCAGGACTTTGAGAAATTCGTTGATGATATTTTGTGGTAAAAGTGCTGTGAAGTGTGTATACCATGGGTTGTTGTAGACCTTTGTTGTAATTTGGGAGCATTTTAAATGCACCCAATGCTTTGTGTAGTTAAATAAGATGGATGTTGATGTTTAATAGTTGGTTTGAGACAAATTTGTGTGTTTGTGGTCCAAGGTTTGGGTGTATGTCGCCTCTGAGAAGCAGCAATTTGATCATCCAGCTTGTGAGTAAACTGAAAAATTGATTTTTTCGAGAAGCCAGAGATGAGTCTTTTCTCACCGATAAAAGATTAGACAGGAAGCAAAAATGAGCCAATTCGTGGTGTTTGAAAATCAACCACCAGTGTCCTAACTTCGACGACTTTAACTCATTTAGAAAAGTACTTTTCAAACAGATACTTCTGCCAAATACCTGAACGAGGACCTTTTTAATCTTCGTGCCCCGAGGAAGCTAACTTGAAAAAACGTTCTAGGTAACATATCATTATTTTGCAGTGTCATCTTACTGTGAGGGGGTTTTATGTAACAGATTTTCTTCTCCTAGACTGCTTGCTTAATGCTACAGCTTTTGAGCTTAGTCTGCCCAGGTTTGAAGGTCCCATCTTGTGAACTACATTTTGTCTGGTCTCTATCTGCAAACCTCTTTGGCATGGATATTCTCAACAGAAGAAATCTCCTGCTCATACAGCTCTACAGATCACCGAGACACGCAAACTTTTCCACCACGGTAAGCTAATAGTTCATGGGAAAGATCATGTCGCCATAAAATCTCATAAAATTTAAAAAAAAATACTTCAACTGGAGAGCATCATCTTGGTATCTCCAAAAGCAGGTCAGGGTAATATTTTGCGAGTCAGGAGGATAAATATAGAGACGAAAAAAAAAGTTTTAAGTTGATATTTATCTAGGATAAACGCAATCAAATTTGAAACCTTCTTGCTGCCGCATTTTTTTCACATCGCTGTCGAATTGTGTTTAAAAAAATATGGGCATAAAGGTTACACGCAGTGATAGCTTCAATGACAGCAATAAACTTAATCCGATTAATTTACAGTAAAATGGCAAGTTGTAAAAGAATAATTTTTTATAGTGAATTAAATTTTAATAGACAAAATTAATTTTTACCAAAAGCATTGGCTGTTTTATCAAAATAAAGATGGATATGGCGCACGCGGTTAGATTGGATTTTCTTTTTTTCGAATATGCTTTAGTTCCGAATTGACTGCCTCAGATAATCTAAACTGAAAAAGGACTATTTAACGGAAAGTTTGCTTTAAGTTTTTCTCGAAACAATTTCAGTTGTTATTAGGTTACAATAGGCTACTCAAAACCTACTTTAATCCTACTTTAAATGCATATGTGTCTAACCATTTAACCAATACAATGTTTTTAGCGAAGAGCAACATTTAATGAAAGAAAAGTATAAAGTTAAATAAATGAATAGACGATGAAAATAATATCATAGCAACAATCAAATGCTAATAGAATTAAAAATAAAATTCGAGATCAACAAAATGCGACTTAGCTAAAAGAAGACACGCAAATCAAAACCTAATCAGTATATTTATTGCACGTAAGATTCAAGCAGTGCTTTGAAGAAATTTGTTGAGTGTTTCACGAGACAGTGGATCGAAACTCATCTAAGATGAATGCGGGAATGTGACCTTGAACCATCTGCAAGTGGAGAAAGTAATCAAATGAACTTAATTGTTTTAACTGCGTAACAACTCACGTATAACCGGCCTGACTTTTTTTTAAGGTGTTAAAAGCAAGCTACGCTTACCTTCTTCGATATGTTTCCATAAAACGCGAAGTCTTCCAAAAATGCGCAGGTATTAACAGCCTCGGGTGGAAGGTCGGTGATTTTGCTAAAAAACTCATTTGTAAAGCGAAATTGCGTTAAAAGCGTGACGACGGCGTACGTACCTAGCAGATGTCGCATCGACGTAAGAACATGCGTATTGACCGAGAAAAGCCACGTACGCGTCGGTTTCGTCGCTGTGAAACTGCTTCATTAAAGTGAGCATGCCAATGACAAAAGGCGGGGCGTCGACAGCGTCGTTTACTTTCTTGCAAACGAGGCCACCTGTAACGAAGCACGGGTCAGATTTACATAAAGCCGCAACCACGTGGTGGAAAAAATGCTAAAGTGTAACTTAGTACTCACACAGCGGTTTGTGGTATTGCAGTTTCTGCAACTGTCCTATTGTGAATAGAAAGCAGAGCAAAGCGAAATGCGGAAGTCTCCTGCAACGACAATTTTGCGTAATCAAGTTGCGTTCACACAATCAGGCAAGAGTCAGGACTTTCGCCTTTTTAAAAAACCAAGGCCCAATATATCGAGTCGAACGTACTTGGTGGTGATGTAGATCTTGGTCAGGGGGTCACTCATCCCGGCTGCGTCCAGAAACGACGTGAGCTCGTACATCATCGGGTTGTCTTGGCTCGGGTACGGCTTGCTCGGGTCTTCATAGTGAGCTTTGACCGCGGCCATGAGCGCCCTGAGCGTGCGAACGAAGCGTTTAAACCGAGAAGCGTCCGGCGTAGGGTCGGGTTCTTACTTATTCATCGTGTTGAGGCCGGACGCCAGGAACTTGGAGTGGAATTTGCAGCTGAAGTTCAGCTGGTTTGCAATCTGACGTCGAAGCAGCTGTATCTGGCCAATTCGCATCACGGCTTCGATAAACACGGGCCAGAGTTTGTTTGCGCGCTGGATCGCCGTTGCGAACTGCTTGGACGGGTTTTCTACGAAGTTTAAAGTCCGATTGAGTTGCAATCGAAGCTAGTTGAAATTCAGTTCTAACCGCAATTATAAAACGAAACCAAAGTTCAAAAAAGCATAAAATAGATTTATTGAATAGAAAAACAAGCCCTTTACAGTAAAAAAATTAAATGCGGGCGAAAATGAGACAGTTGACTTAAAAATTTGATGATTAAGCGAAGTACCAACCCACAGTTATCATGAAAAATAACAAACTACTTGCCAATGAGTCCATGATGAGGTGTCAGTTGTTTGTCGAGGTTGTTGAGCATGTCCAGCCACGACTTGTCTCGCCTCACCAGTTGCTGGACGACACGGACGAACTGCTGCAGCTGACTGACCAGCATGAAGCTAAAAAGTCGGTCCAGTCCGCACAAGCCGTACGTGCCGAGACTCTCCAGAATTCTGCACGTGAAAAAAGACTACAGGTCAGAAGGCAACGCAGGTGAAAACACTTTGAACTTAATTGTCAAGAGTGGTCGGTCAAGATCTAATAACAAGCAAGCACCGACAGGCCTGTTTCGTCCTTTGAACTTACCCGGAAAAGAGATTTGTGCTCACAATTTCTTGTTTCGTCTTGACGTCATACCACGTGCCCATCAAGTCGACGTACGACGTCGCTCTAAAAAACGTTGTCGAATCAAATTAAATTTGTAAAATATAAAAGTTAAAAAGAGACTAAAAGACAAAGTGCGTTAACACGAACATGAGCTGAATGAATTTTTACAATTCACGGGGGGAGGATTACCTTCCATCGGTGACGCGCAGAATTTCACGAGCCAACCTCCCGATGAAGTTGATCGACTGATCGACCGGGGGAAACCGGGGGATCGGGATGTCTTTTGATTGATACAGGCTCTCGTAATCGTGCACCTGCGAGGGAAAAATCTTGAGCACTCGAAACTGTCTTGTTAAAGAGTTTGTCTTAAAGAGCAAAAATATTAAATTGCAGTAGTAACCGTGGCTTTTAAACGTAAAAGAAGGAATTTTTTAAGTTTCAGAGTTAAAAATGATCTTTCAAAATATATTTCTTTAGATTGTAGTTATTTTTAAGTACTTAGGTGAAATAAGCTGAGTCGCTCCAATTAAATATAAAAAAACACTTGACGCTTCTGCTGTGATTTATAGAACGAGGGGACAATAAAATTCAATCCAATCTTTTTAAACGTAACTAACTTTTTGTCGAAGAAAATTATTGCACTCCTGTTCCACATTGTAGTTGATGATTCGCATCATTTCCTTTTGCCAAATCTTTAAGCCGTAAATGTTGACGTAATCCTGAAAGCGAATCATTGCCGAATTAGACTATTTTTATAGAACGGAGTAGTTGCACAACTAAACTTCTCGATTATTCTTTAACATGATGACGTTATTAAACACAAAATTTTAAAATGACGTGATAAATATAGAGGAAGAATTAAAAGTTTCAACGCTACAATGGTTGGCATTGAAACATGAAACTCTACCTGAATGTATTCGAACGAGCGCCGAAATCCGTCCATTATCTGCGAAAGCAATTTCAACCTCGGCATGAGTTCGCAAGTCTGAAAAGAACTTGTGTAAACCGTAGCTTGAAAAAGGATTGGAAATAGAAATACGGCCACTGGCTCTTCGCTTACCTTCGATTTGGGATTGAAAACAAGCGTATTGTGGATGCCGGATGCGACCTGCATCACCAGCTCTTTTCTGATCCCGTCTTCGAGCAACTGCTTTGGATCGATCTGAATGATTCCCACCAGAGTTTTTTTCATCATCAGGATTCCCTCCGTGAAGACAGAAATCCCGTGAGTCAGCTTCGCAACCTGCACAGTCAAGTTGTCTTAAGTGAATTACATAACAGCAAGTTACGAACGTTCGCCAATTCTGCTTGTTTACAACGTAACTAGTTGGATTCTTGATCGAGTCAAACAAAAACAAGTTTAAAATTTGGTTCATATTTCATGATACACAACCGTATGGCGTCTACTTTTTTACTTTTTTAAAAAACGCAGTCAGCTTATGCGTCTTCAAAGCACAAATTTTCACAACAAGAAAAATCTACCAAAAGATTTACGAAAAAAAGCCTAACCTCGTATCGCCCGTCGAGCTGAGCGAATTCCCTCATCTTCTCCTTTTCTAAGCGAGTGGGAAGCTCCTTGACCTGCGCAGTCTGTATGCGCACGACGCGCGCGAGTAAACCGAACATCGTGTTAGGAATGATTTGAAGAACCTGGTGACGTAATTCAATTACGAACGTCACTTTGTAGGTCGTTTTTACGAAAAGAGATTGACTGATCGTCTAAGATCTTTGCTTGCCCGAATGCAGATTTAGTTTGCCTTTCTCTGCAATCGCACTGCAAACACGGCTTTCAAAATTTAGTGAGTTTCTCTTTTACGATAATTAGATGAAATTTGCTAATCCTTTGACTTTGATAACAGGTATTATACGATTAAAGGCTCGTTTCCACTACGAGCTTGGAATGAAGTATTCTTTGTTTCTTCTATTAAACTTTTTTGCTTCGCTTAGCGCTTGAGCGCAAAAAGAACTAAAAAAATTAATAAAACAAAGAAAGAATGCTACATTCCACGCTCGTGGAGGAAAGGAGCCCTAAGGTATAATATTAAAATCATTCCTCAAAACAAAACATGCAATCACAGCTGGCAACACGATCCATGCACCAGTTTGGAACTGACCTTTCTCACGTACGCGACCAACTCCCCCGAGTAATATTGGGACACGCTGATCAAGTCCTTGCTGTTGGCCTGGTTGATGCGCAGCAGAGGGAGCTCGAGAGCCGATGAAAGCTTGAGGAAAGTGGCCCGCAGTTTAATCACCAACGTAGCGTTGGCCTTGATTCCCTGCTGCATCAAGCCAGTGTAGCTGCACGACGAGGTTTGAATCGGTAAGTGGGTCAAAAGCCATTGACGTGACAAAATCATCAGCGTGGAATGCAACTTTAAAACTAAGTGCGAGTAGTCAAGGATTTTGAAATGAAACTTATGACAACCTATATTCGGTTGCAACGTTATATCGTCGAAAACAAAAGGAAAAGCAAAGATTTACAATGCACAATTGTTAACAAACGATTTAATAAGGAAAAATTTAAAATTCTTGTTTGCGACAATTTCAAATACGTTTGAGTCTTACTTTTGATCAATTATCATCCAAGCGTAGGAGAGATCTGCGATTATTTCAATCGTGATTAAAACTTCTTCCTTGATGTTGACAGTTCGGATCATCTGGTGCAAGAACTGCCTCGTATCCGCCAAGAACTGACGAATCTGAACAAGCAATTTCGATCGTAAAAATCAACGGTGTTCGACATCTTGTTTGCAACCATTCGAACGTAACGTGCAACGAATGAAGTAGCTGTATTGTCAGCAGTGCGGCCGAGTAGGTAGAATCTCGTATTTACGGCGAACGTGATCGACAAGGTTCAAAGCCAACTCTCGTCATACTATTGCGTCCTTGGAAAAGACATTTTAGGGCACTTTTTGCAGCCTAGCAATCTTGCCAAGCAGCCCTAAATTTCAGTCATGTTTTTATAAAAATAAAAAAATCTTTCAAATAGACAGCAACATCCGGGCGTCTCCTAAGCAGGTCACGGTAATTACTAATAATTGCTCTAAGTATAATGCATCCAACTTTGTCCAACGAATCAGGAAGATAAATAGTAATAATGATGATAAGGTGTTTGGTTTGATTCTTTCACATTTTAATTGGTAAATGCGTAAAAAAACAGTAAAGATTCGTTTTTACCACGAGTGTGGAATGGAATATTGTTTGTTTCTTTTAATGATTTTTTTGCTTCGCTCAGCGCTTCAGCGCGGAAAGAAAAAAAAAATAAACAAATAAAGAATGCTCCATTCCGCGCTCGCAGTGGAAACGAGCCTAAGGCAAAAAGTGCAAAGCGTTGTCTGTTTCACCTGCAGGTTGTTCTCAAGTTGGTGAAATTCCTGAACTTCTTCCAAGGCTTGTATGAGTTGGACCATTTTCCGCCCAGCAGACGTCGAATCGATAAAGTCGAGCTGAGATATTTCCTTCGCCATTTGTTCGAACCACGATTTAAGTTGATCTGGACAGTGCATCATTTAAACGCGTTTGCACCAATCAAATCGTTCGAAATATTTCGAATCGAAACGTTTGGAAAGTTCAACCAAAGTATAACGTTGTAGAACTTTCTTGAAAATCTTTGAACTTCGCCGCGGTGGTTGCAACTATTGAAGTTAAATCGGAGAAAAAAAATTCAGCTATAACACATTTCAGTTCTATCAACAGCAAATTCGAATTTAAGCAACTTATAAAGGATAATATCTTGCTGAATGTTCTTATTTTTTCGATTCCAGTCTTAAGATACTCAGATAGTTTAAGAAAAAAAATACTATGAGAAATAACTTAAAAAACTTTCCATTTTTTGGTTCGAGCAGCCTTTATGATCAAAAGTTAGAATGAACATTGAATAATTAAAAACATCATCTAAAAGACGTCGGTTAAATAATACAAAAACAGGGTAAATACCATTTTTTTCGATTCTTGTAAGTGGCTTTGCTCCCGAAAACACCTCAGCCAACTCAGTCATTCGCTCGACACATTCCTGCTTGTACTTTTCCCACTTGTTTTCTTTCTCTCTCAACATCACTTTAAACATCTGAAAAAACACGTTAGAAGCGACACAGACAATGGTACAGTGATGCTGTTTGTAATGTTCGCGAAATAGAAACCCACAACCTTGCAGTTGCAGGCTTAGAAATTAACGACGCTCTTTGATGTTAAAACGAACTCGACGCGATTCACTCAATGCTTTACCTCTTTAACATTTAACTCCAACTGTGCTGTGTGCAGAAGCAGTTGAAATATATCGGACGCTTTGACATCGCAATTGCCGTTCACCAGCTCTCTGATCTGACGACACTTCTTAATATTTTCCGAGCCTGTCGGCGAGAAACTTTCTCACATTGCAACAAATACCGACGAGTCACGTGACAACACGTACCGGTGTTGACGGTGTGCAGCATGAGCCACTTCAAGGTGACGTTGCATTCTCGGAGGCAGTTCATCAGCTTGGGCACGTTGTCCAGCGCATAGTCCTCGGTAAGAACTCCTTCCTTGAGAAAGTGCGACACGGTGCGGTAGGACGCCTTGAGTTGCTTGCCGTGTTGTGCAGCCTGCATTCAATCAGCGGCGTTTGCTGAATCTCGACCGAGTGACATGGATCAGAGTATTGAAAGTAAACATTAAACTACAGGGTGACACAAAAAAATCGGTCATCACCAAAAATCGAATAACTTCCAAAATTTTATTTAGATTGACACAAAACTTCAGCTACATTAGGTCAAGCTTATGTAGTAGACATCTCCAAAGTTTCAAGTCTGTACTACAAAAACTCTTTGTTTCACTGGGGCACAAAAAATGTGCTCCAAATGAGCTCCCCGGCGCTGCAGGCACATTTGGATACGGCGGGCTTTTATCTGTGGGGATACCTTGAGGACAGGGTGTATGGAAACAACCCCCAGATTATCCCTGACCTGAAGGCAGCAATCACAGCAGCAATAAGAATGCGGAGGGTCATCGAGAACTTTGCCCGCCGGATCCAAATGTGCCTGCAGCGCCGGGGAGCTCATTTGGAGCACATTTTTTGTGCCCCAATGAAACAAAGAGTTTTTGTAGTACAAACTTGAAACTTTGGAGATGTCTACTACATAAGCTTGACCTAATGTAGCTGAAGTTTTGTGTCAATCTAAATAAAATTTTGGAAGTTATTCGATTTTTGGTGATGACCGTTTTTTTTGTGTCACCCTGTATGATTACAATTCATTTTAATTCAATCGCAGTTGATTTAATGTAATTTTTCTTTTTATCTTGGAGCTTTACTTGGACGTAGCAACTGTTTTGCCAAAAATAATTCAAAAGTTTAAGATGTACCCTGCTTTAAAATAATTTTTTACGTTTGTATTTCTTGCGACGTATAAAGTAACTCAAGTTTGGGCTACCGGTACATCCGATACTTCATAAAGTGTCGGAGGACGATTTAATTCAAAGGAAACTGAGAGCGCATGTTGCCATAGTATATGATGCCGTAAACATGTGCTCCGAGCCGTGAGTGAATCGTCTTGTGGCACATCAGTTACGAAGTACAGGGTGTTTCAAAAAATTTGACATCATTTGACATGTAAATATTACAGAAACTACACAGTCAAATCAAATGAAATTAAACAGGGTTAATGTTGAGCTAAACAAGATTTATTCCTGTAAATTTGAATAAGAAATTCAAAGGCACGTGAATTCCATGAAAGGTTTCACAAATGTTCAATATGCGCACCGCTTGTAACGCGGCACACGTGAAGCGGTACTCTGGCTCCTCCTAAACATGCTGCAGCATGTTTTGGGTAACAATCTCCAGTTTAACTTTCGTGCAAGACGGGTAGTTAACAAAGAAACACCACCGCACTGGCGACTGTTACTCAAGACATGCTGCAGCATGTTTAGGAGGAGCCGGAGTACCGACTGCACGTGTGCCACGTTACAGGTGGTGCGCGTATTGAACATTTGCGAAACTTTCATGGAATTCACGTGCCTTTGAATTTCTTATTCAAATTTACAGGAATAAATCTTGTTTAGCTCAACATTAACTCTGTTGAATTTCATTTAATTCTACTAGGTAGTTTCTGTAATATTTACATGTCAAATTTTTTGAAACACCCTATACTTTCATAAACAAAGTTAAAAAAGAAAAGGAAAATCGGTGAGTTTTTTTCGGGCTGTCGTGATGAAAAAAAACTAAAGGCCCGTTTCCACTACGAGCGTGGAAAAAAGCATTCTTTGTTTGTTTTATTGCTTTTTTTTTGCGCTCGCTTCAATTTTAACCGCTCGCTTCAATCGAAGATCAATATAAAAGAGACAAAGAATGCTCTTTTCCACGCTCGTAGTGGAAATGGGCCTTAAAGGTTAACATCGTAGATTAATTTCAATAAACAAGATAAAAGTGAACATGAAAGGGTAAAAAGTGTTTTTAAGTTAAGTAGAAAAATGTGTGAGACTCAACAAACCCATTTAGTCTTTGCAAACTATACTACAAAGTGCACAGTTAAAAAATGTTTAAATTTGTTTTATGACAAACATAAGATGCCAAGAGATGACATTATTTAATGCTGAACATGTCACAGTTTTACTAAAAGTAAAATTCTTCAAAAAATTTACCAGTTGTTTGCAGTTATTGAAATCTAATGTGTTTTGCAAAGCAGTTTTAGCCGCCTTGTATGGCTCCCAGGCTTCAATTAAATTCACAATGTTGCCCATGTATGTGCTGACAATCTGAAGAAAAAGTGATGATGCTTAGAAAACAATAAAAGAATTCGTCGGCAAAAAAAACACAATTCGTTGGCGGACTCACCCAATTGTCAGGAAAATATTTATCCACAATTTCTCTCATTTTCGCCTGTTGCGAATGTAAAATATCAGGTACGAAATAAAGCGCTATAAACAACATGGACGCCTGATTCGCCAACGCAGTGCTCCTATGCTCAGGCAAAGGATAAGCCGCGACCTGTCTTAAAAGAATATTCATTAGTTCTAAATCAGTTAATTACCTGACATAGAACTCGTGTCAACACCGAATAATCAGTGACCAATTTGTAATACAGTCATGGCCAAAAGTTTAGGACCACCCCTCGAAATTCTGATTTAGACAACAAATCGGATATTTAATCGTTAATAAACACATGAATTCGGTTTATTATTGAACATCACAAATGAGAGGGCGTTTCCACACATAAATCACATACGTTCGACACAGAATTTTCAGAAAAGTCAGTATTTTGTTGGTCCTCCTTTGGCTTTAATTACAGCCTCCAAACGTTTTGGCATGCTTTCCACCAGACTTCGGCAGTATTCAGCTGATAATTCAAGCACCCAGACTGCTTTGATTGCTTCTTCCAGTTCCTTAGTATTAGTTGGTTGTTTCTCAGACACTTTGTCCTTCAAAACAGTCCATAAATTCTCGATAGGGTTCGAATCTGGACTGTTTCCGGGCCAATCCAGGATTTGAAATTTCTTTGACTTCAAAAATTGAGTAACAATTTTGGAGCGGTGGCATGGTGCAGCATCCTGCATAAAAATCTTGCATTTATGAATGGCTATGTGCAATTCCAACTTGTCCTTCAGCAAATCAACGTATTTTTGGCCATTCATGGTCGTTCCTGGTGGTAGGAAAAACAGAACGGCCGTTCCATTTACGGACATTCCACCCCAAATCATGACACTTGGGGGGTGTTTCATTGTCTGTGTGGTTTACTGTTCATCAAATCGCTTTCCGGTGGGTCTACAAACATAGCACTTGCATGTAGTGCAGGGGTTTTCAAACTTTTTGACTTGTGGACCCCTTTATATTTTAGGCTTTACCTTAGGGACCCCTTATAAACGCTTCTGAAATTTATGCATAAATACTTACTATAAACTTTTCATTAATGCAATAAAAGCTGGTTTAAAATTCATTTCAAACATATATGTGTTTAAATGAAATAAACTAATGCTGCATTTTGCTGCACAATGAAAAAATTAAATTTTGTTATATGGAAGTTTTAACTTTACATGTAAATAAAAACAGAAATAGTGTTTAGCAAATAGTTTTATTGTCAAGTAAACAAGCAAGATTTTTTTAATAAACGCCTTAGTGAGAAGGATGTGCTTGCTTAGCTTTGCACAAACTGTCGATTCTTGGCGATATTACTGATAAACATATACATAAGTCATTTTCTGGGGCAAGTCTAGATCTGTATTTGTTTTTCAAATTGGTTAGTGCAGAAAATCCAGCTTCACATAAATAAGTTGTTGCAAACGGTAACAAAATTTTAACTGCTTTTTGAGATAACAATGGATACTCAGAGGCTACAGTGAGCCAGAATTTTGAAAGTTGCTGCTGCATAAAACTGATTTTTAAAGTTTTGTTGCATGAAATTTCGGCCAGTTCTTCCAGTTCATTTCCTTTGAGCACACTATTATCTATTTCAACATTAAACGGATTTCTGATCCAGTCAAAATTTGCAATATTATCAGGAACATCTTTCAAGAAGTATTTATCAAAATGTTCAGCAAGTAATATTAAATGTCGTTTAACATCTACAATAATCAAATCAACATTAACTGAACTATTGTTGCTGAGATAATCGTCCAGTGTAGGAAACATATCCAAATTTTTCTTGCTAACTTGTGTAGTCCATATATTCAGTTTTTTCTTAAAGGCTTCAATTTTGTCATGACTGAATAAGATATTTGAATTTCTTCCTTGTAAAGATAAATTCAGTTCGTTAAGCTTGTTGAATATATCTGCCAGATAAGTAACTTTGCTAAGCCAAATCTTATCGGCCATTATTGAAGCCAGTTCAGTATTATGATCACCCAGAAACATCAACAATTCTTCTCTAAGTTCAAATAAACGCTGAATTATTTTACCTCGTGATAGCCATCTTGCCTCTGTATGAAATAACAGACATAAATGATCAGCCCCCATCTCATTACCGAAAATCGCAAACAATACAATGGTCTGGTTTTAATGAAATTCACCACTTTAATACAATATGACAAAGCTTCAGATAAAGAAGCATCCATTTTTTTAGCAACCAGGGCTTCTCTATGAATCATGCAATGTGTTGCAGTGATATTAGGCGCTACTTTCTTAACATGCCCCACAATACCTGAGTGAATACCAGTCATTGACGCTGCTCCATCTGTATATATGCCAATGCACTGGCTCCATAATAAGCCTGATTGAAGAAGAAAAGAGTCCAATACTTTAAAAACTTCCTCCCCAGTTGTTCTAGTGGGCATTGCATGGCAAAATAAAAAAATCTTCAACCATTTCACTTTGCAAACAATATCGTACATACACCATAAGTTGAGATTCATTGGTAATATCTGTGCTTTCATCAAGTTGTAATGCAAAAAAGCCAGTTTTCAATCTGTCAATTAACTGAAATTTTATATCTTCTGACATATCTTCTATTCTTTGCGCAATTGTGCTATCTGACAGTGAAACAGCATTCAATTTTGCAGCACATTTTTCATTCAAAACTGCCTTACACATGTCTATTGCACAGGGTAAAACAAGTTCTTCAGCAATAGTATGGGCCTTCTTAGCATGAGCCACTCGCAGTGCCACTAAAAAGATGCCCTTAATAGTTTCTGATTTGATGTTATTGACTTGGTAAAAGTTGTTGTCTGCTTTAAATAGGCAACCCTTTTTCTTTCAAAAAAGTTTTTTGGTTTTTTCACGAATTCAGAATGTAGTGTTATTAAATGTTGCTGCAATTTAGCTGGTTCAAGGCTTTATTCGACAACAGCTTATGACAAAGTAAACACTGTGGTCTGTTAGCACTAGACACACTTTCAATGAATCCAAATCGAATGTACTCCACATCATATTTTCCTAATTTGTTTTTCTGAACAATCTCTTCTGTCTCTGTAACTGTAACGGCCTCTGAGTTGATTTCATCATGAGGTTTACGTTTCAAAAATTTATCCATAAGTAAATCTTGCACAACTAAAACTTTTTATGCTATTAATTAAAGTACAAATTATATTAATCTATCAAACCTACATGTATAAAATAGTTTATTAAGTCAACTTATTTTATGATTGGCCTATAAGTTGCTTATAAGCGCTTATAAATTGCACGTCACTTAAAAAAAGTCTTCACAATATACTGTACTTCTTATCGTACTTTCGTACTTTTTATCTTTTTGAGATAAAGCATGCTGGGCTTCACATTCTAAATCCTTCACCTCTTTCTATTGTGTCAAAAATTTATCCATAAGCTTTACAATAAACTAGGCCTACAACACTAAATTTAAGGGTTAAGCTACTGGTATCTCAGAACTAATTCAATCCTTCAATATAATCATAAAATCAAAAAATTCTTCGACAACTTCACTTCGTTTCACACTTTTTCCTTGAAATAAACAGCCGAAATAATATCAGCAAAGTCAGCAACATTTCCGACTAGTAATAATTCACTCAACGTCAACAAATAGACTTATAACCTCACAAACGCTAAATGCAAGAACCGTTATAAAACAACTTTTGGACTGCAATTGTTAAAGTCCAAAATACTATAAATGCTTTACAAATGTAAACCTTACAAATTCACCTTGGTTAGGAAACACTGTGGCAATTATCTGTGACAATGGATGGAAGTACCGTACTTTACAATGTATATGTTTGACCTTTTCGTCATAACGTCGCGGACCCCAGTTTGAGAACCGCTGGCGTAGTGAACTGCTGTACTGTAGATTCATCTGAAAAAAACACTTGTTGCCACTGTTGAATCGTCCATTTCGCATGCTTTTTAGCAAAGCCCAAACGCTTAGCTTTCATGGCCGGTGTTAGCCTGGGTTTCTTCGCAGGTTTACGAGCTTTCAAACCAAAATCGATGACCAGACGCCGACTTGCGGTTCTTTGACTAATGTCCACACCCTTTGCAAGCAGTACGGACCGTACTGCTTGCGGACTGCTTGCGGAACTCATTGGAGACTAAACTGCTGTCCTCCTAATGATGTGGTCATCCCTTGGCATGCTTTTTCGTGGACGACCAGACCGTTTGGCATCTGAATGAGTCCATGTTTTCTTAAATTTCACGATTGCATTGTGAACTGCATTCTTGCTTCTCTTTATTTGTTCACTAATTGAACGTTCAGAATATCCTTCCTTGTAAAGAGCCACGATTTGAGCACGCTGAACATCAGAAAGTGACCATTTTTTACCCATTTTTGTGGGTTTTCTAAAACTCAAAAACAAGCAAAAATCACTCACTGCTTGAAAGAGAAAAAAATAATTACAATCGACTGGCAGATGAATGACACAATCTGATACAATCAATTTGATTTCTGTTGCAATCAGTGGGTTTAAGAGCAAAATTACTAATTTCTGCATGGTGGTCCTAAACTTTTGGCCAAGACTGTATGTATATATGAGTAAGCAGAAAAGTAGTTACATATTATTAGTTTTTTACTCTAAGCTTTCCTTTTTATCTTAAATTTTTCTATAAAAAGTAGCTTTTCAACAAAGTTATTATTCTACTAAAATGCTATTGGGATAACAAAACTAGTTTTGCAAAATGACGGAACTAACCAGTAAGTACGTAGTATATTGGTATAGTTCGAAATTGCTCTTTTTATTAAATTTTCTAAAATTAACATGTTCCGATATTTTCATAACCATTTGGGTTTTTATACTACGTTATCTTTATTTGACACAATCATGTATTTCCCATGAATCAGAAAGGCCTTTCTGAAGCACTATAATATAAAGTACTGAAAAAACAAATAGCGTCCAAGCGCATTGCATAGAACTTGTATTGAAAAAAAAAACTTTTTTCCATAAAATGAAAACCAATAAAACAACTCAAGAGCAAAATCAACTAGTACAGATCTCTATGAATCAGACATTTAAGCGTATAAAGCGTAAATGCATATCTAAACAAATCGCTTTGCAAATAAAGAGAAAAAAATTTTTTTAATTTCAACAGGGAGTTGCTAACATGCCTGACTGTACACATCATCGGATCGGAGTCTTCCAATAACCATATTGACAAAAACAGGATTCACTGGAACTCGAGCGAAATAATTTTCAGGATAGCTGGATGGACGTTTAGCTCCAGGAATGTTGGAGTATCCAGTACTTCGTAAGAGTTTGCAAACATCGTCAATGTTACTATCAGACCCAGCACCTTTAGCAGCACCGCTGCAAAACCAAATAAAGCATTTTAATTTCATTAATCAATATTCTTAAACGATTTTTCTTCAAAATTAGCACATATGGTTCACTGAATGCTCTGTGATAATCATTTTATATAAATCACATTAAAAAAAGTCTTTAAAAAGATACTTTGAAAAAAAAGTTTAACCAATTTAAAACTTTGAAAAAACAACAACACAAGAGTTTTTAAACAGTGAATACTATAACATCAACTTTAAATAATACTCATATTTTTGGGTAAGCAATTTCAAAATTTGCAGTATTTTTTCATATGAAACTATACCATTAGAATTGAAATAAAAGAGAAAAATTTGAAGGTTTTGAAAGCTAAAAATGAAAAGTATAACTTTAATTTGGTTGTGTAACTGATCAACAAAACAAAAACTTTTTAAGTGCTGTTAAACTCATACAAGTTTAAATAACAAACCAATATGGATAGAAAGCAAAGCAAGTTGAGTAAATTGGTAAAAGTGCTATTTACAATGACATATTCATTCAACCAATAGCACACTTCTAATATCATTTTTATAAAAATTTTGCTTTGGGCTAAAAGATAAAAAAAATAATCAAACTAATCCAAATAAAAAAATATGACAGCTTTAAAGTACTATTCCAATTTGACCTTGGTGGTCTAAAGTATTTCTTCAGTTGTTTAGCAATCTAAATAAAAAAGATATAACTAAGAGTCAAATCACAAACCTGTAACGATAGTAAGATACCAGCATTCGTTCCCGAATGACTCCATCAATTCTCATGTCAACAGTCAACAACATCACTCCATACAAATATAAACCTTCACACTAAAATAAAAAATTCAATTAAACAAATTTTACTATATAATGCAAAACTTCTCTCACAATAAATTTATCAACTTGCTATTTAACATAAAACAATTAAATTTTTGTTTGGCAAATGAATTGGCATTTGTCTTCACGGTTAAAAAAAACAAACTTTTAATGCAATGCAAAATTGAGCATTTGAATAAATTCAAAAACATCACTTTGACACAGTAATTCAATTTCTTACCAATAACTGTTTTCCATCTTCATTAATTAGGACTGATTCAAGAGTTTGCTGAATGTATACACCTTCATTCAACTCATCAATAAACCTGCAGAAAATAAGCGATAATTTAGAACCAATTCAAATAAATTAGATCCAGTGATATCAAGAGCTAATAATGAAGTTCATCTAAACACAAAACTAGCTTGATATGATTATAACAAAAAAAGAACATTGATGTTGATATCTTAATTTATGTATTTTTGCAGGTCTTACACAAAAGCATTGCAATGAAACATATAATGTATATTCCTTGCATTTCTTTATTATTGTTAAAAGTCTTTTGAAGGATCTTTACAACTTAAATCATATTTTCAATACTTCATGTTGTTCAGCTTGCAACAAAATACTTAATAATATAAAGATCAAGTCCCTTTTTTTCCGCACGTGGGGAAATTTGTGGACTTGTTCATGTAGGTAGACAACCCAAGCATGAGATCTGTGGTAAAAAAAGGGACTTGAAAATACAATGGGGAAAAAAAGGGAAATGACCCAAATACTTTAATCATATCATGCAAGCATCAGATTATATTCAACATAAATCAAACAGAATGAGATGATTAACAAAACAAAAAGTTTCTATTTATTATTTTAAGCCACACAGATAGTGAACAATCCTTAACACATGTTTTCAAACTCACTTTTTTGAAAAGTACTACCACTCTTTTTTTGAAATTACTGAAGATCCTTAAAAATCAACAAGCAAAAGAAAGATATAAGCCTATTTATCTACTTTTCACCTATCTGTTATATCAGCACTGTTCAACCAGGGTTCCTTGAGAACCTAAATTTTGTAATTTATAAGATTTTCCATTGATTCTTACAAGAAGTATTAAACAAAGGCTTAACAAATTTGCAAAATGAGATTAAGATTTTCCATAACATTAAGAAGGTTGAAAAGCACTGCCTTATTGTAGAGTAAAAGATATAAATAAACAACTTGAAGCATCAAATTATATACAATTTATTAAAATAAAACAAACTTAAGGCTACTAATGTCCCCATAGATCTTTTTTGCCCAACCTAAAAAGTGATATAATTTGAAAACTGATATTATGATAAAAGTAATATACTACTTTAGATATCACTAAAACAAAATATGGTTTAATGTGTGTTTGTATGATTTTTTTAAATATTAGAAATAATATACAAAAGGCACTTTATAATGTTTTTACAGCAAATCCATGCCATCTATTATAAACAGTGACTAGTTAAAAAAAACAAAAAAATAACAATACAACTATTAAAAATTTGAGTGTAAATTAAGAATAAAGGCTTGTTTCCACTACAAGCATGAAATTGAGTATTCTTTATTACTTACATTGATTTTCTTCCTTCATTTAGCACTTAAGAGCAGAAAAAAGTAAAAAATCAATAAAACCAACAAAGAATCCTTTATTACATGCTTCTAGTGGAAACAAGCCCTTATAATGCAAATTTAAAAACAAACAACATAGAGATAAATGTATTTTATAAATTAAATATTGTTGCATATTGTTGGGAAATTGTGCAATACCATGGTGTAATGTTTTTTGCTCTTCTGAAATGCGTCTTGTTCTTATTAAGCACTTCTCTTTGGTAATCATTGTACATAGCATAATTCTTAAAGTTTAAATTGCATGTCTGGGTTTAAATTATTGGCAGTTGAGTGAAGTTTATCACTGGAGCTTCTTACAAACTAACTGTACATTCTATTTGAATAAGATTGTATTTTCTAAGTGCTATTTTTTGTAAATAACTTGTGATTAATAATTGTTGTTTACAATTTAATAAACCTTGTGTAAGTCTGCAAAAATACAACACATATAATAAATATTTTTGTTTTATTGCATATATACTAAACAATCACCTGTTTAAATCAGAAACATATTTATGTATGCTTTCAAAAGCAAGATAAAATCTGGAAAGCATATCAATATGATTTTCTCTAAATTCATCATCCAAATCTTGCAACTGCTCATTTTGTTCAATTTTATTTTCATAATATTCAATTGTTTTGAAATAACTGAAGTCCCAAATTATGTTGCCTAAAGAACAAAATGTTGAAATGCACATAGCAAGCAAAAGAAAAAAATTTAATAAAAAGCCTGTGTTAAATTCAGCCCAATAGCTTACAAATGAGATACAATATTATAAAACATGTCAAAAAAAAGCTTATTGGATTTCATGCTTAAAAATGTGGTGTTTATAGTAAAAAAATCAAATTTAATAATTCTGGGAAAGAGTATATTTTCTTCATCCATAAAACAATCATATTAACCAACACCAATACATTCATAACTACAGATATAATTTAATTCAAATAAAAATATGACATGTTTTCAGTTTCCTTGAGCCTGCTTTAAATAAATTAAAAAAAAAACAAACACAACCAGTCATTAACAACACTAATAATGAAAACAAACAATTTTTTATGGTTTGAACTGCTCCAAAATCAACCAAGCTAATGTTTTAATATAAATAGCCAAGGCTGTGTGTTTTACCATGACTAATTATCATAAACTGGTATTCAAAATTTTCATATTTATGAGTATATATTTAAATTATTGTACAGTATATTTTTAGAGAAGAACAAAACATCAGTTTCCCAATTTTCATCAAAATATATTTTTGGCCTGGGCAATAAACAAAGGAAGGATGCCAAATTCTGTTGATTGCTGAATTCAGTGTGTACTCAACCATGCCTGCTGAATTCTGGTAGGCTGACCTTGTTAACTATTTTTTTTTTAATGACATCTGGTATGCCAAAGAGTATTATGGTCATAATCATAATACAGGGTGTTCATAAAGTGTCTTTACAATTTAAAAAAATTATTACAAATTGAAATGATGAGATATCGCAATGAGGGTTGAAATGATGAGATATCACAGTTTTATGTTAATCAGTATTTCATAAAGTTTTTATTGACACTAAAATTTATTGTTTCAGATAAAATTTCTTAATTAAAATTTCTTATGTTTAATGATTGAGTTATATGAAATGAAACCCCATAAAATGACTCCTCAAGAAAAAGCGCAATGTGTATCCTGGTTCATTGAGACAAAATCAGATGTTCAGACCCTTTTTACTTCTTACTGATCCCCGAATTCTTACATTGTGTTTGTTTAACTTTCCTGAGACATGAAAAGTTGTCTCATCACTAAAACAAACTCGCTTGAGGAATGTTTCATCTTCAGAAATTCGTTGCAGTATGTTCACTGCAAATTCTTTTTGTCTTGGCATGTCGTTTGGCTGAAGTGCCTGTAACATTTGCACTTTGTAAGCATATAATATTAAATTCTTGTGTAGGACTTTGTGCACTGTTGAACGTGGTAGTTCCAATTGTCTGGCAGCAGTATAGATGGACTTCATAGAAGAACATTGAAAGGCTTGCCTTACATGCTCAATGTTTTCTTCAGATGTTCTTGGTCGCCCACTCCTCCTTGTACAAGGGTCAGTCAAAAAGTAATGAGCCCTGTTAACTTTAACTGCTTTAACCTTCATATTTTTTCTAGAAATTTTAAGGGTGTTTAGTAAATTTACTGCTTTAAAGATAAATTGTAAAAAAAAATTGTTTCAACGTGTCCACTTTTGGTATTGTGTTTTGGAAATGACGTCATCACTGGATGTCCGTCAGAAGCAGAGAGCTGTGATTGAATTTCTTGTTTCGGAAGGGGAGCCACCAAAACAAATTTTCGAAAGATTGGTAAATGTTTATGGAGATGCTTCATTAGCCTACAGCACTGTGAAAAAGTGGGTATCCAGGATTAAACACGAAGAAGATGATCCAAGTTTGAGTAGCCTCCAGGACAGACCAAGAAGTGGAAGACCATCTTCTGCAGTCAATCCTGGAAACAATGATAAGGTTGAGAAATTGATTAGAGATGATCGCAGAATCACTATTCATGACATTGCTGAACGTGTTGGAGTTAGCCATGGAAGTGCTGTGAATATTGTTAATGAGCTAGGCTTTGCAAAGGTTTGCGCCAGATGGGTTCCGAGGCAACTTTTGGATTTTCACAAGCAAGCCCGTTTTAAAGCTTGTTCGGAGCTTATTGAGTGTCACAGAAGTCACAAAACTTTTCTCAGCCGTATAGTGACAGGAGATGAAACCTGGGTTCATCACTATGAACCTCAGTCGAAAAGATCATCCATGGAATGGCATCACCCCACGTCCCCAAGAGCCAAGAAATTCAAAAGTCAATGTTCAGCTGGAAAAATTATGGCGACTGTGTTTTGGGACATTGAAGGAGTGATATTGGTAGATTTTATGCCTAAAGGTAGATTTTATGCCTACCATCAACTCAGATGCTTACATTGACACTTTATGCAAACTGAAAGCGAAACTGAGAAGAGTACGACCTCACCTGGACATGTCTAAGGTCTTGCTGCAACACGATAACGCCAAGCCCCATACCAGTCTCAAAACTCGTGAAGTGATTGCTTCTTTTGGATGGACAACGGTAACCCATCCCCCATACTCACCCGACCTGGCACCATCTGACTATCATCTTTTTGGACCATTGAAAGGAGTTAGGGGGCAGCACTTCACTAGTGATCAAGAAGTCAAGCACGCTGTAAGAAACTGGTTAAAAATGCAGCCTGCTGACTTTTACAAGGCTGGCATAGTGTCCCTTGTTCATCGATGGACAGTTGGAATTGAAAAGTGCGGAGATTACATTGAAAAGTAGAACTGAGATCTCCTATCCCTGGGCTTTCTTTTGATGTATGACTTTTGATTTTATTGCAACAAATATGGCCAGGAGAGACTTGGGCTCATTATTTTTTGACTGACCCTCGTATCAAACACTGTCCCTGTCTCCATAAATTTCTTGTGCCATAAACGAATTGAAGGACATGATGGTGGGTCTCTTCCATACTTACTTGTGTAGTTTTACTGGGTCTGAACATCTGATTTTGTCTCAATGAACCAGGATACACATTGCGCTTTTTCTTGAGGAGGAGTCATTTTATGGGGGTTCATTTCATATAACTCAATCATTAAACATAAGAAATTTTAATTAAGAAATTTTATCTGAAACAATAAATTTTAGTGTCAATAAAAACTTTATGAAATACTGATTAACATAAAACAACCCTCATTGCGATATCTCATCATTTCAATTTGTAATATTTTTTTAAATTGTAAAAAGACTTTATGGACACCCTGTATAAACAATAATAAAAATTTTGGGTCTTTTTAAGAGTCACCATAAGCAATTTTTTTAGTGAAACTAACCTGAAATCCCCCTTTTAGCACCAAGATGGAATAAAAAAACTAAGAGAAAAAAGGTTCTTTAAGAAGTGATAGTAGAAGATAGTAGAATAGATAGAAGATACCACAGAAGGTTTTGAGTTAGTTTCACGAACAAAAATCGCTTACAGTGACTTCTTGAAAAGACCCAAAAGTTTTACTGATAAAGCAAATTGAACTTTAAAATTGTTAATTTAAATTAAACTTTTAATAATTATGACATATACACACATGACAGCATGGTGGCTAAACTGAATCAGTTAGTTTTACAGCCATTAATAACAATTGCTTTTCAAAACTTGTTTGCATTGCAGCATTAAGGTTAGAAAAATTTAAGTGGTATCATAATATTAAGTTATTAAAATAAGAAGAATTCACTAGTGAGGGGACGATTAATCGGAATTGTATCGGAATAATCGGAATATCAAGGGTTTTCTAAAGCATCGGGAATCGACATTGAAGCTGTATAATTTAGACCCAATTCCGATACTAAAATGTTCTTTAAATATACACAACATAAGATAAAAAGTAATAAGACAGAACTGTGATGGGGTGTTCATGAAATGTTGCTAAAATTTCTTCACCCTTTCTTTACCATTTTTCAATCAATCAAGCTAATTCCAACTGTAAGGTACATAACTATTTGATGGGACAAATTCATCGGCAAGCCAATTCGGCAAAAAACTAAATAATTTTGATTTAACTTCACTAGGTTAAAGCGACATAAAAAAATTTTGTTATGTCCCTGAGGCAATATTATATTATAATTTAGTTTTAATATGCAAAACTTATAATTGCCATTGTTGCATTTTTAAAAGTAAACTGTGATACCAAAACTTGTTTTTACTATTGTTGTTCAGCTGATACGAGAAAAAATCCGCATTAAAAAATTGTTGAATGTGTTACATTTAGGTATGTTTCTAGCCGAATATTACTCTATAGGAATTTACAATGGGTTAATTTCAAATATTGAAGTTAAAAAAATGTGTTTCTGTAATAAATAAATTTGTGAACCAAGGTTGGGTCCTTACGTATTATCGGGAGGACCTTTGATTTTTACTTTTTCCTTTTTTTCACAGTACGTATTAAGGGTTTATTGGTTAGTATGAAGATCTTTGATTTACCGCGCACTGAGGATTAGGGTTAGGGTTAGGGTTAGGGTTAGGGTTAGTAACCCTAATTTACTTTAATAATAAGTAACCCTATTTACTTTAATTTTTGAGTCGTTTTTTTAAAGGTCCTCCCGATAATACGTAAGCACCCAAGGTTGTTTAACATTGCATGTTTTTTGATTTTCTACAAAAAAGTATCACAATGTACTACATAAACGACAGGTTTCAAATTTTGCAAACATATGAAACTTATAACGTCATAATAAGTATTTATAACATCATAATAATATATACATACATAATAAGTATTCATTGGCAGCGTGGTTAAGTGGTTAAAGCACTAAGCTTGTGACCAAAATGGTCTCGATTCAAAACCCAGTCGCACCATTCTGTTGGGTCCTTAGAAAAGACACCTTACGGCACTTTCCCCTGCTTGGTGGTCTTGGCAAGCAGTTCTAAATTACAGTCATATCTCTATTAAATTAGAAGTGAACAGCAATATTTTGGCATCTCCAGAAGCAAGTCGAGGTAATTGCCTACCCTATGTATTAGCGCCTCCGTCACTTTTCTACAAGTCAGGAAGATAAATATAAAGATTAAAATAAAAAAATAAAAAAAATACAGTATATAAACATTTTTTTACAAATTCATTTTGATTTGCACGCATGGCACATGAGAAAACTACTCAATGAAGGTTAAGTCAGAGTGGTTATTATGATAAACTTTTAAACAAGAAACCATTAATATTATTTTAAGAGTTTGTTTCATCTATTAGGCTCTTCAAAAGTCAATCAAAAATCTAAAGAACAAATACCAAAAGGAAAAATTAACAAAGCAATAAAAAGTTGGCAAAAGAACTGAAAAACAACAAGAAAAATACCACAAAGATCAAATAGTTAAACTGGTTACAAATCTTTTTAGATTAAATTTCAATGGATAAGTTTGTTTCTGTTGCTTATGCTGATATTACCAAATAACAAATAAATTTATTAGACAAGCAAAGCATTTTAAAAATACTAATAAGCAATTAGAGATTTTTTTTATGCGTTCTATTAATCCAATAAATTTATTTGTTATTTGGTAACATTTTGTTGGTAAATTTAGTTGTTACCAAATAAGAAATAAATTTATTGGATTAATAGAATGTGTAAAAAAAATCTTTAATTATTTTAATAGATTTTTATGGATCTCTGTTTGTCTTATAAATCTATTCATTATTTGGTAACATCAGTGTAAGTAACAGAAAAAAACTTTCCCATTTAAATTCAATCAAAATGATTTGTAACCTGTTTAACTATTTAATCATTGCATATTTTTCTTGTTTTTTGTAAGTTCTTTGGCGATTTTTATCCCTTTGTTAATCTTTTCTTTTTGTATTTGTTTTTCAGTTTAGAACCAACAACTGGAGAGATGCTTGTGTTTTTGCACTATAATTTGCAAATGCTTTAATTCGACTAGGACTAATTGCATAGGCTATTTTTATTATTAACTAAATAAAGTGTATCTTTATTAAAATGGAATTATTTATACTCTTTTATTTACATTGATACTGTGAACTCAATATTACATCTTTGTGTTGTTAAAATGGAATTATTGTTAGATGTGTTACTGTAAAACCTTCCCAATACATTGTTACCTAGCATATTGTAAAGAATAGCAAGATAAACTTTCCTAATCAATTTTCAACTTATATCTGAAATAGATATGTTAATACCTGGGCACATTAAATAGTAATACCTATATGTAATAATAGCCAAAAATCGGAATCGTATCAAAAATCATATCGAAAATCAGGATAATTGGGTAGAATTGAAATACTATTGGATTGTTAAAAATTTTGGTATCGTCCCATCATCTGGAATTCACCACTTTTATTTATGTTCAGTATTGCTTATTTTGTTATTAATTTTAATTTTAGAAATAAGTTTAAGAAACTTTTAAAGATTCATATATGTAAAAAACACCTTAAACAGTTAAACACCATTATATAAACATAATCAAAAGAATCAAAAAATACCATATTTTGCTTGATCAGCTTTTTCCATTTTAAATACTGATGGAATAAAATCAGAGAGTCGAAGCAGTTCTGCAAGAATTGCATTTCCTCGACTGACTAAGCGAAGAAGAGTTTGGCCACATAAATTATTTTCAGCAAGAAAGTCTTGAGTCATAATTAAAACTTTAAGTAATTCTTTATAGCATTATTGCCTGTATACCATTATTAATTACTGATTTTACTGATTATCATAATGCAAAAATTGAAATAAAAATAAAAGTATCTTATGAAAAATATTAAGGTTTTTTAAAACCTTAAAAACTATTTATTATAAAATATTTTATTTTGTTAAATGCAAAACTTTTATTAAGTTATATTACTTTTTATAAGGCTAATATACTGATACATGAATATCCTTTTTTTATTTCTATATTTATCCTACCAATTTGCAAGAAAGCTTTGGAGGCACCATACATAGCAAGAATGAGCAGACTGTGTTTTGTTAGACTCTAAATCTAGTCTGACTTTTTAAAATGATAATCCAATCTGATCAAAGTCTGAAAAAACATGGAAAATTGATAGTCCGCAGTCCAATCAGTCAAAAATAATTTTTGGTTGCACAATGATGAATTGAAATTATATATACAAAAAAAACCCTATATATTATAACTCTATCCAACATCTATTTTTATTTTTTTATTTTTTATTATTTTTTCTTTATATTTATCCTCCTGACTCACAGGAAAGCAACAAAGGCACTAATACATAAGGTAAGCAATTACATTGACCTGCTTCCAGAGATGCCAAAATATTGCTGTCTGCTTACAATTTAATAAAGATAAGACGGAAATTTAAAAATGCTTGCCAAGACCACCCACCAAGCAGGGGAAAATGGTGTAAAGTGTCTTGATGCTCTAACCACTTGACTATGCTGCTGACAAATCTATCCCTATTTTAACCAAAGTATGAAATTATGCTTGGGCCAGTTGCATATTTGCAGTTCACTACTCCATATACAAAGTAAAGAACTTAATAAAAATATTACATAAATTGATAAAATAAATAATAAATTAAGACAAATATCAAGTTGAAAAAGCAAAATTTAAACATTTATATTGTCAATCATACGGTAACTTGCCAAAAAAACTTAAATCAATACTTCAATAAAAGTCATACAACTGCATTCACAAAACTAAATTAATTACAAAGCAATATTATTTCAAAAAAAAAAAAATGAACCCACATATTGTTTAATTCTTATGGGTTATCAGATTTTCAGCAAAAATCTGATAACCCATAAGATTTATAAGAATTACGGTAGTTTCACAAATTGCTTATGATTATTCCTTGAAAAGACATAACAAATCTGGGTCTTTTCAAGATTTTTGTTTGTAAAATTAATCTGGATCTCCTTGTGGTTACTAATGCTTCTTGAGAGATCCTTTTTCTCTTGGTCACTTGGTTTCTTCTTTATTCCATCCTGATGCTGAAAGGGGGATTCCAGATTAGTTTCACCAAAAATCACTTACAATGACTTCTTGAAAAGAACCAAAAATCTCAGTAAGTTACACACAATTTTCATCAGTATTAAACAAAACAACTATGATAATTTTATTTGTCAAAATTAAGATTAATTAGCTTAAACGCAGGGTACAGAGGGAGAAGTAGCCTAAGTTACTTAAAAAAATCAGTTAATTTTAGCAATCCCCAATTTTCTAACTGTAACTATTTTTTAACGTTACTGTACTTTTTTAACTACTGTTATTGTGTTTTTATTTTCTTTATTTAATGTTGGTTTTTAATCAGTTTGAAAACAATTAGGCTACTAAGATTTTATGCTATATTTTATCACTGCATTTCTATATTTATTCTGTTTTGATTCATACGACAACTTTGCAGGCATTATTCAAGATTAAATTGAATGTAAGGAAAATTTTAGTATGAGATATAAAATTGTTAAAGTATGGAATGGAGCCGAACGAAAAATTGAATGGAAGGAAAATTTCAGTATGGGATATGAAATTGTTAAAGTATGGAATGGAGCCGAACGAAAAATTGAATGGAAGGAAAATTTCAGTATGGGATATGGAATTGTTAAAGTATGGAATGGAATGATTTCGTTAATGGAATGGAATGGAAGATTTTATTAATGGAATGGTAAGAATCTTCCATACTTCTATATATTTTCCATACTTGCTCATTTTAATGTTGTTTTTATAGTAAATGCGTCAATGAACTCGCCCTTGTTTAGGCACACACAATGATGAAACAAAAAAGTAGTAGCCAAAGGTCTATTCCACTGGTTCTTAACCTTTTCGCACCTGTGACACACTTTGGACCTTTTCAAAATTCGCGGCACATTTGGACCAGAGTTCTGCGTTTCGTACCTAAACGTAATGTTTTCTAAAAAAAAGGACTTCGATCGTATTGAATCTGTCTCGGATTTCCTCATATTCGTCCCTAAAAAGTAGTGTTTTCTAAAAAAAAGGTTGTGGAGCAAAGGACTAATGTTTTAAAAAGTTTCGCCGCACACAGGTTGGAACCACTGATCTATTCGAATCAATTGAGTACGAAAAAATAATAAAAGTTACAACCATTTAATTAGTGATGAGGTGGGCGCCGCTTATTGGATTCACGCATATTCACGGTTATTGAATCCAGCCGCTTATTGGAGCCAAATCCCGCGGAACAAAATTTTTAATAGTAAAATAATTCAAAATACTTTGCCTTGTGGATCCACGGCTTCTGTTAGTGGATCTACTGTCAACGTCTGTTTACCTAGTAAAGTGCAGTGCATGTGGGATTTTATCTACAAGTTGCAACGAACAAAAACGAACAAAAACCATAACCCACGAGACGCAGCAAGTGTGCTTGGCATCTCTCATGGACAGCTACAAAAAATTCTAAAGAAGGAGGCGGAAATCAGGTACAAAGCTGGTAAGGGTCGCGGTTCTTTAATTCAGCACAGAAATGGAAAGATAAATAAGTCGAAGACGCTCTTTATGATTGCTTGCTGTTTGTGAAATGTGGAACACGCCTGTCAACGGTCCTGTTCTCCGCCAAAAACTAGAACAGCTTGCAAAAAAGAGCGGTTCTCCTGAATTCAAAGCAACCGATGGGTGGTTCACTAGATGGAAGAAGTGGCGTGACATCAATTTCATTACTTTGAAAGGAGAGGCTGCAGAAGCAGATGTAAAAGTAGCCAAAACATTTGTCACTGAGTCCTCACCAGAGCTTCTGAAAACATTTTGAGAGGAAAACATCTGGAATGCTGATGAGACAGGGATTTATCTTCGTGCACCCCCTGATCCACGTATGTTCGTGAAGACGAGAAGGACAAAAGAGAAATCAAAGTGGCGAAAGACCGCCCAACGGTTCTGATGCTGCAGTATGGCTGGAGAAAAGCAACCTCTGTTCTTTATTGTCAAATTGAAAACTCCACGCTGCCTTGAGAACGTAAATCCCCCAATGTCTTACAACGTTTCGGGAAATTGGTGGATAACAAGGCAAATGAGGAAGAAGTAGCTCAAAAATTTAGATCAACAAATGAGGCGCCATAACAGAAACATTCTGCTCTTGGTCGCAACTGTTTTGCACACATTGAAGTGGATGTGACAAAGGGATCTGGAACCAAAAGGTTCGTTTTGTTTGCATTCAAAAGAAACTGCTTTTTAGCTATAAGAGTCAAACCAAACAATTTTTAAGATGCTCTGGGTCAATAACTAATTAAAATAAACATGGTGGGCAACGGGTCCTACTTGGGGATTTTCCAGCGAAACGCCTTGAATTTCAATTTAAAAAAAAATTTTATTGTTTTTTTTATTTTAATCTCCATGTTTATCCTCCTGACTCGCAGGAAAGCGCCGGAGGCGCTATACATAGGGTAAGCAATTACCCGGACCTGCTTCCGGAAATGTCAGGATATTGCTGTCCGCTTGAAATCTGACTTTAATTTAGAACTGCTTGCCAAGACTATCAAGCAGGGAAAAGTGCCGTAAAATGTCTTTTCCAAGGAGACAACAGAATGACGCAAGTACATGTAGGTTTTAAACCAAGACCGAATCAATCACGATCCCGGCGCTTTAACCACTCGACCACGGTGCCGACATGTATTTTATTAGTCCTACCCGAGTTAAACTAACTTCTTGCGTTAGAGACTAGTGATGTCAACCGCGCAGCGTAGTAACCTTTTTGGAGAATCTTGCCGCGTACCGCGCCGCGCCGCATGCAAATTATGAAAAGTTTACATTTAAATTTTAAGCAAATCTTATAATGCTATTGCTTGGGTTGCCGATTTAGTTGTTCCCCTTCATTAATCCAATCACAGAAAGCAAAGTGTCAGGAGCATAATCAACTGAATAGCCTCTTTCCATAGTGCCGGTAATTTATAATGTAAATAGCGCGTAAAGCGGCCAAAAAGAAAAAAGAAATATGAAAGAAGCTAAAATAAATAGAGAGGTGAACTGCTCCTAAACGTAAAGAAAGCAATAAAATCTAATTGTACAGCAAAGAAAGGCTTGTAAAAAATATTACTACGAAAGAATAAGCAATGTGAATTTTGAAGACAAACTTGAATTAGAGTATGTGAAGCTTCCCCAGTTTTTTAATCAACCTGGCATTTGGATTATTTTATACTTTTTACCCGATTATTCAATACCAAAACAAAGTCTTAGCTTTTTTAATCATTTATTAGGGTTTTTATTCACTTTTCGCCGTTACTAACCTCGCAGGTTTTGGAGATTTCCCAAAATTTAAAAGGTAATGAACTAAACTCTGCTAATAGTGAATGAGAACCAACTATTGTTACTTAGCCTAATAAACCTTCTTAACAAAATATCCTATTGTGTTACTATGTAAAAAAGCACCCAAACTTTAAACGCCATTGTTTTTTATATAGGAAGTACTAATTTAAGCAAAACAAAAAGCAGATTATAAAATCAGACATAGAACTGTAGAATGAGTTTTTGAAAATCCTCTCAATGTAAAATTGAAGTTGCCAACCGTTAATAAGTAATTACATTTCAATAATTAATTTTAGCAACTTGTAGATATTTCTTAATTTTTTTTAAGTTTAACTGAAAAGTACTTCGTGGCAAGTATTTTTTTAAATGAGTTTTTCAAAGTCTTTCTGGTGGTGTTACAATGTCTTTATAATTTTTAAATGCTACATCTATGCTACTATGTAAATTATGATTTCAATTGAGCATTAAAAAGTACTATAATATTATCTGTGAATAATATTGCAGCATAGTTAAGACAAAGCTTAAAGGCTTAAAGTAATCTTTACATATTATAGAAAAGTTAAAAATGGTAAACTTAGTTCAATTGATTTAACAAAAGCCAATTTAAATTTGGGGTAATACAAAATGTGTTAATGGAGATAAAGCAATTCTTTTTAAAACATGTTAGAAACTGTTAAAATAGTTCAAAATACATACACCACAATGTTAACGTGTCGCATTTGACAAAATACCTTGAAAAAATGTAAAAGGTAAAGCACCATTAAGTAGATGTGTACAAACTGCAAAAAAGGAGTTTGTAATTCAATTGCTAATCTTATTCGTCTAAGAAAGTAAAAAAATAAAGGCCTTTTTTTAAAACAAAAGATTTGTATAAATGCATTAAAATTACATTGTTTTCTTTTCATGTTGCAATGGCATATTAAGCTATTATGCAATAAGCTTTAACAAAACATTACCAGATTTAACTTTAAAAAGTCTATTTAGCTGCAATGGTTAGCTTGGTATTATTTAAAATCAAATGAATTGAATAAAAATTGATCTTAACTGAACTTATTAATGGTTTAATTTATTTGTATCTATTTTTTTGTGATTTCTTTCAGAATGTAAGTTTTAATACTAGTTAACTATACCTTAAATTGAATGTACTTATTAAATATAGTTTAATAAAGGTTATTTGTGAGGATTTGATATACTGTTATAGATGTCAAAAATAGCTTAGCAATGAAAACAACTATTGCTTTGACCACAAATGCATATCAAGGGTTTTGGTAAGGTTTTATGGTTAAAAAATCTAAGTAATTTATGCAATATGTTTGAGTGATTATTTTTTCAAATTCCAAGCTTAAAACATTAAAAAAAAACAAACTCGATAGTAAGCAAGGTTTGTGTTTGCAAAAGAAGAGATAATTATATTTTCTTTATATATCTTTTTAACTTGAAGGAAAACATTGAGGGGCATTATACTAAGAGCAATTATTGGCTCTCTTCAAGAAGTCACCATAAGCAATTTTTTTCAGTGAAACTTACCTGGAATCTCCATTCAGCACCAAGATAGAATAAAAAAGAAAACTAAGAGAAAAAAAGGCCTTTCAAGAAGCAATAGTAACTACTGAGGATTTGGAGTTAGTTTCACAAACAAAAATTGCTTATGGTGACTTCTTGAAGAGACCCTAATTATCTTATCAGCTTTTGAAGATGTCAAAATATTGGTGTTGGGTTGAAATTTTTTATTTTTTATTTTTTTAGCTATAGAGACATTACTGAATTAAGGCTGCTTGCTGGGATGCAAAGCAGAGTAATGTGCTTAAAGTGTTTCCAATGATATAGCAAGATTATGCCAATAGCTATTATGCCAATAGCCAATAGCTATAGAATCTGAAATGTAAGGACTTACTTTGATGACTACAACAGTGAGTATTGTTTAAACAAACACCTTTTTAAAAAAAGAAAAAGATCTCTAAAAATTTTCTATTTCAATATATGATTTGCAGTGCAGTGTAAGTTTTTGGTAACAACTTTGCGGTGCGGTGCAGTGCGGTGTCACAAATAAAAAATACTTGTGGGCTGTGGACACAAAATTTTTTATTCATGACATCACTATTAGAGACCAAACCAAACAACTTTTAAGATGCTTTGAAAACGAGAAACACCAGACTCGAGTTTTGCCCTTGTTAGAGCTTGTCAGTGATGCTTATCTCACAGCGAATTGAATCGACTACCTGTGGTCTTCCAGGCAGGAGACATCACCACTAGACTACACAAGCCAGACAACAATTCAACTCAAAGCAGCTATAAGTAGTTCTCGGATTTGCAGCTCACTCGAGTCTGGTGTAGTGATGTCAACCGCGCAGCGTAGTAACCTTTTTGGAGAATCTTGCCGCTTACCACGCCGCATGCAAATTATGAAAAGTTTACATTTAAATTTTAAGCAAATCTTATTTTGCATAATGTATTGCTGGGGTTGCCGATTTAGTTGTTCCCCTTCATTAATCCAATCACAGAAAGCAAAGTGTCAGGAGCATAATCAACTGAATAGCCTCTTTCCATAGTGCCGGTAATTTATAATGTAAATAGCGCGTAAAGCGGCCAAAAAGAAAAAAGAAATATGAAAGAAGCTAAAATAAATAGAGAGGTGAACTGCTCCTAAATGTAAAGAAAGCAATAAAATCTAATTGTACAGCAAAGAAAGGCTTGTAAAAAATATTACTACGAAAGAATAAGCAATGTGAATTTTGAAGACAAACTTGAATTAGAGTATGTGAAGCTTCCCCAGTTTTTTAATCAACCTGGCATTTGGATTATTTTATACTTTTTACCCGATTATTCAATACCAAAACAAAGTCTTAGCTTTTTTAATCATTTATTAGGGTTTTTATTCACTTTTTGCCGTTACTAACCTCGCAGGTTTTGGAGATTTCCCAAAATTTAAAAGATAATCAACTAAACTGGGCTAATAGTGAACAAGAACCAACTATTGTTACTTAGCCTAATAAACCTTCTTAACAAAATATCCTATTGTGTTACTTAGTAAAAAAGCACCCAAACGCCATTGTTTTTTATATACGAAATACTAATTTAAGCAAAACAAAAAGCAGATTATAAAATCAGACATAGAACTGTAGAATGAGTTTTTGAAAATCCTCTCAATGTAAAATTGAAGTTGCCAACCGTTAATAAGTAATTACATTTCAATAATTAATTTTAGCAACTTGTAGATATTTCTTAATTTTTTTAAAAGTTTAACTGAAAAGTATTTTGTTGGAAATATTTTTTTAAATGAGTTTTTCAAAGTCTTTCTGGTGGTGTTACAATACCTTTATAATTTTTAAATGCTACATCTATGCTACTATGTAAATTATGATTTCAGTAGAGCATTAAAAAGTACTATAATATTATTGTCAACATAGTTAGGACAAAGCTTAAAGGCTTAAAGCAATCTTTATATATTACAAAAAAGTTAAAAATGGTAAACTTAGTTCAATTGATTTTAAAAAAGCCAATTTAAATTTGGGGTAATACAAAATGTGTTAATGGAGATAAAGCAATTCTTTTTAAAACATGTTAGAAATTGCTAAAATAGTTTAAAATACATACACCACAATGTTAACATGTTGCATTTGACAAAATACCTTGAAAAAATGTAAAAGGTAAAGCACCATTAAGTAGATGTGTACAAACTGCAAAAAAAGGAGTTTGTAATTTAGTTGCTAATCTTATATGACAGTTTATGACCTATTTTCATTTAAGAAAGTAAAGAAATAAAGGCTCTTTGCAAAAAAAAGATTTGTATAAATGCATTAAAATTACATTGTTTTCTTTTCATGTTGCAATGGCATATTAAGCTATTATGCAATAAGCTTTAACAAAACATTACCAGATTTAACTTTAAAAAGTCTATTTAGCTGCAATGGTTAGCTTGGTATTATTTAAAATCAAATGAATTGAATAAAAATTGACCTTAACTGAACTTATTAATGGTTTAATTTATTTGTATCTAATTTTTCGTGATTTCTTTCAGAATGTAAGTTTTAATACTAGTTAACTATACCTTAAATTGAATGTACTTATTAAATATAGTTTAATAAAGGTTATTTGTGAGGATTTGATATACTGTTATAGATGTCAAAAATAGCTTAGCAATAAAAACAACTATTGCTTTGACCACAAATGCATATCAAGGGTTTTGGTAAGGTTTTATGGTTAAAAAATCTAAGTAATTTATGCAATATGTTTGAGTGATTATTTTTTCAAATTCCAAGCTAAAAACATTAAAAAAAAAACAAACTTGATAGTAAGCAAGGTTTGTGTTTGCAAAAGAAGAGATAATTATATTTTCTTTATATATCTTTTTAACTTGAAGGAAAACATTGAGGGGCATTATACTAAGAGCAATTATTGGCTCTCTTCAAGAAGTCACCATAAGCAATTTTTTTCAGTGAAACTTACCTGGAATCTCCATTCAGCACCAGGATGAAATAAAAAAGAAAACTAAGAGAAAAAAGGCCTTTCAAGAAGCGATAGTAACTACTGAGGATTTGGAGTTAGTTTCACAAACAAAAATTGCTTATGGTGACTTCTTGAAGAGACCCTAATTATCTTATCAGCTTTTGAAGATGTCAAAATATTGGTGTTGGGTTGAAATTTTTTATTTTTTATTTTTTTAGCTATAGAGACATTACTGAATTAAGGCTGCTTGCTGGGATGCAAAGCAGAGTAATGTGCTTAAAGTGTTTCCAATGATATAGCAAGATTATGCCACTAGCTATTGAATTGCTAATGCCAATAGCTATTATGCCAATAGCCAATAGCTATAGAATCTGAAATATAAGGGCCTACTTTGATGACTACAACATTGTTTGAACAAACACCTTTTTAAAAAAAAAGAAAAGATCTCTAAAAATTTTTTATTTCAATATATGATTTGCGGTGCAGCGCGGTGCAGTGTAAGTTTTTGGTAACAACTTTGCGGTGCGGTGTCACAAATAAAAAGTATTTGTGGGCTGCGGACACAAAATTTTGTATCTGCGACATCACTACTCTGGTGCTTCTTGTTTTCAAAGCCGCTCAATTTGTAATCAAATAAATCCTCGTGTTTAACTATATAAAATGGAAATTCTTCATCCACTTGGCAAATTCTAAGAGAGTAAGCACTTGCTTAACCATTTGTCAGGTTATTCTGGGTCATGAGGTGCGCCTTGAGCTGCAAATCCGAGAACTACTTATAGCTGCTTTGAGTCAAATCTTTGCCTGGCTTGTGTGGTCTAGTGGTGATGTCTCCTGCCTGAAAGATTACAGGTAGTCGGTTCGATTCGCAGTGAGATAAGCATCACTGACGAGCTCTAACAAGGGCGAAACTCAAGTCTACAAGTATTCTAATTTAGTCATGTGATTTGTATTATTTTTTCTATTTTTTTCCTCTGTGAATTCTGACATTGTTTTGTGTAATTGTCATTGCTTTTAAATTGAATTATTAATAACAGTGCTAGCATAAACTTGAGAATATTGTGGTTTATATATTTTAATTGAATGTATTTGTCGTTTATGGTTAAAGATTTTTAGATGATTTTAAACAATTTTTAGATGCTTTGATAAGGACTGATGATAGTCGAAAACGTTCAGCTTTTTTAATAAATTTTACAAACAAAATGAAATGTTGAATTTTGCTTGCTATAATTTACAAATGGATTTTAAAAATTACCTCTCCTCCTAAATTAAAAAAAATTATGTTTATTGATTAATTGTGAATGATAGAAAACTCGTATGAAACTAAATTGTGGCCAGGTTGTAGCCTATGTGATCAGGTCTTGGTTAGTCTAAAAAATCTTTTTGAAGTTGCTGAGTTGCTTGCTAAAAAATTTTTTTTTTAATATGCGGAGCAGGTCAGTTGATACAACGTAGGGTGGGATAGTTGCTACACGGTATCAGGGTGGGAAAAAAGTCCTCGGAATTATTTTTAAGCTTTAAATTTAAACAAATTTTAATTGCTCTAAAGCATAAATTGATGATCAATTGAAAGCTGTATTATCATTTTTCATTTACAGCTTGGTTTTTTAATTTTAATTGCCATAAAATTTGTCAAAAATGAGTAAACGTCATGCCATTATTGAGCTTCATCACGCGGGAGTATCCAATTCGATGATCATTTGGGCGGCGGTCTCCAAAACGTGGAAGTCACCCCTCATTTTCATCAAAAAAGGCACGAAACTGAATGCAAATGCGTATATTGAACATATTTTGATCCCTGCATCTCAAGCAATGAAGAAACACTTCGAAAAAAGAAACTTCACTTCCAACAAGACGGTGCTCCTTTCCATATGTCCAGAAAAACTCAAGCGTAGTGCAAAGCCAATTTTTCGAATTTTGGAGCAAGGAAATATGGCCCCCTGCTTTACCTGATTTGAATCCTCTGGACTTCAATATTTGGTCGATATTAGAGACTGAAGCCTGTGCTAAAACACACCACACCGTTGAAGGTTTGAAGGTGACTATGAAGAGATCCTGGGCCAAAATACCACAAGAAAAACTCCGTGTTTCAGTTGAGAGTTTCAGAGGAAGACTCGAGAGAGTAGTAAAAGCTAAAGGAGGACATATTGAAATATATACATATTTTATTTTTTAATAGTCCTAGTAATAATATTAGAATATATTTATTTAATATTCTTTTACCATAATTGAAATATTGTCAATTCAATTTGTCCGGGAACTTTTCCCCACTTTGTAGATTATAAGGTTAAATCTTGAAGTCAACTGATAATTGATCAATATGACGTTTATTAATTCCTGACACTAAATTGCAGCTTAGGCTTCTTTTAAACACTTAATTGAGCAAAAGTTAAATTTACAGTTTATAAAACAAGGAGGGCTGCAACTTACCATTCAGCTAAGCTGCATACGTCCGCACCCTATTGCTTTAATAGGGTGCGAACGGAGCGGCCGCACCAGACCCCGCTAAAATACAGCAAAAAGTGGCCCCCTACACAAGAAATTGCTCTATTTCTTCATAGTAGCACCAGGGCGTCGATGGCATGTCAAAAAGAAAAGAAAAAAAAATTGAAGATCCGCAACATGCTTTGCTTTTGCTCCTTAGGTTGTTATCACCGGTGCTTGCGGAACTAAGACCTTTTCTTTTTTTTCAGAGATCACAATGTCTTGAGGCAGTAAAAAGTGCATCTCCATGCTTTGGATTCCCCGAATAGTGCCCCCCTTAAATTGAAGACCTTTTTTTTTTGAGATCACTTTATTTTCATCCACTAAAAATAGCTTCAACTGCCTTTTTTTAGTACTCTAAATAGTGGCCCCATTACTTTTTTTGCACCAGGGCTCCCCTTTTTGTAAGACCATCACTGGGTGCATGACTTCATTCTTATTATTTATTTTTGTAAGGTTTTGCGAACGCAGTACGTAAAATTTAAACATGCCGCAAGTTTGTAAAAGAAAAACTGAGAAATGTAAAATCTCCAAAAGAATTCCTTTTGCTGGCTGCCAAAGAGTGTGATAAAGAACAATATATTCGAAAAGCTGCTTTGTTGTTTAATTTAGACAAAATGACTCTCTATCAATACATAAAAAAAAACAAAAAAATTTTGGACCAGAATGTGCAGTTGGGTATGGTGTTGTCACTAGTTTTCCGTTAGATATGGAGAAGGATTGACTGCACATATTAAATTACTTGCGGACCAATACCATAGATTAACACGTGTAAAATGCAAGAAGTTAGTTTATAAATTTGCTCTTAACAACAACATTGCCATTTTTAATGAAAAGCTAATAGGACAGTGATGGCAAAACTATGACACGCGAAGAGATTTTGTCTGACACGTTAGTGAAAAGTTAGCTGGAAGTTTCCGGTGGTTCCTAATACGAGCAATGGTGGATATTGAATGAGGCGAGTGAGGCAGTTGCCTCGGACCCGCCTTGAAAATACCGCATATAGTTTCATTTTGCTACATATGTTTTTTTAGAGATTATTATGAAGTTGGAACGAAAAGTGAGAAATACGAGATCGATTCGAAGTAAAGACCTTTTTTTTTTAGAGACCACAATGATTTTCGGAAAAAAAAGGGAAATACGAGATCGATTCAAGGTAAAGACTTTTTTTTTTTAGAGACCACGATGATTTTAGGAAAAAAAGGGAAATACGAAATCAAAGACCTTTTTTTTAGAGAACACCAATTTTTGGGAATCCTTGCCTCTAACTTTGAATATTCGTCACTGAATACGAGCATTATTAATGCATTGTGATAATAATGAACTCCTATGCCATGTTAATTGATGATAGTACTTTAGTTTACAATAATAATAAAAATATAAATATGCCTAAAATTAAAAAACTGTTATTTAGAAGTGACACGCGATGAGAAAAAAATGCAAAAAAAAATTTTTTGACACACCAACTAAAAAGTCTTGCCATTACTTTAATAGGATGACTGGAAAAGAATGGCGGTTAGGATTTAAATGAAGACAAAATCTGCCTATTAAAACTCCAGAAGTTTAGGTTCAAGTTCAAATTCAAATTTCATTCTTCTAATGCTTTACAAGTTTAATGAACACATGTTGTTAAGTTTGCATGTGTATCGTCAGTATATGCGTGTGTATAAGTTTGCATGTGTATCGTCATACGTGTATCGTCAGTAGCCGCGGTCTATTTTCTTATAAGTCTATGGCTGTCGTTATTAACTTACCTTAGTTAAACCTATATCTTACTTAATCTTTAAAAATATGAGAAAAAATTTATTGGCAAGGTCTAAGTGAAGGCAATTAGAACAAGCACAGCTAAATAAAACCAATTTTAAAAATACATGTATTCAATGACTACGCTACCGACCACGTGCATTACAAACTTAAACCAAAAACTTACGTAAAAACCAGAAAGAAAAAATTTAACACAGTTAGATGCACATGGATCAAGTGATCAATGTTGCCATTATATAAAAATGAAATTGCGTTTCTACCATACCCGCCCCCAAAACCGGAAGTTAAAAACTGAAGATTTTTGAATTTAAGAAACGCAATTAAAAAAAAAAAAAAAACAACTTTACCTAGCACAATAAATCACACTAAATATACTGTAAATTAATGCCCATCCCAAAAAAAAAAAAAAAAAATTATTTTGAACAATTAGTTTTAGATCTAACCACATACTATAACAACGCTATAACAAACCACGCGAAATTCGCAACCATAGCTATCCAAACAAACAAAGAAACACTATATTACGAGTATATATATATATAGTATATATAGTATATATATATATATACTATATACTCGTATAAGGCATGAGAAAAAGTCTTGTTATGGGTTTACATGACCCTCCAACAAACAGAGTTTACGAATGTCTCGAACAAACTCACTTCCATTGGCTGTCCGAACCAGAACTCGGCGGACCAGATGGTTGCTATCTGGCATCACTTCCTTACGATGGCCTTTGGCCAATGACCTCTCTTAGTCGATTCATCAACAATTAAAACAAAATCGCCAGGTTTTAAACTGGGTACCGTTCCAAACCATTTATGACGTGGCTGCAAAAGTGGCAAGTACTGATTTATCCACCGCTCCCAAAAAAGGTCAGCCAAATATTGAGTTTTCCTCCACGAGCGCCGATAGCCATCAGCCTTTATAAACACATCAAACGGTGCGTCACTTTCGACTGAGCCGGAGAGGATCATACTTGGTGTAATTGTCGATAGATCATCTGGTTTGGATAACAATTGTGTTATCGGCCTGTCATTTAGGATCCGCTCAATTTCGGTAAAAAGCGTGAGCAATTCAAATTCATCGAGCGTTGCTTCTCCGATCAGCGAACGCATTATTTTACGAACAAGTCGAAAGAATGTTTCATAAAATCCTCCTTGGTGTGAACTACGAGGAGGATTGAAGTGCCAGTTAACATTCTCTCGTAGAAGAGCTTTATATACGGATTTGGACCTCAAATTTTCGGCTCCTTTCTTTAGCTCACGTTCAGCAGCAACAAAATTTCCGCCGTTGTCGCTGTAAACATCTGATGGTCTAACGTTTCGGCGATTGCAAAATCTTCTAAATGCTTGAATAAATGCATCAGTGTCAAGAGCTTGAACAACTTCAAAATGAACCGCTCTTGTAGCACGGCAATTAAAAATGCACACGTATCTTTTTACGCTGCTTCTGCCTATTCTAACGGTTAACGGACCCATCAAATCAGTTCCCACAGCCTTAAATGGAGTTGATTTAGTCACTCGATCTGCCGGCAAGTTTCCCATTTGCTGCTGATTTGGAGACGTTTTCCAAAAACGGCACTTTACACAGGACTTTAAAATGTTATTAACCGCAGATCTGCCGTTGAGAATCCAGTACTGTTTATACATGGCGGTCAATACTTGAGAACAACCCATGTGCCCTTCGCGCTCATGATACATTAACACCAAAAGCTCAGTGACGGGATGTTGATTAGGCAATATGATAGGGTGCTTTTCTTCCAAGGAGAGAGTTGAGCGTTGCAATCGTCCGCCAACTCGTATAATTCCGTCAACAAGATAAGGATTAAGAGTTTGCAACTTTCTCACACTAGGATTATCGCGCAGTTGTTGTTCAGTAATTAATTTCACCGGATCGTGAAATCCTTCGTGATTATGCAACACAGGTATGATATCGCCAAAAACTTGAGATTGAGCGATTCTGACAATGGCTCTTTCTGCTCGAATCATTTCTGCCACCGTGATTGATTGTTGATTTGGTGTCGCATGATGTGGATTAGACTTCATTTTCAAAAATTCGATAAAGCGTAACAACCATATTACTGTTCGCTGCAAATCCTTAAAGTTTGAATATCGTCGGAACAGCCGATGTAAGCAGTCTGAACTTTGAGGGAATTTTAACTGAGTCATGCAAATTTCAGTCTTCTTGACTTCAGGGTCGTCTCCGGAGAGTTCCTGCAAAAAATCTGGCTGTCTTGGCCAGTCAACAGCAATATTACGTAAAAACACTAGACCGTGAAACCAAATATCGGCAGATTGACATTTATCAGGCCAAACACCTCTGGATGCAAGATCCGCAGGATTAGACGCAGTAGGAACAAAATGCCAATCATTTACGTTAGTCAAAGAATGAATTATCTCTAGACGATTTGCTACAAAGGTTTTAAATCTTGCCGAGGTATTGTTAATATATCTTAACACAACAGTTGAGTCAGTCCACAGAAAAACACGCGAAAATTTAAAATCACACTCTCGAATAACAAATTGCGAAATTTTAGCGGCGAGAACAGCAGCAGTTAATTCCAAACGGGGTACACTGACCGGTTTTAGAGGCGTAACTCGCGACTTGCCAAAGACAAAACAACACTGCGTAGAATTATCACGATAAACAGTTTTTACGTAAGTTACAGCACCATAGCCTAACATGCTGGCGTCAGCAAAAACATGCAATTCAAATTTAATAACGGTTCTGCCCATAATGGTGAAACTTCTAGCAATAGAAATCGCTTTAAGTTGAGGCAACGCCTTTAACCGCGCGTCCCACTCAGAACCTATGCCATGTTTGTTTTTAAGATCATCATCCCATTCAAGCTCAGCTTGACAAGCTTTCTGCAGCATCTGCCTAGCTGGTAGCAAGAATGGTTGTATCAAGCCCAAGGGATCATACGTTTGAGAAATAGTAGACAAAATACCCCTCCTCGTACAGGGTCTTTCCTTGAGATTTACGTTCACCCTCATTCGATCCGTAGCTGCATCCCAGAAAACACCTAGGGCCTTCTGCGAAGGAAGTCGGCACTCATCAAGATCGATATCAGATGCAAGGTCTTCCTGCGGAATAGAACTCAAAACATGTTTATTATTAGACAAAAACTTGGTAACGTGAAAACCACCACCCTTTAGTAGCTCACACAACTGTGACACAAGATTAATAGTTTTTTCAACAGACTCACATGATCGGCAAATGTCATCAACATAGACATTTCTCATTACCGTCTGAATTGTTTCATCGTCTGCTCCCGAGAGATTGTCAGTGGCAGTCATACGTAGCGCGAACGCAGCACAGCACGGGGACGACTTCGCACCAAAAACATGAGTGCGCATTAGATAGTCTACCGGTGGTTGATCGAGGTCGTTATCAGGAAACCAGAGAAATCGAAACGCGTTTTGATCTCGCTCATCAACGAAAACCTGTGAAAACATAGCTTTAATGTCACATACTATGCTATAGGATGCTGTCTAAACCTCAACAGCACGCCTAACAAGTTGTTGGTCAAGTCAGGTCCATGAAGTAACATATCATTCAACGACACATTGCTAAACCTTGCACTGCAATCAAATACCACTCTAAATTTTGTTAGAATAGAGGTGCAATGATGAGGAATGTAAGATATCTTTCCTGGGGAAGATGAAACTTGATCTAAAATTCTGACAGCATAATTACAATCAATATATTTCATTATTTTTTCACAATATTTTTTGAATAAGTTTGAGTCATTTAGAAATCTTAGTTTTAAGCTCAGCAAACGCTTTAGCGCCATCTCGCGGTTATTGAGCAACTTTGGTTCATCATCCTTCCATAATAAACCGATCGAATAATGTTCGTCAACCCTTTTTACAGTCTTGTGCATTATTTCTAGAGCGCACTTATCTTCTACTGACATGGCTGGTACTTGAGGTAATTCTAAGTCCTTAAAATCTTGATTTAATAAGTCCAGTATCTGTTTGCAGGATTCCTCTTTATCTAAAAAGTTTACCATAAGTTTAGGTGTATTTATTTCTTGATCACCATCATCCTTGCCATACACTGTCCATCCTAAGTGAGTTCGAAGACCTGTTGGGTTACCAGGGGCACCAACTTTTATGTCTTGGGGAAGATATGCTTGATGCAGGTCACTGCCCAGCAATAACTCTATCTTTTGATTTTCAATTTCTGGAAACTTCAGGTCCCGTAAATGTGAATAACCCTTAACCATCTCATGCGTAGGAATACTGGAGCTGACGTCAACAATGCTATCTTGCACTAAAGCATCCTTGACCATAAAAGTACTTTCTTCTTCAATTCCTTGTATAGCCAGGAAATCGACCTTTTTCTTTTCGAGAGTGATTGCGTTTGCAGTTATTAGCTCGACGTTACCCCATTTCACAGGCACTCCAAGTCGCTCAGCCAGCTCTGCAGAACACATATTTACACTTGATCCCTCGTCAATAAACGCATAGGTGCAAATATATTTTGATGGGTCGTCGTACCACACCTTAACTGGAACGACCTCAAAGATTGTTCGGCCAGAAAATAAAGATGCACTATTGTTGCAAGAAGTACAAGCGGCCAGGTTTTCTTTCTTGTCCTGCGATGCGGGAAGATTTATTTGGTCTTCGATGTCCGCGTGCAATAACAGATTGTGCCGCCTTCCACATTTTTTACACTGAACTTTCCATCGGCATTGAGACACTCTGTGCCCAGTTCGAAGGCAATTAAAACACAACTTAAAAGTTTGTGCTAAACTTAGTCGCTCCTTAATCGATTTACTTTCAAAGACAGCACATTTCCAAATCTCATGATTTTCGCTGCACAACACACACAATGGAGGTTCTACTGCAGGCTTTATTGGGGCGAGATGTTGTTGAGCAACACACGTACGCTTACACACATTATTAATCACATCTTGATTATTATTAGACCTTCTAACATTACCTTGTGACAAAAGTTGACCATAAGCGGTATCGGCTTCTGAAGCAGCGTTTTCGACAAGTTCTCTTAGCTGTGTAAACGTTCCCAAACCTTTATCAACAATCGAGACAAACTGTGATTTCAATTTGTGAGGTAGCCGTTGAAATACCTTTTGAAGTAGATCATCATTATTTAATAAGTGAGATTCGCGCCAACCAAAAAAGCTTGTCTTACATTTATACATTTTATCACACAAATCTATCAGCGCCTTCGCATCCCACTCCTTTATTGGCGGGCCTTCCAAATCCTGCTTAACTAAACTCATTAATTTGGTTCGGTTTCCGAATCTTTTATCTAGCCGCGACCAAGCCATATTATACGCTTGTTCTCGATCTTCTAAACACGAAAGACCGGCTATCACCTGCTGCGCCCTTCCGACACACGCTTCCTCAAGAAAAGCAAATCTAATATCAAAGTCCAGATACTCATTTTCTATCATTCTTATAAATTTTCTCTTAAACGTGAGGTACTTTAAAACATCGCCATTAAATGTATCTAATTTTAATCTTGGGCCAGGCACTAGAGAACTATGCGGAGGCATCTTATTTTCAAACGCTTTACTAGTTGTTGGTGCCATAGGTTGTAAATAAGAATTGCTTAGTTTAAATTCATCAATATCTAATTTTTGTTTGAACAAATTAGTGGTAATTTTATTCTTTACTGGCTCAAAAGATTTGGTTAAATTTTCGGCGTTAGGTATACGAGACCAAGAACATGATTCCAAATTCTCTCCCCTTGAAACAATCGAACAAGATTCTGGTCGAGATTTATCGCAATTATTAAGCAAAGCACTACATGACCTTGATAAGGCTCGGGCGTCATCCAACAGACGCTCAGCACGCGCTTCAAGCTCATCTCCGCATTGTTCAACGTTATCCAAAGTAATTAAGTAAATAGAACACACTTGTTCTTCTAGAGCAAGAACCTTACCTTCAAATAGTTTAAGGTTATCATCTTTAACATTATTCTTAATTTTACAAAACTCCTTTGAAACCGCTACAAGTTCCATTTGAAACATTAAAATTTTCCTTTTGTGCGTCTTTACACAAAACTTAAAATCTTGCTGAATATCTTCATCCGCACTTTCCTCTACCTCTGCAGAAACCAACTCTGGTTTCTCAGCTGTTTTTATCTCAGGTTTAGTACCTTTCTTAACCATAATCTCTTAAACAATCTAACCTTAATGAATATTTTTAAAATCTTATGTTAAGTTTGCTACGTGTATCGTCAGTAGCCGCGGTCTATTTTCTTATCAGTCTATGGCTGTCGTTATTAACTTACCTTAGTTAAACCTATATCTTACTTAATCTTTAAAAATATGAGAAAAAATTTATTGGCAAGGTCTAAGTGAAGGCAATTAGAACAAGCACAGCTAAATAAAACCAATTTTAAAAATACATGTATTCAATGACTACGCTACCGACCACGTGCATTACAAACTTAAACCAAAAACTTAAAAACCAGAAAGAAAAAATTTAACACAGTTAGATGCACATGGATCAAGTGATCAATGTTGCCATTATATAAAAATGAAATTGCGTTTCTACCACATGTCACATTTGTTGATTTGACAAAAAAAACAATAAAACAAAGATATGACATAAGTGTCAAACAATTGAAACAGCGAAAGATCATTTGATCACCTAGTCCAGCTGCCTAGATTAACTGAATCACTGCTTTTTTGTTTAGGTTCACAAAAATAAAAAAAAAATAAATAAATAAAAAAATTTAAGAATATAAAAATAAAAAAAGAAATACACAAAAATTTATTAGCAAAAAATTAAAAAGATAAAAACGTACAAAATTGAGCATAAATCATTTGCGAGAAGGTCAAGGATTATCATTATTTTATATCTTTTGAACACTTTAAAAATTAATCTGAAAAAAAGAGTCGTGCCTCAAAATTGCAGTACAGTTAGGAAAGCGACATCTGATAGGCTAGTAGAAAACAATTACAGTTAAACAAATTGCAGAGAATTTTTTATTCTATTATCATTGATTTACACTTTTCATTGATTATTAATCTTTTTTCTTTTCCTCTTTACAATTATATTAGTTAATTCAATTACACAAGAATGTACTATACAGCAAGTAAACATTTTATTATAAGCCATACACTAATATATATATTGTAGACGATGATGTGCTCTAAAATCTAGATGAAGCTAGATGATTTAATTTTTTAGAAAAATTTTTGTAGGAAAATTTTTTTATGTTTTCTGAAATTTCTGACCACAATTTAGGTCCCGTATAACTACCATAAGTTTTTGGTTTTGTTACAATCGATATTCCGGTAAGAAATAGTTTTGTTGTTTAGAGAGCCTTGTAGGTAGCTATGTATTGATTCTATTGATGTGAAGTATTTAATAAAAGACGTTGGGAGTTGACTAGCATTATAGCGAAACATGAATTTTCCAATTTCTAATTCTTATATTTGTTCAATGTTTAGTAAGTTAGGTTGAAAATTCTCTTTTTCTTGAATCATTTTAATAATTCTATTATGCACTTTGTTGAGTGTTGATAAGTTGGTTTTATGAGTTGTGATAAGAAGCCACATAACTTAGGCATGCATCTGCTTTTAATAAGCACAATGTCAGTCATCATTTCCAAATTATAAATAAATGAAAATTATTAATAAATACAAATTTACTGTTAGCCATTTTCAATCTTAATGAAACCGAAGTAACAACGGTTCAAAACGTCAAACAAATTGTAACAGTAAAAGGAATGAGAAAGATTGGAGCCTTACTTCTGCGGAACGAGGTCAATTAGTAACTTGAGTATACTCAATCTGTGCAAATGAAAAAGTGGTGCCACCAATGATCATTTTTCCTCGGAAAATTTACCATGATCATCTTGTAAATGGTGGACCACAAGGTTACATTAAATAAGAATATTTTTAAAAAAGGTTCCCATTAGACTTGCAGTTAGTAATAACGTTCATGGTTAAAGAAGAGGATGAATGCTCTTCTGCTGCATCTGAAATTTTAATCAAATTACCATCCCCGGATCATCCCCGTTTAATTGGTCAAATCTAATTTTGATTGTTTTATCGCGCGTGTTTTTCTTTTTATTCTTTCATTGACTGTTCGGCTAAACAGCATCTTACTCGATAACGCATGGTCCTCCCTATTATTATAAGCTAATTCTGTTACTTATTGCTATATGTGTTATTATTTTGTACGTGTTGGTAAATGAACACATTATCTATCTAAATTATCTTTGGCATAGCCCATAGCCTACTATCTATTTGAAATTGTGCTTTCTTTATTTAGGCCACATCACTAGGCTTACCATACGTCTCGATTGTGGTGGGACAGTCCCGATTTTTAGGGTTTGTCCCGGCCGGTTTGCCAAAATACCTCCAGAAATCTAAGACAGATTCAAAATTAAGACCTTTTTTTTTGAGAACACTACTTTCTAGAGACGAAAATCGAAAAATCGGAAACTGATTCCAAGTAAAAACTTTTTTTTTAGAGAACATTTTTTTTGGGACAAAAATCATAAAATCAGAGACTGATTCGAAGTGAAAACGTTTTTTTAGAGAACAATCCTTTTTAGGGACGAATTTTTTTATTTATTTATTAACAAGTATCCCGGTTTAGCCTTCAGGAAATATGGTATGCCTGCACATGACCAATTTTTTGCTTAACTTTTTGCCTATTAAGTCATTTTTGACGTCTCTGTTTTGCCACGCAGCAAGTAAACAGATAAAATGTGGTAACTTCAAATACAAAGTTGTGATTATTCTAGGCCTATATAAAAATAAATCAGAGTGTCGAACGGGAGCTGTCTAAAACAAAGTTTTAGTTAAGGTTCAGATTTAGCAAATTTAATTTTTACGTGTTCAGTTCTAGTTCAAGTTCAGCAAAATATATTTTTTTTGTTCAGTTCCGGTCAGTGATGGCCTTACAAGAAAGTAAAGTAAAAGGTGGCTACTATTTAGTATTCTAAGGCAAAGCAATTTCTAAAAAAGGTTTTCATTTCAGAGGGACATTGTTAAGTGTTTTAAAACAGTGTGGTCTCTAAAAAAAGACATCGCTTTAGGAGGGGCCACTTTCTAGTGTCTCAAAACAAAGTTATCTTTAAAAAAAGTCTTTATTTTAGACATGTCACCGACGTCCTGGTGTTACTATGAAAAACAAGAACAATATCTTGTATAGGGGAACCACTTTTTGATGTATTTTAGGGGCCCCGGTGCGGCCACTCCGTTCGCACTCTATTAAAGCCATCACTGGTTCCGATTCAGGTTCAAAAAATAATAATGGTTAATACGGGTTTATGTGGATCCCGTTCGACGCCCTATTTTAAATATAAGCCTACTTCTTTCCGTATATTTTTCAAAATGATATACTCGGATTAAAAAATCCTTGTACACGGACCGATTCGAGTCCTTCAAATGTTAGACTCCTTACAACTCAGCCAAAAGCCCTTTGGAAATATGTAGAATGGTCTGCAAAGAAGATAGATAATTCTATATACAGGGTGTCCATAAAGTCCGTCTGCAATTCCAAAATTTTATAGCTTTGTTAGTATTTGTGATAAAAAGAATGTGTAAAAAGTATTAAAAAAAGAAAATCTATATTTTAAATTGTTTTTTTTTTACGTTTCCACATGTCCTCCATCATTAGCAATACAAAAGGTAACACCTCTTCTGATCCATCTGTTAGAAAATTTCCAATTTAGAAACTGTGTAACTCGTAGAGCAAAGTGGCAAAGAGCTTTATCTTGTTGAAACACTGCATCATGTTTCAGGTTAAATCATTCACGCTGTGGAATGTAATTCTGCAGCATATCAAAATGTCATTGTTAATGGCAGGATTTTCAAAAAAAATGGCCCTGTAATACGACTTTTTCCAAAAGCACACCACACATTAACTTTGACTGAGTCACTTTTATGCTTGAAAGTTTCATTTGACCTTTCATTTTTCCAAAAGTAGAAAAAGGAAACTTTATAACGCTTTTTGCAGATTTTTTTTATCACAAATTCCTACAAAGTTATAAACTTTTTCAAGTGCACATGGACTTTATGGACATCCTGTATTACAGTCAAAGTAAAAAAAATATTGCGCTTGTTGTCAGCTAGTTGATGTTGATGTAACTAATCAACCATAGTCATGAATAGGGGGCACAAAGTATTTCACTGGAACCACTTCATGTTTGTTAAAAAATTTACAAATTTTGTATAATTTCAATTTTTTTATAGGTAATCAAAGTCTATAACCCCATGCAGTAAAACTCTGTCTGCTTTAGTCTTTATTCTTTGCTTGATTTGACTTTTACCAGATTGATTTGATTATAACAAGTTTTTCAGCTTTTGGTTTTAAAATGTTTTCATTGCTAAGATTTCATTGTAGACTTGTTTCAAGTACATAATGCTTGAGTAAAATTTAGACAATAATTGTGGTCTCTTTTACTGCTTATAAAGTCATCATAAGCGATTTTTTTGTGCAACTAATCTGGAATCCCTGTATAGCACTAGGATGGGATAAAAAAGACATCAAAAAAAAAAAAATTTCTGCAAGATTCAATAGTAAACCACATAGGGAATTTGGTTACTTTCAAAAACAAAAATTATTTAAAGAAACCCTAAAATTGTTTTGCAATGATTTCTATGAAAAGTCTTTTATCAAGTCATTTTTGCTTTGAAATAAAAATTAGTTATAATCATAAGTTCTAATTACAAACCATTCATTCATTCACATTTTCATTCTGATGACAGAAAAATTAATAATTAAGTAACTATTATTATTCAGTTGGGCATTTTACTGTTTTATTAATTCAAACATTTTTTTGCTTGGTGTTTATGAAAAAAAATAAAGTCTATGGCTTTATTTCAATTGATCAGTGGATTGCATAAAATTTTTTTAAGTAAATGTTGATAGTCTCTCAATGTTAATGTGTTTATTTTTTTTTTATTAAAATGCAATGCAATGATGTTAAAGTAAACACTTGCAACACACTTGTATAATTGTAGTAAAAAGAACAATTGAACAAAATAATTATGAAAGTGAAAGTATAATACAGTAATAATTGAACAGCACACAGTTCTTTTAAAAATTGTTAGATTAACAAAGAAGTTCATAGACAAAAAAACATAAATACAATTCTCAACAAAATTATTAAAAATAAAAAAGTGAAGGCATAATGTGCTTATAACTTATTTATTATATGTTTTTTTGAAAATGACTTATTCTATTTGTTGCTAGTAGTTACTTGCAACATATTTTTCAGATCACATTTACATGGATTAGAATAAAATAAATGCTTTTTAGTTTTAATCATAACATGGATGACACAAAGTGGAATCAGAAAAATAATCCAATGATGTCTCAGGGTATAACACAAACATTAGTCTCTTTAAATGAAGTTAAGCAAGGAACGGAAGACTTTGAAGATAGTTTGATTGTGCAATCATCAGAAGAAGTTATTGATAGTGACATAGCATTGTCTCATCAAAGTAACGAGGATAATATGTCTGTGCCATTACCAGATAATCTTTCAAATACTGAGACTAATACAAATTCTGGAAAAAAACGAAAATCTGGAAAAAAGAGCAAACGAGTTAGTTCAAATTCTAAACCTGCTAAGAAATGGGAGCATAAATCAGTAAAGATAAAAACTTTAGAAGGAGAGTTTTCAGCTAGTATGTGGACTTCAGGTATAGTAAAATATAAAAATTATTTTTATGATGGAGGTCTTGTTCACTGTTTGCTGTTACTAAACTTGCAGGCTTTAGGTATTCCCCAAATTTAAAAGCTTATGAAGTAAGCTCAGCAAATAGTGAATAATAACTGAAAATACATCTATTTGCTTTAGCAATTATAAACAAAATATGATTCTTTTTAAGAAGTCGTGGTAAGCAATTTTTGTTAGTGAAATTAACCCAGAATCTCCCTTGTGGTTACTATCATTTTTTAAAAAGATCCTTTTCTTCTTTGTTTCTTTTTCCTTGTTGGGGAAATTCCCAGTTAGTTTCACTGACAAAATAACATTACAGCAGCTGCTTAAAGAGATTCCAAAATATTGCCGTTGTATTTTGTATGATTAAATAAAGTTATTTTCAACTGTTGTTGGATGTTATATATGCTATCAATGTTTAGTTATCAGATAGCTATCTTTTTACTTTTTCTCAGTTAATTTTTTAGCATAAGCTTTTTGCATTATCTAGCTTATTGGTATATATAAAAAGTAAAAGTAAAGATATGTTTTTTAATAATAATAAAGTAAATATTAATAACTTGTATTATATTTAATTTGAACATTATTTATATTGTCAAAACAAATTTTTAACATGTTGACACATTTACTAACAGCAATGAGTATACTCATTATAAAGCTATTGTTTCAAGGTGTCAAACTTAAGTATGTTTGGGTTATTGGTTTTTTATGATAGTTTGCCAAGTAGCAATATTGTAGTTGAAAATTAACTGAACACTTTATTTTTTTACAAATTGGAAGTAGCAGTTTTGGCAGATTACTTTTTTTATGTGGCAGTCAATGAGTTAAATGTTTTCCAATTTTTTTAAATTTCTTAATAAACAGTAATTAGTAAATTAATATAGTCGTAAAAATTAAATTAAATTTAGCATTTTCTGCATTTCAATGAATTTAATGTTTTGTTTTTACTAAACACTCATGAGGTTTTTTATAAAGAAATAGCAATAAGTAATTTGGACTTACTTTAAACAACCAATCAATAGATATTAATATAAGAACAAGTACTTGTTATTGAAGTATTCTTGTATTATTAATAGCATGTAACATGTCATTCTGTTTTTTGTCATTTTTGGCACAATTAAACCTTGTTTATTCTTTTTAATAATGTAAAACAAAATTCATTTCAATGCAGCTACCATGCTACTAACTTGAAACAAAAGCAGATAGTTTGGTCATTCCTAAGGAAGCTTTGACCTCTTACAACTAAACATCAATTCTGCATTATTTGATTTGTGAGAATGTTTTATTGCAATTTACATTTGACGATAAAACAATAGGCATTTGGCTTCAAAATTTGACTTTTGAGCAATATACAGTATTTTATAGCTAAATGCATGTAATTTCCTTCAAAAACAATTTGTATCTTTTCTGATTTTTTGACTAAATTATTTTACATTTTTTTGGACATTTTACAAAAATTTTGGTCAATGACTGACAAATGACTAAATAACTGATAGATAATGATTGAATTTGCATTATGATGTCAACTTTGTTGTTTACAATGTTTATGATGATACATTATTCTCTTCGTTTTAAAAGAATTATTATTACATGAAAATATTTAAATAGTATTTCATGATGGTCAGTTATAAATGTATTCAAATCTTTTATTTAAGTATTTTGGGATCTTTATCAAATATTAAATCTAAATATATTTTATTATTGTTTTAATAATCTTTTCCAAGTGCATGTAAAACTGAGTTCAAAGCTTTTTTCTCTTGCAGTTGTTTATCTTACATTTTTTTCTACTAGTATTGCCATATAGCAACACAATAGAAAATTTTTTATTTTTTATTGCATCATAATTGCAAAGAATGTGACTAATTAGGTCATAAAATTAATTTAGATCATCTAAATACATGGCATGAAAGTAGTTTTAAAAAGTATATTTGATTTAACAAGCTGGAGAGAAGGTTTTTAAATTGATAGCAATGGAAAATATTGATGACACCAAAAAGTAAGCTATGTATATGATGTACAGTGGTACCTTGAGATACTAAATTAATTTGTTCCAGAATGGCTTTCATATCATGATTTTTTTGTATAATGAGTCAACTTTTACATGTAAATTGCCTAATTTGTTCCAAGCCCTATGAAAACACCACATTTAATTTATTATTTTTTGTTTTATTTTCAGTCTTTAAATTTCATCAAAACTTTACGAAATGCTTAAATTTTTTTTTTCATTTTCTAATTTTCATGAGATTCTTATTCCTTTCTCTGTTTTTTTTGGATCACTTTGACCTTCACCTTGACTGACTAATGGCCTCTTTGAAAAAATAACATTACAAGGAGCTTTGTTTCTCCCTACTTTTCAATATGTCTCTGAAATGACTAAGGCAAATGTTATTAAACTGCACAAGAAGACAACCTGTGTAAATCTTTCAGAATGTTTCTTTTCATGATGCAAAGATAGTATTTCCTTAATTTCTGCCATTGGCATAGTTGCATCTTTGTCCTCCTTCTTGCCAGAAAAGAACAGTTCAAGTTTTGCATGCAGGAAATTCAAGTTTAGTTTCATATCTTTGATATGCTGCTAAATTTTTTGTGATATGAAGCAAAAAATCTTTGCATATCATTTCATAAAATGAAATTTTTGTATACAGAAGCTTTTGTATCTTGAGGTATCACTGTATTTGTAAATTTTAAAATTTCTGAGAGAGCACTTTAATTTACAACTATTTTTGCTTTAATATGCCTGATTTTCCTTGAATAATCTTTTTTAATTTTTTTGCTGCATTCAAATTTGGAGCTGTGTCCATATGGCAACACTAGTAGAATATGACATGGCCTAATAGAAGAATAGAGCCAAATCAGTCACATTTTAGCAGCAATTTTTAAGTGGGCAGTAAAATTACTGAAAGACAAAGCTTGTTACTTTGTGTGTATGTGTGTCATAAATTGAATTTTCAGCAGACTCTTTCTAAATAATACAGATGTTTGTGAGAGTAAGCACATTTTATCTTACAGCAAGATAGAAATTGCTGTAAACAAATTTAATAAATGACTTTAAACATAACCAACAAAAAATAAGAAAGCAAAATTGAAAATTTAAACAATTAGTAAAGCAAAAACCACAATGACACTAAATATAAAAAAAGTTGGAATTTCTCACAAGGCTCTCATCAATTGGTCAAAGGTCTTTGAAAGTAAAAGTTAACTGGCTTTAGTTCCATATCTTTTTTTAGTCATAAATAAATAAAAGAAATAGTTTATAAATAAGTTTGGCGATATTAATAGCTGCACCCTAATATTTTTTCTTGCTATAAAAAAAAATGTCAAATAAAAACTTGTGAAATTTTTGCTGTAAAAAAAATCACTGCAATCAATGTTACAATGACCTAACAATTTATTAAAATTGTATTCATAGAGCAATTATCATATTTTTCTGCATAAAATCTGCATTTTTACGACTCAGATATGAGTTCTAAATTCCTGGTGCAGATTATCTGCAAGTAAAGTAAGTTTGAAGTTAGTTTTTGCCAAAATAACAAAGACATGATCAAGTCATTCCATTACTTAGCAAAAATATGGTGCTGAAAATTCAATATAAATTTAGCCTGCAGGAAGCTGAAACTATTTTTTCTCTCTATACCAATAAAATGTAATGATTTTTTTTAGTTATAGAGATTTATCATGAAGTTGTACAGAACACAAACATTGATCTTTTTTAAAATAGATTTTATTTACAACTTTATTTTGATCTGCTTTGTTGGTTGCTTCACAATGAACAATCATAGCAACATTTGTCCACTAATTTATGTTGACAAGAATAAACTGTTGTAGTTTCAAAAGCTAGGGGGGCATATTATACATCAAGATAAGATTTTTTACTATAATTTTTATTATGAAAATGTGTGCAGATTATCTGTGAAATAATATGGTGAATTCTAGAATCTGTCAAAGTTAATACTCCAAAATCAGTATAAAAAAAAATTAGCCAAAGTAGGTGAAAGTATCATTAGTCTCCAACATAAATAAAGATATCTTAATAGTTATCAGCTTATTTAATTTTTTGGTTGCATAACCAAAGATTACATGAGCAACACATGTCATTCAGTATGACAGATAATAATTTATTGTTTTGATTGGCAATTTGCAAATTTAATTCAAAAAAGGGTATTTTTATTTAAATTTTTTTCTTTTTTTTTATTTAAATTAAAGTTGAAATTTTATTTTTTCTGTAATATGAAAGCAAATGAGTAAAATACTTGTATTCTTTGTTGTTGGCACTTTTAGTAAATTGAAGTCTAAGGATTTGAATTAATGCATGTTTAATTTTTTGAAAAACAACATTTAAATTTTTTGAAAAATAGCATACATTTTGACGAATCTGTGACAACTCTTTCATCCAGTTTACAAAGGAAGACAAAACTTTACTTAACCATAATTATTAACAAAAGCACTTATGAAATGAATGATAGAGAATTAATTTCTTGTGCGTATACTGTAATAGTCCACTATAAAAAGTAAGAAAATTTGTTTTCAAACTTAATCCAGTTTCTAGTAAGTTTGCTAAGTCCAGTGGGAAAAATTGATACATTTTTTTTAGCACCATTGCATAATAAGTATTTGATTTACATCCAAATACCACATATTATTTATCAGAATCAATCAATTTACAAATAGCAAAAGTAAAATCACAGATTTTATGCATATTTTCTTGTAAAGGTTTAAAAAAAGCTCTGACTAAAAAAATTTGTGGTTTATGGCTGAAGAAATTAGCTTACCACTTGCATTCACCATGATGTAGTTGCTATAAATAATTTTATGGTTTGAAACCTAATAGCTATGCTTTGTTTCATCAGCTGGGAATTCAGCAACGGCATGACTTTTGTTGGGGAAATTCTCTAAAAAATTGTTCTTTTTAATTAGAGAAATAGAGTGGTGAGAAATTTGTTCTTATGTCTAAACAGAATTGTTTGCAAAATGTACTACACAAAATTTTGTTGCATATTGCACTTTTTTATTTTTAAGCTGTGGAAAACTGTTTTATGATAAACTAACAATAAACATTGAATAATATTTTCAAACGATAGAAATTAATCATGCAATGTAAGTTTTAATATAAGTGCTTTAAAAATTTGCCACATGAAGCTTTCAAGATTTTATTTTAAAGCTAGAGCTACTTGATGTTTGTTTTAACATATCAATATACTTTTTTTTTAATCAGAAAAATAATCCAGATAAAGGATAGCAATAAACATAGCTCTGACTCCAAGGCTATTTCCAAACGAAAAAAAATATTAACCCATAAAAAATGCACCACCAAGAAAATGTTGTCTTCACTTTCATAATTTGGCCATAAGAGAGCACATTTACCATATTGCTTGTTTTTCAATAATCTATCTATTTACCACAAATCCGTTGCATGAATGAACTAAAAAGCCATCAATATAATTGGATTTGTATGATTTGTTTGAAACAAATACCAAAAAATTTCTAACTTGTTGTGTTAAGAAAGGGACTTAAAATCTGGAAAAATTTGTATGTTGCTACTGTCTGCTTGAATTAGACAGATGCAATGCTCACCTGCAGGAAAGATAACATAGCTGGCACAGTGGAATTGACAGTTTTTCTTTCCCAGCCTAAAGAAAAAAACAATAGAGCAAAACAATGAAACAAACAGTAAATATAGATATACCTTATTTTATGCATCAATACAACCAAAATATATGAGGCACCAATTGTATGAATTGCCAAAATATTAATGTGTATTGTATTGAAATAAGGGGAAATAAATGGTGATAAATTATGAGGGTGAGTCAAAAATTATTCGCATGTTTGTTTTCTGATTTGTTTGCACAAGCACAAGAGTACAAAAAACACATCATTTTTCTACATAGTCCCCATCCTTTTTGATGCACTTGTTCCAGCAGTCCACTAGCTTGTGAATTCTATCTAAGAAGAAAGTTTTTGACCAGTCTTGTAACCATTTATGCACTGTTTCATAAACTGCTTCTTCCGAAACTTGTTCAAATTGACAATTGTTTGAAAAATAATGCTATATGCGTTTGTCTGAATTTATTTATTTTGTAAATACTCACTTTGCTTTTTTTAATGAATACCTAACCCTAACCCTAACCCTATTATTTGTATTCCAAAAATAACGCTTTATGCAGTTATCTGAAAATATTTTATAAACACTGATTTTGCTTTTTAAATGATTACTTAACCATAATCCTATTGCTTGTAAAATGTTGGTTTTTGTTATTGAATAGTTGTCCATATACAAGGAAATCTTATGGGAAGCTATTAAATTTTTGCTTCAGCTTTGCAGTACTTATTTGTGCAAGCAAAGCTTTTCATTTTCTCTTGCTAAAATGAATTATAAAGTGTTTTATATTTGAATTTTTAAAGTTTTTTAATGTGTGGCATAAATTAAAAAAGGTTGTTTAGTACTTTAATAGACTTTAATGATGCTTTATATGTAGTCACTAGATGCTTGTGTCTCACTCAACAAACCATCTATTAATTATTTTAGGCATTCAGCCAGCTGAGCTTGCTGACTAGAAGCAACACTTGGCTAATCATGGCACTCTGGACTTGAACCACAGACTTCATGGTCTTTTAAACAGGTCTTTAAACACCTGCCATGAAAGACTAAGGTTTAGTTACCCTTTTGGGCCAGCTGAAGTGCTGTGAAAGTACATCCAGGCTCCATTTCGTTTCCAGGACCAGCACCAGACTTGTTGGAATGGACTTGCCTGGAGCATCTTGGGTTAAGCTCAATCACCTGCAGACTAGTGTTGGGGCATTCCATTTTTCCATGCACAAATGTTCTCTTGCTTCATCAGATTGCAAGTGTTGCACCACTGACAAAACGCAGAGCACATCTTAATAGTTACCCTGTACATCAGGCACCACAATAAGCACAAGGTCTGAAAGGTTTAAACAAAAAAACTCGATGCTGGCTCAGCAGCATGCTGCCAGCATCTGATCAGGGCAGTACAGTAACCTGGAGTAATAAAAGTTGAATAAATCTTTGAATAAATTCTTCATTAAACAGAATTTTAAAATAACCAATGGTCTTGACTAAACCATTAATTCTTTCAATTTTTGTTAGTCTTTAAAAAGACTGTTTTTTTAAGAATTCTTTTAGCCAACTCTCGTCAGAAGAAATCGTTGGCAATGACGAACTGCAAGAAAAACGGAGTTTATATGAGATTGGAAGGAAACAAAAGTAACGGCGTCTCTGATTGATTGGAGAAAGAGAGCAGGCGATTAGTTTCGCGCTCACTTGCGCCGCAAGCGAGAAAGTTTCAGTTCATAGACGAACTCTTTCTGGCGACAAAGAGAGGGTTGAAGAGACTGTGAAGGTGGCTTTGAGCGTTGCCAGATGAAAAGATAAACGTGTTGCAGTCGACTGGAAGAATGAATTCGACAATATGTTCCAAAATCAAATTAAACCTTAAAAGATCTCCTTAGACGTCAATGTAAATCAACTCAAAATGCATCTAATTCAGATTCGGCTACTGGTCAACTTTTGCGCGGAAAAATTTCATATTAACTGGTTCTCAATTTTAGTTACAGAATGATCATCGTTTCAACTGGCAACGCTCAAAGCCACCTTCATAGAGTCTATATAACCCTCTCTTTGTTGCCAGAAAGAGTTCGTCTATGGCATTGGTTTCCAAACTTTTGTATATGGCGACACATTATTCAGCTATTTAAATTTTCGCGGCACACCCATTATATTGGTTAATAATAAAAAGGTCTTCACTGAAAATTTGTCAATGATTTCTCAATTTTGGTCCCAAGGTCATAGTGATCTCCAAAAAAAAAGGGGTTCTTCACTTACATTCAGCTAGAAATTTTCGCATTTCCTACCCAAAATCAAGGTGATCTCTAAAAAAAAAATGTCTTCACTAAAAATTTGTCAATGATTTCTCATTTGTCTTCCCAAAATCATGGTGATCTCTAAAAAAAAGTTTCCGCCTGAACTCACGCTCTTTCTTCCCCCCGGAATCTCACGTACATAAACCGCAAACTTTCGCGACACACCGGGGTTGGAAAACACTGGTCTATGGACTGAAGCTTTCTCGGTTGCGGCGCAAGTGAGCGTGCAACTAATCACGTGCTTTCTTTCTCCAGCCAATCAGAGACGCCGTTAGTTTCGATGTCTTCCAATCCTAAACCTCGTTTTTCTCTCAGTTCGTCATTGCCAACGATTTCTTCTGACGAGAGTTGGCTAAAAGAATGTCTAAAAAACGGTCTCTTTAAAGACTATCGAAAAAAAGTTTCGCCAAAAAGTTAATGGTTCCGTCAATACCTTTGTTTATATTAAAAAGATAATCTCTCAACCCCAGTTTCTGTCTTGCAGCAATGCAACATACGTGTTTCCGGTCTTGAGTAAACTTGACATGCTCTAAACTACCATTTATAAATCTATAAAAATCTTATTTTCTTTTTGTACAAATTATTCATGAAAAACTATAGGTGTGAGGCATAAACAATAAAGTATATGAATATAGCACTGCTGTGTACCTCATGCGTACGCATAAGCATAATTGAAGAGCTGTTTGACCATAGTGAATTTAAAGGCTATAGTTGATGTGTTGCATTTACAATTTCACGTCATTTTTTGAGCCACGGTTCAATTCACAAACCAATAAATTGGAATGTTATTTGGTACTTGGTGATTGTGAAATCTAAATTGTTTCAAATAAAACAGTTCATTAGAAAAAATACTTTTTAATAATTTTAGATTAATTTCTTTTAAGTCGAATTGCTTCAAATTTTCAGCCTTCTTGCAAAACAACTTGCTTTGCCTTCATAGGTTGACAGTCTTTTTAATTGCCTCTTTTTGTATTTTAAGTGAGAGAGCAACACCAATTCGTTAGTGATTCTATCCGAATGGATTTATTAATTAGCCAATTCTTTATCTAGGTGCGATATTTTATTTTTATCTCTTATTTAACCTCCGGGCTCGCAGGAAAGCGACGGAGGCGCTTACCCCAATCTGCTTCCAGAGATACCAAGATATTGCTGTCTGCTTGAAATTTAATAGAGATATAACTTTAATTTAGAACTGCTTGCCAAGACCACCAAGCAGGGGAAAGTACCGTAAAGTGTCTTTTCAAAGAACACAACAGAATGACGCAAGTAGGTTTTGAACCGAGACCGTGTCGATCACAATTCCCGCGCTCTAACCACTCGACCACGTTGCGGACAAATAGATATGCGCAACTTAAATTAACTTAGTTGGAAAGTTTTGTGGTGCAATTTTTTGCTTGTATCAAAAGATTATTGTCAAATTTCTAATTTTGTTACTTCATTTATTTAAATTTTAAATAATTTTGGTTTTACAGCTTAGATTTTAAAAAGAATTAACCAGAATTAAAAGCAAGGCCTTCGCCATTACATTGTGATTCTGTTTAATTTTCAAATTAATTTCCTATTTTCATTTTTAGTTGATGACGACAAGCGCTTGGACACAGATTTTCGAAACGATGACTATGCTGCTCTTGCCGATATTTCAACCGTTCCGTTTCAAGATGGAGAATCATCTAATTCCTCTGATAGAAACACAATGCATGGGGTAAATTTTTTTTTTAATTTTTTAAAAATTTACCTCTGTCAATTTAGCTTTTCAAAGCCGCTATGCTACTTTTTGAGCGTTATGGTCTATAAAAGTGCAAAAAATTGTTTACGTCGTTTTTAGATTTTTGTAAAAACTGTTGCAATGAGAATACTACTTTTGTAATTAAAAAATATTTTTGTAAGCAGTTAATGCCATCAGATGATTATTTAAGTCGGCCACATCAAATTGCCAATGAATCAACGAAATTGAACTCAAGTCAGAACAACTCCAACTATTCTAGGTAACTTATCGGTGTTTCACAAGTAAATAACTGTCGTAAATAATGCTCAATTCTACTTGAAGTTTCTCGCTAAGAAGTTTAACTTTTATTTTTTTTAAACGAAATGTTTGTCAAATCGATGAATTTAAAATGAAAACTAACTCGGCCTTGCTTCGTGAATTTATTCGCAGCGTGTCCTAGTATAGTAAGCGCCGTTTTGATGGCGACCGACGAGATTTTTGCCAACTCCATACATTCGTCTCGTCTTATTGTTGTCCTCTTGGAGAAAGAACTTTACGCTGAGCTGTTTTGACAAGCGGCTCTTTAAATTACAGTTGTATCACTGCATAAAAAGGTTAAATAGTTGGAATGGCGTAATGGCATTTTTGTTGAACGCGGACAAGTCTACGTTTAGCTTAGCTTGGCTCTGCTCTGCAATTGCACATATCTTTTGCAAATAAATTTTTAAGTTATCACATCTTCTGGACATCTTTTTTTTGGGAGGGGCCAGTAGACGCTGCTTTTACAAACTTATTTTTGCATTAATATTAGCAGTTACAATACGTCGGCGAAACCAAAACGACAAAAAATCGACGATGGTCAGAAAACGGTTGCTTGTCCTCATGAGGTAAATATCGAGATGATTTTCTGTTCGTTTTTTATCCGAGCAGATTTCAGTTTTGTAAATGTATTCGATGTGATTAAAGCAGTATTTAAACGTTGTATCGAATGCTAATCCATGTTGATTTGCTTGCATTTTCATCAAATTATTATTTAGAAATTTGGAAGTAGGCCAAATACTTAAAATGTAAAAAAAACATTTTTACAAATATCTTTTTGTTGTACATTCACACATAAATAAAACTTCTAACCAACCTTATACGATTCCTTTAATTAATAAGACGGTATCCAGTCGAAATATCAACGACCAAATATCAGCTGACCAAAATATCAACTTTTGATATTCAGAAACCTCCAAATGGTGGGGTGGTGAGAGGTTAGTTAGAACTCAAAGTCTTTGTGCCATCCTTCCACGGAGTAGTGCCTGCGAGACTTTAATTTTGGCTGTTGATATGTTGATCAGTTGATATTTTGGTCGTTGATATTTTGATCAGTTGATATTTTGACACTAAACCAATTAGACAATAGAGCCACTGCATTATTAAACCGTTTGGTCCTTTGATTTCAGCTCTTTCCCAATTTAATCCGCAAAGCGCCAAGTATTCTGTAACTTGCGTTTGTAATATAAAGTCATAAGTCAACTCGAAATTCACCGTGAAAACGTCTTAAAATGGTTTCATGATTTTCGACAAAGCGAGCTGAAAAATAAAATGCTTTAAAGCGAATCCCAGAAATTGGCGCCCGAGAATTTTTTACTTGAAAACGTAAAAATTTTTGTATTCTCTCTTTTGCTTGTTTGTCATTATGGCCAATACCGCTAAGAAATTGCGACGTTGTTTGGAGTGGTAGTGTGAAATTACTTATGAAGTGCCATAAATGATTCTGTTAATTCGATCATCCGCGCTTTGATCTTTCGCTGTTCAAGAACGTCATTCCAGGACATTGATAGTTAATTAGTAATGATTGACAAGAAAATTGTCCCACAATTGAAAGCTGCTTGTTAATTGTTTAATTTCTTGACATTGTGTGGTCATCACTCAATCTTGCATACCAGCAAACGAATTGTGCTTGAGTAATAAGCAGAGATCAAGCGCCGAATATTCGTTCGCCGATTGTTGTGAACCGCATTAAAGTGCGTATCGCGCGCGCTTACCGCAACAGGCCAAATCAAATCTTTTCGATTCCCCTTTTTTAAACGCAGGGTTGTGGGAAAATGTTTCTTCACAATGCAGCAATGCGGAAGCATCTTCACACCCATGGGCCGCGGGTTCACGTCTGCGCTGAGTGCGGAAAAGCTTTTGTCGAGAGTTCGAAGCTCAAGCGACATATGCTCGTTCACACTGGGGAAAAACCTTTTCAGGTGACATTTTCAACTTCTGTAGAAAGCTATTTCTTATTTTACGAAAAGTGTTACTTTTAAAAAAAGATTTGTCGATTACATCTGAAACAATAAAAATGCTGTAGCAATTTTACCTACATCGCAAGTCAAAGTTTAAACAGTGAGGATAAAAAATTTTTATTAAAAATTGTAGCTCGGCTGGGATATTTTGTGTCAGTGCAGTTCTTTTACATAGTAATTAATTGTCTTTTGTGAAGCAAAATTGCTCTAAATGGGACTGGTACTGTTTAAAAACTGAGTTACTTTATTTTTTTTAACAAGTAAAATTCAAAAAAACACTTTTAACAAGATTTTTTAAAAATTTTTTTATGCGTACTGTATATATCAAAGTCCTAACGTTTTAAATGAAAATTTTGTGACGGTATAATGATCAGAATGTTTTCTAATTTACAGTCAAAGTTTTTAAGCAAACTTGATATAATTCCCTAACTCAATGGTTTTCAAACTTTTCGCGTCCGCGGCACCCTTTGCTATTTTTCCAAATTTCGCGTCACACTTGGACCAAAGTGCAGATCTTTTTTGGTCTCTTACTAAGTTTTCAACGCTTTGCTTTACCTGAGACATCGTAGCGGATTACATAAAAGCTTCAAATTTAATGTAGCAAGTGAAGCTTTTTTTTATTAGATTTTAAACGGTTTGTTTTCACGTGAAGTATCCAAGTTTCGCATGTCGTGCGCAAAACGAGCCTGGAAGACAACTAATCGCCAAAACTTTACGCAATGGAAATCACATTAAATTTTTTGAACTTTTTGTCGGTGCCTCAAAAAAACAATTTTTTTCTTTTTTAAAGATTACGAGGGTAGGCTGAAAAGTTCATAGCCCGACCCAGAAGGACTTATGCTAAACTGATGAAATTTGACATGCATAAAATGTAATCCTTTGTGACACTAATTATATACTTTATTTTTAGATTTATTGATGTTGATGTGTTTTTTGAGACTTTGAAAAGTGGTACCATAGACTTTCAGTGAAAATGGACAAAATTTGGCATCGTGGTATTATCAAATATCTACAGAAAAAGGGGTTAGCCCCAAGGACATTCATGCCGATATGGTTGCTACATTAGGGGATGATGCTCCAGCTTTATTAACAGTGAAAAAGTGGGCAGCTTAATTCAAGAGGGGTAGGAAGAGCCTTGAAGATGACCCAAGGTCTGGTCGTCCAGCATCAGCAACAACCCAAGAAAACATCGACGGTGTTCACCACATGGTAATGGATGACAGACGTTTAACAGTTCCTGACCTTTTTGACTTGATTGCTTTTCTCAGCTCCCTCAGCAAGTTGGCATAATATTCTCCGTTGATAGCATGTCCTTCTGAAGGTAATCAAATAACATATTACCCTTCGCATCCCAGAAGACCGAGGCCATCACCTTCCCTACAGACGACACCACGTTGGCCTTCTATGGAGGAGGAGAAGAAGGATGTTTCCACTGCATCGATTGCCGTTTGGTCTCTGCCTCGAATGATGGACCCAATATTCATCTTGTGTGAAGAAGCGTTCAAGAAAACTGTCTGGATTCGTCTCAAAAAGGGCCAAGTTTGCCTGCGACATGACCAGCCTGGTATGCTTTTGAGCAGGCGTCGAAAGGCGTGGCACCCACCGAGCGGACACCTTTGACATCCCAAGTTCTTGGTACAGAATGTTCTCAACTCGTTCACGTGAAGTGGCTACAGCATCTGCTATCTGATTAACTGTTATACGTGTCAACCATTACCATGTGGTGAACACGGTCGATGTTTTCTTGGGTTGTTGCTGATGCTGGACGACCAGACCTTGGGTCATCTTCAAGGCTCTTCAAGGCTCTTCCTACCCCTCTTGAATTAAGCTGCCCACTTTTTCACTGTTGATAAAGCTGGAGCATCATCCCCTAATGTAGCAGCCATATCGGCATGAATGTCTTCAAGGGCTAACCCCTTTTTCTGTAGATATTTGATAATACCACGATGCCAAATTTTGTCCATTTTTACTGAAAGTCTCTGGTACCACTTTTCAAAGTCTCAAAAACACATCAACATCAGTAAATCTAAAAATAAAGTATGCTGTTAGTGTCACAAAGGATTACATTTTATGCATGTCAAATTTCATCAGTTTAGCATAAGTCCTTCTGGGTCGGGCTATGAACTTTTCAGCCTACCCTTGTATATTTACATTGCCGTTGCGGACCAATGGACTAATGTTTTTTTAAAAGGTTTTAGCGGCACACTTCGAAATTTTTCGCGGCACACTGTTAAGAATCACTGCCTAACAAAATGTCGTGTTCAGTTGTCAAATAGCGCCATCTTACGGTAAAGTAATCATCTTACGGCAACTGTATTAAGTTTCATTCAAGAACTAATGATTTTAATAGAGGTTTAAACAAATATTGTTCAACATAACAAATTTTTGGTGTTGTTTGATTTTCGATCGTAATATTAAAGTTTTTATAAAATGCTCACTGCCAGTTAGTCGATCTCTGAAGAAAAACGAATGAACTACATCTTCGTTGAGCAGCTTGTTACCTTACAATTCGTGATGAGTTTCCCTACTTCGATTCTACTTCGTTTAACCAGATGTGATCTATTCTTTGCTTGTATATACCATCTTCGTGTTTATGTTGACGTTGCGGTGATTTAGATTATCCCCTTGATAAAAGCGCTTGGTAACGAATTCGTAATCGGGGCCACGCTACTTACTTGCAATGGTGAAACCCACTTAGTGTGAAAAGCAACAACCAGGTCAATACAACTATCGATGACATCACGTGATGATCATCATGATCTTGAGTTGCATTGCTTTGTGGTGGGCGTTTTTTTTTATTATTATCATTTTTATTCATGTTTTTGATTCCGAGAAAAGCATCCGAGGCGTTCTACGTACAGCAGCAGTAAACCGTTTTCCCCGACCTGCTTTCGGAGATGCCAAGATATTGCTGTGCGATTGAAATTTTTTATTTGGTTTTGACCGCCGAGCAAAGGAAAATGCCATAAAATGTGCTTTACAGAACACAACGAAATGACTTGAAAGCTTTTGAATCGCTACCGTGTTGATCGTCTTTGCCATCAATACGGCACTTTTACCGACTTGGTCACGCTGCCGAGCGTTTGCTTATAGAAGCAGGAAAAGAAAACAAATGTCTCTACAAAGAATAAAAGCCATTTTTACGTTTAGTTAGACATCTACGTTAAATAACGATCCACTTTTCCATCGAGTTGTCCCAGCTGGCGCCTCGAGCGAAGAAAAATCATTCGAACCTTCAGTGACAAACTATTCGCGGCCGACATGATGTAACGTTCTATTTCAAATCGAATTTCTTTCTTTAGTGTCCATTCGACAGCTGCGGAAAGCGCTTCTCGCTTGATTTCAATCTCCGCACCCACATGAGGATTCACACTGGCGACCGGCCCTACGTCTGTCCGTTCGGCAACTGCGACAAGAAGTTCGCCCAATCGACCAACCTAAAGTCGCACATCCTCACCCACGCGAAGGCGAGAAAAAACTCTTCCAGTTCTTCTTCCGCTACGTCACCTCCTTCTTCTTGGTCGTGAACAAAAGGAATCGCGATTGGTTTCCTATTCGCTTTATCCTAGTCACTTATCCGCGGCGTGGGTTCTGAAAATTGGGGGGGACTTTTAAGAAAGTCTGCGTGATTGCCATTTAATTGTTTTTTGTTTGCTACTAACCCCTCGAAACTGTAGTTTTAATGTACTTGAAAGAGAATGCTAACTATGTGGTATATATATGTGTGTGTGATGCTCATATGGCAAGACGCGGTTAAACCGAAAAACACTTCAATAAACAATGTCTTTCCACCTTTCAGCTGATTCAATACATACATGTATATATACTGTATCCATATACATAAAAATAACCATGAAAAGTTGCCACAAGTTACTATGAGTACTTAAAGTTTTCGTTTTTAGTTTACAAATACAATGTTTTGCTCTATTCAACTCTGCTTCTCGTCCTGCTGCCAATAAACTACCAAGCTTTGTCATAGCTTCATTTTAACAAACCAGTGATGTTTTGTTTTTCAAGCACTCTAGGTGTAGGAGATTTGTTACTGTAAAACACCAGTATTTGGCGTGTGGATTTATCGAATAAATAGTTGGTGATTATTTTTTCGAAATTTTATCTGGAAAAAAAACAGCCTTAGTAATTACCATGCATGTTATATTACTAGTAATGATACGTTTGCGGGTCTTTTCTGTTGCTATGGTAACGCCGTCGGTGTAAGTTATTGTGAGGGTGTTATAGGTTGCAACTGTTTCTTTAAAGACTTGTTTTGATTTGTTTTGCTGTTAACAGCTGACTGGCCTTTGCTATTTTCCTATAAAAGCTAGAATTTCTAAAAGATTGTTCAATAGCTGTTTGGAAAGAGTGTATTCTTTCGCGTGTTAAAACTAACCACGATCGTTTTGTAAAAAAAAGTTGTTTTTATGTTTGACAAACCCTAAACCGATCAAAATTGGCGTGGTTAAATACGCAGATATCAATCGCCGATTTATATGTACAACAGAGAGCATGCTAGTAGCCATAAAACACTGACCAATGGCCTATAGTTAATTCGACCACCACTGCATGTTCGGAATCGATTTGTATTGTTTTAGTATTTATTTTCTTTTGATTTTTTACGACGCATTCGTAGCATTTGAATGCGTTTTTAATTGTTGTCCGTACAGCGACTCCAATCCTAATTTAACTTTAACTGCTGTATTTGTAATGTTTTTTGTGCGACTACATTGCCTTGTTGCTCAACTCCATTTTCACTTTCGAACCTTTGTCACCGGCTGCAATGGTTTTTTCAACTTGAAATTGATTTTTCATTTGACAAGGCGTGTCTGTCGTCTTTGTACTTCGCTAATAGATTTTTTGTTGTTCTTTCACCTTTCACGCAATGCTTACCGGTAAGTGAACATAAATCCCATGTAGGCCGTCGATGGTTTTGGTCGTCGCGCCACTATTCTCCGCGTCGTTTTATTTGCGTCAACTTTGCCATTACGTCGCAACGTCTTTTTGTTGCCTTTTCTAGCTCATTCACGCTTATTAAGTAAACTTCTGAACTACCCTGGTCGTTGTGGATTTCCTCCATCGGTTTTTTTATAAGGATGTAGATCAAATGCTGTCTTTCATCCCACAGAACAAAGGACGAGGGTAAGGATATATCAAAAGTGGCTTGTAGAAAACGATTACTTACAGTGCAATCAAACATTAAATAGGAAATTTCTTTCATTTTAAAACCACAGTCGCTCATGAAGAAGCCTCGACTCGACCGATGCAGTAGAGATGCGGAATAGTTTAGTGTTTAAGTAAAGAATCGAATCTATCTTGGCATCATCATTGCACTGACTGAGGAAGTATTAAATCGTGCAATTCTGTTCTAATGTATACTATATACATGCAATTGTTTAGTGGAGGTTTGCGGAATAAAGAAGGTTTCGGCTGAAGCAGTTGACTGCACATGAATCTAGTCTGTCTCTTACAGAATATATTTCAAAACAATATGGCACAGGATACTCTTTAGAAGTGTAAGCAAAAGAACTATCTTGAAATATTTATAGCTATAAAATATGTCCAACATGCAAAAATTCAAGGTGCATTAACCTTGCCAATAAAGAAAAAACAAGCAATTTTTATGTGTTTGTTCGATATAGTTTAAAGAGGATTGCTTTGAAAAAAGCCTAAGGAAAGCACTTGGGCAAATTCTGGGAGATATTCTGAGCGAGAAAAGTTTAATCAAAGCACATTAATGATAGCAAAAAAGTTATAAAGCTTAGCTTTTCAGCAAACTGCCACGTAAAGACAACTTTTTTTCTTTAGCAAATCATAAAATTGTTTTCTAGGTTGTCGACTTCAAGACCTCTTGTACATGGGTTATGAACATAGGCGTACCAGCCGAAAAAAGTTGGGGGGCAATACAGTTTTTCCCAAATTTTGTGACGTTTGCACAAATCATGATTTCCTATTACTTTATGGATGTGAGAAGAAATTTTGTCTAAAATTTACGGTAAAGACCAAAAAAAGTCTTCATTTTGAATCTTTTTTAATTTCTGAATTTTCGTCCCAAAAATATATTAATCTCTTAAAAAAAGTTTTTCACCTAAAACCTTAAACTTTTTCATGCATTTGTTGCCTTTTCTAGCTCCCCCTAGCTGTTCAGTTCAGTTCAGTCGTTTTTTATTTCCGTTACTTGTCGAACAAAATACTAACAACATAATTACACCACGGAAAAAGGGACGTGCAATAAAACGAAACAACGCTGAAACATGCCAAAACTCAATAAATTACATTAGCTGAGAAAACGGCTTGCATAGTTGCATCACCTAGAAAAAAATATATGTACAGTATACGAGTATATATATATATAAAAATGTATAAAACAAAACAAAAAAATATTGATAGAAAAATTAACGCAGCCTTGCTTAATTTTATGATATTATTTGATGGCTTGTAATCCCAGAACAAGTAGGCTATCAAATACTACACCTTACCCAAGGGTGACCTGGAGGAAGTTTTAATTTGGTATCCTCATTCATCCCGACTTATCAGTTGATAAGCTTACAACCGGATGCAATCAATCAATCAATCTTTGTTTATTCATTGTAGACAAAGCGGAAATATACATACAACACTACATTTCAAAAATATAATAATAATCAATAATTTCCAACAATTCTACAATAGGGTTGCAGCGAAAGACTAAAAAACAGTCATCGGGTCAGCCACAACCCAATGCATAAGCTGAAATGTTGCTCAGTTTGTCAATAAACAAGAAATAAATAAAAAAAACATGAAACAAAACAAAAAAGAATACCTGCATCAGACACTAAGATTGTAGTTGAGAAAAAAAATTAATAAATAAATATATACTATAAAAAGTAAAGAGAAAAGAGAAAAAAATAAATAAATAAATAGTCATGCATTAGATAATTCATACAAATCAAATAGATAGTTTTTATATATATTTTTAAAAGATATGTAAGATAAACATTTAATTTCCTGAGGAATTTCTGACCATAATTTAATGCCAAAATATTGAAGTGACCTTTTTCCATAATTTGTTTGATATCTTGGAAGAAAATATTTGCTTTTTTGCTTGCTACGCGTGTCATATGCATGTATACAATTAAGATTAGTGAAATATTTTTTAAAAGAAACAGGCAAAAAATTATTTTCAAACCGGTACATAAATTTAACATATTCTAATTTAATTAAGTCTGATAATTTTAAAACATGAAAGTTGACATATAAATTTCTAATTAATGTTCTTTTGTGACAAAATAAACTAGCTCTTATAATTTTGTTTTGCATTATTTCTAAAGGATGAAGAGTAACGTTATTAGCTCTCCCCCAGTTAATTAAAGAATATTGAAGATGTGATTGTACTAATGAAAAATACACAATTCTTAATGTATTTTGTGGAACGTAGTGCCGCAATTTATAAAAAATACCACATACTCTTGACAGCTTGCTGCATAAACCAGATACATGAGCCTTCCAATTTAGTTTATTGTCAAGTAAAACTTCAAGGTATTTCACATACTCAACACGTTTAATATCAACATTATTGAGACTAATTTTGAAAGATTGAGGTTTATGCATTTATTGGATATTAGCATGTACGAAGTTTTGGAGTAATTTACGGATAATTTATTACATTTCATCCAGTTGTCAATTTTTTTTGATTCCTTATTTATTTCAGTTTACAGGGTATTGCAAGGATGCAGTTTACTCTCATACCCAGGAGAAGCATATTTATAGAAAAGACATCACAATTATTTTTGTAACACATTTATTTTAGTTTAAAATTCTTTAAACGCATAATTTAAAGTTGTAATATGAATTTATTTTAAGACTTTGCCGGCATTAAATTTATTCTATCTGGTCAATTGTTAGGAAAAAAAACTTTGTCCAATTTCAAGACTAATTTAATACATCTTGGGATTAAACGATTGTTCCGGCGTATGTAGAGTGGAATTGATGAATTGGTATCGACGATGACTAAAATATAAAAAGAAAACAGCAGCAGGCAGGAAAAAAATTTTTTCTATGTTGCAGGTACAGCACTATGTTTCGTAGCTCTATCTTCTTTTCCCCCGGCAGGTACGGCTACGGTTATATACATGTAATAACTTATTTTGTTTTAGAGCACCTCAATTATTAAAAAAATTTAAGAACTCTGGTACAGTATTAAGAGTCTGCTAGTTGATAATCAACATTCCAACATTATATCTTTTTAAATTTCTGGAAAACTCCGAGCCACCGTTAAGCAATTACCCCCAATTTACTTTCAAAAATACCAAAAAAGCCTAATATGTTTTTTTTGAATTATTTATGAAGAAAATTATTAAAATTTACTAAATTTATTATTTACCCAAATTATTGAAATTTAAAGATCGCCAAACGTGATATAAAGCTCCTTTCCCAAGGCCACAACAATTTAACGAGGGTAGCATTTGGACCGTGACGTTTTAAACACTTAAAATTTCAAATTTTAAGTATTTACTTCAAATCAGATTACTTACTTCAAGCTCTTAATTTCTTCGGTTTAGTTTCCCGCTAAAGCTAATAAACAAGTTCGAATTTCGCTCTTGATATATTTTTCGTGACGATGTTTACGGAACGCTATGATAGCCTAGTGGCTACTAGCTTCAGATTGTATAGACTTCGCATATACGTAGGTGTATAGTCGGCAGCGTGAACAAGTGGTTTAGAGCACGTGATGAAAGTGGTCTCGCTTCAAAACCTACTCGCGTCAATATATTGTGTCCTTGAAAAAGACACTTTCCCCTGCTTGGCGGTTTTAGCTAGTAGTTCTAAATTTTAGTTATATTATTTTTAATTGAATTGTCTTTCAATTTTAATTGAAACGAATGATGCAATTAAATTTTAAAATTAAATTGAAACCAATTGTCGGCAGCGTGGTAGAGTGGTTAGAGCGTCGTGATTGTGATCACCAGCGCACCGAGGGGCGAAGCCACTGTACCATAGCCCCCTCAGACTCTAAAAATAAAAAACTGTAAAACAAAACTAAGCAGTTTTAGCAAAAGCAAAGCTGGTTTTTTGCGAGTATTGGGGTTCGCCCTGGATTTCGAAGCATATGCGAACCCTTTTTTGGTTTTCGAGAAGCTTCCGATTTGACCGGTACGAAAATGCACATTTTTAGGTGTAATTTTGCAAAATTTTTCCGGGGCATGCGCCCAGACCACCCTATAATGGTCGTTCCTTCGGCAGTCCTCAAGTTGATTTGTGACGTCACACGAATGAGAAAAAACTTTGGTCCCCCTCCGAAACTTTCTGCGTACGCCACTGATTGTGATTGACATGGTGTCGGTTCAAAATCTATTCGCGCCATTCCGTTGTGTCCTTGGGAAAGACACTTTATGGCACTTTCCCCTGCTTAGTGGTCTTTGCAAGCAGTTGTAAATTTCAGTCATACCATTTTAACCGGACAGCAATATCTTTGCATCACCGGAAGCAGGTCGGGGTAATTGCTCGACCTATGCACAGCGCCTCCGTCACTTCCTGCGAATCAGGAAGATAAATATAGAGATGAAATCAAATGCATAAAAACAATTAAAAATATTTTAATCAAAGGCAAAAAAAGCGGTTGTTTTAATGTGTTTTTTACGATTGTTTTCTTTTTGCTAACATCACGATACAAGTAGACTTATTAATGGTAGAAAATGCGCAGCGTAACACATCTTCCGATTTTAATTAGTTGCGAGTATTGCATAAATACGAACAAAACCCTTTCTAACCTACATAAAACTTTTTTCGCATAAGAACGTGGTTGAAAAGGGTATCAGTCTTCTTAAAGCTGTTTGCTCAAGAAAGGATACGAATGCTTTGTTTGTAGGCAAAAAGTTCCATATCGTCAAACCTTCTTCTGCCACGCGGTCATTCAGGAGTTCAAGAAATTCTTTTTTATCTTCTATTAAAATGCCAGCCACTTAAAATAGAAAAGGAATTATTGAAGGTTTTATTCAAGGATCGTCGACAGAAAGGTCAGAAAAATATTTCCGGAACATAACACAGTTGTTCAGCAATGTCACTTCTAAGGTCGGTACGGCTATATTGTTTTCCATCACCAACAGTGACACTCAGATTGTAAAATGCATCAGTGGCTCTTTTTCTTCAGAGGGCAAGTTTTGCGCCAAGTCTCTTTCCAAAGTCTTTTCAAAGTCCCGGTTTGAGCGCCATGAAATGGCGCGAGTAAGTTTTGAACGGAGACCATGTCGATCACAAACAGGCGCTTTAATCACTCAACCGGGCTGGCGAGTGGGTTAAATTTTTCTCTACAATCATATGAACTCGACCAAAATATCAGATCGATTGCAGCTGAAAGATTTTTTTTATTCTTTAGCCTGCACTTCTTTATTGAGGCGAAAATGGTGGAATTGAACACAGACTCAAAATAACAACTTTTTTTTAGTCTTCACCTATTATTTGGGACGAAAAAGAAGATTTGAAACACCGAATGGAAGTGAAGCGACGACCCCGAAAATTTTTTCGGATGGTGTGGCGATGAACCTTAAGTAAAATTTTTTCTATCCAACAAAAAAAGGTGCCTTTGTTTTGAATTTTGCCGTCCCGATCTTAAAAATTTCGGACACCCCTGACCGTGGCTACCTTTAATAACAAGAATCGTCGTTATTCGATTGAGACTTTTTGAATATGTTCAACACTCTAAAGGCCCGCTTCCACTACGAGCGTGGAAAAGATTATTCTTTGTTTGCTTTATTAATTTTTTTGCTTTGCTTAGCGCTCGTTCAATTTTAAGCGCGAGAAGATCAATAAAAAGAAACAAAGACTGCTCTTTTCCATGTTCGTAGTGGAAACGGGCCTTAACGTAATAATTGCAAAATAATGCATTATTTGACAAATAGGTGTTTTTTAAAAAAATTAATTTTGTGACGAAATAATCAGATTAACTTGCTTAGATTCTGCAGTAAAACTCAAAGTAATTTTCCCTTGCACAAGAGCAGAAAGAATTTTCCTTTGCATAGATAAAATTTTCCACGGGTTAAGAACCATTGCTTTAAACCGAACAACAAAAAAAACATTGAACGAGAAAAAATCTAACAAGATTACCAACAGCTTACAGTTCAAAAGTCAAATTGCAATTATATATGATAAGGTTTACAAATTTACGTTATTCAGCTTGTATATTTAGCTCCGAAAAAATTTTATTTACAGTTAAAGGTTTTTTTCGGGGTTTAAAATATCTAAAACCACGAAATGCCAACATTGTTTCCTATGTGCTCCTGTTAGCGTGAAGTGACTTTGTAATTTGACGATATAATGCGGTTCAAATAATTTCTGTTCAACCGTATAGTAAGAAAGTTTACTTTGAAGGCGATATATTCTTCTTTGAAACATACAGTCACGCATTTCTGTTCTTGTATACAAAAAGGTTTTTAGATTTAAAAACTATTCAAAATTTTTACATTCTATTTTTAGAAAAGGCTTCAGCGCTTAAATTGTATCAGCCAAGTTTAGCAAAACTCATTTTTTCTTTTCGTAATAAAACAGAAATTTTTTGTTCACTTTGACATGCATATTACATATCAAAGAAAACAAGGCAACACAAAACAACTAAATATAATCACAAAAATTGTAGGCAAATAACATTGTTATAATTAACTGATAAGTCAAAAACGAAAAATGCCTCGGGATAATATTTATAAAAATATTTGGTTTTGTTTACTGTAAGTATGCAGTCTACTAACAAACTTCTTGTTAAATATGCGGTCTACCATCTGTCAAAAAGCCTGTTGATTAACTTATAGTTAAGAAAGCGGTCTACCATCTATCAGATCTGGTAATTGGTTTGGAAATTCAAAACTATTTCCCAGTTTAGAATACAATTGTATAGGTATAACTATTGCATACTCAACCAGATGGTAGACGGCATACTTAACCAGTACCAAACATTTTTTTCACAAAAGTATGAGTCGGTTGCCAATTACGCCTAGAGAGAAATAAATGTTATAGACCTTTTCACTTCAAGTTTTTACGGAAATACCCTGTAAGAAAATAAAAATCAATCATATAACTTTACAGTCAATACTAGGACATTAAACTAAATAAAAAATGTTAAAAGTTTTTAGAAACTTTTTTTGATCAGTTTCGAAAAAAGTAAAAACCATTATTCTAAATCAGAAGCCACAAAAAGTGAAAACATAACTTACGCTTACTTCTACTAATGGACAGAGTAAATTTGAGGCTTATTGATTATTGTTGACGTAGGCTCTTCAGTTTCACGCAATTTTGTTGTTTAAAAAATGGCTGCAATAACCAGCAGACTTAATTTTTTCTATTTAAATAATTTTTTATAGAAAACTACCAACTCTAAAAATGTTTGGGTGGGCGGATTTTAGGGTAGGCTGCTTTTTTAGGTCGTTTTGGAACTAAAAAAAGTAGCCTACCCTTAAAATCAGTACCTATGTTTGCACCCCTGCCTTAATCAAAAGTAAGCAGACTGCCTCGGGTGATACAGTTTAAAACTCGGATGCATGGTCAAGCATAAGGTCAATTTATACAAATGATTATGCGAATGTTGCACAATGATGCGAATAGCACTTGCCTGGATCTGCCCTAATTATCTTAAAAACTTTTTTAAATCTCATGACGGTGATTTTTAAAAAAACTTTTTTTTTAAAGTCAAATTAATTATAATTTGGAATTAAGCTAAATAGGCTAATGTTAACTTGAGTAAATGTTCACTCTTTTGTTATTGTAAGTGGTAGGCCTACTTTTTATGTTTAATTTGAATTGTGAAAAGAAAAATGTTGGCTTGGTTTTTGCATAGTAGTACGAGCCGAGGGATAATTATCCTTCAAATCTCAAAACTTTGAGAAAAATCAAAATTTTTCGGGTAGCGATAACGAACTACTTGCGCAGGACAAAGTTTTCAAATTTAGAAAAATGATTTAGATTTGAGACGAAGGCTTTTTTTTAATCATCACTAGTGCTTGGGACAAAAATGAAGAAATTAGACACGGTTTCATTGTGATGACCTTTTTTTAGTATTCACCAGAATTTTGGGAGGAAAATGTGTGACATTTTGTCTTAACTTTTAGATAATTACAAGATCACGATTCGGGCAAACGTCTACAAAATTGGGCAAAGATCTATGACTGTCGAAAAATTTTTTGGCTGGTATTGTTATACGTAGTTTCTTTTATTGTGTTGCAGAATTTTTTTCTCAATATTCTTATTATTTTTCTTTTTTGCATCATTGTCATTTTATATTAATCTTTCATCAGTTGCAACGGTATTTAAAAAAGCAGGTTTTCTTTAACCCAATATTAAATACAGTGTTTTTCGATCTACTTTAGTCCTCTACCGATCAATTTTAGTCACTACCGATCAAATTTAATTCTGGGTCGACCAATTTTAGTCATGTACCGATCAAATTTAATCTTGTGTCGATCAATTTTAATCGTGTATCGACCAAAAATAATTATGTCGACAAACTTTATTTTTATTGGTAAATAAACAATTTTGGGATATAATTTTTACTATAAGTTTTTTTGTTAATTAAATTCTATATTATCAAATATATTGATATAAAATATAGGGTCTCTGTATTAGGTCACCACAATATTAGGTCTCCATAATTAGGTCTCCACGATGTATATCTCCACGGAATATATCCACGATCTCCACGATGTATATAGTCTCCATAATTAGGTTTCTAAATATAATTTCCATAATATTAGGTCTCCAAAATTAGGTCTCCATAATGTAGTCTCTATAATAGGTACAGTATTAGGTCTCGTATGGTCTTCATAATATAGTCCCCATAATATTGGGTCTCCATATAGGATCTCCGATAGGTCTATATACCTATCTATATATACATTATGGAGACTATATTATAGAAACCTAATTATAGAGACTATAGATTACGTATGGAGATCTAATACAGAGACCTCATATTATTCATATATGTATATAAACCCTATCGGGAGCCTGTACAAAGATACTGTATATATATAAAAGTTTTTGCAAAACAAAATTAATTGCAAAAAAAACGAATTTGATTGCAAAAACAACGAATCTGATTGCAAAAAGAACGAATTTGATTGCAAAAATAACGAATTTGATTGCAAAAACAACGAATTAGATCGAAAAACCCTATTTACAGGTATTCTAAAAATCTAAAGTAAGATTTGAAACGCAAAACCTAATTTTTTTGTTAAATGAAGCACATACGTAACATAACGAGATCATCTTTAAATACTGTATTCAAATAAATTCTTTGAGGTATTCTAGAAAATTATGATATTCTTACAGTATTTGTTTTTGAAAATGCAATAGTTGTAGGACTTTAATTAACAAAAAAACTTATAGTAAAAATTATATCCCAAAATTGTTTATTTACCAATAAAAATAAAGTTTTCGACATAACTATTTTTGATCGATACACGATTAAAATTGATCGACACAAGATTAAATTTGATCGGTGCATAACTAAAATTGGTCGACACAGAATTAATCTGATCGGTAGTGACTAAAATTGATCGACACATGATTAAAATTGATCTGTAGAGAACTATAGTAGATCGAAAAACACTGTATTTTATATATTGATAAAACTAATACCGAATAACTTTTTTGAAGAGTAAATCTAACTTTTGTAATTTTTTTGCCTTTTTTTAGAGGTCACGTAAGCTAAAAAAATGACCCTAAATTGATCAAATAAAAAAAGACACCTAATTTGAACAAGTAAAAAAACCTATCAAGTTACAAGTTTAAAAATGACCCGTCATTTTTAAAACTTAATCCATCTTCTTTGCTTCGCACCCAAAGTGAAACCTAGAAGCTGCGGAACAACCGTTGCTTTTTGTTTCTCTGTATTCTCATGAATATTGCTTTATACCGAGACTTTTATTGAAGCTGTTGGTCTCAACAATGTTTGGTTTAAATCTGAAACTTTGAATTTTAATTGAAATGAATGATACAATTAAAATTATTTCGGTTTTTAGTTGATTTATAGCGGACAAATTCTGTATTGGTTTTTCTGCTAAGAATCGTTGAATAACTGGATTACACAAGTTTGTTGAGACTTACCAATAGTAAAATAAATCAATACTTTTTACCGGAACGCTGACGTCAATTGACAATTAAAAAGTCAAGATTCAAAAAAGGCTTTTATTAAAATTATAAGGCTCAAAAATGTTTGTTTTTTTCAAAACTCAAACGAAGAAAAAAGATTTTTACTTTTAAAGGAACGTCTTATCTTAAATAAAATTAAAAACTGTTTTTTACTTCAAAAATTATATAAAGACAAAAAAAGTTTTTTCTTTTAGTAGTGTAGCGAGGTCGAGTGGTTAGAGCGTCATGATTGTGATCGACACGGTGGCGATTCAAAACCTACTCTAGCCATATTGTTCTGTTTTTGGAAATAACACTTTACGGCACTTTCCCTTGCTTGGCGGTTTTGTCAAACACCTCAAAATTAAAGTCTTATCTCTATAAACGTAAAAAAAAACAAATAAAAAATTTTAACCGGACAGCATTATCTTGCCACGCCGGAAGCAGGTCGGGGTAATTGCTTGACAGCTGCGCTACGTATAGAGCCTCCGACGCTTTCTAGTCATGAGGATAAATATAGAAATGAAAATAAATTGTAAAAAAATGAATTTTCAAGACTTAGCTTACATCCTTTTAATTAGCGCATAGAAATTGCAAAAAAAATATGCTTAAGTAATTTTATTAACTTATTACCCACCAATAAAGCTAGAGCTTGAACAATTGGCTGCTGAAGACCATCATCCTTATCATATCTATTTATCTTCCTGACTCGCAGGAAAGCGTCAGAGACGTTAAACTTAGAGCAACCGCCAAGCTTGTTTTGACCAGCTTTCCTGCATATCAAGATGTTACTGTCGCGTTGAAAGTTTATATGTAGCAGGGGTGGGGAGCCCTATTGCACTCGCGGGCCATATCCATAAATAAAAAAAACTAGTGTGGGTTGCATAAAAGTTTGGGAAGCAATATAATTTTTCGTCCCAAAAACGTAACCTCTAAAAAAAAGTCATTGTTAAAATCTGTCTTCGATTTCTCAATTTTCGTCACGAAACACTACTCCTGGCTTTACTTCCAACCAAACAACACGCGGGCCACATTGAAAACTGTTTCGGGTCAAATGCAGCCCGTGGGCCGCAGATTTACTACTCCTGATGCATAGTGATATGATTGAAAGTGATATAATTGAAACCTTCAAGAATTGTCTGACCTTTGGAGGGCCACAACACCAGACGCAGTAAATATATCTGACAATCTTTCACAGAGAGAATTTGCTGCTGCCCTTCAACATTTAAAACCAGGTAAAGCTCTGGGACCTGATTCCATCTGCCCCGAGCTTATACTCCATGCTGGAGCTGCTTTGAAGTCCTGGTTACGTGACTTCCTTCCTGTTTGCGCCGACTCAAAATTCCCAAGATCTGGAGAAGAGCGCTTGTGGTCGCAATCCGAAAACCAGAAAATCCCGTGGGGGACCCAAAGAGTTATCGACCGCTACTGCTCTGCTCTGTGTCCCCTACAAGATCCTCGAGAGGCTTATCTATGCCCGCGTTTAACCATTAATCGATCCACTGCTCCCTAAAGAGCAGGCTGGGTTCCGACGCGGGAAGTCAACCGTAGATCAAGTTGTTCTGCTAACCCAGAACATCGAGATTCTTTTGAGGCTAAAAAGAAGGCCGGTGCCGTATTTATCAATCCGACAGCTGCTTATGACACTGTCTGGCACCGTGGCCTTACCTGCAAGCTGCTGAGACTACTTCCGGATAAGCACATGGTCAGAATAATCATGGAGCTTGTCCGAAATCGAAGTTTCACCCTTACCACCGGTGACAGCAAGCAAAGCAGGCTACGCCGTCTTAAAAACGGCGTTCCTCAGGGATCGGTCTTGGCTCCCCTCCTATTTAACATCTATACATACGATCTTCCTTCCATGATTTCCAGAAAGTTTGCTTATGCTGATGATTTAGCATTGTTGCACTCTTCTGGAAACTAGAAGGACTTAGAGGGGACTTTAAGCCAAGACATGTCCACACTTTCAGCGTATCTCCAGACTTGGAGGTTGAAGCTCAGTCACACTAAGACGGTGACGGCAGCCTTTCACTTAAATAACCGAGAGGCCAAACGTGAGCTAAAGGTCTACAACAACGGTAGACTATTACCGTTCTGTCCAACCCCCATTTACCTTGGGGTAAAACTGGACAGATCGCTCACGTTTCGACACCATTTAGTGGTATTGCACAAAAAACTATCCTCGCGCGTCACACTGCTGAGGCGACTCGTGGGCTCGGGATGGGGTACTGGTGCTAAAACACTATGCATAGCCACCTTATCTCTAGTCTACTCAGCAGCTGAGTACTGTGCGCCAGTCTGGTGTCGCGGTGCTCACACTCGCCTCATCGACAGTGTCTTGAACACCCGTTTGTGCCAGCTGCGCGGAATTTTTTGGACAACCTTATCAGACTTGGCATCCGCGCCTCTGAATGGACAAATCACAAATGGAACGCGGAGTACTGTGAAAATGCTTCCAGGCTCCGTGGTTTTGTGCCCGAGACCGGTGCCAGGCCTGTTGGGATAGGCTTACCCCAAGCAGCTTGGGTTAAGCTCAACCGCCTGCGGACTGGTGTTGGGCGATTCCATTTGTCCATGCAAAAATGGGGTCTCGCTCCTTCACCGAATTGCGAGTGTGGCGCCTCTGAGCAAACCGCAGACCATGTTCTAACAGCGTGCTCTATATATCGGGCACCACATGGAGCACGAGGTCTGACGGTTTTGGATGACGAAACTCGATGCTGGCTTAATAACACCACTGCCAGCATCTGATTCAGGCAGTTCAGCAGTCTGGGGTAGTAAAAGGATGAACCCTCGGCCCCAGTCCTGTTTGTGTCTGACCTGTAGTGGATGCCCTTCAAACGACGACGATTGAAAGTTTGAGCCGCTTGCTAAAAACCTCCAAGCAAAAGCAAGTATTGTAAAGTGACCATTAATAAGCAAAGAATAATTAACAAAAGAGGTAGTTGAACTGGGGCAGTTTCGATCGCGTTTAAAATCAACACAGCGCTTTTCTATTAGAGCATGCTGCAAAAGATCAATCAATGTCTTCGCTAATGCTTTCACTTTTAAATCAATCTAGCTCCAGGATTAAATTTAGTGCCAAGATTAAATATTTATAGTATGCACTTGGCCAAACTTTCCAACTTAGAAATTGATTTCTTAACGTTTGTAAATACCACAGAAGAGTTCAAACATTTTAGTCGTCGGAAAACTTTACAGACATTAACGGGAAGCAGATTTTGCCAAAAACGGCACCTGGTCTATGTTTTTGTTTTTCTTTTTGTTTCCAGTACATGATTCGGCTACGAAGGACAAAAATTGTTTGGCTGTTTGGAAAAACATTTATTAAAAGTGGCCTGATTACCCTCATTTTGAAAAAGCATTGACAAAAAAGGATAGTTGTCTATTTAGTCTTTGCAACGACTTATGGGTTTACCGGCGAGACTCAAACCATTATTTCATCAAACACTTTATTCGACCTAAAGATTTTTAAATACACTAAACGCTTTGTCGCATTTAATAAACATCGCAATAACAACACCTTTCACATCGACTAAGTTTGACACCAAGAATTGTGAAATGCAATAACAGATGCGCTTGAAACAAATTTATATAATCTGTAAAACTGATTCAAATGTTAAAGAATTAGGTAACAAAGAAAATAGCTTGGTATTTTACAGGCAAATCTAAATAAAACAAACAAACATTCAGATTGAGATAGTTGATTATCTCTCAGTTACTTTACGATCAGGAGAATCTCGTTTTAAGTCAAAAATAAAACTTTTTATGGCAGTGTCATCAATAATGTATTTTTCATATTTCAAACGGAGTGATAGTATCTTTACAACGGTTTGCTTTCTTATTTTACTGCTTTTACGTCATTTTCGAATAGCATTTTGATTATTTTAAGTACTCAATTTGTTTTACTATAGTATATTGCAATTTCCAAGTTTTATGAATAAAGATTACAATTAAACCCAAAAAAAAATTTACCTCCCCCTCGTGAAGGATGTACGCAAACCACTCAAAAAAATTAGAGCATAAAAAAATGAAAGAAAAGATTTTTACTTTATTTTAACTGTTAGTAATAGTGTTTTTGGCTTATAATCCCCCCATGATAAGTTTCTTCATACGCCACAGTTCAACTTTAAAGAAAATTATTAGATTTATTTATTCATTTATACCGTGTCCACTGCCTATTCTATGTTGAAAAGCCAGTGTCAGCAAAAATGTGGCCAAGTTAGTAAGATTTTTTGTTAAATCAATCCATAAAGTCGAATCGAATGGAATAAATTTGGCAAACGATAGTTGGGAAGATGGAAGATTCTGAAACTGAAATTTAGTTTTGTCCCGATGCAAACTTACAAACTATCAAGCTTTTTCCGGTTTGTTTTCCTAAATGATATAATGTTTAAGGTTTCCGATAAAATCTAGAAAAGTTTATCGTAACCGTAATTTTTGAGCTTTTCTGTTTTACAATACAGTAACGATACTCAGCAGCACAACTAAATTCATAAAACTGTTATTTTCAAACGTTTTCGGCTGTGATTTTGTCAAATTGTGCTGCTGAGTATCGCTACAATATGGTTGAAGAAAATTTATTCCTTGCCAAACAATACAGTAAGTTGATGAATTTTGATTTAAGTTAAGCCAATCAAAGAGATTAGAATTGCAAGCGTCACAATTATATATTGATAAAGACAATCTAAATTTTCTGATTTTTTAAAATACACATTTGTTGAAATACCGGGCAACAAATAGGGTTTATGATTTCCCGGATTGTTTATTATCCCGGAATTTTCCGGGAAAAAAATCTAACTTCTCGGGAAATTCCAGGATTCCGGGATTGCAAAATGTACTACAAAAATGGCAAAATGTCATACAAATTTGTCTTTAAAAGTTACTGAAGACTTAAAAAAGGTCTTCATTTACAATTAGTTTCCAATTTCTGCATTTTCGTCCCAAATCGCAGGTGATTATTAAAAAAAAGGTCTTCACCTACAATTAATATCCGATTTCTTCATTTTTGTCTAAAAACAAGATCCTAACCGGCCAAAACTTCAAAGCCTTTGCTCTCACGTAGGTTGCGATCGACCGACATATTGAGCACCCCTGCTTTAAATCGTTACTTTTAACTCAAAAACAATAAAACGAGATTTCGCGGCAAGTTTGTCCGGGATCCCGGGACATAAACCCTAATAACAACTTGAACACGATAATAGTTATGGCAATAAAATTTTTAAAAAATGCTAACGAAAATGTGCAAAAACAACATTATTACAAATAGAAACTAGGATAGCTTGTATAACTAATATTAAATTGTTTTTGGTAATACTTTAATTCAGATCAAATCTTTTCAGTTTCATTCAATCAAGGAATTTGAATTTTCGCAAAAGCTAATAATTTTTTTAATGTAACAAGTAGTCTAGCAAAAAACAAACAACGAAAAACATCTATGGTTATATAAATTAAAATAGCGAAAATAGCAAAATTTATGCAGATTTTAAAATCATTCAAAGACAAGTATACTTTTTCAGGTTTTTTACATTTGGCGTCTTATATATGTACTGCAATAATAAATATTGTTCTTTTGAAAAATTGTCTAGAAACTCAAAATTTGCATTGCACACGTTGCACTCGTTATTGTATTTGTAACTCACCCACAAATTACAAGTCGGTAAATTCTAGGTGGCAAATTTTGTTTCATCGATACCATACAGATTATTTACGACTAATGTTGCAAATTTTTCAAAGTGATAATAAAAAACAACAAATTTTCTTTTTATTTTAGCATTTCCACAAGTTTTAAAAACAACACCAACAATGAGTTAAAACTAACCCTAACGGCTTTACGCCATTTCTTGTAAAATTATTGAACCATTACAATTAGAAACTTGGCAAATTTTTTGCAACTAAATTTATGTCGGATTTAAAAATGTAGTTTTACCAAAGGAATTAGAATATTTGACCTTTTCTGTCGTTTGATATTGCAAATATTTTTCAAACGTAAAGAAAATAATGATGTGAACGATTGAATATCAGTCATTAAGTCAAGCGTTAAGTTATTTTAACAGATGCCAACAAAAAGGTATTTTTTTCTAATCCGAGTAAAAATCAGCAACTGTTATTCTTTATTGTATAAATAAAAATGCTTAAATTTTGCTCTTTAAATCATGCAATGCTCTTACAAACGTTAGCTTTGCTGATACTCCCGAGTAACTACATAGCTGCTTGAGGGTGTCTTAAGAGAACCGAATAAGGTCTGCATTACTGAATATTGCAGTTTGGAACATTCACATACTGCAGCATACGAGTATTTGCGTTTTTTTTACTTTATTATGTCAGGACTGCGAACTTGATCAATTTTATTGAACTCCGAGTTCAATTTAAATTTACTTGTGCAAGACCGAGCTTAATAAGTTATCTATTTTAAGTTTTTCGATTTTAAATTTCTCGAAAACAACAAGTTAACGATAAGTTTTTAAGCAATTTTTTCTGTTTTTGACAATGGAAACCACAAATTTTGAGAAATGTGCACTTCAAACTAAGTTTTTGCCTAAAAAATGCATACGAAAAAACCTAAAATTTCTGCAGAAATGCTTCAGACGAAATTATTAAAGTTTTTTGAGTTTAGGTTTATCGATTTTTTGAACTTACGAGTATGCTCGAATTCGAGAAAAATACGCAGTTCTTTGTAGTTCTAGTTTAAGTTCGCAACCATGGTTATAATTGGAAATTTGAGACTTTTGATAAATTTAATGAGTTCCATAGTCGATATTATTTTTTGTATCTGACCCTCTAATTCAAACTACATTGGGATGTCCAGTTAATGGAATACTGTTTTGGATTGGTTATAACCATCTTTTCCATCCTCCCATTACAACAAGTCCCTTGATCTTGAAGTGATGAATTAGCCTTTATGCGTTTGTTATGTTACTACCATGTGCTAATCTGATCTTATGTATGCTTTCTGTTTATATGCTTAGTGCACTGATATGAAGTGGGTAAATGAAAAAATACACGGAGCCCCTCAGTTTCTAGCACACACTATGTATAAATCGATATTAACCATTAAAAAAAATGTGGTTTCACAGTGAATAGATTTGAGCGATTCACAAATACATTTTAATGGTGAGATTGCAAATTTTTTTTATGTAGAAAAAATCAACCCAGCTTAATTAAACGCGCTTTTTTAGAAAATAGAAATAATTTTCATTATTTTTTGTTCAACTAGTTTTTTCAAACTTTAGTTGTATAAGCTCAGGGGCAGTGATGAAAATCAACAGTTTGTTTTGTTTGAATTAAACTTTTTTTATAGCGATTCGACTTGCTTTGAAAAAAAGTCAAAGCAATTTGAGAGCCAAATTTTTTAAAGCAAAAAAGACAAATTCTAATATCATCGTGTTTGTAACGAATCTGACTTCATCAAGATGAGGATGAGGAACCTGGAATAGACGCTTTGGTCGGTTTCTGGCCAAAGTTCGATTTTTTCCAGAACGAATCTTTTCGGCATCGCTCGCAGGATAGCAAACGCTTGAAAGTCTTGCGAAAAGTCTTGTTGCACAAGGCAAAGCAAAAGGGATTTATTGTCGAGTTTATGTAACACAAGTAGTAGGCTGCGTCCCACAGGGGCTGCGCGATGCAATTATCCCCGGTACAAAACACTTTGTAGACCGCCAGCACGTTGTAGGTGAGCCACGTTAAAATGAAAGCAAGAAGAATCGCGCTCAGGGTTCTAGCCGCTTTCTTTTCCGTCGACGGCATTTTCACCGACGACGATGACTTTCGCTTGAACACGACCTTGCCGCAACAGATTGAGTTCGTTTTGAACGCCCTTTGAAGTCCGGTTCCTTTGTTTTGTGTCAATTTGCTTTGAAACTTGGAACAAACCGAGTCTGCTTGCAATGTCACCGGCTCGCTTTTACTCCTAGATAAAGACGGATGTGTTTTAATGCTATTGCCCGTAGTTAAATGTTTCAAATGTGCAATTCTCTTTTCAGTCTGTTTTTTATCTTCTTTTCCGAGATGATGCACAATTCCACGGTTCGTTTCATCCGGATTTGTCGTGACCTCGGCAGATTTGCAATTATCTTCGACGCCATTAACTGTCAATTCTCCTTCAAAAAGCCTACTCTCAGCGTACGATACGTGTGTGGCCGTACTCGCTTGCTTCGGCTCGTCTGACTCTTCAAGGTGAGTGATCAAAGGCTGGCAGAAAGCGGATAGATCAGATTTTTCGGTAGACCTTTTTCTGCTTAGATCGAATGACAAAAATCGCGGTCGATTTCTTCCGTACAAAGGACTCGACTCGTCCAGTGACTTTTGACAGTTCACGCTCTCTTTAAGGTTGCGGCTGCTTGAAGCTGGGGAGGGTGCAGAAGACGGATCTTTTCGGAAGCTTTTGAGATACTCGAGATATTGCACACATTTACGCGTCTCCACATAGATTAGACTGTACAAGACACACATCACTAAGACCGGTAAGTAAAAGGCTAAAACGGCGGTAACGATTGTGAGCGTTTTATCCTCCTCTAAAAACTGAATGAAACATTGGTTGTTGCCGATGGTCCGTTTTCGAGTTCGGGGCCAAATAATAATGGCTGGAGACCAAAGCAGAAAAGAAAATATCCAAGCAAAGGCGATGAAGAAGCGCGCGCGGGCGCAAGTCCGCTCGGCTCTGTATGTGAACGGCTTTGTCACCGACAGGTATCGATCCAGGCATATCAGCATGAGATTCGATACCGAAGCCATGCTCAGCGTGTAATCGACGCACAGCCAAATGTCGCACATGAGCGGCCCAAACATCCACTGGCCGGAAATCATGTAGATCGGGTAGAGTGTCATGGACACGATGCCGATTATCAAATCCGAGCAAGCGAGACTGACGAGAAACATGTTGTCGACTGTCTGAAGTCGGCTGTTGATCTTGTACGACAAAATGACGAGGAGGTTCCCGGTGACGGTCAGCAACATGAGAATGACGGCCACGATTGTAAGAAGAATGATCTGGAAAAAACAATGAAAGAAGCATTTTTAAAATGGGTTTATGCGTTACGGCTGACGTTATAAATACAAAAAGTACTTTTCTTAAAAATGCAAATTTCGTTTCAGAAAATAATCATAAGGCGATCATTTTTTTATGTCTTCAAAGATTTCTAAGACTAATGTGGTAGCCCAATAGGTTGGAAAATTTTTTTGCTATAATTTGTTTAAACTAAGCCAAAAACTTTAGCCTTTTGAAATTTTGAATTAAGTTATTATTATCGATTTAGACAGAGAAGATTTTAAATTTTTGGTTAATAGCTTCTTAGTTTAACTCTCACTTAAACAAAATTTTTCAACTGAAAAATATCAACAACTACTTGACATTTTTTGCTGATAAGCAAAAAGTTGTATATGTCAGTGAAGTTTGAAGCTCTTTGTATGAAATGGGTATGTTAAGTACTGCAGCAGAAAACAACATTCAATAGTTGATTTGAATGAACATTGTTATTTTAATATAACATCTAGCTGGCAGACTAAAATCACTTGCACGTTGGTCACAAGCTTAACGAATTCAATACAATATCCATTCATCTAAACCATGGCTTTTCAACCGGGGTTCACCGAAAATTTGAGACTGTCCACAGGAAAAATACTCAATTATTGTAGGTCTATGGCTCTAGTTTGGTGTTCCACAGAACAACTTAGTCAACAAAGTATTTTTGATTTCCCCTTCCTGAGGACCATAATTCATATCTCAAATTTACTTGAAGTTCAGAAAAAAGGTTATCACTTTGAGTTGTGAAAAAATTTGAGGCGTAAATGCTGGATTTGGATTGAAACATTGACTTCGAATTCTAATTTTCAGGGAGGTAAAGACCAAAAAAAGGGATGTACATTTTGGTTTCTTCAAAAAAATTGCACAGGTTGTTGAATAGAGTTCCACTAAATAATACTTTGAGCAAAAGGGTGTCCAAGGTTAAAAAAAGGTTGAAAATCCCTGACCTAAATTTTAATAAATATTTCCATCAATTCAAAAAGGCAGGTTTTTTTTGGTTATTGATGTATATTTCATTTTGTAACAACGTTAAATAAAAAGAAATTGATTTACTTCATTCGTAGGAAAATACTAATTTAAAGAGTACATGTAGTAACTTATATCGCTTAGCAGCTGTCTCCTTATTCGCAATCACTGCTTTAATGTCAATTCGCAAACGTATTTACTTAATAGCAAATAAAAAATGAATGAACGAGTGCTTTTCAACCGTTATTTCTTAGGGCACCCTATTAAAAAAATAAACATTTCGCTGGTCCTCCAAGCGATTTTAAAGCTATATTTACTTCAAAATAAAGATTAAAATTTTTAAAAATCTTGAACTTGTACAAGATAATTGAATTTTTAAACTGTTTGTGGCACTTGGAAATACATATATTTTGAGATGTAAGAGTGGAAAGAAATCTTATAGTTCAAGTTGAGACTATTTCGGCAAATTTGTACTTATTAATTACTTTTAGACAATTACGATTAAGCATCAATGCCTGCAAAATAAAATTCAATAATTTTTGAAATATTTATAAAGACAGAAACTAGTGATTTTTGAAGTAATAACAATGAGTCAACAAGTTTTACGGAGACTACATTATTGTTGAAGAACAAAGTACATTATAAGAAGAGATTTTATTGTAAATACAACGATTATAACACTACTTGAGTGACAATAGAAAAAGAAGCACTTGTTTTAAAACGACAGGAAAAAATGTTTTTGTTGTTACCGCTATAGCAAAGAATATTATATTTTTTACCCTTTTAAATGTAGGACAACGGGACAGGCCGGTAACTTACAGAAGAAGTAGGAAAACTGTGGTGAAAGTATAAGGGAAATTGTTTACAAAAAGCATCTTTGTTCCATCACAGTAAAAAGATTTCCCATTTTTGGTATTGCACATGTTCATGAGGAAAATGACATCTCCCAAATAAGTTTTCATAATGCAGAGACCGGTGCCATACAATTGGTCGTAGACTTGGACCAATTTTTCGAAAGTGGGAGCTCGGCAATGACCTGCAGATTTATTTCGGAAATGCAAAGGCGTTGAAAACTAAACTGGAACTTCACAACTTTCTCGGTAGCTTTAGACTTCTTTATCAAACTGACTTGCTTGCCATTACGATAAAAATAAAACTAATTTTTAAAAAATGTCAAAAAATAAACGAGTCCAGGCTTTTCAAAAGAATATATTTGTCTAGTTGTGCCATGTTACAACAAACAAGCTAAAAAAGTAGTTCTCGACCTTTTTCACTTTAGGTACCCAGGGGTACCTCTCAAAGATAAATATTCTGCGGCACCCAAAACAATCTTTAATTTTAAATAAAGACTTAAAGCTGAATAAAAATTTTGAACTTTAAAACAAAAATAAAATTTAATTGTTTGCGGTACCCCTAGCAATTGAAAACGGCACACTAAAGTGAGTGGCACCCCCTGTTGAGAACGACTGAGCCAAGACATTACATCCAATAACAATCAGAATATTTTTATAGTCTATATAATTTGTTTTACCTAAAAGATTACCAATGAGTCGGAAGTTTATGTAATGCGAAAAAAGCAACGTAAAGCAGTCATGCGAATACGTGCTTAATTTAAAAAATACGCAAAGACTCGTTTCCACATCGAGCGTTGGTGGGAATATTCCTTGTTTGTTTTATGAATTTTTTTGCTTTAAGCGCGGATTAGACGGGATTCCGAGTTAGTTTTACCAAAAAAATTGCTTACAGTGACTTCCTGAAGAGACCCGAAATAGGCTGACAGCCAAATCAGCTGGCCCTCAAACAACCGTCTCCAAACAGCGGCGCCCAAACGGCTGTGCCAAATGTGCCTTGCCCAGAAAAACTATTGCAAAGTGCCTTGAATAGGTTTGAAAGTAGCGCTTTTTTAAAATTAAATAAACCGAAGTTCTTAATATTAAAAAAAATTAAAAAATTATCCACTTTCGCTTTCATTTGTTGTGAATTTTTTGTAGTAAAAATCACTTTAACATTAACCGTCCTTGCCAGCGGTGTATTAATGACTTATGAATTTAAAAATGAAGAAATAGCAAAATGAAACAAAAATGAACTGACCAAGCTCATAATTAATCCAAGACACCTCAAGTAGGTTTAAATTTATTGTTAAGTAAGTTTTATTCGACAAATTGTCGCCACGTCACTGCAATCACGAAATTGACTTGTTTTGTTCGAAAAAAAATCCCTTGATACTGAATGGATTTGTAAGCCATGATTTTAAGCTACTTTAAAGCAGTGGTTCTCAACCTTTTTAAGCCTACGGACCGGTAACATTTAAAAAAAAATTTGGCGAACCTGTAACCTTTTTAATGTCTGAAAAAATTGTAATAAACGCCATAAATCGATAAAAAAAATTTTTATTAAAACAAAAGTAAGCATTTAGCATCAGAACAACTCTATTTAATGTAAAATTTCCTGCTATCTTCTTGATATAATACGTAGTAAACGTGGCTCTATTAAAGTTTTTGAATGGCGAAGTCAGGAGGGTCAGAAGCGGGGGGATACAGTGGGGCAGAAAATTTACAAGAAGGTACAAGGTAATTTTTGTTGTAATTTCTTGAAAGCCAAGCTTTCGAAATTTTCTTTCTTGATTAGTACTGATTTCTAATTGTTTGTTTTATGACAATGTTGGTACTTTCCATCTTTACTACACCTATTTAAGTTTAAAATTGTAGATTTTTGGTTACAATTTCTAATTTCCAAAAAAGTTACATCGTGAAATTCTTGTCTTTTCCTGCTTAGTCTTTTTGTATGACTGTTTTAACTCAGTTGAAGGATAGTCTGGCACCATTCCTCTCAATACCTAGAGACTAATTTTTTAATTAATTTTCCTTCTTTTTCTTCACCACTTCTTTTGAAACCATTACTTTTGTTGCACCCTGAAAATATACTGATGCAATAACCTTGAAGAGAGCTATTAAGGTCTTTCAAGCGGCTGAATATATCCGCTAAATATGCAAGTTTGCTTATCCACATTTTATCGGATAAAAATTCTTTTAATGGGAAATGTTCATTCACGTAAAAATTGGTTTGCTTCTTCCCTCAACTCAAAAAGAAATGCAAAAATTCAAGAACGTCCTCAAAAAGACTCAACTCAAATAGATTTGCTTTTTCCCTCTCGAAAGTCATATCACTTCTGCATGAAAGATGAGATGGCGATTTTGCGCAGCCATACTCACACGCAGTGCCTCAAAAAGCCTTAAATGCAATACTTGGTTACGAGTAATTGAAATCTTAACTGGTCGGACCATAATGTCATTTACTTCAGGTGACAGTTTCTGGGCAGCTGAATGTTCACAGCGTAGACATGCAATGTGTAGACAGCAGATTTTTGTTTGCAACTTTTTTTTATTTTTGAGGTGGCACTCGAATGGTAATCAGCCATGCTGGGAGCTCGGTCAGTACACAACCATACACAGTTTTCCCAATCTAAGTCTTGATCCTGCATTTACATGTAGTTATTAAGAAAAATCAATAATTACTGTTAATATTTTTCTGAAACTGTTCTGCTTCTTAACTTGTCGGGCCTCCTTGAAGTATAAAGTGGAATAAATTGTTGCAGACCGGCAGAAAAGCTAATGTGGACCGGCGGTTGAGAACCACTGCTTTAAAGTCGCCGGTTAAAACCATTGAAATATATTGAATAGCTTGATTGTAACTAGAATCATGGCCGTACCAGACCAAAACATTTTGTGGGGGACGAAACAATTTTGCTCAAATTTTATGCGACGTTCGTCGGAAATCTGATTTTGCTTCATTTCATTGTTTAATGCGAAAACTTTTTTGTCTTCACTTATTTTTTTGGTTTAAATACTGTAAATACAAATAAATAAGTTTTTCCAAAAAAATTTTTTGAAGACAAAAAAAATTTTCACATCAATTCTTTGTTATATTGGGCACTAAATTGAAAAACTAGATCGCTTTTTTAAATTGGGTAAAATCATTCTGCCCCAAAAAAATACATAAAATAACTTCTTTCTGCCCAAAATTCCATGTTCTGTGCTCAAAAAAATCTAATTTTCCCTAATTTTTTGCCTCCCCTGCTTTATACGGCTATGACTGATACCAATTTTTTAAAAGCCTAAAAACAAAAACAATTATTTTTGAAAAAAGGTTTAATTTGAAATCTTTTAAATATATAAAGTGCAAATTTCGGCATTGAAAGGAGCAATAGAACATAAGGGTGTTTACATTGAAATATTTAAGAAGCGAATCAGTGTGGTTCCGTCCATGAAACAATCAAATAGTGAAGTGGAGGTTACGGGTTCACTGTTTGGACCGAGAATGTGATGTTTTTAAACAAATTCAATTGACATTTTTGTCTGACTACTACAATACGCTTTCTAAATAACTTTGATTTAATTCGTTTTTGTAAAAGTTACATTGAAAATGTTACTTACCCCGGCCGTTGTATGGCGCCCTTTAAAACTTTCGTTTCCATCTGAATCACCAACCGTGCTGCTGAATGCCAACGAATTATTTGCGATCGTGGGCATTGTTGTGAAAACGGACAAGATCGTAGAAGGATATAAAAAGGTTGTGTAGTTAACCGGAAAGTCGAGACCCTTCATATTGCACTAGCAATTAAAATACCTCATTGCATCAGTTGGAAATAAACTCATAGCAGCTGATTTTATTTAAATCCGGAGTTTAGAGAAAAAGAAAACAAACAAATGATCATTTTTTCATTATTTTTAGCTACCGGAAATCAACTACATAAAGTTCTAATTGATCCAGTTTCCTAAACAAACAGAAGTTATTAAAAAGTTTTCTTTTGTCATGTTAAACACTTAATAATTTGATTTAAATCGACAAAACACCCAAGTTTCAAAAACTAGCAGCCTTTATATCAAAAAATTCATAAGTCCACGTTAAATGCAGATATCGAATTTACTCGATTAAAAGTGTTTTTGAGTTTATTGAAAGCGCACAAATAAACTTTTTTAAAAATTGACGCCTTTGTAAAAAGCACACTGATTGTTGCAGATGTTCCTATTTGATTATTCTTCTTCGTACGCCTTGATAGAATCATTTTTATTTATCTTAATAGTGACAATGTTGTTGCTTAGTGCTTCAAGCAAACTCACTATTGTAAGTAAATAAAATGGCTTTGTTTAGAAATTTGTTTTAATTGCCTTTCTCATAAGCGAAACCGAAATCACTGAGAAGGTTAAGCATCGAATTCGCGTCGTTTCGCTGGCAAGTCAAAGTACTTGTAATCTTTTTAACAAAACAATTAATACAATAATTAAAAGCAAATAGTTTGAAGCTGTAGTCCGTATGAGACGTGGTATGCAGAGTGGGTCGGGCCACAATACTTCCTTTCCCCTGAAAACGGTTTTCAAATTGAAATCCTGAAATACAAATCAAAAATTAACTTTCAAAGAAAAAAACACTTTTTGAACTTCAAGTTTTAAATAAAAACCGTTTTTACAAAAGTTCTACTGAAAGTAGAATGGGGTAAAGTTTCTGTAAAAAGTTTTCGTGATAAAAAGAACTTCATACACCATTGAATGAGAGCCAGACAGCGTGCAAAAAATAAATTTATATAAATTAACGAAAGAAATAGGCATAAGAATCGGACAAATCTAGCAATTTGCCATTATTTCAAGACATTCGTTTGCGTCTGGTAGGATGAGTTGCAGCTTCCCAAACAAAAATATTATGTGAAAATAACTTTAGAATAAAAACAGCTCGTTTCTTGCAAACTCTGAGCGCAAAGCAGAAAGTTGCATAGTGCATACATGAAATTGTATTGCCAAGCGGTTTTCGCTTCTGATCTTTACACCGCTTACTAAGCGAAACTTAATTCAATTAGTGTAATTCAAAGCGCATATTGCTTGTTCAGTACGTTGGCGTACAACTATTATAGGAATTTTAAATCTCAAGGCTTGGCATCATAACAAACATACGGTGTCTCGTCTCAGATTTCGGTACTCTTTGCTTTAAAAGAAATGGATGAAACAATGCTTGAAAACATTGTTAGAATAGATAGAAAAAAGGCGTATATACCACAACAAAGACTTTGTTGTTCTTGTTAATGTCTGTAAGAAGGACGGTCACATCTTTGTTATATCACATGACTATTTGAAATTTTAAATATAATTTTTCATGTAATTTTTTGCCAATACAAGCAAATTTTTTGCTACAAAAAACTATCTGCCTAAAGGCAATGTTCAGTTTTGGTATGTATTCCTTTCAGTTATATTATCTACAACTGCCTATATTTAAGCAATTAAAAAGATTCTTCAATCAATGATGTTTAAGTAGAGAAAGAAAAAAACAAATCTACCTTATGAAACAAAACTTCATCGTTCTATTCAAAAAGATGTTGAATGCATTCTTTTTAAATGCAATTAATAAAGTGTTATAAGGTGTTGCCACTGCCGTTAAAAGGAACGAAACGATATTTTTAATTATACTTGCTTCATCTACTCAACCAAGGATTGCCAACGGCTGAAAAAATTAGACTTGTAACAATCCACCAGTTGAAGGACTGAAATCAAATTGAATCCAACTACCTTTCATCAGTTTTTATACTCGAAGTGATTTTAAAAGCGAAAACTTTTTTTAGTCTTCACGTGGTTTTTAAACAACTTTTATGACTTGAACATAAAAAAGTAGGCATGAAATATTATAATCTTGGTAATTAAATTTATTTACAATAGCTATTTTTTTTCTAAATTCGTACTAACGTTCCGCCAAATAACGAATTCTACATTTTCTGGTCCATGAAATTCTAAAAGTTTGCGACCACTGCGCTATACCATAGCATACGTATGCGCCTATGTTGCCAATCTTTGCAACATTGTGCCTGGAAAGGAAAGTCATTTTAGTTGCAAAAATTGCAAGTTGTTGGGTAGACTTTGTTAGACTGAATTGATGAATTAATTAAACCCAGATATCCGAAATCGACCTTATTTAATAAGTGCAGATAGATTTAAAGCGGTATGTAGCTAATGTTGTAAACTTTTTCTATTCTCATTTATAATTATGGAGCCCAATTTGCAATTACATTTTAATGTGTTCACTTTTAATTTTTTTGAAGCATTCAAGAATCTTTCTTCACTCAAAAATTATAAAAAATAGTAAATGCTTCTTTTTTAAAAAACAAAATGTAAACATATTACAAAACTATCAATTTTTCAAATATTTTAATAATTTACAATTTGAAAACCATTGGACCAGTAACATATTTAAATACTTAGAGATGTATTAATCGCAATTTTTATTAGTCGCCAAAATTCAGGTGTAGAACTTGAATTCGATAAAACCCTAGAAAGCGAAGCGCTGATCAATAGTTGGTTTCCGTTTTCAACATTTTTTTCACAGCGTCAAACAAATACTTAATTTGAAATACTAATCTCTCACTGTACAATAATTCGGTGCAATTAGTTTGAAATTTTGAAATGCATTAAAACTCTTGTTTATAAAGTTTCATAATCGATATTTCTTTGCAGTGCTTCTCAACTTCTTCGTAGCAGTACACCTTTTTCGGCTTTCTAAAAGCAGATGCCTCAAAAGAGAGAAGAGGGTGGAAAAGGCTCATCTTGCTTCATCTTTTCCGTAAAAGTCAAGTACAGTGTAAAATTTCACTTTAAATCAAAACCGAAACAATTTTCTATAATTTTCTATACCCAAAAAATTTTCTATACTTAAACTATTTAAATTTTCTATATAAAAAAATTTCTTTTTATTCTATACTTACTTTTCTGTACTCTATAATTTCTAAAATTCAAATCAAGTGAAAACTAAAAAAGAAGTCTTCAATTTTAATCGAAGACAAATTAGTTCACAAAAGACAAGTAAAATCAAAAAAGTCTCCAGTTAAAGTCGATTTGATAGAAATTGCAATGCAGCTTACCGAGCCGTATTAATTTCCTAGTACAACCCTGTACTCAACCTTTCAAAAATTTCGAAACATTCTGGAGGTTACTTAGTCCTGATTGAAAAACATTGTTCCAACCTTGAACCAAAATAAATAAAAAAAATGTTCGAAAAAAGCATTAGACAATTGATATATACAAAGCTACAGAAAAAAAAGATGAATTAAAAACCGAGAAACCGACTCTTACAAAAATATCATCGCTTATTACTATATAACCTTTCCTCCAATAACGTCTTAAAATACTAAAAGAAAAAAGATAGAGGCAGATCAATCGCACGAAAGTAAAAATAGAAATATGAGCTGCGCGCTTTTCGTAGCTTTTATTCTCGTTTACGGTACATTTCCGCATCACAAGATTTAAAATAAAACCATACAAAATATAGAAACGCTAGAAATAATAGCCTGTGAACATTTGTTTATAGCAAGCCAAACAGTAATGGAGAAGAAAAAAAATCTTATTCTAACTAAATCAATGTTAACGAGACCAGGTCGTTACGAAACCAAGACCGAGACCGAGACCGAGACCCTGAAAATTGGTCTTGAGACCTTCATCACTGATGTTAACGCTTTTCATAAATACATTAATATTCGTAACATTATTATCCAAAATAGCTCTTATATCTCTAACAGTAAGTAAAACGTAAAATGCTTAAAAAGCAAAAAAGTTATATCGTAACGTGAAAAAACATTTTAAAATTTCGAATTGCAAACCAAAATGCATGATTTAAATTAAAAAATTATTCGTCATGTTTTCTTACTTTGTTTTCTAGTTTTGATTTTGAATAATATTCTTGTAACGTATTACTTCAAATAAAAACTTTTGCAGGCTGATATTTAATTGGGTAAGGCAAAAATAGTCGAACAGATTGAGATTTTTTTACGACTAACGTTTGCTGTGATTCTTTCTTTGAGACCCGTTTCCACTACGAGCGTTGAATGGAGCATTCTTCGTCTGTTTTATTGATTTTTTTACTTCTTTCCGCGCTTATAATCGCTAAGCGAAGCAGAAAAAGTCAATAAAAAAGCAAAGAATACTTCATTTCACGCTTGCAGTGGAAAATGAGTCTTTATGTCGAAAATAAATAATATTTGTAGTGGCAAAGTTAACACAAAGAAGTGTTTTTCTACCTAGATTACTAAAATAAATAAAGTAATCAGAAAACATAACTAATGTTGCAACATTTATGAATGTGTATAAAAAAATATATGCAAATGTTTTGGGTATTACACTAAGCTTTTGGCTTTGGATCTTACACTGGACCTCGTCTTTGGGCTATATCCTACTATCATAAAATCCTACTTACTTAAACTTTAATAATTTAATGAACTCCTACCTTAACAACAATAAATTATAGTTGTGAAGGTTTTTACTTTAATACTTAATAGTTTCTTAATGTTGGAATAAAACTTCGAAAACCGACATGGATAGATGGATTGGCAGCGTTCTTATGTTAAAATTTAATTCACTTTGTCCGAAGAAATAGAAATCGGGATTAACCTCAGGTCTTTCAGCGGGGCAAAGCAATTTGTTCTAACAAGGTTTTGTTTCCAAAAGCAATTAGCGTTCGACTTAAGGAAATCTTTGACAAAAGTTGCTATTCAAACAAGCTTTGTGAGAAAATTCTAAAGCAGCTTTTGAGATCAGATCACATTCGGATAATCTTTCGAAAATATTCACCTTAGTGAATTTATTGAAATCTTTTTCGCTTTTGCTCTCGGATGTCCAGGTAAACTGGATGGCTTTTCGGTTAGTTGCTTCCACTGGGATGAATTATGGTTCGACGGGGCAAAACTATTAAACTTTGCCTTAGGTCTACAATTGCCTTGTGCCAGCCTTGCTAACAACCACTCAAAATTATTACTATATCTTTAAGTTGGTAAATTGATGCTTATTCCATTTCCTGTACTGAGACACGAGGCCTCGTTTTACTGTTTTTTAGACTATTTTACTGTTCTTTAGTCTATGTCGTTTAAAAACCTAAAACCATTTCTCAAAACGCTTTTATGCTTTCTTTTTTGTATCTTTTTGAACTGCAAGCCTTTTCAATTTTTTTGCGTCTGAGCAGTGGTGGATATTCAAATTCAGGGGCCCGAGGCAAGGATTTCCGAAAATTGATGTTCTCTAAACAAGAAAAAGAGCTTTGATCTTGTCTTTCACTTTTTTCTCCCAAAATCATGATGATCTCTAAAAAAAAAAGTCTTCACCTCGAATCGATCTTCTATTTCCCACTTTTAGTCCCGACTTTATAACGATCTCTAAAAAACATCTGCAACGAAATAAAACTACTGTATATGTGCTATTTTCGAGGGGCCCGAGGCAACTGCCTCATTCGCCTCACCCAATATCCACCACTGCGTCTGAGATTGTGGTAATCAAAATTAAATCAGTAATCTATTAAAGAAAGTCAGAACTTATAATGTTGTATTTTTAGTCTCTCTCTCGTTAAGACTTAAGCACTTTAACTTGATATGACTATTTGAAAAACGCATCGTAAAAAAGCTATGAAAACTAAGTCATCAAAAAAGAAGAAAAAACATGTGCATTTATTAGACTTGACATTGAAAAAATGTGGTTGTCTTAAAATATTGTTTTTACATTTATTTCTCGCGGGATGAACTTTTGAACATTAGAAGTACGCCAGAAGAATGTCAAGCGTCAGTAGTAATCGATTGACTTCTTATAAAATTTTTGCGTTTGTATCATATTAGGTCAGTAAGTCTCAATCTTTTTCACTTTTAGCACATTTCAAAGAAGATAAACATTTTGCGGCACACCAAAATTATTTTTTCAGCAATTTTTAATTTCAAATAAAGATTTAACAATTTTTTTGAACTTTGAAATAAAAATATTTTTTACAGTTCTTGGCACCCCTAGCAATTGAAATTGGCACACTAAAGTCCCCGGGCAATCCGTTGAGTACCACTGCTTTAGGTATTAGGTGCTCTATGATTAGAATTGCTTTATTCTTGGTGAGAATTAGGGCAAATTAGGATTAGAAATGTTAAAACAAAAACCGACCTAAATTGACTTACGCGGTTTATACAAGGCTATGGGTCATAGTTTTCAAAATTATAACCACTTAAGTTTATTTTTTTGATTTTTTTTTTAAAAACATATGTACTAAAAAAGGCTTAAAGAAACACTACAGCAAATAGCATTTTTACTAAAGCTCTTTTATACTCGTATTGATCTAATTCTTTTGTTTATGGCAGATCTGCAATAAACTCAACTGATTTTTATTCTGTTTTATATCTATTAAAAGGTTTTTAAATAAAAACGCGTTCGTCTACCCTTACTATAAATAGGCCTATAACAGAGGTGGGTAGAGCGCAACTTCCAAAGCGCTGCGCTAATGGTTAAAGAATTAAGTTACGTTTAATTGCGGTGCGCATCGAGAAAGAAAAAGACTACTTGCGTTTTATTGCGCTGAGCATCAAAGATTAAACAAATCAATTGCGCTTTATTGCGCTGCCCCTTATTGAATAAACAAATCAATTGGGCTTTTTTGCGCAGCGTTTTATAGTCCTATTTTGCAAAAGCGCAATCTACTTTGGTTGTTTTTCAATGTAGGCGATTGGAAAACCAATTGGACTGCGATTATGATTGAAAAAAATACATTGCGTTTTAATTGGTTTAAAAATCACGTTGTGCCGCGCTTAATATAGTTTTAAAATAGTCCACATTGCGCTTTACTTGAATTTCAAAATTAGTTTGCTCTTGTTGCGCTGTGCCTTACATGAATTTTAAAAGCGTATCGCGCAAGTTGCGCTGTGCTTTACAAGAATTTAAAAATACCTTCTGCTTATTGCACTGCGCTCTAGATGATTTCAAAAACACATTGCGCTTTACATGATCTAAAAAACGCATTGCGCAAGCTGCGCTGCGCTACACTAATTTGAAAATTTTTTTGCGCAGGTTGCGCTGCGCTTTCCTGAAGTAAGAATTAATGCCCACGTCTGGCCTGTAATAAATTGAAATTGCAAAAAAATAGAAAAAAACCATTAAGAAAATTGTAACATTAAATCAGCCAAAAATATTTTATTCGCTTTCTATCAAGAATTAATTCTAAGAGTTATTCAAAAACAAATCAATGGCTTTTACCAATCTTATATCAAAAAATCAATACCTATCAACTAGCTTTATTAAAGCTTTTGTGCTTAATGTCATATATTTGAGCATCTGCTTTTTTGAATTTCAACATAATTAAGGCGTTATGATCAAACTTGCTTTTTGAAAACCTTGAGGATTTTTTGATATATTTTTAACTCAAAGAAATCTTGTTTTGCTGACTAACTCCAGTCTGTTAAAGTTGTCGATTTGCTCACTCACGAGAAACTAAGACTAGAGTTTCTAAGTGTAGCCTTCTAAGCTCGTTGGCGACATTACAACAAAAATGCAACTTCGAAGTATAGCAAAACCGTTTCATTTTTTCATGCACTACAATTAGTCTATTGTTATTGCATTCAGACTAAAGCGAGACAAAAAAAGCATTTTTTTAGTTTACTCAGAAGCGTCTACTTCAAATGTCGTTTTGCCTTGCAATAAGCAATTCAATTCAGTTGAAGAGCTATAAAAATAAACATATGCCAAGGTCTACTGGGCCTACACTGAAACATACATACGAGTACATACATACGAGTACTCGTACCTATCATGCAACCAGATTTTAAAAATTGTCTTAAATTACTTGAGTAGAACTTTTGCAATTATCATTATATTTCTTTGTTTTAAGCTAAGAACCACAACAAGACAAAAATTTCAGGCTGTTTTGTGGTTGCAAGCCAGTATTTTTGAAAATGTTTTTCATTGCTTTTTTTGAACATAAATGTTTTCATTTTAAAACAAAGTTTACAGACTTTATAAATTTCACTCTGGTGAAGACGTCACAAAGCTTTCTAGTTAAACTGGTGGTAAAAGTTAAACGGTTTTTATAGATTAGCACAACATTTTCTTTTTGAAAATTTACAAAACAAAACTTTTTCTGTAACCACAATGCCAAAAAATCGAATTTTTATAACAAAAATTTACTCATTAAAAAAGGTTTGCTCTATTGAGAAAAAACTTGTATCAAAAATGGCGCTCAATTTCTTTTTCCTATGTAAATATTTTAATTAATAATGATCTTCGGTATTCTAAATTAATTAAAGATAAATGAAATTGAAATGCAAAATCAATCTTCTTGAAAAAGCAAATCTTTTAGGTGTTAGAAAATATATAAAAATTATAAGTAAAGTTGGGTGGAAATAATTAAAGCGCTTTCAATAATGCATTAAAGTACAAAAGAAGGAAGGTAATAAAAAGAAAATTAAAAGTTAAAATGATTCATCTTTGAAATTTTTTAAAAACAATGATAGAAAAAACTATAGTAAACATTGAATAAACTACTATCAAAAGTCGAAAAAGAAAAGTGTCTTAATTAAAATCCAAACCCAATTTTAAAATTTGTTTTAGCTAAACAAAATTGTTGAAACATAGATGCGACTGATTTTGATTTTGATTTAATTTGATTAAAGATCCACCATCACAAGCTATGGTCGCAAAACCTTTATCGTACATGCGTTATAGATCCACTAAATTTAACACTTATTCGCATGAATCAAAAAGTTTTCGAATAATTTACAGTAGATGTAAACAAATTTAAACACAAAATTAAAATTTGTAGAAGGACTAAAAAATTGCAAAATAGCGCAAGTACATCATTGGTTCCAAAACATTTCATTCAAAATTATTCTAACCTTTTGGACTTTTTCTCATCTGGGAATTAAAAACGAGTTCAATTACTCTTTTAACACTTCATGCTCAACTTTACATTAATAAATCTACTTCCTTGATCGCTTGATAACCAGTCTATAGAGTATTACAGCGCAATGCATCTTCATAGAATGTACAATGCCATTACAGCGAATGCCATCAATGTGCTTGACGCTTTGTCTGAGATAGCCCTTAACACAACAAACGTCGCCCGATATTCATGCGACGGTTATTCGGAGCAAAGAAAGCGCTTTTTGTTAATCGCTTGAGCGCGACACTCGTGAACTTGAAAAAATAAAGACGGACTTTAACGCATTCTACGTTGCCGACATGTTCACTTTGCCCAAATGGATTCTTTGCTCACTGCTGGCTACATCAGAGGCTTACCAGGTCATTGACTGCTCCCATCTACTGAATTTGTTTTGCTCTCAAGTTTTCATGTCGGTTTGCTGTTTTTAAATCAATAGTTTCGGAAAAAATGGGTTAGCTTGGCATCCACAGGTCTGTTTTTGTTAATTGGTTTTCTATTCTTAAGCAAGGTCAAGATTTTATGATCTACAACAGCAAAAACAGATAATTTTCTACAAAATGCAAAGTGTTACTTGTAAAAAAAGCGGTTTTTTCTTCAAACACAAACACTAATTTTTGTGCCCCGCTGCCCAGGTCGTGGTGCCGCCACTGCTTCAAGTTAAAGAAGTCTGCAACTTTAGTGCATTTTTTCGTTCTTTTCTAATTAAGTTACAAACAGTATTGAGACGTTATGATGGAAACTAGAAATATTAAGTATATTAAGCATATAACTAAAATGGTGACAGTGTTGGTTTGTCAAAAAAAAGACAAATATTTGGGCAAAAAACTCACTCCACTTCTTCAGAATTTCAAAATAGTTGTCACCAGATGTACAAAAAACAATAAAATTTTTCATTTTATAAGTAGGGACAATTTAATGGCTAACATTGGGTTTGAATGCTTTACAAAACTACAATCTTTTAATTTACAGCATAGCTCCCCATATGGCCTTTTCTTTAACGCACTTGATAATATGTGCAGATTTGGTTCTTACCCTGACCAAAAGCTCAAATGTTTTAAAACTGAATTTTAAATTCGAAAATTAAAAATTGTTGAAGTTAGTTTCGAAAAAAAACCTGAAGCGAAGTTTTAAAAAATGTCAAAGAAACTTTAATTGGAAGTCGATAAATAATTTAACTTTCTTTTTTGTGAATCCCGAAAAACGCAACTTCAAATGTGAAGTGGCACATATAGGCTTTTTTAAGTTGACTTACTCAACAACAAACCGATAAAGTTTAAAACACTGCCTGTGGATTCTCCTTGGCTGGTTTAATGGGGTAGTTAAGATATATCAGGGCCGTTCCCCTTGAAGCTCAAAGTCAACTTGAAATAAATAAAACGACTTAATGAACAGTATTAATGGCCTTACATAACTTCAATTTTTAAGGCTTAGTAATCTAACAGTAAAAAACACAGCAAACAAACTCAATTGTTTTTGTACGTAGAATTCTAAAATAGTATTCCCCATGGTATGAAGTTAAAATTAATCACTGTGTAAAAAATAGCCTTTTTTGAACCTTAATCACGCTTTAAAACCTTAAACCCAAGTTTTAATTTCAAGTTACTTAAACCATTGGATTATTTTTGTATACTATTGGACAAGATAAAGAAGGCGTGGCACTTTAACAAGCACTACCATCACAAACATGGCTTCGTCTTTTCCGAATCGATAGCTTCTTGTGTGTGGAAGAAAAAGCATATATTAAAGCTGGCAACATTTCGAGTGCAATGTCAAAAACACATCTAGATAAATGACATGCAATGTAAGTTTTGAGGTCAGTTTATGAAAATCAAATCAATAGCGTTAAGTCTACCATTCTGCTGAATTTAATCAAAAAACAAAAAGTAAATCAATAAAACGTGTACTCAACAGGGCGCAAGAGCCACTTTATCGCTTATGAACGGACATCGCAATTTCAGTGACAACTACCGGTTTTGCCTTTAGTTTTGTGACTTTTCTTTTTTTATATGTTAGTAACTGACTACGTTTTACCGCCTTGACGCAGAATCATCATCACCAGCGAGTAATGTCTGCGATCGATTAACTCGTTGAATTTCTACTGAGAGAAATTTTTTCCAGGCCCTCGAGGTTAATGTTGATATGACACATAAACTCTATCAGGCCAAAAAATTTCTCATAGCTCTTTTTTTTTTCAATTAAATTAGCAATTAAACTCTTCTAATTTTGAGAATAAACAAGGAAAGTAAACAAGTGAAAAGGTGCATGTATTTAAACAGAAGCAAATCAGCTAGATGTTGCATTTAAAAATAATTAGAAGATCTTGGTTCACACTGAATTCGCCACTAAATCTCTTAAACTTTAAAAGAAATACAATCATTGTCTTTATCAGAACATAGCGATCTATAAATCTTAGTTAAAAAAATTGTGTGCCTTTGCTGCCTAAATAAATTTATCCAAAAGAAAAAGCATTTTTTTATTCGTCGATATTTCAAAGATTCTGTTGTGTCGTTGAAAAATAACCTTACCTCAATTTCTTCTTATCAAAGGTTTTAGCGAGCGACTCTAAATCACATTTGCATGACAACATACAAAACTAAAAAAACAACAAATCAACAAAAATTTTAATCAGACAGCAATATATTAGCATCTTCAAAAACAAATCGGGATAATCGCTTGACAGAAAGTCTAAACCATGGTGGAGAACTTGATTGCAGTCGCGGGCCGCATCCCAAAATTAAATTATGTTCGAGCCGCAATAAACTTTTGATTCGTTGTCGTCGTTTGGAAGGCCATCCACTCGAGGTCAAACATAAACAGCACTGGGGCCGAGGGCTTATCCTTTTACTACTCCAGGCTGGTGTACTGCTTGGATCAGATGCTGGCAGTGACGGTGTTAAGCCAGTATTGGGTTTCGTCATCCAAAACCAGGGATCCCTGTCAGAAAGCAACAGACCTTATGCTCCTTGTGGTGCCCGATGAATGGGACACGTTTTCAGAATATTGTCTGCGGTTTGTGCAATGGCGCCGCACTTACTATTTTGTAAAAGAGCGAGACTCTATTTGTGCGTGGACGAATGGAATCAACATCAGTTCGCCGGCGATTAAAGTTGGTACAAGCTGTTCGGGGCAAGCTCAATCCAACAGGCCTGGCACTGGTCCTGAGTATGAAAACACACAACCTGGATATATTCTTGCAATACTCCGCGTTCCATCTATAATTCGTCCAATGAGAAGCGCGGGTGCCAAGTCTGGGAAAATAGTTTAATAGATTCTGCGCAGCTGGCCCAAATGGACGTCGAGATCTTAGTCTCTCTTGCCGAGCATTTGAGGACCCACTTAAAAGATTATACAGGTTATGCTCAAGGTCTAGGGATCCACGGTAAGCCAAGGAGAGTGTCGCTACTAGTTGGTGAAGCGCAGCTGGATGGATGCCTGAAAGTATGGTTTAGTGATCTGTTGGAGTGGGACGCAAGCATCCAATAACTATGTGCAAGGCGTCATTCAGGACACTGTCTATGCGGCGAGTGTAAGAGCTGCGAGACCAGACTGATGCGCAGTACTTAACTGTTGAGTAGACTAGAGATAGGGCAGGTGTGTACAATGTTTTGGCACAAGCACCCCTTCGTGAGCGTACAAGTCGCTTCAGCAGTGGGATGCGCGACGACAATTTTTTGCGCAATGCCACTAGATGGTGAGGGAACGTGAGCGATCTGTCCAGTTTTACCCTAAGATATGAAGGCGCTGGACAGAACGGTAAAAGTCTATCATTGTTGCAGACTTCTAGCTCACGTTTGGTCTCTTTGTTATTTAAATAAAAGGCTGCCGTCACCGTCTTAGTGTGACTGACCTTCAACCTCCAAGTCGGGAGATACGCTGAACGTGTAGTCATGTATTAACTTAAAGTTCTATTCAAGTCCTTTCAGTTTCCAGAAGAGTGCAGCAATACTAGATCGTCTGCATAAGCAAACTTTTTGGAAATCGTAGAAGGCTGGTCGTACGTATAGATGTTGAAATGGAGGGGAGCCAAGACCGATCCCTGAAGAACGCCGTTTTCCAGACAGCGTAGCCTGCTTTGCTTACTGTCAAAAAGCAATGATTTGACAGATTACATTTCTTTAACTCGTTGGTCATGTAAAAACCTTTTTTTTATTCTTACTTGCACTAAATAAGTACGCTTATTTTTGCTTCAAATTCGGGTGTAGACCGAAAGTCTTCACATATCGAGCTAGATAAAAAGCGTGTTTGTCTATTTAACAGCTTTTTTGGATGTTTTTATTTGAATGCTATTCAATTTTCTTTCCAGTGAGCCAACTTTTCTGTTATCAGATCCTGGTTGTTAATAGTGTGAAATAACCGTTTTGATGAGATTGACATGCTTTTTCCCAACCACACGGGGGCCGCATTGAAATCTCTTTCGGACCGCAGGTTTCCCACCCCTGGTCTGAATTTAGCACCTTTGCGGCTCGTTATTCCTCGAGTCAGTAAATTGGTTAGTAAACGATATTAATTATGATTTATGTTATGATTTAGAATAGAAGATATTTTTTGATTTATATACCGATAATAGACATTTTTTGGTATTCAAAATTGTGATTCGATTCGATTCGTAAACTTTCTATTTAAAGTGATCCTTGTTTTCTAAAGCCTCATGATTGCAGTTATTTATTAGATGCCGTAAAAACTTTTCTTCTGCATTTGAATAAAAAATATATTAATAATTTTTTTAATTGTTTATATTTTTACTCCAATAAATTTAATAGTTCCTTTTTATGAAAAAATATAAATAATTTCTACGCCTCCAATTTGAAGTCTTTTTTTAGTCTTTCCTTGATTGCCAAGAGATATTGTCAAAACCATTTTTTTGGACTCTATTGTTGTGAAAATCGTTTAAGAAATATTAGTTTTTCCACAAGTTATCGATCGAAACCTTCGGAATAAAATTGAAATTAAATTTGAGTCTCAAAGCTATGTGAACAAAAACAAGCTTTGATTTTCAGTTTATAGGCCTAGCTTTTTTAATTAAACCTGCGATAAACCCAATCAAAAGAAAGTAATAAATCATTTAAAAATAGAATTTATCGACAGTTTTTAAATGAGTGCTAATTCGTATAGTTATAGTGTCCTGAGGGAATGAATCCAAAACATAAAAAGAGAAGTGCAGTTCAACTTATGTTATTCCTTCCTAAACTGGTAAAACTTTTTTGTCTTTGCAATAAATAGTACAAAATTTTGCTGTAACTTTTCAGACAAAAAGGTAGTTTGTGAAAATTTGGAAAAAAGAGAAAAGAAAATTTAACAAAAAAAAGAATTTCCTAGCAAGGACCACAGAAACGGAGAAGAGAAAATTATCTTAAACCGAATTTGATCCCTGTATTTCGATCGGCCATTTTTCATTTTAATATAGAAATCTTTATATCGAAACCATAAGGTTTTTGTGACAACTATTACAAAAGTTTTTTCATTATGGTGCAAGGTCAAATTTTTGTGTACAAAAAAGATACTCAGAAAGTGATGAAGTTAAAATATGCAAAAGCATAATATTAAAATATGCTGCTACAAAAAAACATAGACCTACGCCTAAATTTTCAAAATTTTAAATAAACCTTATCTACAGAATTCTTTTTAAATCGAAATTTTCTTTTTTATCAAGCCTATTTTATTTAACTTTATGAACCGTCATTTTATATCAGGAACTGCTATAGTACATAAATCTGCTTGTGTAGGTTTATCTTCTAAGTGCTTACTCGGAAACAAGCGCAAAATGTAGCTATCTTTACTCTTTGAAAGCCTTTCAATCGGTACCTTTAAAATGTACAGGTCGGCGTGGTCGGCGTGGTCGGCGTGGTCGGCGTGGTCAGTGATCAGCGTGGTCGGCGTGGTTGGCGTGGTCGGCGTGGTTGGCGTGGTTGGCGTGGTCGGCGACGATCCGCCCAGTTAATTCATTTTATCTTATAAATTTTGGAAATTCCCTAAGTCTGCTAAGTTAATAACGGCGAACAGTGAACGTGACCAAACAGTTTAACCCAATAGCACATAAACAGACATTTAAAATACAACTCAACAAAAATATACCTAACATTATTCTTAAGTTCATGTCCACGCTTTCAACAAGAATTTGCAATTATATTGGTAAAATGTTTTATATTGCTTGCTGTTATTTACAAGCGAATTCTAAAAAACTTACCAACTAAGCTTTTCTGAAGTAGCTTATCGAACCAACCTCGTCCATGAGAAGCTTACAGAATGATTATTCTTTTCATTAACCTAGCCGATAACGCCGACCACGCCGACCACGCCGACCACGCCAACCACGCCAACCACGCCGACCACGCCGACCACGCCGACCACGCCAACCACGCCAACCACGCTGATCACTGACCACGCCAACCTCGCCGACCACGCCGACCTGTACATTTTAAAGGTACCGTGTTTATGTGCTATTGGGTTAAACTGTTTGGTCACGTTCACTGTTTGCCGTTATTAACTTAGCAGACTTAAGGAATTTCCAAAATATATAAGATAAAATGAATTAACTGGGCGGATCGTAAACAAGAACTAAATTGGTTGATATAACTGCCGGGTAATTAAACGTTTAGATGCTTTGACAAGGACTTATGTTGGTCAAAAAGTTCGGCTTTTACTAAAAAAAATTTGCAGTTATAAGTGATAAACGCCGACCACGCCGACCACGCCGACCACGTCGACCACGCCAACCACGCCAACCACGCCGACCACGTCGACCACGCCGACCACGTCGACCACGCCGGCCACGCCGACCTGTGTATTTTAAAGGAACCCCTTTCAATTGTTCTGCTGTAGGTGATCGCAAGTCGCCTTGGCTTTAATAGCCTTCAAAGGATCCGAAGAAAAAAAGACAATGCAATAAATTATTATTGTCAAGTTGATTCTTGATGTTTAAACCCGATTGACCATTACGCGTGTTATTATGCATCACTCACAGCCAATTCATTTTATCCCTCGATGGCATTTTTGTATTTATTCCTAGTCTTTCCAATCGCCGTAAGCAAAACGTAATTTGCGACATTGCTTTGACTGCTATCACATAACAGATGGTTTGCACATCAAAAGAAGTACTTAGTTTTAATTCACTCTTCGAAATAAATCCAGTGATAAAGCAACCAAATACCAAAGCATCGCTTTGTTGAAGCTAGACAGCATTGTTATCGATTTTGAAAAGATCTACAGTGTTAAAATTACACGATATCATTGTTATACCAGAAATATTTGTATAAATACCATGAAAAAAAGCAACTTCAAATACTATAGCCTACTACCATACACTATTTCAAATAATTCTTTGAAATTAAAGGTTTGAAAAAGTTTTTGTTTTTACACATCTGAAAGAAAACTCAAAATTTAACTTTTGATTCTACCTACCTTTTTGAATTACGTCATTCTGATTTTATACATCAGCTAAAAACTTTACTGACATCATGCGACTGTGCAAAAATTGAACAAGAAACGAAAGCTAATTTTAAATAAGTTAATCATGCTTAAGTAAATATATTTCAAACTTAAATGTTAAAGAAAAACAATATTTATACAATATTTGATTTAAAGATAGTGGCGTAGAACCAACTTTGGCTTTCTCATTAGACATTAATGTACCTATTGTTTTATAAATATCTAACGTCCAGTTTTAGCTTGCCAGTTTTGTAACCAACTTTTTCAAGCTGTCTCAGCCCATTCACTGTAATATCTCTTTTGCTGCTAATATAGAAATACAATTTAGGAAGAGAATAAAATGTTTTCTTAATCCATAAAACGACAAAACATAGCAGCATAAATGTATTCATCATAAATAAAAAAAAAAAAAAAAATTTTAACAAAAATAAACAAAAGAAAAAACCATAAACGTTTTCGGCTTGCCTCAGCCCTCTTCAGATAAATAAATGATTTAAGAAAAAACAAAAACTATGTACTGTAATTTAAAAAGACGAAGTCAATGATTTGAGTGACGTAATTATTTGTCACATCTTTTTTACACGCGTTTTTTCAACATAAAGGAATTCATTTGAAATGCGACCGCCATAATGACAACAACAACAATACCGATACATCAAAACCAAATAACACAAAATACTAATCTAAAATATATTTAATAAAAATGATGAACCATTAGCAAATTATTGTCGGTTAAGTTTGGGGTTATGTTTTTTTATCAATAACGCTTCATGAATTTTGGTTTCAAAATTAGAACTGCATTTTTTTGATTATTTTAAACGAATTAACGCTGAATTTTATATTGGAGCAACTATGACATGACATGATATGATCCTTGACGGAGCTTTCAGTCTTCAAATGGAAACCTAAGTGTTCCCTCACCCTAGTGTTTTATTTACCTTCTATTGTTCTATTTTTGACAAGGTTTCGTAATGCACTGATCGAATTTTTTTAGGCTACAAGAGCTAAAAATCTACGACAGTGTTTTTCAATCTTTTTTGGGCCATGTCCCACCTAATCACTTCTACCATTTTGATGTCTCTCATTTGGTTATACATAGTTGTAACAACCGAAAAATTATTTGGGGGCATTACAGTTTGCCCAAAAGGCTAGAGAAAACTAAAAAAAAGTCATCACTTTAAAACCGTCTCTAATTTCTTCATTTTCGCCCCGAAATACAAGCGAAAGCTTCAGTGACCCCCTTCTATTTTTCCACCAAAATTGGTTCGTACGGTCTTGAATCTCCAAGCCCCACAAAAATTTTGCCAGGCTATACCAAAGGCGTACGTTCTACGTTGAGAACCACTGATCTACAAAATTGTTTATTAACATGCTTTTGATTTCGTCACATGTATATTAGGGTTACCATATCTGAATAGCCGCAATCCCTGACAGACATAGGCGTATCAGCAAAAAAAAAAAAAAATTGGGGGACGATGAAGTTTTGCCAAATTTTGTGACATTTGCCCAAATCATGATTTTCTCGTACTTTACGGATAGGACAAAAAAATTATCTGAGATTCTACGATGAAGGCCAAAAAACGGTCTTCACTTGTAATCAATCTCAGATTTCTCAATTTTGGTCCCAAGATCATGGTCATCACTATCATTTGAGTGCATTATCCCTATTTTCGTCCTACAGTTACGACCTAAACCTGAGGTTGCAGCAGCTCCGTTCGCACCGTACTAAGGCCATCACTGAGCATAATTCAAAAATTCCTAACATATTAACACATTTTAACATTTGTCCCTGACGAAGATTTGAACATTAAAATCCCGGACATATCCGGGAAAATCCTGGCGTATTGCAACCCTAATGTATATAATCATACTAAAAACACTTTTTGCTAGATTAAGTTCTTAAATAAAAATAAAGTTACTTTTGTTTGGTGTTTTTCTAGGTTAAGTTTTTTTATGCGACACCCTTTTTATGTGATTTTCTATAAGAGTAAACATATCATACGGCGCCCAGTGGCGGGCGGGAAGCTTTTTCTGAAGTGTACCGTAATGCCGAAAACTACCGTATATATAATATTATGGTAAATGCAAACCAATACCAAAAAAAATTACTTATTTTTTTTACAACCATGTACAGCAACTTTTTCTCCATTATCTTTATTTTTTTTGGTTTCGGTTTGCATTTATCACAATAACATGCGTAAATTGTGTGATTCTTGTTATAATTTTTAAGTTATTGTAAAAATAAATGCGTTTATTGTGGGACTAAAATCTGAATTTTTGATTTTTACGCCATACAGCTTTGTTCTAAAATAATAAAACAAGTAAAAAGCAAAATTAAAAAGGCTTAATTTTATTACAGACGTAATAAGCTTGTCACAAACTTTTCTTGGGAATCCAAAAGAACTAGTTGAACGAAGTAATCCAAATACCAGCGCTGAAGTATGTATCTATTTTTTATTTCTTTCGGCTCAAAAAATACTTTGCCACGAGACAGAAGTTTTTAATGTAGTTAGTTTTGGGCTATGCTTGAATTGTCTGAACCTATTTGGCCTGTGGATAACGTATCGTTTAATTTTCCAGAATGATTACATAACCGTGCCCTTGTCACTTGCTGGTACGATCGGGCCAATCAAATCCACTGCCACACGCTTAAAAGGCAAATCCATCAGCGGCATTTTGCCCAACGGAACTTTCGTCACTCTACCTTTTGATACTGTCCTCTGAAACACATCACATGACCTGCAGAAAATCACTTCATCCTAATAATCCTGGCCAATAAAAATTGGTTAATATTTGATCTTCCATCTTCTTGACGCCCATGTGTTCAGCTAGCTTCGTATCATGCGCAACTTCCATAACCTTTTTTCTCAAGCCTTTTGGCACTCAAATTTGCTTGAGCTTCTCCTTTTCTATACCAACCTTCTAGGTAAGGCGGTACAAAATCCCCTTCTGTTTCACGTTACTGGTTTCTTTCTGTTCCTGACTAGGGGTTATTACGATTACGACTGTTTCTTTTTCAAATACTTCAACAGGGAAGAGTCCTTTTCTTGAAGCAGGATAAGTTTCTTTCTTGTTACAGCCAGCTGATCCGTGACTTCCGCAACTTTTAAAGGTTTAATTTTAGTGCTCAATCTAGACTGTGACCCCATAACTGCTGCCGCCTTCACGCACCAAGTCTCATCCGGATCGTCGGGTGCTCTCGCTCCAAGGATATTTTTTCATTATAAGTTCATATAGCAAATCTTTCAGGCACAAAGCTTCCACGGTTCTATTGAATTAAGGCGTGCTCACTTTTACATTCGCAAAAGGTGTTTTTAACACAGAGCGTGCGATCGTCATAACATAGCCAATCTTGCCTATTAGCTACTCTTCTTCTACCAAATATTTTTTCACGATCACTCCAGAACAACAGGTATCTCTTAAAACTGTTCTGACTCATTTTTAACTAATCCATCTGAAGCAGGCATCTGATTATCAAAACTAATTATTATCAAAACAAAACAAGTAATTCCTATTTTCAAAAAAGGAAACACAAAAAATGTAGCAAACTATCGACCAATTAGCTTGTTATACAATTTTTTAAAAATTCTTGAAAAAATCGTACACAGACGTCTTTATTCGTTTTTCAATAACTCCAATTTTTTGTCCAATCACCAGTTTGGTTTTAGACAAGGACACTCTACCTCGCATGTTATTACATTATTAACTGATAAAGTTACAACAGCCTTTGAAAACAAGCAATCAACTTTTGGGATTTTCTTAGATCTTTCTATTGACCATAAAATCTTACTTAACAAACTGTACCATTATGGAGTAAGAAACATACCTTTTTCTTGGTTTAAAAGTTATCTCACAGATAGAACTCAACAAACTAAAGTCCTTGGAACTAAATCTACAAACATCAATAAACTGACCTCTTCTGTCCCCCAGGGCTCGATTCTAGGACCCATCCTGTTCATAATATATGTCAATGACTTTCCTAAATGCCTGAGATACAGCAGTTGTTTAGCCTTTGCACACGATACAACTATATTAATTTCAGGAAAAAACCAAAAAAACTTGTATGACAATGCAAATGAAGAGCTTAATAACATCGACAACTGGTTAGTGGCCAACAAGCTTTCCTTAAACACTGATAAAACAAAATGCATGCATTTTAAAACCATCAACACACCCACTCCCAATTTTACATTAAAAATCAGAAACACTCCAATACAAAAAATCTCATCCTTTAAACTATTAGGAGTTATTCTGGACGAACACTTGTCATGGAAAGATCACATTATATCTCTTAAAAAAAGTTACAAGCAGTATTGGTGGTAACTATGAAAATCAAGCCATGTTTAGATAAAAATTCTCTCCTAATTATATACCATTCTTTATTGATTAGTCACATACGATACTGCATAAACCATTGGTGTTTTGAAAACTCCACTCTAATTAGAAAACTGCAGAGTATATCACATTTAATCTACAATACAACGTCACAGAAGCAATGAAAGATGCTCAACTTCTTACAATAAACAATCTTTACAACCTAGAAATAGCACAAATGATGTTTAAATATGAAAACAAACAACTTCCACAAGCATTTAATAATTTTTCCACAAAAAAATTTTTAAAAATGAAAACCAGAAGCAACAGCCAAATAATATCAAATTGCTTCAGAACTAAAGTAAGTCAACAATCTCTGAAATTTGTTAGACCTAAACTCTGGACACAAAATACCTTCAGAGATCAGGCACAGCCATTCAAGCAACAGCTTCAGAAAAAAACTCACTCAACACTTGACACGTTTTCCAAATTCCTTGTTAAATTTATGCAAATAGTTTAGTATCAGTACCAAACCTACTCTACAATAGAATAAACAACTTTAATCTAGACTACAATTAATAGTAATCTGCTTGATTAAAACGAATATTATTATTTTTTTTTTTTTCGGCCCTTGAGCCTTGTTTGGGTTTGTCCTTGTCTTTGTTATTTTTCTGAACACGGGACTTCTATCTGGAAAAACTGCTTTTAATAGAGAAGACTAGATTGTGTGGCTACTATCTCAACAGAAAATATTCAAACAATTCTTTTGTGTGTGTGTGTGTTTTTTTTCTTTTTTTTTTCTCGTACCATGTTTCCATGAAATGGTCCTTTTGACCCGTGACAGGATTTCTTTCGGTGGGTTTGTTTGCCTGTCTGATCCTTTTTGGTCACAGGCTTGTTGTGCTTTCCACCATATTTTTGCCGCCAACGCAACAATGCCTCAAATACATGGTACGCTTTGCTTTGTCGCGCTTTTTTTTTATCTCTTTTTTTGTTTTTCCCTGTCTTATAATTCCTTATCTGTTTTTCTATGTAAAGTGTTGCAACCATGCATCATTTTTTATTTTATTTATTTTTTTTATTTTATCTCCATATTTATCCTTCTGACTCGCAGGAAAGCGACGGAGGCGCTAATACATAGGGTAAGCAACTACCCCGCCTTGCTTCCGGAGATGCCAAGATATTGCTGTCCGCTTGTAATTTAATAGAGATATGACTTTAATTTGGAACTGCTTGCCAGGACCACCAAGCAGGGGAATGTGCCGTAAAGTATCTTTCCTAAGGACACAACAGAATGGCGCGAATGGGTTTTAAACCGAGACCATGTTAGTCACGAGCCCGGCGCTTTAACCACTCGACCACACTGCCGACAAAGACCGATCATTCTTCTTACTACTATATCAAATATTACTGTGTGCATGCTATAACACAGCGGTTCCCAAACTGTGCGCCGCGAGACTTTGTCAGGGGCGCCGCGAAAGTATGCGAAAGTTGTTGTACTTACTGCTTTTCTCACAATAATTGCAGTGTGATGGTTGTTAGCAGCAACTTCCCTTCAGAGAACGATTCCGATTGAGGACCTTTTTTAAACAGCCTGATTTTGGGAGGGAAATAGGGAAATCAGAGATGAAATCGAAGACCTTTTTTTTTTTTTTTTTAGAGAATACCCTGATTTTCAGAGAAAAAAAGGTTGTTCAAAGAAGTAATGGAACTGAATACCTTTTTTTCATTAAGGCGCCGCGAGTATTGTTAAGTCTTCAAAGGGCGCCGTGAAAAAAAAAGTTTGGAAACCGCTGCTATAACATTTAACGTTTTGTTGCTTCTTCCTTTTTCTTCTGCTGCTATAGTCCTATATGTTTGTTTATTTCTTTCTGTTTTTATTGTGGCGGAGCAGAAATAAAGGATACTGATACTGATACTGATACTGATACTGTCTTTTAAACATGCACCATTCAAAACTTGAATTTTCTTTCTGTCCTTTAACTCCAAATAATCTTCTGATTTCTGACAAGTGTTCTCCTTGTCGTCGCTTTTATTTTTACACCTGTCTTCTTCTTGTTTATCATCTTCAATAGTATTAAATTTTCTGACAGGTAAAGCACATTCAACCTTGAAAGCCCTTTTGTGTGCACTAGCGCCACCATGCGATGAACGATTTCTCTTCTCGCACTGCATAAAAGTATGACCAATTTTTTCGCATCGGTTGCAGGAATTTCTTCTAGCATTTCTATCTTGCACCCGTGAGAAGCACTCACTTGCCTTGTGTTTTAGTTTTCTACAGCTAAAACATTTTATACCTCCTGCTGCCGCAGAAGAAGCATCCATACTCTTCACTTCTGTTTTTAGAGCACAGGCACTCTTCTTACAACTAAAATCTCAACTCGACAGCTTCTTGTTATGGGCAGTCAAATAATGTTCAAATGCTGCTAACTCCGTGAGACCCTGAGGTTTCCTCTCCATTAAATGCACAGACAGCTCCTAAGCCCTCTAAAATATTGGCGGTATCCCTGTGTAGTAAAAGTGTATTGCTGGAGCACCGCCGCCTTCGGACATCCATAATCTAAAGCGTCCTTCTGCGAGAGCCTGGAATACACGTCTAAAGCTTTTCCACCTAATAAAGCACTCAGCTGAATTGCTCAATTAGCTTGGGGCGAATTTGCCACAGTCGCATATCTTTCAAACCGTAACAGATAACTATCTAAGTCATTTTTTCCATTATTAAAAAGGGAAGGTCAGAGGATCTTGGTCTTCCGAAAACAAACGTGTACCCCCTGCCTGATTTGCTTACCCTCTCTCTTGATTAGAGTGGTCTGTTATATAAGGTCTGTTATATAAGATCACGCTTATAAAAGATCACGTTACGTACCTCAAGATTATAAGAGAATTTTCTGGAATAACTTGGATTTTTTCGAATAGCGATTAAATTAAAGTTATAGTTTACAACAGCTAATCAGAGACGCGCCAGCAAACTTGTCTTCGTGTTAAATAAAAAATTCCATTAGTGATTCTAGAACCATCGAGAGAGAAAAAGAAGATCGTAGAACAAGGGATGTCCGACCTTTTTCATAATGGGCCAAATTATAAATTTTAGTACATTCAGCAAATCGCAAAATAACTTGTATATAAAATTTTCTCTTTTTAATATTAGAATGACGAGTACTAAACATAAATTCAGATTTGATTAAAAACTTAGCAATTTAAGTGAAATGTGAAACAATTAAAATCATTACGTAATTAGTATTAAAAATGTCCATGCTCGAGCTGCGTTGAAGTCCCAGTTACGTGAGTTCCTTTTTTCCTGCTTGCACCAACTCAAAATTCCCAAAATCTGGAGAAAAGCGCTTTTAGTCGCAATCCCAAAGCCGATGAAGCCAGTAGTAGGGTTGTAAATTTGGGACCAGTTTATACAATCCCGGGATCGGGATTTCCCGGTATTTTAGACTTATAATCCCGGGATTATTCGGGATTGAGCAAATAATTAAAAAAAGTAGTATGGAAAGAACAAAAACCTCTTTATTTCTTGTAATATTGACGCTGAAATATAAGAGCATCTAGAGTGGCATCATTCATTTGGCTCCTGATTTTGTTAGCAAAATAGCCAAGGGCAGAAAACTTTTCTGCCCTTGGCTATTTTGCTAACAAACTAACAGTGAAGCGTAGTAAATAAAGTCTGTAAAGTTATTATACAAACTGAACTAAATAAAAAAATAAATAAAAAAAGGAAGTCACGATTTTAGGTTAACTTGAAAGCTAGAGAAAACTTAGGAACAGTTGTAATACACTATTATCAATCTACTGGTCGCTGAATGAAAAAGGCAATAAATTGAATACATTGCAGTACGCTTTTTCCTTAGGTTTCCTATCATAGTTTCCATCCTAATACGTTACACAACACTTTCTACCCATTTGCTTAAATGAATCTTTAGATGTGCTTTCTTAACAAATATGCTACTATTGCTTGTTTTTTCTTTGCGTCTTGTTACTTTATTTATATACCTGAAAGCACATAACTCTTAATTTGCCAGTGACCAACTAAACTACTGTAACTGTAAGTAAGTGTCTATGCTTTCCTATGCTCAATTCCGCAAAGCATTGCGCAAGGGAACACAATTGTTCCAATTTCATTAAAAATGTGGGCCACAAACAATGCTGTATGACATCACAATTTATACTGCTAGTTAACTACACAGTACTGACTTCTTTACACTGTGTGCGCTCGTGTCTTACACTCATTCTCTGGGCAGAAGCTGAGCTATCAGTTAGCTGCTATAGAGCACATCATACTGTTTCCATCAGCAACTTTATCGAGTGTAGAAAATAGTAACTTCATTTAGTCTCTGAGACTCTGACTCCACTCATGTAGAGCAGCATGCCAGGAAAAGGGTTTTGCGCCAAGAATATGACTGTAATAATTGCAATGTCGGATATATTACAACTTCAAGATGGTCATCGTATCCAATTTTATAAATTCCGAAAATAAAGAATAGTGCAAATAACAGGTCGTAAATTTACGAAATACAAGTTTGGCGCATCTAGCTAACCCTTGCGGTGCACCATTTGAGAAACGCTGAGCTAGGGTACGCAAAACTTAATTCTGTACTTTAGAATTGTAACATTACATGATGCTCACTTCCGTAGGCTGACATAAAACGGTCAATCAGGGGTATACTAAATTTAATAAGTCCCGGGATTTCTAGACATATAATCCCGGGATTGGGATTGGAAAAAATACCCCAAATCCCGGGAATTCGGGATCGGGATTTCCCGGGATTACAACCCTAGCCAGTAGGGGACCCAAAAAGTTATTGATCAATATCTCTGTTCTTCTACAAAATTCTCAGGATGCTTATCTACGCCCGCGTCGAATCAGATCCATTGCTCCCTAGAGGACAGGCTGGGTTTCGACTTGACATAAAACATCGAGGATTTTTTGTCGTTTAGTCGATCTGACGGCCGCACACGACTCTGTCTACATACAAGCTGCTTGAGACTTCTGCCAGGTAATGAATGATCATGGATCTTGTCCAAAACCAAAGTTTTACCCTTAACTGCTGGTGACAGCAAGCAAAACAGGATTCGCCGTCTGAAAAACGGAGTTCTTTGGGGTTCCATTTTGGCTCTCCCTTCCTTTTACACTTTTTTATATTTACGTCCAGATCTACCTTCCACGATTTCCAGAAAGTACAGTATATCTACGCAGACGATCTAGCATTGTTGCTCTGCTTTGAAAACTGGAAGGCCTTTGTGAGGCCTTATGTAAAGACAGGACTAAACGTTTAGTGTATTTTCAAACTGGGAAGATAAAGCTTAATCACACTAAGACGGTGATGGCAGTCTTTTACATAAATAACAAAAAGGCCTAATGCAAGCTAAATGTTTGCACCAGCAATAGACTTTTACCCTTTTGTCCAACTCTACATATTTTTTGGTAAAACTGGACAGATTGCTTACGTTTCGTCACCAACTTGTATTATTGAGCAAAAAATTTTATTCGCGCTTCACATTGCTGAGGCAACGTGCAGGCTCAGGACGGGGTGCTGATGCCAAAGCACTGCGCACAGCTGCCCTATCTCTGATCTACTTAACAGCTAAGTACTGCGCATCAGTCTGGTGTCCAACCGCTCGCACTAGCTTTATAAACAGCGTCTTGTATGACGCCTTGCACATTGTCACTGAATGGCTGCGTCCCACTTCAACAGACCACCTACCAATACTTTCAGGCATCCAGCCAGCTGAGTTTCGCCAATTAGGAGCGACACTGTCCTTGGCTACTGGTGCAACCCTGGACCCTGAGCATATGCTTCATTTCTAGATTGGACCTAGAATCTCTAAAAACGTCTTATCCTTTATCCGCCCTTTTAATAAATCTAGACCATTCCTTTTTTACGGCAGGCAGCATCACTACTACTGTTGTAATCTTATTCTAAATCACTCCGCATTGGTTCAAAGTTACTATCTCTACTATGACTAATTTCATTAATAACTATCACTTGATATTGTAAAAAATGCTAGAAAATAGCACATTCAATATTAAGTTTAATTGCAAAACAATGTAAATGCTGAAAATGATGCTTGGGACAAGCGTCTTTATGACAAGCTCCGCCAACAAAAGTTTTCATAAATCAGTTCATTTGGCGTCACTCGATGCAGCAATCAACTGATGTATACACTTTGTCTCTCTATACCAGGGCTACTCAATCAGTTTTAGCAAAGTTTAGTTCAGTTCAGTTCAGTTTTCTTTTATTTCTGCTCCGCCACATGACAAGATAACAAAATGTTGAGAAGTTTGTGTGTTGTTAAAGACGGGGTTAGAAAAAGGAAGAAGCAACAAAACGAGTTGACGTTGTGACTTGCTGGTTAGCGATGAAAAGTGTGACTTGTTGTATCATATAGAAGCAAGGTTGCTTCACCTCATTATAAAATTGTTTAAAAAAATAGAAAGAGAAAAAGAAAGAAAACAAAGTATAAGACCGTGGTTATTTGCTTAATAAAACAGATACAAAGGTCCAGATACTAAAGTTAAAAATTCGCTGAGTCCGGTTCCACCGAATTTTTAACTTACAATAGTTTGATGTAAATGCAACATGTTTTAAAAACACAAAGTCATTTATTGTTCTGCTTCAGCTAATGCAAAAAATGACATTTCTTATTTCTTGCAAGTTATTTAAATCTGGGTTCTAATTCAGTGGTTGCAAGTCTAAGACTGTGGTGTAGGTGTTGATTCGTCATACAAGTGCGAAGCTTGTTCTTGATGAAATTCATGTTTGAAAATGCTGACTAACAGCAATAAGTTGACATTACTATGCTGTAAATGCGCAAATGCAGTCAAAATCCAGAAACCGTTGAGGTCCGCTTTTAGCACTCAGGAGGTCCGATGCGGACCGCGGTCTGCCAACTGAGTTTCCCGTTCTATACGTTACTATGAACGCAGCGACATTGAATTTGGTACAGTTATGAAAGCATAACTGAAAATTTGAGTAAGCAATGTGCCGCATAAAAACATTAGTGGGCCGTTGTACATCCCTGTCCGAGAAGTTAAAGGTTATGTACTTTTAATCTGCTGGACACGTGCTTAAGATTGCAACTCATAAAACGAACAATTAAAATAATCACAAAACATCTTGCAAATAAATTAATCTAAGTCAGGTTTATCAACTATGCAATCGTTACTTGGTATGAAAAGATTACGTCATACTTAATTTAAAACCACTAAAGAAGTCAAAAAATTAACTATAGATTAAATTGTGTATGAAGTGTGATTCCGCTGCACCACAAAAATTACCGGTAAGAATCTACTGTATATCGCCACTCGCCAGAGCTGGCACTAGCCGATATGGCCGATACCGGTAACTTACCGACATTGTTGGTATAACCTTAATTTAGGGTTGCCAATTTTATGTTAAATTCTGTGTCCAGAAGGAATTTAAAAATAGACTCAAATGTCGGGAATTTTACAATCAACTTAAAACATCGTGCATTTTTTTAGAGAACACTATTATTTTGGGAAGAAAATTGAAAAATCCGAGACTGCCGGGACTGATTCTAAATGAAAAGTTTTTCCTTTTTTTTTTTAGAGAACACCATGATTTTGGGACGAAAATTGGAAAATCCCAGACCGATTCCAAGTGAAAACCTTTTTTTTCTTTTTGGTCTTCATCCTAGAATCTCAGGTAATTTTATGTTATCCGCCCCTTCAAAATTTTTTTTAGCTGGTACGCCTATGTCTGTCCGGAATTCCGCTTATTCAGATACGGCAACCCTACCTTAATTAATACTTTCGGCTTTATCTCTGCATCAAATAGGAGGTTAAAATCAAAGCAGATATTTGCTACGATTCCAGTCACAACAGCTGCAAATAGATAGTAGGCTACTTTAACGCTTTCAAACTTGAAATGTTTCTGCAAATTAGCAATAATTTGCAGCCGTTGTAGTGTCATAAAACTTCTTTAAATAGTTTAGCTTTTTTTTTTTTTTTTTTTTATTTTTTATCTCTATATTTATCCTCCTGACTCGCAGGAAAGCGACGGAGGCGCTATACATAGGGTAAGCAATTACCCCGACCTGCTTCCGGAGATGCCATCATATTGCTGTCCGCTAGTAATTTAGTAGGGATATGACTTTAATTTAGAACTGCTTGTCAAGACCACCAAGCAGAATAGCTGAAATGTATGGATCCGTTCGTAGCCAGAAGATAGCTTTTTAACTTTGCTTTTGTAAATAACTCTCTCTTAGAAATTTGTTTGAGACACCATTTGAACTTCAGACGAAAAAAAATTTTTACTTCAAGTTGGAGAAGCCGAAAATTTAGACCAAAATTAATTTAAATTATTACTGTAGCGGACTCTATTAAGAGTGCAGGAAAAGCTATTTTTCGGCCTTTACATTTTAAAGTAAAAATATTATTATTGTATCTTTTTAGTTTCAATTAAATTTTACAAGAAAGATAAACCTACAGGCAAAAACATTCTTCGATTTTCGGTTTAGAGTATCTTAAAGATTTTTAGTTTTCATTTGTAACCTACTGTCTTGAAAATTTTACCTTTATAGCTATATTTGCGTTGTATGAATCTGCAAAAGATAATCAAAATGACTTTATTACAGTTACTTTCAAAATTATACTCGGTTTGTCCAAATAGTAAGAAATGCCTGCAAATGCTTAAAGGCTCCTAAATAAATTGTTAAAGCCCTGTTAGAAATCTCTAATGCGAAATGTCTGCATCAGCGAGTTTTTTTGAAAATAGTAAATTTTTTAGTTTACGGCTCCTACCTTCCAAAATCCTTCGCTCGTCAATACTCAAAAACTTACTGGTACACCTTTGGTGAACGGCTTTTCTACCAGACGGCGGTGCTAAGTTTTATAACTGATTGGTAAGTATTAAAGTCAACAGCTTATGGGTAAGTTTATAACTTACCGCAACAATAATTCCTCAATCAAAATTACTTTAGTTTTCGTTACGTCCATAGCAAACCAGTGCTATATATTTTTGGTTTTTAAAAAAATGCTAGCTTTTGTTCAGGGTCTTTACAATTATGAACACAATCAATCTTTATACGCATACCGTCGCAATTCTTAGTTTTAGTTTATCCTACGTCATCAACCAAACTGACAGAAAAATTTTCGCTTTATTGAATTATTCTCGCTCTTTGCTCCATTCTATAAATACTTGAACTGCTTTGTTCAATAGATTGGGATCTGCCCCTTGATTGCGAGAAACTATTTGAGTTGAGCGAATTTTCGCTAAAGACTTGTTATAAATTAACAGTGCACACGAATGTCCCGAGAAGTTGGCCTTATTTTGTTCCAAACTTGACTTACTTTCTTTATAAAATGCCGGGCCATTTGCAAATCGAAGTAAATATAAGCTCAAGAATTTTGTGATAAGTATTGAATAGCCTAGCGCCGGATTAAAACACATTAAATAGCTAAATGATGTAATTACATGCTTGAACAAGCAATTTTAAAATCACGTGATAAATAAGCTAACATTCAATACCTTTTCGTGTGTTTTACTTTTTGACTTCTGCAAACACCAGCTTTGATAAAGTTAAAAAATTTACCATTTGTAGGACTCCTTTTGGTATTTATTCCGGTGTCGATCATTATTCACACCAATGCTCTCTCTGTCTGTGAAATGCATGCAGTTCCCAGATTAAATTTTACGGTATCAGTTGAAAAAAATTTAACTGGCTTTAAAAATGCGCCAGCAATTTTGCATTTTCTTTTAAAAAATATCCATTCAAAACCGCCAACGTTGAGACCGAGACCGAGACCGAACCGAAGCCCGATAATTTTTTCGAGACCAGAAACAATCGAGACCAAGACCAAGATCGAGACCAGAAAATTCTGCAAAAATAAAGTTGATTTTCAAATATTCCAAAACCAATAAATTTTTGTTTCTTTAAATAATCTAAGGTTACATTTTAAATAAACAAGCATCACTAACATGTTGGAAAGAGTTTTGCTCTATGTCGCTGTATCATAAAATAATTCGCTCTAAAAACCCGCTCAAGCAGAATAGAAGAAAGCGGAAACGCACATGCTGATTAACAATGCTGAAAAAAGCAGGATATGGATTAAATTTTCTTGCAAAACTCAAAAATGCTGAAGGCACGGTCATCACAGTAATGGCTGAAACTTTATCCAAATACAGTGGAACCTCGCAGTACCAGTGCCTCGTTGTACGAGAAATTCACTTTGCGAGCGGCTATTCGCAAAGAATTTTGTCTCATGCGACGAGTAAAAATTTGTAGTACGAGCGATCGTAGGCCCTCAACGTCCAGGGGCCTCGAAATTCGATTTTGAAGTTTGTAATTCTGTTAAAAACTTGACAAACTTAAAACCTACCTAAAGTATATACAGTACGTATTAAGCTTTTGAGGCCAAAAATGCCAAAGTAAGTGATGATGACAGAAATATGAAAACATCAGAAATTGTTCTACCTGACGTTTCAATGAACAGAGATTTTTCATGACAGACAATAACCTATTCTCAGCTACACTGTCTTCCATACGCTTAGATGGTTTCCGTTTTAAGTTTAATAGATTTATAAAACATGATTATTTATTGCATGCACTTTTATTATTCATATTGCAAGTACAGTATGTTTTTTTTCTGATTGCACCTTTTCTGTTTAAAAAATAAACATAAAAACAGACATTTTGGGGATGGAACGGATTATTTATTTTCATATTAATTTTAATGAAAAAAATTGCTTCGTAATACGAGTAAATAGCAATACGAGCTCGTACTGCGCGGTTCCACTGTATTTGATTAGCTCGGCTTTCTGTTGGCATGTTACAGTTGTAGAATTTTTTGGGTATTTTTTTTTACATAGAATAGAACTCGTCAAATTTATTACATCAAAAAGAGTATAAATAATGGCGAATTACGCAAACAAATAAAAATTGTTTAATAGCGCAGATATTTTTTCGATATTACCGCTGTTTATTTTCTGCCTTTCTTTTGTAGATTATTCGAAGTAGTTTTTAGGATATTGTCTTTTTTGCCACAACAAATTAACACTTTCTTAGTTTAACTTTTAAGCAATTTCTTATTTTGTTTTAAGCAATGAAATTTATGCAGTAGCGTATGCAAAAATTTTTTCAGAGGGGAGGTTGAGAGGCGAAAACACGACCTGTAATATAAGCAGTGATGGCTTTTGCAAAAAGGGGTTAATTTTAAAGTTTTACTTAAAAAAACTATTAAAATAATTTATTTTATATTCAGTGATGGCCTTACAAAAAGGGGCCCGTTGCAAGAAAAATAAGGGGGGCACTTTTTAGTGTTCCGAAAGAAAGCGACAAAACATTCTCTAAAAAAAAGGTCTTCATTTTAGAATGTTCCACGTTTTAGTGTTCCAAATCAATGTGATTTGTAAAAAAAGGTCATCATTAGGGGGCCACTTTTTAGTACACCGAAACAAAGCGATTTTCGGACAAAGATACAGAAACAAAAGAAGTTATCACTTTAGGGATGCCACCGTCATGGTGCTACTACGAAAAAATAGAGCAATGTTTTGCGTAAAGGGAATTTTTTACGTCTTTTTCGGAGCCCCGGTATGGCCGCCCCGTTTGCACCCTACTAAAGCCATCATTGTTTATATTTTATACATTATTTTATTTAGAATATTATACACTTTATTATTTATTTGTTTAAAATTTTTTATTTTATTTAAAAAACTATAAAAATTATTTATTTCATTTTCAGAACATTTATTCTACCTCTGTGTTTATTCTCTTAACTTCCAGAAAAACATTGGAAGCGCTATTCAATTGTCAAGCGATTACGACGTGCTTCCGGAGATGCCGTTTGTCATAACGCTGTCCTGTTACAACTATTATTTTGGGTTTTTTATTTTAAGTTTAGAGATATACTTGCTTTAAGTATTAGAACTGCTTGCTAAGACCGCCAAGCAGAGGAAGTGCCCTGAAGTGTTTTTCCCTATGAACAGAAGAGGCTTTGAACCGCGACTGTGTCGATTACGTTCGTAACTTATCACGCTCTTAACCACGCTGCCGGCGAATGTAAAATAAAAGTGAAGACCTTTTTTTTGATCTTCACTTTTTTCAAGCCCTAATTTTCTTTCAATTGGAAAAAAGTCTACTTCATTTTAACAATTTTTAAGCTGTCGTAGGGCTACTATAAACCTTTGATCATCGTGAACGTTTTTTTAATCCCTAACCCCCCTTTCGTTGGTACGCATATGGATTCATAGATCAAAAATTTTAAACAAACTATACCATGGGTGGAAAAATTTTGTGACTTAGAGCAGGGGTCGGCAACGCGGTGTCGTGAATATTTTTCAAAAACACGTTTACGGACCTTTTTTTTTTTTTAGAGATCACCCTGATTTTGGGAGAAAAATAGGGAAATCTGAGATGAAATCGAAGTGAAGACCTTTTTTTTTTTCAGAGAACATCCTGATTTTGGGAGAAAAATAGGGAAATCGGAGATGAAATCAAAGTGAAGACATCGGCGCGCAAACGTATATTTTGACATTGAATTTCACAACTTGGCACACTGGAAAGAAAACGTTGCCGACCCCTGTACTATATTATCAAAAATAGTTCGGCACGCGCAGCTAACAAAATTTAAAAATTGGCACACTGCGTTGAAAAGGTTGCCGACCCCTGACTTAGAGGTTCTATTGTAGAGTATATAAATTCTATTGTAGAGTATTATGACATCTTTAATTCTATTGTAGAGTATTATGACATCTTTAATTCTATTGTAGAGTATTATGACATCACAATACTCGTATGTTGTAACCTTGCCTCGTGTATTGCTACAGTTCAGTCGTTGTTCGTTATGTTAATAAAAAGGCAGTTGTTTTGAGCTTGTAGTTTTAAGCCAGTGGTTCCCAACCTTTTTAATGTCATGGACCCTTTTGAGGATTTTCCTGAAAGTTGTGGACCCTTTAAATAAAAAAGGAAATAAAATCCACTCTTTTCTCCCAAAAACACGGTGATCTCTAAAAAAAAAAAAAAAAAAAAAAAAAAGTCTTCACCTTGAATCGATCTTTTATTTTCCTAGGCAACTGCCTAATTCGCTTCCCCTAATATCCACCACTGCTTTCACTATGACATATTCTTTCATTTTTTCCGTAAAAGGCTCATGGACCCCCGGTTGGGAACCACTGTTTTAAGCAGTTATACTGTAGTTAGTAGAACGCTACACTATAAACAATCGCGGGTCATAATAAATATGGTGTTCAAATTATTGCTTACGTAAATATTGTTACAAAAAGAATTTGTTCGCTTTATTTTGTTTTAACAGGTTAGGGTGTGAATACAAGCTTTCAAAGTGTTTAGATTGTGAGTACTTAGACCTTCATTATTATTACACGCCGTAAGGAGTAATAAATATACATGTACAATCTTTAATCGGTAGAGAATAAAATTAGCGGCGAAACAAGCACTTTTTAAAGCTTTGCTTTGACCACAATACACGTTGTCCAACCGAATTGTCGAAAATACTAAAGGCAAAAAAAAAGACAAACTTAATTTTGTTAGTTCGGATGGTAAGATACTATTCAATACTTTAACGACGATTTTATGGCGGGTACAGTTTATGGTGTACTAACAAAATTAAGGTCACCATATTTTTCAATGAACCGCTGTTTTTATCCCTTCCATTAAAACTTGAGCTACAAACTAACTTTTTTTATTGTACTGGATAAGTACATCAAGCGTGCCACGCGTCCGCAGTGACTATCTCGGAAATGCGCCTAAACAACAAAGGTACTCCATCGTCTTCTTTTTTCTTTGTATGGCCGAATTGGCCTTACGGAGTTGCCATAGCAGGTAAGTAACGTGACGTCATCAAAATCGCCCACGAAGTGCCTTTCTCGAGGACACAACGCTAACTAGGTAATTAGACCAAGCTTTGAGCTCGCGTCCTGCCCCGAAAACGTGTTATTATTAAAAGCTGTCCTGCCTAATTCTGACGATATCGGATGACAAGCTACTTATTTTTAAAAATAAAAATCCATAAAAAGCTTAATTGGAAAGCTTTAATGAAAAAAAATATTTGAAAATTTAACAATTTTTGAATCGAATTCGTTAAATTCTTTGCAATAAAACCAATAATGCTTCCAACATCATCGGCATTAAAGAATAAAATAGCTTCCGTGTTGAAACAAGTTTTATTGCTTTGAAATTAGAAAATAGAATTTTATTTACTATAGAAAGTTACAAACACAAAAAAAGCAGTAAGACAATAATTTAAAAAAGAAATAAAAACGCATTCGAGCTAATTTGGCAAGTTAAAACGTGGATTCTTCAATCGCTTTGATATTCAGACAAATGTCCACGTGCGTGTTAATGTCATCGTATGGCACCTTCTGGGAGCAGATGGGACAAGAAACAGACGAAGGTGATTGGATCTCGCTTTGTTTTGACAAGAAGTCGCAGTCGTTTAAATATTGACCGCCAAGCGCTGATAAATCGCAATCGTCAGCGATTGAATCGTTTAAATCAGTGGTCAATGATTTTTCGGAAGTTTTATACGGCGTTTTTACGTCATTTGATGTAGATGGCTTAGTGGTATCGATTTCAACATCGCCGGTCAGTTCAATCGTCGCCGTCCTGGAATCAAACCTTTTCTTCAACGGCGAACGAGAGTTCACTGGGTGCGAATCAACGACGTCGTGTTTTCGTTTGACACCTGTTCGACTTTCATCGCGTGTTATGAAACAAGCTTGGGCTGAAATATTTGAGCTATCGCGCATAACATGATTTTTAGGTTGAGGTTCATACGACTCATCTTTTGTTAGATCGTAACAACCGGTGTTTTGATTTGTTGTATCTTCATCGCTTAGCTCATCGTCGCTTTCAAAAACGATGGTTTTGGACGCTTTTGACGTCAGAAACTTCGTTTTGACTTTCCAAGTTTTATAAGCAGCTGCGTTCTCGTTAACGGAGCGCGCGCCAGTTCTACGCAGCTCCTTGCAAACCTTCGACAAGTTTTCGGACTTTCTCCTGGACTTCGACTGGCTGCTGGCCTGAAGAACGCCACGTGACGCGTTTCCGTTTCCGGATTTTTTGGCTCTGTCGTCATGCAGAGTCAACAGGCGACTGCACGTGGGAATTCCCCGATCGCCGTCTCTGGGCTGGGCCGCGCCTCCGAGAACGTGGCCCCGGTTGCTCATTGAGGAAAGAGGAGAGAATGGGAGCTTACGTTGCGTCAAATCAGACGCTGGATTCGCGTCATTCTTTGCTTTTCTTTCAGCTTTAATAAAAATTTTTGGGTTTAATCAAACCTAGTTTTACTTAAGAAAAAATTACTGATAACATAGAAATAGATATCTAACAAAAACAGTAACATTTACAAAACACAAAAAGCTCTTCAAAAAAAATGGGTATCAACAATCGCTTTCAACACGTTCTTCGCATTACCAAGAAATTGCTCACTTCATTAATTTGAGATTTATTTGTGGCTATGTTTCAAAATAGCGCGTGTCGTAAATGGTAAAAATGTTTGGTAAAAGAGACTTTATAGACGTCAAAATAAAAAAAAAAAACTTTTAAGAAACATGGTTGTAGTAAAAAAAAACAAAAAATTTCTCAGATTATTATTGTGTTAACGCAAGAAGCCCTGAGCCTAAAGATCGCATATTGAATTCAAACAGTATTTTTTGAATAACGTTTTCAAAAACAAAAATGAACGTTCAAACTATTCCAAATAAGGCTTTGTCACTGCTTTATTGAATGGATTCGATCTTATTTTTCAGATTGCAATTCAAAAGTCCACATTCGAACTCTTTAGGTCGTCCGTTCTGTCTTTTTACAAAGGTGTTTCTCAAATATTAATCCTGTGTCCAATCCTTTTTCTCATTAATAACATTCATTAATGACATTGCTACCTTCCACAAGCTTACATATTTTTTCATACAGATATGATTTGGCATTGAAGTCTCCTCCACAAAAGTCAAGCAGCAACCATGGCTGTCCAATCCATGCTCAACAAACTGGTAGATTAGTCCTTAAAGTAGCGATTACCTCTCCGACTTTTTTATGCAAATGATCCTTTTTTTGGTCGCGACCACTATCAATTCCATCTTTAACACACTTTTTTCAAGACACCATTATGTTTTAATCTATCCACTGGCAGTGCTGAAATCTACACTAATATAACGCCTAAGTGGTGTATCTCTCACTTTCAGTTCTTTAATTATTACTTTACATCCTATACTCTGATTCTCAATCTCTTTGATTTCTCTTTTCTGTATACCGCAATATCTATCTCCTGAATACCTTATTGACACCTGTACTTTTCTGACCTTCTTTTTCTAAAAATGACTACATTTTTAAACAAAAATTGACAAAACCGGAAAGATTTTAAGTCGCAAATTTTCTCTTTCATTATTTGATCAAGTGTCGTTCGATCAACTGTCAGGTCATGGTTTAGACAAAATAGCTCAAAACAAAAGGCTCCAAAAAATGGCAAAGGGTCGCATGTTTTGCATAATGAACAACAAAATTTTAAATGGTGAACATTGCAGCAAAATTGAGCAAAAAAACTAGCTTTTACCAGTTTTTGCTGATTTTTTCCCGTAATTTTCCGGTTCCTTAATCTTAAGAAAATCTCCTCCACAAGAATTTTGATGGTCAGCCCACCAATAATCACTGTAATAAATAATATTAATACAAAAATTTTTTTAAATGATAAGAAATAAAGAGTAAAGTTTCAAGAAAATTATGGCCTGGAACTTCGTTTGCATCAAGAGATCCCAATGCAAATGTTTTCAGCTAAACACAGCTTTGAAAAATTTTACGTTCATATTACAAAAAAGTTGAAAGCAACAAACAACTAGAGCATATTTTTTCCTTAGTGAATGGCTTAACAATTGACACTTCATTTGGCTTTATTTTTTAAAAGCACCTTGAAAAACATTACTCAAATACGGGCTGCGGTACAAGTAACGCCATTTTTGTATTTAAAAATATTTACCATATATTATAAAAACTTTCATACATAACTTTTATTGAACATAAATTTATTGCATTACCTTAAAAAAAATAAAGATAATAACTTGGTGGAAAGTTCTTAAGCATTGTTTTATGAAAACATGGGCGTTACTTACAAATATAAGAAGGGCGTTACTTACGCCGCACCCTGTATATTAAATAGTTCAAAAGATCATGCAAGTATAACAAAAATTTTTCTACTTTTAACTTTGTTTTTATCATACATTGCAAAGTTTTCAACTATAGTACAGTTAACCTATAAGCAATTCTTTTTATAAATGCTGCTTACTTTTTTGATGGTGGTCGATTCATTGCCCTTTTGACATAACCAAAATAAGGTGGTCGATTACGACACCGACCTGTACATCTCCACCAGTGTTTCCGCATTTCATCTACTTCATCATGAAAACTGTGATAGATCTGCAATAATAATCACCTCATCAATTAACAAACAATTGCAGTTCAGTTGAATGTCACTTACAGTGATGTTTGTTCCAGCTTTGGCATTTATGCGATGCATGTGCTTGCAAAACTCAGGTCCATGACCGTCTCTATCTTTGTTGTTTTCAGTAATGAATAAATAGGCATGAATCATTTCGTGCTGTTTGAAAAAAATTTTATTACACGATCAAGTATAGATTATGGCTGACAATCAAATGCATTTTCAAAGTTATTTGCAGAACATTTATACCAGTAGTGTTTCTACTAAATCTCTTCGAGGGCGTAATTTCAAAAGAGGTTGACTCAATCGCACAGAACATAAACTTCCTCTGCCTTCATAACAACACAAACCAGCACATCTGTACAAAAAAACTATGTTTAATAAAAGTCATTGAAATTTATATTATTATATTAACCTTACAAAAAAGGTTAATTAGATCAAAAGCATAATAAATTTGAAAAACTCTCTAATTATACGCAAAAAAAATTGTTGATAAAGCATAACTTAAGCAACAAAAGTGAAATTCAACCATTAACTAGTAATTGCATTGATGGTTATCACAACAAAAATAAGTTTTTTCTTATTCAAATACAGAGAATTCTTATTTACAAAGTGGCCAACCTTTTGTAATTAATGCGCTATTTTTTGGTAAGCAAATTTCAACTTGTTCTTAAATGATTTTTAAGAACAAAATTTTAAAATATTTTTGTATTAGTATGTAATAAGTTGTATATAACTAATAATATATATATAAACTTAGAATGCAATCAAAAAGTTGAGTTTTTGTTACAACTTTAGTTTACTTAATAGTGAAAATAGTTAAAACTTATTTGGATTGTTACAAAATTCATTTTGTTGGTAGCTTTAAACAAAAAAGCATAGAAATCACCAATCTACTATTAAAGTCAATTTGTAAAAGACTATTAAGCATTTAGCATTACTCATATAGCTTAGTCTGTATAAAAATAAAAAGTAGATTTTCTCACAGTGTCATGCGTGAACTCCACTTTACTTCAACCATTGATAAAGTATTCCAAAAAAAAGTTTTATTAAATTGATCAAATAAAACATAAATGTCAGGATTAGGATCAATTAGTTCCCATTCTGGATCAACCAAACTTTTCGTGATTTTTAAAGAGCTATTTTGCTTTATGCCATTTAATGATTGTGAGGCTTCATTAAAAAATTTTTTTTGTAAAGCAACTGCAAATTCATAATCATTTGTTTCCATTTTTGAATAGATTACATTCATCTAAAATATAAAAGATGAACATATCATGTAGCATGAATTCTTCAAATCAGCAATAGTTGAGGTGATAATCTTTTTTGATCAATTTAGTTAAAAATATATTAAAGAAACAAACCATGCATTTAACACCATAAAAAGACTTTATATTTATCTGAAAACTAAAAGTTTAAGATAAAAATCATTAATAAAATAAAAAAAATTAGTTTTATCACAAGCAGGTTCAATCAACAAGGGTGATGTCCACATCAATCTAGCTTTTATTTGCAGTACAACTTCAATATGTTATAAGAGGTCACCAGACCAGGGCCACCAAAGATTGTTACAAATTTTTTAGCCAACTTTTTGGTCATAGCATTTTCAAGTCTCATTTACTGTTTGCTTTTACTAACCTTGCAAACTTTGGGGATTCAATGAAATTCAAAAGTTTATATTGTTCACTCATCAAATAGTGAACAAGAACTGCATTTTTTTTATATTGAAGTAAAGAGCTTTTTAGAGCATTGACAAGAAATTTTTTATTAAAAATCTCAGTTAAGAGCAAAAAAGAAAAAGTTTTTAATTTGATCAAAAAGACTAACTTTTTTTGCTTTTGCCTAACTTTTTGTTGATAAAAACTTTACATCTGTTTGGAAACTATATAGCCAGTGAGAATCCAGCTCACAATTGTCATTGTTTTTGGTTAAGTAACCTTTTTCAAAAAAAGAGTGATGACCCATGTGTACAATGAAAGAGATTAAAGATGTTGCATGTGTTATCCAAATATAATCTCAAGGGGACATATGTGCAAAAGTTGGGAAAAATAAGACTGGGCTATAAAATAGAGTGTTAGATAGTGACAATGATTTTATTTCCTCCTCTTGTTGTAGGGAGGCTTCCTGATTAATTTTACTTTTAAAAAACAATTACAGTTACTTGTTGAAAAGACTTTATTTTTTATAATGGAAGCATATGTTGTGAAAATGGAATTACTGGAGCTACAAAAAGACCTCAGTTTAAGAATGGTCCAAAAACTCAAAAGTATAATTAAATTATGAAAACAAGTTCCAAGAGTAAAATATTCAAAAGTAAAGATAAGAGGCTTCAGGTTAATTTTGATTTTTGGTGCTTTGTCCTGTTGCGAATTATTGTATTCTGTAATAAATTTTTTTTTTTAAGTCAAAGCACCATGCAGTACAAACTAACCAACAGCTAAAAGAATTAATTGAAACAGCTCAGATATCTTAACAACCAAATTTTAAGCAGCTTACAACCCAGATGCAGATTTAGAATGAAAGTATGTGTCAATAAAATTGATTTGTTGATTTTGTTTGTGTTGCGACTCTTCAAGATCTAGGATTTCACGAAAGCGGCTTGAGCATGAGGGAAGGTTGGCTGTGCTTGATATAGGGTCTTGTTCACTTTTTGCCTTATACCAACCTTGCAGGCTTTATAAATTCCCTACAATTTAAAATGTAATTAACTAAACTTGGCAAATAGTGAATGAAAACTACAATATATAAATATACATATTGAATAAAAATACTACAAATAAAAAAATTTTTAGAAACCGCAACCGACTGTTTTGCCAAAAAACGGCTCATCAAGCGATTATCTAAAAAACAAAAATAAAAAATAAACAAATATATAAATACATAAATGAGAAAACTGAAAAATTGACAATTTGAAAAATTATAACAATAAAATCTCTTAATAACTTCAAAACTACTCAACAGCTTTTTCGTATTAATGAGGCGCAACTGCACGGACGCAAATAGATCTCTTCTCACCAGCAAGCGACGTACTATAAATAAATTGTGGATATATGTATATAAAATATAAGTATTTCTCTTCCTGATCAGAAAACTAACGTTTAAACCTAAAGCAACCATTAAGTGGATATCCCAACTTGCTTAAAAAGATGTACAATATTGTTGTCTTAGGTCTCAGACTCTTTTTTCATCTCTTTAGACACTTTTCATTGTTCAGAAATTTAGATATCCAAATCAGGTGAGCAGCTGGCGCCTAGAGGATCAAAACGCGGATACGGACCTTGCAAAAAATCAGTACAAAACTGTTCTGCATCAAAAACTGTTTGATCATAACGTCAGGGCCGAAGCTATGGAGATGTGAGAACAATGCAGCTGCAAGGCGCCCGCGTCACGGAGGTTCTGCCTCTACACTTGCATTAAAAAAATTATTCATTCTCTTACTTTTAATAAATATTTACTTTTATGTTCCTCGCCTATGTATGAAACAAAAAAATCTACTTGTTAACGAGGAATTAATGGGTTTGGCCACTAACTCAATGTTTCTCAATCGATGGGTTGCCGTTTAATTTGGTTGGGTTGCTGGCAATTGATCTTGATCGAAACGACATTTGATCGAAACGACATTTGATTGAACGACACTTGATCGAAACGACATTTAATAGAAACAACATTTGATCGAAACGACACTTGATTGAAACGAAAGTTGATTGGAACGACACTTGATCGAGACGACACTTGATCCAAACGACATTTGATCAAAACGACACCTGATCGAAAGGACAGTTGATAAAAAAAAAAAATTACTTTTGAATGTTTCTTGAACAATCTCTTTGTTACTGTAAATTAGATTCATAAAGAGCAGAGGCCACACTAAGAAGGCAGTTTTTTTTATTTTTTATTATTTTTTGCCAATGTTAAAGTCAGGGTTTTTTACAAGCTTCCTGGGCAAAGAATTTTTAGGGGCGGCGACGAGTAAATCTCTTGTCATGGTTATGTTTTGTTAGATGCCTATTGCTGCCATTTTTTCGCATTATTTTTACATTGCAGTCAGTAACGTATTAAGGGGTAAGACATTGTGTCGTGGCTCAACCTTTGGAAAAATGAGAGACAGATTCAAAAAAAAGATCTTTTTTCTAGAATTACTATGTTTTTGGGAGGAAAAATTGACAAAACTGAGCCATAATTTTTTTTGATTAGTGTGTTTTTGGGAAAAAAAATTGACAAAACCGGTACAGATTTATTGTAGGGTTGCCATACCGTCCGGAATTTTATGTTAAATTTTGTTTCCGGAAGAAATTAAAAAAAAAACCAATAAATGTCCGGAATTTAGCAGCAACTAAAATTTTTTAAGAAAACACATTGATTATGGGATGAAAATAACAAATTCCAAGACCGATGCAAAGTGAAGACTTTTTTTCTTAGAGAACGCCACGATTTTGGGACGAAAACAGCAAAATCTGAGATCGACTTGAAGTGAAGACCTTTTTTTTTTGGTCTTCGTCCTGATTCGTAAACAAATTTATTTTGTCCACTCCTCAAAAATTTTTTCATTGGTGCGCCTATATCTGTCCGGAATTCTGCCTATTCAGATATGGCAACCCTAATTTAAAGTTGTGAATTTTGTTTCATTATTCGATCAATGTTGTTTCGATTAAATGTCGTTTCGGTCAATTGTCGTTTTGATCAAGTGTCATTTCGATTAAATGTCGTTTCGATCAAATATCGTTTCGATCAAGTGTCGTTCAATCAAATGTGGCTTCGATCAATTGTCGTTTCGATCAACTGTCGTTTCGATTAAATGTCGTTTCGATCAAATGTCGTTTCAATCAAGTGTCATTTCAATCAAATGTTGTTTCGATCAAGTGTTGTTTCGATCAACTGTCGTTTTGATCAAGTATTGTTTCGATCTGTCGTTTCGATCAAGTGTCGTTCGATCAACTGTCGGGTCACGAGCTAGCCATGCCATGTTTCCAAAGTAGTCCATCGGGACATTTGTTAAAAGAAAAAAATTAGTCCTTAAAAAGTAGTGATATAAAAAAAAAAGGTCTTTACTTTAAATTAGAAATAATGGGACGTAATGGTAAACTGGTGGAACGCCGGGACAAGTCCTAAAAACCGCCGTATGGTAAGCCGTATGGTAAGTCTAACTCTAGCGAACAGTGCTAATGTATATTTTATTTATCTATCTTTTTATTTATCCTCCTCACTAGCAAGAAAACGTCGGAGGCGTTACAAATAGAGCAAACAATTACCCCTAACTACTTCCGAAGATGCCAAGATATTGCTATTCTATTGAAATTTTTATTTGGTTTTATAGAGTTATGACTAAAATTTAAAACCGTTTGCCAAGACCACCAAGCAGGGGAAAGTGCTGTAAAGTGTTTTTTCAAAGGATATGGCGCGAATAGGTTTTGAACGAAGACCATTTCAATCATAATCAAGGCGCTCTAACTAATACACCACGCTGCCGACGCTTTAATCCTTTAATTTAAAGTCATTATTAACTTAATCTTTCAATTTAAAAATCATTGGCTTGACCCGACCAAGCCTACCGTCAGTGATGACCTCACAAAAAAGGGACCCGATGCAAGAAAAGTAAAGGGGGTCACTATTTAGTGTTCCAAGGCAAAGCATTCTTAAAAAAATGTCATTGTCATAAGGGGAGCCACTTTTTAGTGTATCAAAACAAAATTAAGTCATCTCTAAAAAAACGTTCTCTATTGTAGGGGGGCACTACTTAGTGTTCCAACGCAAAACCATCTTTAAAAATAGATTTTTGTTAAAAAGGGCCGCTTTTTAATGTATTTTAGGGGGCTCGATGTGGTCACTCCGTTAGCATCCTATTAAAGCCATCACTGCCTACCGCACACTAAGCAGACGCTCTATTCACTCGCCCATTGCGACTCATACCTGTTCACCTATTACTAAACAATTTTCTTTAAAATGTTTTAACAAAGAGAAATTCTCAAATAAATCTGAAAAACACCGTCTCTGCTTTCATCTTTGACTTTTTTCCACAATTAATTGAAAGGTCATCAGTCATAGTTTACATGGAGGTGCAATGTTATGGCATCCAAGTGGTAAACAATGTGTTTGAAGAGATCAAAATTTAGTAAAAATGGGAGCCCCAAAAAATGAGTTTGAATTGAGCCCCGCAAAGCCTAACTTTGTTTCTGCGTGGCGTTGGCAATTTGAAGCCTTTAGGTTCAGGGTCATCAATTAGACGAACAAATTCTTTATGTTACAGTGTTATTTATCAGTTTTTCCGAGAACGATAGTAGTATAGAAAAGGAATTTTGGTGACCGTCCGTTAGAGGGCGCTAGAGAGCAGTGGAGGTTGCCACGAGAGGCGCCAGAGAGCGACACTTGGGGCAACACTTGGGGGCGCCAAAGAGCACCATTTGGGCTGTCAGAGAGCAGGGTGGGCCACTTGGGGCGGCAAAGAGTGGTCGAGTTGAGGAGGGGCGGAGGTACTTTGTCCACTGGGGGTACCAGAGAGCGGTGGAGGTGAGGAGGTGTGGAGGTGAGGCGGTGTGGAGGTGAGCAGGTGTGGAGGTGTGGAGGTGTGGAGGTGAGCAGGTGTGGAGCTGTGGAGGTGTGGAGGTGAGCAGGTGTGGAGGTGTGGAGGTGTGGAGGTGAGGAGGTGTGGAGGTGTGGAGGTGTGGAGGTGACTATTATCTTGGTTGAGAATTCAACTCAGGACCACTGTTTTTCTTAGGATTTAGATTTCTTTTATCTTGGTTGGGGATCCAACTCATGACTACTACCTTTCTCAACCTACCTCCTCACTGGTAGAAACGCAATTTCATTTTTATATAATGGCAACATTGATCACTTGATCCATGTGCATCTAACTGTGTTAAATTTTTTCTTTCTGGTTTTTAAGTTTTTGGTTTAAGTTTGTAATGCACGTGGTCAGTAGCGTAGTCATTGAATATTTTTAAAACTGGTTTTATTTAGCTGTGCTTGTTCTAATTGCCTTCACTTAGACCTTGCCAATAAATTTTTTCTCATATTTTTAAAGATTAAGTAAGATATAGGTTTAACTAAGGTAAGTTAATAACGACAGCCATAGACTGATAAGAAAATAGACCGCGGCTACTGACGATACACGTAGCAAACTTAACACTCACCTCCTCCCCTCCTCAACTCCACCGCTCTCTGGTACCCCCAGTAGACAAAATACCTCCACACCTCCTCACCTCCACACCTCCACAGCTCCACACCTGCTCACCTCCACACCTCCACAGCTCCACACCTCCACACCTCTTCACCTCCACCGCTCTCTGGTACCCCCAGTGGACAAAATACCTCCTCCCCTCCTCAACTCCACCACTCTCTGGCGCCCCAAGTGGCCCCCACCCTGCTCTCTGGCAGCCCAAGTGGTGCTCTTTGGCGCCCCCAAGTGTCGCCCAAGTGTCGCCCAAGTGGTGCTCTCTGGCGCCTCTCGTGGCAACCTCCACTGCTCTCTAGCGCCCTATAACGGACGGTCACCAAAATTCCTTTTCCATACTACTAACGATGCCCCTTTAATCCTCTGTTTAAAGGTTGTAGGCCTGTTTTTAGTATTTAATTTTGTTTCCAAGACAAAAATTAAACAAAATTTTTTTCTTTTTTTAGTTGACTTTCAAAAAGTAGGCAATCTTTTAAAAACTTACAGGCTTACAAAATTGTTTGGGTGAATTGTTGGTATGTTGCTTACATCTAGAGCTAGGCCTACCATATTTTCAACTAGGCTATAAAAAAATAACATATTTCTCATAAAAGTTATTAATTATTACTTTATTGCGTAGCGTTAAAAAATTTTTATTATTTTAAATTAGATTTGTTCAAAAAGTGCAAGGACATTATAACTTGCGCGTGTTCTCTCTTTTGCTCGTTGATTGGCTTTTCACAATAAACAATCAGTCAAAGCATAACTGGTTCCTTGATGCAAATTTTTGTTTCTCTTTTCTTTTCTGTTTTTTACCCAATGCCACAAACCTAAATAAAAAAAATTAAGTAGAACCTAAAAAAACAATAAGTAGGTTAAAGTAAAAAAACGCAATTAAAAAAATTATTGATAAGCGTAAAAAAATGAAGAGGAACCGGTTTCAAATTTCGCAGTGGCCACAGTCGCACGTCTATAATGAAAAACTAAGTAGATTACAATATTAACAAATAGTTTGGCCCGTTGTTTAAGGCATTAAATTGAATCAGTGTGGATAAAACATGCATGGATATCGATTTAATAACAAAAAACTTTGATTACACTTCTTTGAAAATTTCATAAAAAAAACGTCCTTTAATTGTTTGACTTTGCCTGTTAATATTTTCACCGTTTCCTCTGCTTTTCTTCAATAGTCGACAGAGTTTTTACGATTTTAAAACAAGTTGCTCGAATGTGATTCAAATCGTATAATTGCCCACCAGTTTTAATAGGCTTATATTAGAAACTGCATGACCCAACTGGAAGTGATATTTTTTCTAATCCTTGTAGCAGCACCAGGAAAATTTTTTCGACATCCGACTTATTCATCATAATATTAAAAACAAACTATACAACTTTTACCAGCATGCTAAAAATTTAGGCGTTCCAAATTTTGATATAGGCTAGACATTTGATATAGACATGTATTATATCCATTTCTCATGCTAACACTTTTTTTTCGTGACTGTTAAACAGTTAAACTGCTTATAAATAAATATTAATTTCAAGCAAGCAAGTACACTAGAATATGCAAAAAAAAGGACATTTTAGGGATATTAAATGTCTTTGGAGGACAAACAGCTTTTCACTATGGAGGAAGATATGTCCAACAAAAAGTGGACGTATGTGAATAACGCGAACGCTACTGCTCGAGTTAATTGTTAGAAGGAAAAATCTTGATTGGTAAATCTTAGCATTGTTCAATGCTTGTTATTTTATCGGTTCAAAAACAAAATGCACCATCCTCCATGTTCTTGAGAAAGACACTTTCTGGCACTTTCCTCTGCTTGGCGGTCGTGGCAAGCAGCTCTAATTTTAGTCATATCTCTAAATACAAAATTAAAAAATTCAGTAAAAAATTTCAACCGAACAGTACTATCTTTGAAAACAGCACGGTAGGCTAATTGTTGCCCTAAGTAGCCTACAGCACCTCCTATATTTTTCTGCGAGTCAGGAGGATAAATATAAAGATCAGAAATGGCAAACCACTAACCCTGAATGTGTGCCACGTGGTTTTTGGTATTTGTAAAAAAATAAGTCAATATTTAATTTACACAACAAAGTTTTAAAACATATACAAAATTAAATTCGCAAAAGTTCCATGTTATATAATTAGTAATTTAATTAGCATTAACTGACAAAATGAAACCTTATTGTATGGTGTTATAAGGTAATTTTTGCGGTACAAGTTAAAAAAAACTGAAATTTTGTTCAAAAAGCGTTAAATTAATCATTGCACGCTACTCATACCAGGCTGCATGAGTCAAGCTGAAAACTGCAAACTATAAACCTAAAATTACAGAGCTAGCAGAGAAGATGCAGCAACAAGTTTCTCATTAATGCTGTAAGTAAATTGTAATCCACTTTGTTCTTTTTTTTATTAAAGATATCAAAAATGACCCAGTCAATTGAAAAGGGTTCGCATGATATAGATAAAAAGAAAAAAAAGGTTTTGGCTTTTTTATTGTTTCATTTATGTCTATTTAAATAAAATCTTGCTTTACATCAGGGCGTCAAATCGAACCGAACCGAATCCGGATCCGCAATCCGGTATTAACTGTTAGATTATACTTTGAACCTGAACCGGAACTTAACCTGAAAAATTAAATTTGTTAAACCTGAACCGGAGCCAAACCCGTAAAAATTAAATTTGCCAATCCTAAATCTGAACCGGAACTTTATTTTAAACGGATCCGGTTCTACCCTCTGATTTTAATTTTATGTAGACCTAGATGAATCACAATTTTTTGTTTGAAGTTGCCACAACTTGTTTGATCACTGACTTGCTGTGTGGCAAAACAGAGACGTCATAAACGACTATCTATAGCCGATAAATTAAAGCAAAACATTGGTCACGTGATCTAAATAAAGAAAGCGCAGTTTTAAATGAATAGTATGCTAAAGCAGTCAAATAAAAGATTTATTGAAATAAAGACGCACCAAAAATAACGTTTTAATCAATGGTCACTATAATAAGTTATGGTAAGTGGAGGAAATTATTTATTAGGCGCATAAAATAATAAATTTCATTGATAATATGCTTTTTACACCTACCGATTGTAATGAAACAAAATATCGCCATTTTTAACAATCGATATTATTCAAACACAAATCACAAAACATTCTACGCCTATTGATGATTTCTTTAATCTTACTTGCACGCTACTTGTAGAATTAATCTACCAAAATAGCTATTTAATTGTCACTCTAATGTGTCTAAAGGTTATAATTGCCTTTGAAAAAACGAAAAATTAAACTTAAATTTGTAACGGAATGACGCAACTTGAGTTTGAACCGCAAGCCCGTCGATCACGTTCACCATCAATACAGTGCTCTTTAGCCACTCGGTCACGGTGCCAATTTTTTATTACAAACATGCACTAAAAACAGATATTCTTTTCTCCCACATAAGAATAATACAGTATTTTTACCAAATTTTAAGGCGATAAATATTTTTATCAAGATTAAAAGTTTTTTAACTACAAAATTGCTCAGAGTGGGAGATGCTAAAAGTTTTTAGGAAAGGCTCGGAGATGTTAGAATATTGTAAAATATCTAAAACTTATATTGCTGATTTAGAAATTATATAGAAAAGGGGAAACAGATCGACGCTGAGGAGTCGCAGTCTCAAAAGTTTTAAAATACTTAGTCTTACTATGTAATGAGCTGCTCGAAAAATTGCAAAACTAAGCAAAAAATAAGTTTTTATTAGTGAAATTTAAAAAGATAAAATTTTGACTTTATTTTGATCTATAAAACTTTGTAAAAAGACAGCTGAACAACCAAAAATATAAGGTTCTGTAAGTTTTATGAGGTAGTAAAGCTCGGAAAATGTTGATTTTATTGATCTTAGTGGGTCCAAGTGATTACGTTAGCATACAAAGTAGAAAGAAAACTTATTAAAAAGTCTCCCGAACAACAGAGACAATAAGTTTGTGTAAGTTTTATCATCATGTAGTAAATCCCTCAAAAAAATTGATTTAATTAAAGTTAGCAAGCCCAAGTTTTAACGTTAGCATCCGGACAAAGTAGAATGGAAATAATTAAAAAAAAACTTGTACAGTTGCTATTGCTACATTTTATTTGTCATATACGCAGGTAAGTTGCCAGTCTAAAAGAAATCTAATGAATGCTTACACACACCAGTATAAAAAATGACTTTGATACGCCTGCACAACGTCGTTCAGGGCGAAGTCACCTAGATTCCCCCTTCACTTTCCTCATTTTACCATTATCAACGTGTTGATATTGCTATAAACGCCCAGTTTTAAGACTCCAGTTATGTAGGCATACGATATTTACGAATCGGGACGTCCATTAATAGAAAAAAATTTGTCACTGTTCTCTACCTCTCGATTCTTGGGCGCCAAAAAATTTTAGGTACATAACAAAGCTAACGTATTCTGCTCAGTTATATTTGTTACTTTTGGGCTTTTCGGCAAATTTTTCAAAACCATAATGATGCGGGAAAAATTGTTTTGCTTCCCTTTACCAAATCCTTTGGTCCGGTATATTTATGACCGCAATCTATGCGAGCCATGTCCTTGATTTATACACTTGCAAAAATGGACATAAAAATATTTTATAAAATTTTAAGGATTGGATCAAACATGAATCGAAAATCGTAATAACTGCTAATTGTTTTCTTTGAACCCGAATCGAAACTGAATCGAAACTAAACCTTAAAAATAAAGTTTTCGAAACTGAACCCGAAAAAAATTGTTGAACCTAAACCTGAAGCGGAACTGAACTACTAAAAATAAAATTTGTTGAACCGGAATCTGAACCGGAACATTATTTCAAACGGTTCAGCGTCCTGTTTTATGTAGCAGATCGGGGCTATTGCTTGCCCTATGTATAACGCCTCCGACACTTTCCTGCGAGTCAGGAGGATAAATATAGAGATAAAATAAATAAATCAAATTATAAAATTTGTGTCTGTCTGTCAGGTGCCTAGTATAATAAGTAATTATGCAAAAAGGTGGACCTTCCCAGCCAACAATGCTATGCAGGGCCCATGCGGGCCCTGCAAGGGCTGCCCGTACGGTAACCGTACCGATTTGGCCGCGGGCGCTGCAGTGGCCCCGCATGGGTTTACCGCACGAGTTATAGTTGGTTCAAACTATTTATGCAAAATGTTCATTTTTTAAAATAATTAAAAATTTTAGCTTCTTAGCATGTTTTAATTTTTGATTACAGCTTAAAATTGAAAGCCAGATTAAACCTGTACGGTTAGCCCATGTGGGGCCACTACAGCGCCCGCGGCCAAATCGGTACGGTTACCGTACGGGCAGCCCTTGCAGGGCCCGCATGGGCCCTGCATAGCATTGTTGGCTGGGTTGTTACCTTGTCTCATTACACCAATAGGATTAGAGTTAGATTTACAAATTTTTGTGGTCAAATATAAATCAACTGTGTTAGTTCAATTTTGTACAGTAAAAAGCATTGGCGTAGGTAAAGAATACGGACCCCCCTTGTAAAAATAATTTAAAATAACAAAAATAAAATTATTTTATTTTTGTTTTATTCAAGTTTTTATTTAAGTTATTTTTATATTATATTATATTTATAAAGCGAGTCAAAGGTTCAGAAGGAGATATGCAGTGGCAACATCTTGATGAAAGCGTCTATCGGCATTGGTTTTCCATGAAATCTGAAAATATTTTTGAAAACTTTGAGTTATTTATTACCCATGTTAGTGAATGTTATCCTTTGTAATATGAATTAAATCTTATTAAACTTGAATGAAAAGTTCTTTAAAAAATGTGTCATTCGGAATTATTTTATTTTTGTTATTTTAAATTATTTTTACAAGGGGGTCCGTATTCTTTACCTACGCCAAAGCATCTTCTATTTTTCCTTTTTATGGTAATCCAACTCCTATTTTCTCAATACACTGTGTTGACAAATTTTTATTTTTACAGTAATATTGATTATTAAGAAATTGTTATTGTTTTTTGTTTTCATATTTTTTTAAATTTTAGGCTTGGATAGTAATAAGTAGTTTTAGTTGACATCAGATTAAATTTTTTTGTATTATTTTTAAAGTTCATTATTCAAGTCGCAACTGTTATTCTTTGTCTTAATTGACTACTTACCCTAAAATCAATTATGATAGACCCTGGATATATTGACTGTCATTGTCATCTATCAGCACTGGAGTTTGACGATGATCGTGAAGACGTTATTGCAAGAGCAAAAGCAGCTAATGTTAAAGCAATAATTGTTGTCACGGAATTTTTTAATGATTTTGATAAAACGCTAAAGCTTTGTGAAAATCACAAAGGTTTTCTTTTTCCTTGTCTGGGTATTCATCCGGTTCAACAAGTAAGTTATTTTTTTAAGCGAAATCTATTAGTAGTAACTTGTACCATAAATACTATTTCTTAATATCTTAGTAAAAATTCCTTATTGTATTCTTTACTAAAATTTCTTTTTAGTTTGGTGTCTGTATCAATTAAAAATCACATTATTTCTGCATATTCCACAGGCTTATATTTGAAATCAGTTAAATGACACTTGTCTGTTATTATAACAACACTGGCTATTGATCATTTGCTATTTATCATCATTTGCTATTTGCAACAAATGATAGCAAATGATCAATATTATTAATTTGAATCTATAATTTATTACACTTTTTCTTTTAGTCAAGTTAAGCTTTTTGATTACTTAATGTTTTTGTTGAGGTACTGATGTTAAGTTTAATTATCAAAAGGCTTATATCAAATTTCTCAAGAATCTTATATTTTTAACTTATTACTTTATTATTGTTATATGTTAATTAAAAAAAATTTTTCTTTTGACGTTTTGAAAAAAATGTAATAGTAATATGTTGACTTTTCAGCAATTTTTTTAAAGTTTAAATTGTTTGATTTTTTTATAAAGATAAGAACTTAACATTAATGGTAATTTATTTATGACTGTATCAAAGGTGCTTGTCTCATTGACTCTTTTTATGACTATTATTATTTTGAGAATTTGAAAGGATTACATCGAAGCTCACATCCTGATGATCTTTGTTTTGCCATGTCTTATATTAATAAACATAATAAACATCTGGTTGGAATTGGTGAAGTAGGACTTGATTTCACACCGAGGTATATTAATGATTCTTCTAACAAAGAAGACCAGCGACATGTCTTAAAACAACAAGTACAACTATGAGTTACAACATTTTAAATTTCATCTTTCTAGTTTTTATTTTGCAGATTCATCTTGCAAAATCTTTGGGTTTGCCTTTGTAAGTTTCTGTTTTTGTCTCATTCTATGAATACATTTTCAACTACTTAAGTTTGCAAAAGTGATTAGCATATTTTATAAACTTTAAAAAATGTAGAAACGTTCATTCAAGATCTTCTGGTCGACCAGTTATTAACATGCTTAAAGAAGAAGGTGCTGTAAATGTTGTGCTACATGCATTTGATGGGAGAGCATCAGTAGCCATGGAAGGTGTTAAATGTGGTTATTTTTTTTCTGTACCACCATGTATTGCTAGAAGTGAACAGGTACGTAAACAAATTGATTTTGAGGAAAATCAAACTTGATTAGATCCAACTAACCTATTTTACCAGAAACAAAAATTAGTTAAAGCTCTGCCATTGGATTCTTTGTTGCTTGAAACTGACTCTCCTGTGCTTGGTCCAACAAAACAAGTATGCTGTAATTTAAATTAAATAAAAAAATTTTAATGTACAAGCCATTTCCATCTTATGATTACAATTTACTCTTAAAATGATAAACAGTAAATATTTAACTATTACCTATTTGATAAAAATTATTGGGAAAACTTTTTCCAAAATTGTTAAAAAAGTTATCTATAGTTGGCATTGTGTTTCATCTTTGGTGATATAAAATAGTTTTGATTAAGTAAAGTAGCCTAAAAAATCTATCTATAAAAACTGCATCCTTTTTAATTTCACTCTTTTGAATGATATTAATAAATTTATATTAATAAAGCTTATTTTGTAACATGTATTTTTCTTGTTTATCAAGACTTTAGCAGTTTTTATTTAGTCCCCCAGATTATTTGATCCAACATAGTATATATAAAAAATTAGATACAGACTTATATTAATTTCCTCTTGAAAATATTAAAATTATTGCCTTTGTTTGTTGAATAAAGCAGTGATAAAAATCCCACAAAAAAATCAAACCTTTTGTTATAATCATTTCACATGCTGATGGATGTCATGAGTTTTGTAAAGATGTCATGAGTGCAATTTTGCCTGAGCACTCTGCTTTTGTGGTAGTGCTGTTGTAGCAACAATCATTATTGGCAGGTTTTAAGAATTGAATAACTTGCTTGTGGTTTCAAAGCTTCCCATTACCGATCCATGGTTAGTTTCAACCACTGCACTGTGACAAATGGGTTCTTTGTGTTCTAATAGTTAAGTTTTCAACATTTTTGTGATATTGGTAAAATTATAAAATTTTATTCTTTCAATTATGTTGTATAACATGTACATAATATATTTTTACTATTTTTTTTTAAGTTAAAAAACCTTAATAAATATTGGTTTTATTTGTTTGAAGTTTTAATATTTGATTTTTCTAATACCCAGTATTTCTCTTAAATCAATTTTAAACAAAGTTGCATTAAAATTTATTTTAGTATTTTAATTGATATTGAATTATTGAATTTCAAAAAATGCTTTTCATATTTGCATCTTAATTATCTGATTTTGACAAGATTTTAGAAATAAAAAGAATATTTTAGTAATGCAAACATTTGATTAAATAATCACTTACAACTATTGTCTAGGAACGCAATGAACCATCTAATGTTGCAATTTCATGTGAGTATATTGCTAAACTGAAAGGAGTTGACCCATCAGAAGTGATGAAAGTTACCTTTGGCAATGCATTAAAATTGTTTTCTCGAATAATGTTAAAGTGATAATTTTCACTTTGTTTTATAAATCATGGATAAAATGTGGTGGCTTAGAGTAAATTGGATTTTTGTCAGTTGTTGTGTTGTGGTTGAGTGGCCAAGAATGTGTATTGGAAGCATTACAAGAAAAGCAATTGCTAAGGGACCACTTTGCCTCGTGTTTTCAAAGATATTTTTTAATTGCTGTTTTGTTTTTAATTTTTTTTAGAGTATTGTATATTTTTTAAGGTCTTAACTTTTTCAGAGAAACACATCTTAAACTTTAGTAGCATGCGACTATTGTATCCATACTAATGGTGCAACAACTGCATTATATCACATGAAAAAGTTGTAATTTTGAATTTTTAAGCTAATATTTTAAGTAAATTCAATTTTGTTTGTGTACAATGTTTTATGTTAATGTTATCTTAATTTAATATGCTTTTATTTTCAATCAATACATAAAATATCTAAAGGCTAGGCATTAAATATGGTACATGATGTACTTACAGTTTTACATTTTGTGCTGTGTGTATTTTTTTAGCAAAATGTTTTTGTTGGATAAACTAGTTTTACCTACTTGTCAATATATTGAATATACTGTTTAAGTCACTTAGCTTTATGTAATTTATATAGAATAAAAAAGGTTTTTTGGTTTATGAAAACTGCTTTTGTTTCAATCCAAGCGTTCAACTTTTTTGTGATAAGGGTCGTTTTGGCTTATCAAAATTATTTGTGAGCCAAATAAATAAAACACTAAAGCCAAATTTTACAAGTAAAAGTTTTTTTTTTTTTGGTCTTTTTAAAAAATTTTTTTGGAAACATGATTAAATGAATTAGTTTATCATTTTGGGTAATACAGAATGGGCCACTGTTTAGATTCCCCTGATTTACAATTTCAAAAACTTTTAAAGAATGCCTGGACTTTGCAACATTGCATGAAAAAACATTCCTATCACCAGATGTTTTGATAAAATATTATAGGTCAGATCATAGATAAAATTGCATTGTCACTTTTATGTTTCTTGTTTAGTTTAAAAGCTTTATGAATTATGATATCCTCCTGACTTACAGGAAAGCATCAGAGGTGCTATACATGGAACAAGTTCTGTTGAAGAAATTACCCCGACCTGTTTCTAAATACACCAAATATAACTGTCCAATTTTTTTATTTATTTTTTTGTATAGAGATATGAATGAAATTTAAAACTGCTTGTTAAGACTGCCTAGCAGGCAAAAGTAATGTATCTTGCTGTTAACCAATAGAATCATGCAAGCAGGTTTTGAACCACAATTTTGTCAATCACAATCATGACACTCTTAGCTAATCAATCATCCTGCAGTCTTAAAGGTTTTCTGTTTTCTTTGGTAATCCTAATTTATAGCTGTTCTAAAAATTTAGATCTTGATATTGTTTTTTTGATGCTCAACACCAGACAAAATTAAAAACTATGCAAGCATTGGCTCAAAACTTTTAAAAAATTCAACTAAAGTCAAATAATTTTCCATGAAATTCAGAAATTTAAAAGCCTGCTGCAATTCTAGCTTTATTAGTTTGGCTTTTTACATTCATATACAGTGGTTAGTGATAAAAGTTTAAAAACCAAAATTAAATTATTCAGTTTAAAATTTTAATGTTGACAATTGCTTTTTTAGATTTTCTGGAAATGCTAATTATAAAAATACATGTTAGAAAAGGTAGTATTTAATTTTTTTAATAATGACTGATCATTTTGAAGAAGAAAATGTATTTGATGCCAGCTTATCGATTTGGAAAGGAATAAAGCCACATTCAGGTAATCAATATCAATAAATTTATGGAAAATGTTTGTTTCAATTTAGATAGTGACATATCTTTACATAATGGCAGACCACTTTAATTCTAACTTCACATTCCCCCAACCACTACGATTACCATCAGTTTACATAGAAGAGCATCCAGTATAAGCCAGAAAGTCGCACAGATTAGACAGACAGTACTGGAGCTAAGGGTACTCCAGGCTGCTGCAAGATTTGAATTAGATACCGGTAGCTGTATTGCTGATTCAGCATCAGGTTTTCATGATCAAATATTGTCAGATTTTTTTTCTCCTTGTGCAGCCCAATGTATGGGGCAATGGGGCATGCTGATATTACATGGTGCTGCATTTGCAATTTGGTTAAGACCAAGTTCTCCCTTGTACACGGACAAATAAAAGCACCAAACACCAGTCCAAAGGCAGCTGAGGTTATCCCAAGTTTTTCTGGGGAGTCCCATTCCAATCTACTGCTCCGAAAATAAAAGCAGGAAGCATGGATGACCTTTAACGGTATTGCAAAGTATGTCAAAAGCAGTCGGTAGGATATGTTATTACTCGTATGCTATTGCAACTATTTCAAGCTGTACATGGTTAATATTTCAACGGTAAAAATTACAAATAACGATTTCTATTAAAGGTGTTTTGTGTTTTAGACTAAAGCAGACTCTGGTTTTAGTTTGGTCTCGAATGATCTTGTGAAAAAATATGCTTACAAAATTTTGCATAAACATGTGTCCAGTTTCGTTTGAACATTCTAACCATGCAAAAATTTTAGATGGAACGTTTTCGTATGAAGATGATGATTTCCAACCAATACCTTTAGACTTATACACCGCTGCATCATTAGGAGAAGATGATGTCATTCAACATATTTTAGACAGGCAAGAAAGTTTCCAAATTGTCTTGCAAATGCTTCGTACCTTGTTTAAACGCGTTTTCAACACAGAAAAGAAGCTCGCATCAACTCGACGAACGCGGGGGGGTGGACGCCGTTGATGTACGCGTCGTACATGGGACACACCAGCACTGTCCAGTTACTGCTTGACCACGATGCCGACCCGAATAAGAAAAACTCCCAAGGGTTTGCGCCCATTATTCTCGCTTCTCTTTGCGGCAACGAAAGCACGATCGCGTCATTGGTCCAGGTTTGGTTTTTGGAATTTTCGCGACTTACATTCGAATTTCGTCCTAGAGGCTTCGTGACAAATTATCTTACGTTCGGACGTTTTTCAATTTCTTTACCGAATTTTGACAGCTGCGAGTTTATTTAAGTTTTGGTAAAAAAAATCCACCCAATAGAGTTTTGAATCCAGGCATTCTTCAAGCATTTGCTTTAAACATTTCCTACTTTTATTATACACGTCTAACGTATTTGTATCGAGACTTGCTTCTTTTTTTTTTTTGAGATAATGCGGGTCGGCGACTGTTTACTGTGCAGTCTTTTGGCGGCTTTAGTCTTTCGCATCGCCTTGCCAAGTTGTATAGTAGTTATTTTTGATTCTGTCTTTTGTTTATACTTTAATTTTCTCGCCTGGCCAAAGAAACGAACGAGCAAATTAAGCTTGAACATGGCTTCTCCCCATTCGTTTTTGAGCTTGGGGGCGCGGATTAACTCCATGAAATCCCGGAAGTTGCGCAACTAAACTCGAATCGTGCCAAAAACCGCCTCAATGTCGTGGTGCGGACCCCAGCCTGGTGCAAAAGATAGATTAAAATAACTTAGCGATTCCCGGAGGGTTTTTTTCGATGCAAATGACGTGTTTCCGTTCAGAGGGGAGCTGACCTCGAAGCGAAAGACAAACGCGGATGGACGGCGCTGTTTCACGCGGCCAGTTCGGGCCATCAGCAGACCACCAAGTTTTTGCTCGAAATCGGTGCTAATTTGGAAACTGTGTAAGTTTTTCAACGATTGCCCGACGATTCGCAGCGGTTTCAGTAAAGTTTTTTTTCCAGCGAACCGACTCTCGGCTTAACTCCTCTGCTTGAAGCGGTCGCGGCCGGACACGAAATGATTGTTCAGCAATTGTTGCAAAACGTAAGTTTACTTGCGATAGCCCGTGTTGGCGAGCGTTTTCGGTCTTTATACGATCGTGCGTGAACAAAAGTTGTTTGTACAATCTTAGCACTTTGTAGTTTTTCACCGCTTTAAAGCTTGTGTTATTTGTAACTTCCTTATTCTGAACTTTTCTTCTTAATTTGTATTTGATTCTTCGCCTTTTATTTATTTTCTTTTATGCTCTGATTGACTTGAATTTATAACCTTTTCAAACCGTTTTCATGCTTAATTGAAGATAAACTGTTCCACCAAACCTTTCCTTCGGCCCAAATAGTATTATTACTTGCCGATAGGTTTCGGATTTAATTCAAAGTTATTAACTGTAGCAAAATCGACTTCGGGGTTTTAGTTTTTATTTGTTTTTCAGCGGAAAATCAATTTTAAATTTTACTCTCCAATGTCAGGCCGAGATCAATTTCTCGTTAATATTTTAAACAAACTTAACTAAGAACTGCCTACCGGGTTCATTATTTTTCATGGCGCGTAAGCGCAAAAATTAATTTCTTATTCACCAGCTTGACTCTGTTAATTAAAATCGGTTAATTTTCCAGCCTGATTGCCGGTTGCTCAGTGCAAAGAGCCAACCTTTAATCGCATCTACACCGACCGGTTATTTTCAATTTTCTCTTTTCATCACTATTTTGCGCAAAATAGGTTTTTGATGACGCAATAACAAATGAGAGCTATCGGAGTCGGTGAACGCGCCTTTATTCTCTTCATTATTACTGGTTGTTCGCTGCAGGGAGCCGACGTCACGCGACAGACGTTTCAAGGCGAAACAGCCCAATCGCTCGCTTCGGGTCATCCGACCATGATTAACCTCATCGAACAGTACAAGAACAGAAGGCAAAGAGTCAGTAAGTTGCCCAATTAGAATCGACCTTACATTTTGCCCGAATCTTAAGGACTCAAGCATTAAAGAGGAAGTTCTATAAATATACAAATTAAGCTTCATAAAGGTTTTTAATTAAGTGTAAGGAAAACGAAAAAAACATTTTCGCAGTTAACGGTCGACACCCAATGATATCATCAAAAATATTTTTGTTCATATTTTGCTTAATTGCAGCAATTAAGATGCACGATTTTTAGCTGCAAATCAAAGCTATTGCGCATGAAATATTAAAAATTTTAATTTTTGCGGGATTTTATGTTTGAGACCGTCAATTGTCTAAAAGATATTTGGCCACTGAAAAGTGTCCGAAATCGTTAAAAATAAACTCGCCGTAGACCGGTTTGAAGATTTGAAAGGTCTGGATTCGGACCGGAGCTTGCAAGTTTTGCACAATCCCGTTTTGAAGCGCATCATAGATCAGAATAGGATATCGGTGTTGTTCTGCGCATCTTGATTGCTTGGCATTAACGTGGTTTTGATAAGACGCTTTTGGAAGTCAAGTTTCGGGCTTTTCGCTATTCCGCAAACCCAGCCTCGAATCTTTATTCACGGTGCTACGTTATTTCTTGTTTTGATAGCTGCTGTACGTCTTTTTAGCGAGACCAAAACTCCATGATTCACCGATTTCAAAGAGAAACGCTTCATTCAAAAAACAAATCTGCAGGCTTTTGCAAAATGATTGAATTTTATGTCAAATAAAAACATTTACGCAGATCGCACTAATCAGCGGAACAATCGCAGCGGAAGAAGGAGCGATTCAGGCCATTCCGGTCCGAGCATACACGCCGGCCCCAAAGCGTTTGCCGAAATGACCGGACTGGGAGCAGACGGCAAGCCCCACCCGCACCCCACCGTCCCAGTTTGTAAGTAATTGGCAATAGGCTTCGCTTGGTTTCGTGCACGCACGGTTTTGTTTTCGGCATGCTTGTAATCGGTCACGTGTCGGTGAATGCGCTTTGTCGTGATCGTTATCGTGGTCCGCATCAGAAGTCGTTTGTGTTCAGTTTTGCAAGACCAGCCCTCGCATGTTTCCGAAGCTCTCATGAAACCGGCAAAATGGGAAGGTCCGAAGGTAAACTGCTTGCACTCGCCTAATTTATCGCTCGCATTTTTTTGCGTTTTTGCATGAAAACCACGCACGCATTAAGGCATTTTAATTTTATAAAGCACCTCACAAAGTTTTACTTTAAAGAAGTTTTAACTTTGACTCTTAACCAATCAGCTAGTTCATTGTTTTGCCTTTCAACTTCCTGCGCACGAGTTTTGGGTTTGATTCTCAGGTTTGATTCTCAGGTAGGGTTAATTTGATACCATGATGTCAACGGCTTAAAAATGGGTTAAGTAGTCACAAAAAATGCTCAAAATAATCAACTTATAAGTAATTCCAAGGAAAAAATCTTTCAAACATATCGATTACTGATGTTGATGGAATAGAAGATTTTACAAAATTAAGATAAAAGAAAAGATAGAAGTTTTGAGATTGAAGGATGATAATATCAAGGAAAAATTTCAGGAAAACTAGTTGAAACGTTTGATTTAAAAAAAAAAAAAGAATGAAACCAGGAGCACTAAAGAGTAAAAATAACCAGATATAATTGAAGAAAAGCGTGATGTTGAAAAGGCAAAAACATGGTAAACCATGCGCCTTAGGAGAGACAGCAGGAAAAGCGAAAGTAGCACTTTGAAAGGAGTGGTGTGAAAATATACATAGTGCCGGTTGGAAGAAAAACTATTTAAAATAGCGAAACGAACGAAACCAGAGAAAGAATTTATAAAGATAAAGATGGAGATATATTGGTTATAGATAAAAACCCAAAGAAAAAATAAGAGATATTGTATGGAACTGCTGAATAATAAAAATTCTTACGATCTAGAAGTAAAAAAGACAGAAAGGACCGGAAATAACAAATAGAGTGAGATTTGAAAGGCATTCGTAAAGATAAAAACAAGAAAATCTTGTACCATCTGGATTATTAAGTGATGAAACTGAAAAGGTTATTTAGGGAAGTGCAAAACAGGAAAAAGTACCCTAGAGGTTGTGTTGAAATATAAAATAGAAATATGAAAGATTAAAAAACTGAATTAAATGGTTAAACGGCAATATAGTTTTCAAAGAGAAAAGTCGACAGTTGATGCTTTTATGCTTCGACAAAATCATTAATGGTACTCGGTGGAAAAGAGGGATCCGGTATTACTAGATCTTAAGCAGACTTTCGATTGAATGGCCGGAAATGCATGGGTTAAAAAGCAAGAAATAACTAAAAATTCATCCATCTTAGTAATAATATAAAAGAAGTGCTTCAAGAGTAAAAAGATTGGCAGGTGCATCAAAAAAATTTGGAATTTAAGTGGGTAGGTCGTTAGGGGTCGGCATCGAGTCCGCTACTAATTATAATAGTTACGAAAGAGATAGCAAAAAAAAAAAGGAAATAAGGTTTGCTGATAGTTCAGAATGTAAAAAAATTTAGTGGCCGCTGCATTGAAAAAATAAATAAATATAGAAAAAGCAAAAATTATAGTCAGCGAAAAACAACAATGAAATATCCCTGTAGTTTTTGCATAAAAGATGTGAATTAATTTCTATGCCCCGAATGTGCGATGTCTTGTCATAAAAGGGTTTCGGGTCACAAAACGTAAAGAACCCACGTACAAACTTCTAATGATCAACAAGTAAAGGAAATTTCTAGACAGGATAATTTGATGCTGTAAGTCAATTGGAGAAAATTGTGTAATGGTTAATCAGTTTTGTTGTCTCGGCCAGTGGATTTTGTAATCAGTGCAAGAATAGCAGCAGCGTGGAAAAAATGGCTAGAGTTGGTTGGTTTACGGATAAACGAAAATAAGTGTCCTTAAAATACAGAGCCGTGAAACCAGGATTGTTATTTAGTGCATAAACAACAAACAAGGCTTTATAAAGATTGCAGAATGTTGAGTTGTACCGCTCACGTGATGTGAAAAGACAATATTATTTTATTAGTAAGATTATTTAGTACAATATTAGAAATGAAGAATATATCTTAGTTTCTCCATTAAAAGCGAAATGAAAGCGACAGAAAGAAAGACCAAAAAAAAAAGATTTGTAAGCAATGCTAGAAAAAAAATGACAAACATATCAATGACAATGCTGTCGAGCGCTCGTTAATTCCCGCAAACCACTTTAAGTGCCTTTGTTGCCCGGCGCTTTCTTTTGGAGTGAACTTGATTGTAATTTGTAGCATTAACTATGTTCCGAAAAGAGGCGTCACCGTAATTTTCTCTGTTTGGAGACCTAAAAATTCACATTTACCCTAAACATGTATCAAGAAAAAAAAAAGTAATTGTTTTTTATTATTGAATCTGTGATAAATTTCATATATTTGCCATTTTTAATCAGTAAGAGAAAAAACTAATTTAAATCGTCGCTTATAGTGGCAATTAAGTTAATCAGTTGTGACTGCTATCGATTCCTTATCAATCATTTCGTTTTGTTTAATTTTCCTTATTGCGGGAAAAAGATTTTTGTTTTTAAACAATTTTCATTTAATCCAAATGCGAATCTTCTCGCAATTACAAAGTCATCGCTTTTGTTTCCGTTGCAGGATCTCGAATCCTTGCTGTCGGAAATCGGGTGCGGCAAATATTTACCTCTGTTTCAAGAGCAGGACATCGACTTGCAAATCTTCCTGACCCTTTCCGAGGCCGATTTAAAGGAAATCGGCATTAAGTTCGTCTCTCGTTCTTCTTATATACACCGAGCGACCTTTTTCGAGCGGTTTTTATCTTCTAACAGGTTGTTTGGTCCGAGACGCAAAATGGAATCGGCGATCAACCGCCTGATGAGCGACGTCCGAACTGGATTGTCCGATCGACCGGAGGCAGCTTATGCCGATGGGTTGAGCGCGAAGCTTCAAGTAGCAGAGTCGAAGTTGAAACAAGTGATTGCTGCTACTTTGTTTTTAATTATGGGTTTTTAATGTGAATTTTTACGTTAAGTTAAATCATTATGGGAGTCTATTTACGATCACGCTACGTCTAAAATGTTGATTCTTATTGGGTCAAAAGGGTTTTATGCCATTCATAAAGAACTATTTATGTAAAGGCTAAAGAAGCGAGAGAGACGTTAGAAGCTCAGCTGACAAAGGAGCGAAAGCTTCGTGGCGTGACGGAGAGCGTTTTGATCAGCCACCAGGAAGTGTGGACGTCGCTTCATCACCTTACCGATAAGTGGGTGACTTCCCAAGCTCAGCTGAGCCAAGGCCTGGACCAACTTCGGTTTGTTTGTCTTTTATATTTTACTGCCGCGTTCAACGTTTTATTGGAATCGAACCGTGATTTGTAATCTGCCTGGTTTTTGATAGGGCTTGGTCTGCACTTGGCTTTTGTACGCTCGGCGTACATTGTTAATTAAAAGCACATTTGTCAATCTAAACTCGGCATAAAAAAGACAATAAACAGAAAAAGGAACGCCAAGCATGTGAAAGTCAAATGTAGTTCGGGCCGAACTTTTAACCAAACAAACAAGCAAAAATTAGAGAAACCACGGTAATAATAAGTCGATTAGTATTATGATTGATCTTTGTGTGTGTAGTTTCACTTTTTACCTTAATTTATATGTAGAATTCTGACGGAACGCTACGATAGCATGTGCTTCTTATTTACTGATATTGCCATTGATTTATAGCCAATTGTTGAACTTCAATTGGGTCAATAGTACTGGGATAAGTACATACAAATAAAGCGCGCTCAAATTTTAAAAACGGAAGCGCAAGATGTTTGCAATTGAAATCTTTTTCAATATTTTCAGATCTTCTCTTCAAGATCACGATAGGATTGTTTCAACCAATCGTGGGCCACGAAGAGTAAGTGCCACGCTTCCTTTACTTTTTATTTTTTCTTTGCTCCAGTCTTTCCTGATTAAAAATTTTTTCCTTTAGGATAAACAAGACGCTTCAAAGTTAATGAAAGAAGTAGACGCCGTCTTTCGTTCGTCCAGGTAAGTTCTTCCTCTTAAATCCTACATATTTGTATGGAAGATCTAAAGGCACAATTTTAAAACCTTCTTGCTTTTGGTATGTTGTCAGTAAGTGAGGCCATGAAGAATGCTTCCAAATAGTTCTTTGAAAACCTTCTTATTTTTATAGACACAATTACTAAATTGATTTTTTTTAATGAAATTTTGCCCTAAGCTGACCACCAGAAGTCGCGAATTGCATTTTTAACAGCAAATTGGCAGCAATCAAATCGAAATCGAAAGCTTTTTGACAATCCCACATCTCTAAGCAGTTTACAGAAACGACCTGTTTTGTTTTGCGACTTTCATGGTCGTGAACTCTGTCGTCGTTGAATCGTTTGATCGTACCACTCTGGTTTGTTCGATTCGTTAATTCTTCTTTTCGAAAAGCTTATGTAACTTGTACAATAGGGTGTTTCATTTTTTCACCACTTTTGAATTTCAAAATCCCTGGGGTCCCTACCGGTGGTATTTTGGATAAAAAGTTTACACAAATTTTTTTCAATTATGACGTCATATTGAAATCGTGGAAAAGCGTTGTGTCGTGCGGATGTAATTAAGTAGCGCTTGACAGGTTGAAAGCATAAATAACTATTTTTTAAAAATGGCTGATAAAAAAATTGATAAAGTGTTGTTAAAAATGGATGAATTGCTTGAAAAAGTGAATATGATGGAGATTAGTAGTAAAAGATTTAATGACAGAATCAGCTCTGTAGAACAAGCAGTTGATGACATTAAATCTGAAGTTTATGAGATGAAACGCTTAAAAGCGTCAATTGAAGAAGTTGATAAAATAAAAGTTCAAGTTGAAACGTTTTCTAATAATTTAACTTGATAATTTATATACAATCGTTCAAGAAAATCATCAGCGAAACAGAAAAGAAAATGTAAAAAATGAAGCATATAGTAAAAGGTTCAATATTTTAATTCATGGACTCAAAGAACAAGATAACAACGTATGGGAAACTAGAGAGATAACTGAAAAAACTGTCCGTGAATTTTTTCATAATGCACTTAACATTAAGAATAGTGAAAATATAAAATTTGCTGATATTCACCGTATGCCTAAACAACCTGTACTAAAAAATGGAAAGAAAATTCAACGAACTATAATTATTAAATTCACCAACTTATTTGACAAACAGCTTACATATAAATCTTTTAAAAAACCTGAAGTTGTACAATAATGAATTGAATCTTAAACCAAGACTTCCGGGTTATATTTATATAACTGATCCCCTACCTATTGAAATGTTATAACAAAAAAAGAAACTTCTTCCATTATTCAATAAAGCCCGACAAGAAGGCAAAAGAACGTCATGGAAAGTCGTAGCTGATGAATATCGTCTTTATATTGACGGAATCAATGTTAATGTATGATTTTATTCTTATCTGTTTATTGCCTGTCTTATTTTGTAATTAATAGTGCTTCTGGCCTGTAGGTTCCACTTTTTTATACATTTGATTAGTTGCTTTTGTTCTCTTTTTATTGTTCTTATTGGGATTCGATCCCTCTTTTCTTTTTTGTCTGATTTCTTAATTATGAATAGTAATTTACGCAAGGATAGAATAGTAGAAGATTTGACTTTAAGCAACAGGGAAGAAATCAACTTTGCGAATGTTTTGAAAAATAATACAAATGATTTTGATTTCATTTCTTCTCTACATAATTTATTAGCAAATAATTTTAAACAAAGAAAGACTTATGAGACAAACTGTAAACTACCATTAACTGAAAAAAAAAAAAAACTTATTTATTTTACATATTAATATTAGATCAATATATAAAAATTTCTATGCACTAAATCATGAATTTTTACAAAGACTAGATTATTTACCTGATATTATTTGTTTGAGTGAAACCAAAATCAAAAATTTGCCAACGGTTAACCTTTCCTTAACTGGTTATCATTCGATAGAACATGCTGACTCGCAAACAGCTGCTGGCGGGGTAGGAATTTATATTTCCGATAATTATTCTTCAAAAACTATTTGGGAAAAATACTTTAAATTGTAATTGCAAAGATATTTGGATTCAAACTTCTGATTTTAATTCTAATCAAATTTTTTATCTTGGAGTTATTTATCGACACCCGAATAGTAATATTATAAATTTCATTTCGGCTTTAAACGACAAATTAATACAGCTAGGTAAGCATAAATATTATATTGTTGGTAATTTTAGCATCAATATTGATGATAAAAACCGCTCAGTAAATTCTGATATGTATTTAAATATGATTTCAAGTAATGGTGCATTTTTGCCTATTGATAAGCACACTCGAGTTCTAGGTAATTCCAAATTTATTATTGATCATGTTATTACGATATCTCTAATACAATTTTTCTTGTGTATTCCTAAGTGATATTAGTGATCACTTTCTCATAGCAATTATAGTTGAACGAAAAAATAAACAAGATAATAGTAGATACAATAAGCAACCTTATTTTTTTAGAAATTTAAAAAAACTTAATTATGATAGCTTTATTGATAATTTGCAATCATCTATAAATACTTTTCGGCATTCTCTTTCTTTTAAATATAGTAATGAAGTTGATAAATTATTTTCAAATTTTATTAAACTCGTATCTATGAATATTAACAAGCATGCACCATTAACAAAAGCTTCACGCAAAAAACGTAAATTAATGAATAAACCATGGATAACAAAAGGTATTTTAGTTTCAATTCGACGCAAACAAAAATTATATATAAATTTTTTAAAAAATGGTACTGAAATAGAAAAAAATATTGTATAAAACTTATGCCAATAAATTGACTAAAGTCAAAGCTTTATCAAAAAAGCTTTACTTAAAACAAGAGATTGTCAACTCCAGTCACGGTATGCGTAAATTTTGGTGTATTATGAAAACTTTACTTCCGCATAAACCAACTCGGGTTCTTCCTAATTATATTCATAAAGAGGGTCAAATAATAGATACACCATTAGACATTGCTGATAAATTCAATAATCACTTTTGTAGGGTTGGTAAAGTCTTAGCTGAAAAAATTAAGCCTTCTAATTTGAATAATTTTCAACAGTATCTATGTAATCGTGTTTGTTCTATGTTTTTAAGTCCTACTAATACGTTCGAAATTCGCTGCATTATTAATCAGTTAAATATTAACAAAAGTTTTGGTTCTGATGGGATTGAAGCAAAATTTATTGTTCTTGCGTCTGAGGTTTTGTCTCCAGTGTTAGCTATATTATTTAATGCTTGTTTTGATTTCGGAATTTTTCCTACTTGTCTTAAAACAGCTAAAGTCGTTCCTGTATATAAGGCTGGTGATATAAATGAAATAACAAATTATAGACCTATCTCAATACTGTCTGTATTTTCTAAAATTTTAGAAAAATTAGTTTATTCGCGGACACTTTCTTTTTTAAAATATCATTCAGTTTTAACTCCTACACAGTATGGTTTCAGACCTAAGTATTCAACTTTGCATGCTTTACTAGATATTATTAATTTTGCAGTAGATAATATTGAAAATAAATTATATACTTGGCTTGTATTTTTAGATTTAACCAAAGCATTTGATACTGTTAATCATTCAATTTTACTTTATAAACTTGAACATTATGAAATACGAGGAATAGTTAACAATTTTTTTGGTTCTTTTTTAACAAACAGAAATCAGTACGTTACAATTAATAACACTAATTCTTCCTTAAAATCTATAGATATTGAAGTTCCTCAAGGCTCCATTCTTGGCCCGCTTCTTTTTTTGATATATATTAATGATATTCCCAACAGTATTAATTGTACTTCACGTTTATTTGCTGACGATACCTGTCTCCTGATGGGAGCTCCGTCCACTACTATTCTAGAAACCCAACTTAAAGACGATCTTAATAATATTTGTAATTGGATATCTGCTAACAATTTAACGTTAAATTCAAAAAAATCGCAATTATTAATTATTGCACCAAATCTTAAGTTTTCAAATGTTGTTTTAAATATTCAAAGTCCAGCGGGTGAAATTAAAACTGTTTTTAAGGCAAAATATTTGGGAATTTTATTTGATAACCGATTAAACTTTCTTGCGCATATAAAAATTCTTGGAAGTAAAAATAGCTCGATCAGTTGGAATTTTAAATAAACTGAAGTATTTTTTACCCAGCTCGGCATTATTAAAATTATATTATGCACTTATTCATTCTCATTTTAATTATGGCCTTGCTGTTTGGGGAAGCACTTATCCGACTTATCTCAATAAATTAAAATTGTTTCAAAATAAAGCTATTCGTATTGTCACCTTTTCTCATATGTCAACAGCTCGAAACCTTTATATATTAAATCAAATATTTTGCCCTTATCTAAATTGTTTAAGTTTGAAGTAGCCAAAATTGTTCATTTTTATAAATTTAATTTGTTATCTAAGATTTTTGATAACTACTTTTCATATGCTAAATCCTGCCATTCTCGTACCACAAGATTTTCACTTAATAATCATCTTACCATTCCTCTGTTTAAAAGTAATAGAACTCAAAGATCAATTAAATATATAGAACCAAAAATTTGGAATTCCATCGGTCATAATTTGAGAATAATGACATTTAATAAATTTAAAAAACATTATAAATCAGTTTTACTTCTCAACGATTAAATTCATATAATTTCTTACAATTTGTTTTGTGTACCTTATATTATTTTTTCCTTGTTGCTTGGGTTGTCTCTACATATTCTTAATGTTATATTTCTGTTTTGTTTTGCTTTGTTTTGTTGTGTTTTTTATTGATTTGTTTTTTTTTGTTGTTTTTCATTTTTTTGTGAACATTTTCAATTTTAATATTGTCAATTTGCTTCTATATTTTATATTTTACAAGGTGATTGCTTGACTCGAAGACCTTACGGTCCCTTCGCAATCACCTTGTCGCATCTTTAAAGTTATTATAATGGTATTTTCTTTTTTTGCGACATAATAATAAATTAAAATAAATAAATAAAATATTGAGTTTATCCACGATGTTTGAAATTTTGAGGGTCCGATTTTTTGCGATTTGCCGGTATCTCCCGAATCGCTTATTGCAGATTGACAAAATTGGTGTCAAAATGCGCAGAATAGTCGGTTTCCTATACCTGATCTAGAGAAAAATTCTGTCTATCTCTATCAGAAAAAAAGTTATTCTGAAAAAACTAAATTTGCATTTATTTCAATCGTGCTGGAGCATTCCAATGGAAAATTTTTCTGTTTTTTCCACTTTTATTGCGTAGCAAAACCTACAAGGTATCTTAAACTGAGGTTATTTATAAATTTGTCCAAAAAAAAGAACAGGTTTCAATTGTGTAGCCATGGCTTTGAGAAGTAGTAGGCCTATTACCAAGTCGATGCAAACCTTTAAAGAGCTTGAGAAAAACATGCTCCCTCTTAACTCCAATGTAGTTGGACATCACTTTTACTTGAGAAATCAATTAACTGTAACTAATCTAAAGTATTTTAACAAACTACCCTATTACAAAGATGTGAAAGGTCAACTGTTGTTAGACCTGTTAAGTATATGGACAAAAGCAAATTCCTGCAGGACAATTCCTGTACTTAGCAAACAGAGGACAGATGCAAAGTTGAAAGATTTAATAGATAGATATGACGCTTTAAGAAAGAAATGAAGCATGGAGGTAATAAAGTGGATGAGGAACGGTTACATAGGTTATTTGATATATGCAAGTGCTAAATCCTCGAAAACCCGTTGATTAACAAGAAAAGTTAGTGTGGAGCTACGAGGTAGCTAATTGGTCATGATATCCATATTCTGGAATGCTTGTTACACACAAATGAAATTTATGTTGCTTGTGTAATCTGCTATGTTGATGGCGAAAGAAAAGATCCTGGAGCAATGCAAGATGGAGCTTTGTTGAACAGAATATGAGTGTTAGACAAGGCAAATAATGAAACGTTAATACCCAGGGATCAGTTTGACGTTCCGGTAACCAGAATTGCTGCTGTGCTCTTGAAAGCCAAGCTCGAGTGGTTTTCTGAACAAAAGAACAATAAAGTACAGTAGAAGACCACAGTTTTAGGAATAATCAGCTATGCATGCTGATCTTGGCGTGCTATATCATCACCGATATTCCACAAAATTTAAAGAACCTGCTTTTTTTTAAGCAAGAACAAATTTGCCATTCTCGATGGATTACTATTGCAAATGGTTATATGAGAACGCTTATTTTTAACTTAAAAAATCTCACTGATATTCAAAAAAACAACCTTTAGAAGATAGTTTCATACATCTTTTGTGTTTATGTACCATCATTTCTGATGATACATTTAAACCCCAAAGCTCCAGAGAGTCCTTTTCTTTTCATATTTTACCGCGATCTGCTTAGTTGTTTTGTTGAAATCAGCCGTATATCACTGATGTTGTTATGAAATATTTCTTGGCTCATACGTTGCAATGGCTTTCTTAAAAAAATGTTGCTTTAAGCCTGCATGCCAAAGTTGCAGTTAAAAGTTCAAAGTCTTTGACTGAAGAAGTAGATGTGCGATCACTCCGTCAAGACCGAAGAAGTCGTTTAAAGCATTTCTTCACAAACAGGAGTAAAGAAGCCCCATGTATATCAATGACTCGTGTTCAACCATCTTTTTGGAAGACGATTGATGACCACAGTCGCTCGACAGAACGAAGAATTGGAAGATTGAAAGAACTGATCAACAAAAAAATCCGAGATGAGCCGACTCAAATTACCCATTTTGATTTGCGTTTGCGTGCTCATTTGTGTAATATGGAAATTAGTGAATTTTGAGTAACAATAAAAGCTTGCAAGTTGTGCTAGTTGTTTTGTGTGTGTGTGTGTAAATTGTAAATTTATGCTAATCAAACAAGCTAGATGTAGTAGACAATATGTTTTGATAGCAGTAGAAAATATGCTTTTTTAACGACGAGCTTAAACATAACGCAGAACAGCACATATACCATTCAAAATTTTGCTTTAAGATGACAAAATTTAATTTTTTTAAAATAACTTTTTTTCTGATAGGGATAGACAGAAGTTTCCTTAAGATCCCGGTATAGGAAACCGACTATCCTGCGCATTTTGACACCAATTTTGTCGATCTACAATAAGCGGTTAGGGAGATACGGCCAAATCGCGGAAAATCGGACCCTCAAAATTTCAAACGTCGTAGACCACCTCAATATAACGTCATAATTGAAAAAAAAATTTGAGGTGTAAACTTTTTACCCAAAATACCACCGGTAGGGACCCCAGGCATTTTGTAATTCAAAAGTGGTGAAAAAATGAAACACCCTATTGTACAGTCGTGACATAATTCTAAAAGAACTTTTTTACGATTATTTTGAAAAGGTTCTGCGCTTTTCCGTTGTTTTGTGTCTTCAAAAATAAATGTTGTTAATTCCTTGACTGTTCCTTTGTTGTTTTGTTGTTCAAATGTAACAGTTTAATATTAAAAATGTAATGATTTTCATTCAATATAAAAAGCCTTTTATAGCTGCTTTAAGCCTCATACATACATATATACTATACACGCATAATGGTTGCAATGGTTTTTTCGCCGTATCGATCTACTTTAGCGCATTAAAAGGTTGAAGTCCGTCATGAAATAAACTTGCAACATTTTTAATGTTGTGAGTCTTCGTTTCAACTTTGACCCGATTTGACGGTAATTTAACTGTGGTGACTGGGATACTCTACTGCAAGGCTTTGAAAACGACACATGGCGCCAATATGTCCAAGCCTGTCGTACATGTCTTCGTCGCAACTTTCATTATTTGACGTGACAGTTTATTTTAAATCAGAAGAGAAGTCATTCCATTCCAGCAAGACTTGATATAATTTAGCCGAAATTTTTAGTCGGAAGAAATTGGTACAAATTGAAAGTTACGGTCGCTAGTCGCCGTTCGCTCCTGAACGCTCTCGGACCAGTTTCCCTTTTAACTTCAAGAATCCTGAAACTCGAATATTTGCTAAAGTTTCACAATGTTTCAGAGATTACATGTTGGAGATACGAGCGGTCGTTCAGCGGGCCATCTCTTCCAGTCCGTTCGCCGCCGACAAGCCCAACTCCCCATAATCCGCTGGTCGCCGCGACTATTCGCTTGGTGTCGCCTTTTTATTGGTTTATCCCGTTTACTGTGTTCTTGAATTGCCAAATAGTGTAGCAGTTACGCGTTTTTTTCTTTACCTTTCTTGTGCGATAATGCAATGCGGATCGCGCTCATCTTCCATTGCGGAAGCGATCGAGTCGTGGCCTTGATTTTCGACGACTGCTCGATCGTAACTTAAACTTGACCACTGCCTCTTTTTCGACTTTGTTTTGTCGCTAATACACAAGACCTTACTCGAAGAGTTTGAGTTTTCTTAGCGCAAGTGCTCGAAAGTAAAGGTATCAAACTCGCTGTTCAAATATTTCGGCTCGAGCTCTCAGCCACGTTGGATCTGTGACTCGGTTTAGGAAAAGTTTTTTAGTTGCACAATTGTGATCCTGGCTGTTTTTTTTTTGGTTCATGTAGGTTGGTGCTCGCAACATATGAAAGGTGAAGGAAACTCAAAAATATTTTCAAAAACTTATCGCCCGACACGATCCAGGAGAAAGTGTCCCAATAAAAGAAAATTTGAATCGCTGTGCAAATCCCAAAATGATAAACATTTGACGGTGTAACTTCGTGCTTATTAGAAATCCGTCGTTCTTATTCCAAAACTTCGCCAGTTTGTTGCTGACAATATTTGGTAAACGCTTTCAAATTAAGTAAAACAATATTTGCGAATTCGATATATGAAATAAATTTAACTATAGCAGAGAGCTACCGGCGACTTTGCCCAATGTCTATTGGCCTTGACATGGAGGCACCTCTTAGCCCAAAAATTTTAAGGGATCCTGAAATCCAGTCGAAACGTTTTGGTCTTCCATTGAATCACAAAACCGAAAAAGGTTTTTCAGCCTTCGTTTTCAAGTTTTTTACAACTTTATTAAGAGTTTTAATTTGAATCGTTCAAAGCAATAACCAAGACTATGAGAAAATAATGGTAAAGTCTCGAAATTTTAACACAAACTTAAATCGTACGTAAGAGTGCGGGAAAATTTTTGGCAGGAGGAGCAAAATTTTAAAAAAGAGCACTTTTTATCAATTAAAAAGACACTCTCAATAAATGCAATTTTTAGAGTACTTTATAAAGAAAATTTTTATTAAAAAACTTAGTAAAGACCAAAAAAGGAGTCTTCACTTGTAAAATTCTGCTGTCGTGTTTTATTTACTTGGTCCAGAACTACTTTTAATGAGCAAAAACGGCCTTTAGGCTCAAGAGGATGGAACGCTTTTAATGCAAATCTTTATTTTTTTGGTCTCCACTTTTTTCATCTTAAGTTTTCAGTAAAAATCTTCTCCAATACCGGTACGCCAAAATTTGCGTTTGTTGTGACCGTCTTGAGAAAGCTTTTTCCAAATTTTAATCTCTTGCTAACTTACTGTTATTTGATGTGTGGTTTTTTCGAAAAAGTTTGGTGACCTTTTTTCTAAATTGATATTTTAAAACTTTGTTTTGTTGGATTTAATTTTGGTAGGGATTGCATATAGTAGAGACAGATCTAATACAATGCTTCTGCGTTGCAAACTGCTAAGGCAACCATTTGCCATCTTGTAATCCCGCATTTTAGCTCTCCTGTCCCCAGTTTCCTGCGGCCCTGGTGTATGTTAAAGTAAGCCTATTCTACAGCTGTAGAAACGTTTGATTTTTGGTAAATTATCGCAATATGGGTGAAAAATTTTTTTCTTTTCGACTATGAAGCATTTAATTACGGCCTTAAAAAAATTAACTCATGGTGATTTGGTTTGTTTGTTGGTCTTCCCTAAAACGAGCGACATTCATTGATCGATATTTGTTTCGATTTTAAGTTCTGGCTTTAAAGGTTTTCGTTCTACAAAAAGATTTTATCGTATTTTTTTTTCGGAATAGTGGCCTTAACAAGCAACTTTATATTACAATCAGTAGCGTATTTAGGAGGGGTATTGTGCCATGGACCCCTCTTGGAGATCACTAATACTTTAGGGCTTTGTCCCACCCATTTCGGCTGAAATCCCGCCAGAAATTAGCTACCACTTGGAAATATTTTTTCCACTAAGCATATTTGATTGTGGTTGCATGCCCCCCCACGCTTTTCAAAAATTGTCGGTGCGTCACTGATAACAATATTGTCACTACAAACAGTAAAATAAAAAGTTTAAATCTTAGATGTTTTTTGTTTTCTAAAGCCAATTTGAGAAATCTCCCGACGATTGCTCTAAAAATAACTTTCTGGTGTTTTCTTGCAAGTCAAAAAACATCAATTTTTTCCTTTTAGAAAATCGTAAATCAAGGTTATTTACATTGTTCAAATTATTATCCTAACTTAGAAAAATCCCAAATCTTACAAAAAACTAACCGAATCACAAAGAAAGTAATGAAGCCCCAAATCTGCAACAAACTTTAAGTTTGGCAATTTTTGGCACGGAGTACGCTAGGCCTAATAATAAAAAAGTTAATTTCAGATAAAGAGAGGGCGATCTGCAGTTTTCTGTAAAGCCCACACTATTTTCCAGCGATTTTTTCAAATAAAATGGGAAAATGTTTATCATGATGAATCTGATGTATATCTTTAGTGTTAACTGAGCAGATCGTGTTGTTATTGTTAAATGTAATGACTTTTCAACTTCGGGAAATCAAAATAATCAGATTAGACGAGTAGTTTACAATTTGTTTAGAGCAGGGGTGGGCAAACTACGACTCGCGAAAGCCTCAAACAAATGATTTAAAAAATTGTTATTTTCTTTTTTCTTAGCAATTACTGATTTTTAGGTACAAAAATCAAGAAAATTGGGACAGATTCAAAGTGAAGACCTTTTTTTTAGAGATCACTATAGTGCAGTTTTTAAACAGATTCAATTTGTGAATATGGCCCTCGAGCTAAAAAGTTTGCTCACCCCTGCCCACACCATTTTCAAATTGCTTGACAAGATTTCCTTTATTTCTGGTACAATAATAGGTAATAAAGCTTTGAGACTGGCAGCATTACTCAAACAACTACAAAAGCAGATTCGATTCTAAGGATCATATTAATTATTTACAAGCAACAAGTCAAGTTCGTTTCACATAGCTTCGATGCTTTTCTTACCTTAAAGCACAGGTGCGGAATTCACAAATGATTTAATGTAATATTTACTTTGTGCTCGCGGTTTTGTAACCGAACAAGCATAAGATGCATTTTATGCAGTTTCAGCAGTTTTTAATTTCAAAAACAAGCCAGATAGGAAAAAAAGAGAGCAAATAAATTCGCCTCGCGCAAAATTTGAAGTTCAACTAAACACGACGCTTCAGGTCAATTAAAGGCTGTCTATCACGTCGCAGTGTTTTTTGTTGTCATGCTCAAAAAACAAAGCATGTTTACTTGTATTGCTTTGTAGATACGCTGGACGTCTTTCCGCCTTAGGCTAGTGTTGTTGTCAAAAACTTGAGTGGTAACCAAAGAAATTTTCATACACATTTTTTAAGTGGGGATTTTTTAACGTTCTTTTAGCAATGGTTTTTACGTTGGCATAAGGATTAAGCTTTTTTTAGATACGATTTTTCGATAAAAAATAGTTTATGTTATTTTATATAAGCAACAAAGATCTTAATTGTTACCAACATCTAAATTTTGCTTGCCTTCACAAAAAAATTTTCTTGCGGAAAATTAACAGAAAAGTAAAATTTTTTTTAACAATCGTTTATTTAAGCAAAACGTAAAACCTAAACACAAAAAAGAAACATTGATGAAATTTCACAAGCATAGTGGCGTGCCAACAAGATTAGGCAAAACCACCATCGCCTACATCGACTTAGCGTGAATGTGTTCAATTTGGAAAGAAATTACAAGCTAACCTGACACTCATTTACAAACGAAGCACAGAGACATTGAAACAGCTGACGTACAAATCAGCAACTCTTGCTTTTTCGTAATCTTGACATACTCGCATAGACAGCTTGCTATGCCATCATGACGTAGACACAAACGCTTAATAGTTACAAATTAGATTTTCACCAGCCGGTCACGCAAGTTCGAAAAGTACGATTTCGACCATTTTCTTGTTAATCAACTCATTAACCACGCTGAGAGATGTAAAAGACGTAAGGATCAGCAAAAAGAATCTAAGCAGCAAAAACTACTACTTAACTAATCAAGACACATATAAAGGAGCACAGCTACTAAAAGCACCGTTTGAAAAGAAAGAAAAAAGGCACCACTAATCATCACTCTTGCAACTGGGTCAAAATAACCGAACAAGTTAAGCACTTGATAAGGCGACACAGGATATGTTTATATGAAAATTTGAAAACAAAAAAAATGTTAAACAAGGCACAGGGACGTTATAAAATTTCTTACAGCAAAGAGAGGATTTCTGGCTATTTTACATTTCTTATTAACGCCAAATTGGTTTTAAAAACACGATTTACATACAAAGACTGATGGTAAAAAAAGGAACTGAAGCATTGATAACATTTAAAAGGTTGTACCCATTTAGTTTAAAAAAGTGCAAATAATAAAAGTGAATAGGATAAGCTCAAGGCAGTAAAAAAATCACGATACAACAGCGAAACCGAACCGGGTCAGAATGTTCGAGGTACAAAAATAGTTCCTGTGCAAGTGAAGTAAATGCCAGAATGTGGTCTCGACCAATGAACGGGCGAAAAAACAACAATGAAACGACAATGCTACAGTACAAAACGAACACGAGGCGAAACTATTTACAAGAACTTAAATTAAAAAGCTTAATAAATATCACACCGCATACAAAAAATAGAGTGTGCGCTTACAGTACACTGTGTAATAATATAAAAGTAGAAAAAAAACAAAAGCTTGCCTTATGCCCTTCGGTAGCAAGCAAAATAAGGATGGTCATTGCGCAGTTGTTTTCAGCGCTTGCCGCTACAGCGGGCTCTTGGGGCTGGTTTCTACCACGAGCTTTAGCAAGAGTATTCTTTGTTTGTTTTAATGATTTTTTGCTTCGCTTAGCGCTTAAGCGCGGAAAGAAGTGAAAAAATCAATAAAACACACAGAGAATACACCCACCAACGCTCGTGGTGAAACGAGCCTTTTTACTTTAAGCAAAACTCAAGACACAATGCTTCACAGTAAAGAACTGGTACAGTGACTTAGGTGTTAGCGGGACTGCACGTAACAAGGTCAAAGGTTAGTGGTGACGAAACAATAGTACGCTTGGATCCGTACGATTATTTTACAAACTTCATATTCCCAAAAAAACGAGAGGGCAAAACCCCCTTTTGCTTCGAATATAATATATGAAAATATTTGAGTATAGAGTCTTTGCTAAAAAAACAAACCAATATCAACGTTTGCAGCTTTTAGATGATAATGAAAAAATTGCAAGTGCTACATGTTTTGCAAGTAGATGAATTCGAACTTTAGCTTGTAAGTTGTCTCGAGGCGATCCAGTCAATTCGAGCCTTCGGCCACGACGGCTTGGTCGCCGACCAAAGGCACCGGCTCGGCCACTGCGTCCATGCTCTTGACGCCGTCGTCTTTATAAGCGGATGAGTCTGAATCGCTGCGGACTCGCTTGCTTTGTTTTTCGCCTTGTTGCAGTTCTGCGAAAAACGAAAATTTCTTCACTAAACAGTAAAAGCAAACTCTCTCGTCGTTTTGTTGATTTATATCATTTTATGATGGCAGTCAACACACCAGATAACTCACACAGTGAAAAAACGTTTGTTCTGTTGTTTAACAGAATACCGCAGAAATTGGTAGTTTTAACTTTTCGACCTTTTCAAAACCGCTCGTTATTGAAACACAAATTCGTGTCACGTGATTATAAAGTGACGGGTCGCCCCTTCTCACCTTCGTTTTCCGATAGATGGCGCTTGGTCGAGAGGTCCTGAGGCGAAGCAGCAAAAGAATGGTCGCTGAGTTGGGGTGAATCGACTCCGATTATCAAGTTGGAATCATTATGATTTCCGGGTGGAGAAATGGTTCCGGTCGAGCCTTCTCCGCCGGTCCTTCCGCCGCTGCTTTCGGGAGAAGCGACGCCATAATTCAACATTGAACAATCGAATTGGTTGAATTTCACCGGGACGCCGTTCAGCTGGCTGCTGCTCAGATCTTCGGGCTCCACGGCCCTGCTGGTTGGCTGCGGAGATCCCTCGGTGTTGCCTGCTGCAAATTACAACGAGGTTTAAAATATCGCCGAGTTAAACTCGATCGCGTCTTTTACCTGGCAGATGGGAGTGCATTGTGATCCGGAGATGAGCGCGGAACTCTCCGAGGCTCGTGAACGCCGCGTCGCAAGTTCCGCAACGGAAATTACGCAAGCCGACGTGCTGGAAAAAATCGTGTCGCGTCAACACTTGACCGTTGACCGGAACCGATTTTATAACAAAATTTATTCAAACAAAGCTTCAGCTGTTGATGAAATTGAATGAAAAAATCTCGCGCAAGAAAAAATAGACTCGATGAAAAAAGCATTTGCATACAAATAACACAGAGGATAAGTCCAGTGACAAAAAAAAATTCAATAGAATGTAAAAACTTGTTTTACGGCCAATTAGAAACATTTCTTTAAATCTTTTACTTGAAAGGTTTTTAACCTAATTTGGACTTTATTTAGAAAGAGTTTAAAAAAGCTGAATGAATAGGCTTTTTTCCTTGTAAAATAACGATCAAATTATTCTTTATAAAATTTAATTAAATTGTTTTTACTGTTTTTATCCTTGTTTAACTTAAAAAATTGGCAAATATTATAGAGCAAAAATTCCTTTTGACATTAAGGTGAAATGAAGTTGGTTTTATCAGTGAAACCAGGCAAGCGTGTCCTATATCAAACTTTTTCTGAGCCGGAATTGGTGTTGGGAGTTTTTTAGGCAAAAGAAAAAAGCAATGATACCTTCATCTTATGCAACCGAAGGGTGTAATTCCTGGTGAATCTTTTCCCGCATTCGTCGCATTCGTAAGGTTTGATGCCGGAATGAAGTTTGATATGTTGCTTCAAGTTGTGAAATCTGCACGCAAACGAAAACAATCGGACCTTCTATCATAATAGCATAAAAACACTCTGCCAAATTTTTTAGCTCGTGCTTACTTTTCGGCAATTCGGCAGCACCACTCACGCCGCCTTGACAACGACCGTAATTAAAATAATCTCAGAACAACTCCTACCCTCGGCATAGTGTTCTGCCTTTAGGAAAAACACTTTACAAGTAGCTTAAATTACAATCGTATCACTAGGTAAAAAAGCAAATAAAACTTCAACCGGACAGTAGTTCTTGGCATCTCCAAAAGCAGGCCTGGGTAATGACTTGACGCTGGTGCAATGTTTAACGCCTCTCTATTTTAGTTTAACAAATAATAACATTGAAAATGATGGTTTGGTGAGAATTTTTTACAGCAGCAAAGTTGCGGCTAATCTTCTCTTTTACTTATTTTCAACATACCTCTGGGCTAGTATGTTCTGAAAAAATAACTTAACAAAAATCACGATCAAGTTTGTCCAAAAAAGAGGTTCTAAACTTCCAATACAACAAATTAAATTTAATCAATTCAATTAAACAATAACACCATAATAATATGGCTTCGTAGTAGCGATTAGCTAAATAAACAAAAACGTCATTACAGAAGAGCTGCTAATATTTTACTGGACTGAGTTAATTCTACTGACCTTGTAAATCGCGACCCACAAATCTGGCATTGGTGAGGTTTGGGGACGTTTGATTGAAGGGTCCGGCGTCGAACGCTCATATATTGGCCACCTGGTGGCTGCAAAGCAAACAAAATTATTTATGCTGATGTGCTGAAACAAAAAAAAATACCCTACGCGTAATATTACTGAATACCCGGGTTTTGCGAATCTGGTCTTAGGGTGGGAAATAATTTCGAAAGTAATAGTCTGACTATGCCGTTTCATTAAAGATATATAGGTAGTTTTGTTGAAACCAATATCGAGTTTTTGTTCATACCAGTTTGAAATTTTTTTTCTTAAAATGGAACAAAAGAAAAAGTTTGCACGGATGCAAATGACCAAAAAAAAACATGTAAGCCGCATGATATCAAAGGTTTACGGAGCGATTCCGTCATTTCCTAAAATCGACGCAGCAAATTAAGGGTCAACTTACGACGGCAGGTAGTTCTGGAACCATTTTCTCGCTTTCGCCACTCCGGGATTGTGGTTTTGTTTGTTGTATTTGCTGCCGGGCTAGCATCTGTTGTTGGTGCTGAAGAATCGCCCTCTGGACTGAGAAGCCGTTCAAGGGAACCATGGAGAGATTGTTGTCCAACTGGGGAATCGCGTCCTTGTATTTGTCCAAAGCCATTTCTGTTTTGAGATAGTTGATTGAATAACTTATATTCTTACGCGACTGATGCACTTGCCATGTATATAATTGAACGAGGTAGGAAAATAGTTAAAGTGTTGATTCGACAAAAAGGGAAAATCTTGATTAAACCACAAGACCAAATATTAAAATTGAATTTCAAGCAATTTTTTGTAAACGAAAAAAAGTAATTTTCAATAAATTTTAATTTATTTAAAACTGTAGATATCGTTGTGTTTAAGGAAACTAAAAATTTGAATGGCAACTTTATTGCTCTCAGTTAATCACACTACAAGATACATATCATTCGCGCAGAAAGTAATAATTTTCTTTGTTTTCACGTATAGTTGTAATAACTCCTTTAAAGATTAGGTTTTTCTTGAAAAGGGCTTAGGAAGGCGAAAGCGTTCAAAAAATAAACAGCTTTCGATGTGTTGCCACTTGTGTATTTCAACATTTTCGTTAAAATAACTTTTGCATTTGAAAACAAATCTACCAATCGTTCTTGCAATGAAAAAATTGTTATGATGCATTAAAAACCAACTGAATTTTTTGCATCATAGATTTTATTAAAATGATAACAAAACAACAAAAGATGATCACTAAGTGTAGGAAAGCAACAAACAAAAACTAAATAAATCAAAATCAATATGCTTTAGAAGCAGTTTAAAAAATTTTAAGGTCATCTCGAACAGTAGGCCTACAGCAAAGTCTTAAAAAATAAATGGAAATTCGTATCTGAATATTTCGATAACAACGTTTCATAAAAATCAATTCATTTTTTTTTCGCTTATTCTTCACAAAAAAATAGAAGTAGGAAAGGAACCGAGAAAAGTTTCAGAAAGATTATTTTAAACGAAATATTGCACTCACTCATTCCGTTGCTCGCCGTCATCCGAGAAAGCAGAGACGGGCTCATGGTGTCCGGCGACCTCCCGCGGCCCACACCGTTGCTTCCTGGCACTGGGGATTTTCGCGGACTTGTCGCGTGCATTTCCGACTTTCCGAAGCTGTAGAGACGCTGCAGGCTCTGCCACGAGTCCTCGGCGTCGGCTTGCGGACTGTCCTGTCGCGCTTGTTCTAAAACGAGACGAGCGCCGTTACGCCCATTGCCAAACGAGCTCTTAAATCACTCGGCGAAAATGCAAATGTAACAGAAGCGATTCGCGTCCTTTCGCCGCCGCGTCACGACAGCCTGGGGTTTGAAAGCGATTGGCGAGCGGGCTGCGGCGCTGGCCGAGCGCTGCACATAGTGATCAAAAGGTGAGAATATCCGTAGATTAAGCTAATTAAACGAAATTAACGACGTAGCACGATATAAGAGGACGAGATTTATCAGTGCTGGCCGCCATTATGAGACGAATCGTGTTATCGCGATCGAAAATCGGCGGAACTCCGCGAAATCGCCATGCAATCGGCTGTGATTAGACACTCCGCCGAACGTCGCAAGTACGCAGTCGAAACTAAATCAGGATAATTACTGGTTGGTAATTGATCTGAAGGAAGCGGCCGAAAAACTGTCTCTCGACCAATTACTTGCACGTTTCCACCTTTTCCTTGGCTTAATTGCGAGGTTTTATTTTTTAGCTTTTGCGTAGTCACTTGTTATTACGCAACCCTAAACGAAAAAGGAGTGGTTTTATCTTACGTTTTTTTTTTTTTTTTTGACCATAATCGAACGAAAAGCGACAAATTTTGCAGCACCAGTACGAAAAAACACAAAGCTGGAATTATAAATGCGACGTCAACACTCGGTGCTACTTATCAATTAAACGGGATAAAACCAGGAAACCGAAGCAAATGCACTTGTAGCAGCAATTTCTGTCGCAAACAATAGCGAGCGAACATTAAGACAAGCGTGACGGAGTGCATGTGATAATGAGCACATTGAAAAGCTTTAACTTGAACGAACTGGAAGGAAATTGAAGTTTTCAAAGCGGCAAAAAGGGAAAGCGCTTGAAAAAGCAGGAAACAACGGTGGAAAAATTGAGCCGAATTAACTGCGACAAATGCCGAGCAAAAACTGCAACTTTTGAATAGAAACGTTTTTGTTGTAGCAACAACGAACAAAATCTAAAGCAATGGCAGTAAAAGGAAAAATGGCAATATATTTTGTCAATCAAGCCTAGCCCTGAGAAAAACTCAACCGGAATTACAAACAAGAAATAATAGGAGAATTGATTTGTTTGCATAAACACATTAACTTTTACATTGAACAATATAAAACAACGATTTGTAACGCAACTAAAAATACCTTTTCAATAAATAATGTTAATATTAATTGGCCGAACAGCCATCAACATGGCTTTGCTAGTCCAAACACTTTCAATCGTTTATAATTTGTTTGACCTCATATAAGCTGGCACCGGTAAAAACCAACCATATTTACCAAATTCCATCAATATTGTCATTTAGACCAGGACATTTCTATGTACAAGAATTGCACTGACTCAAAGATTATTATTGCTATTGATTTGGCTGTTATAAACAATTCGAGGTGTTCTTTACCAGCGACACTGTACTTGACGAACTTGATATAATTTGAAGACTTTTGACGTTATAACAGCTATAGAGTGAAGCAATCACCTCTACTAATTTGAGCAGTAGCATTTGTACGGGCGATAATTATCACTAAAATAAGTTTACTTTAAAGAAAAAACACGTGCGCGCTATTAAAGTTCTCTTTCGCCATCCCACGGCCGGTTTCTCCCATTTTACATCATTAACTTTTTTATCGCGGTAAAATGACGTTTTAACTAACCAAAAAGGAAACGGCGATTGGTGAACAGTAGCTGGTCGGAAATCAAATTGAAATAAAATCCAAACCACGGAAAATGTCAAGATAGAAGGAAAGCTGACGTGAATCGCGTTACTATGAATTTTTTTCCCGAAAATATGCAATCTTCGAAGTTTATGGCCTATCACAAAAATGATCGGCTATAAAGCTATTTTCGCTTTTTTTATTAAACTTTATTTGCCCAACTTTTCCGTTGATAACAGCTTCACTTAAAAAAATCAATTTCTTATACGGGTCCAAACTCTTTAAAAATTGCAATTGTTCATTCAAGTCTGTTTTTAAAAGCAAAAGTTCACTCAACCATCGTGGAGTCGCCTTTGCTTTATGATTTCCATATTTTCACCGAAACAAACATCAGTGAGAAAGTTCAATTCTAAAACTTATTTCTGCCAAACGAATGAAAACCAAAAAAAAAAAATCAAAAACACCGAATTAATTAAAACTTTATTGAAATAGAGCCGGTTGCGACTCGCTTTCAGTTGACTGTTTATCTGCCAAATGTGTATTTCAAGAAAATTGGAAATTTCTCAGAAACGCGAGAACTAACTGATTTTTTAATGAAAATCTTCGTCAAACCGCGACGAGATTTCCGCAAGGCGAAAATTACAAACGACATAAACAAGAGTAGTGTCAATTTATAAAAGCAGCCCTCAACAACGCAGTAAACGCTGATGCAACAAAATCCGAAAAAACACTCGTCTTCATTTGACATTATACTTTTTTTGCTGGCATTAAAAAAAATTCGTTATCGTTTGAAACCCAACCCAGGCTGCATGGGATGGGCGCCGTGATTAAAAGTAAAAGTCGCTTCGCGCTAATTGACAGGTTTTGTAAGCGACAAATTGACTTATAGAAGATCCGTTAACTCCGCTGCAGCGCTCCTGCTTATTATTAAGGATAAACGATCAGTGATCGCGCCGTGCAGGTACGCCGTTCGGTCGGGCCATTGCGGGTCGCGCGGGGTCAAACCGTCACTTAAAGTCCCCGAATGACTCGTGATCAAAGCCGCCTTCGTTCCGGATTATTACATATCAACGAGTCATTTGCGAACGGGCTGCAGCTCTTGCAGCACCTGCGACGGATTAAAGGAGCCGAGCCGACGCAGAGCACGAGCGCGTCACTTTTCGACGTGGATGCAACACGTTTTGTTTATCATTTTCGTTAACGCAAAAACACGGACAAAACAAGTTCGTCAAATGCTAATGCACGGCGAGAGGCGAAACCTCAAAGAGAGCTTGTTCTACATCAGCCTAAGCACTCGACTGAGTGGCGGGCTTTCAACGTTCTTGTTGAGGCTCGCCCAAGCATGCGTTGAAAAGGCATTAAGCAACACTTCAAGGGCCTTGTTCCTGTGATTTCAATTCTTCTCCGCCGAGCGGGATTGGCCAACATGGAAGTGAAAGCAGAAAGCAATAATAGCTAAAATAGCAGACTTGCGCACTAACGACAATCACAACAAACTTCGCAGAACGGTAACAAAAGCGGTTTTTGCTTTTCCTTGCGTCGATTCTAAATAAAACTGAAATACAAAACCATCGTTGGCGACCGTTGGTCACAAGAAACAAAGCAGCAAAAATGAACAGCCAAATCTGTCCATTCAAAGAAGCTTAAAATCTTGTATGAATTCTATGAAAGCAATGAAGGAATTGCGACGGCATATGCTTATTAAAAACTTTTGACTGATGTAAAAGGCAATTAACAAACCGTAGATGCCCCGTTGCCAACACAAGAAGACAACATCAAGACACCAAAGGAAACACACGCAAATATCTTGCTTGAAAAAAGACAGACAACAATTGTTTAAGAAATAAAAAAATTAGCACACAAAGAAATGTTGAAATAAGATATTAAATAAGAGCGCACAACTAAGCATTCTACCAATATCACAATAACTCTTCGTTAAGCAGGTGTCTTTTTAATAATACTTCAACCGTCTAAAAAAAGCAGCTTAAGTCACATATCAAAGAAAAACAAGAAATCACTTCGACAGCAAACGGATCTCTCATTATACTCAATTGGGCGCAGCCTATGTCAAAAATTGTTGAAACACTGATGTATTGCGCTGCTTCTGCTTTGACAGGAAAATCGATAGCAGGTAGATTCGGAAGCAGTGGGTTGGAATCCTAACCCGTTCAAACGGGCGATTATGATTTATTTAAAATTGCACGAAACGAAGCTTCGTAGTTACAATGTGGTATCATCCTCCAAAAAAGACAGTAGCATGGCCACCAAGCTAGGTTGTTAATTAATAGTTTTAGATTCGTACCTTTAAGTGAAATATGCCAAAAACCACATCACTTGCGAAGTTATAAATGTGTTTTTTCAATAAAGTAATGCAAATCTGCCACTGCTTTTCATAAGGGCCACACCTGTTTTTGCTCGCTCATACAACCAAAACGCTTCAAAAGAATTGAGTTGCTTTGAATGCGAAGTTGAAAGATCTAGCTTAAGGTTGAGGTTCGCCACAAGCAGAAGCGAGCATAATGGTTTTTCTCAAAAGCAGCGTAAAATCAATAGTGCAATAAGCAAGAGTAAATTGATCGATAAAAGCAACAAAAGATTGCGGTTTGAAATAATAAAGAAGTCTTTCGGTCATACATCTTGTCATGCCTTTACAAAAAAACCACGTGATAATTTTTTGAGCAAATCACCAGGCTGCTGAAGACATCTTTGATCACTTATTTTAACTAGACAAACTGCCTTGCAGTCACAAATCAAAAAGATGACCGCAATACTTCACAAACTAAAATTTCTATTTCGAATTCCTAACTCAGCATCACTGTTGTTTACAAATATTAACAACAACCATAAGAAGAAAGTGAAACTGAACAAATCAAATGCAAGTTACGGCTCATGACAACTTTCGTAGCAGTGTTTGTTTTAGCGATGATTTTTATCTTAACGCTGACACACGATGTAACATAATATCGCGAGTGTTGTTTTTGAGAGAGCGCATTCACTTTGGTCCGGTCCAAAACCATTATGCGCTCCAAATTAATACGGTGAATCACACAATCGTGTTTTGCGCGTTGCCATTCGCAGCAAAATTGAGTCAGTTACGAAAACCTTCAATACCCGACAGCGCATTCAAGAGTTGGTTTTCTACTATACTTTTTTTTCACACTTAATACTCTATTGCATTGTTTTGCTTGCTTTTTTACACTTAATTTCGTTTATAACTGTTGCGAAAAACACATTCAAAAAGTGCTTATTTTTGTAAAAATAAAAATTTTTTGAGAATTATTGCACGTTAATGAAGGAGAATTTTGAACACAATTTCATTTTTATTCTATTAATTTAAACAAAAAAACAAAACTGCACAATGTACAATTTTCAATTAATAAAAATATTTATATAAATGGGATTTAATAAATACAGAGAAGAGATTCAATCAAAGGTGTTTTCATTTTCTTAATCCTTCTCAATAAAAAAGATATTTTATTTGCTTTATCGCTGAGACAAAGATACGCTGAAAAGTTTAGACAAAAAAGCTTAACTATTATGACGAGTTGACTGCAAAATAAATTTAACAATGATAAAGTACTTTTTTTAAATTTGAGATAACTAACACAATTAAATTGCATTGAATAAAATCTTTTCAGTAATTCGACAAAACTTCATCGAACTTAGCGAAAAAACGCGGCAGGTATTTGCATCAAAGCGACCGAACAAGCTAATTATGATTTCATAAAGACTTCGTTTTCCCGACAAAATGCGAGCGTGACGTGCATATTGTCGTTGATCTTCCGACGAGAGCTGGTCGACGCGGGAGAGAAGGCCCAGGGAAGAAAATCAATAATTCACGAAAAGATCAAAGATGCTGCGCAAAGGAGACAAACTTTTTCTAATCCCGAAGACAACCTTTTCCGACGCCGACGCATTAACCTGAGTACTAATTTAACGCTATTTGGCAGCAACGACACTTTACAATGTAACTCAATACAGGTCATGATAAAGCAATCGATTTCCAAAGACAGGCAAAGTGATCGCGACAAGTAAGAATGAAAGCCATTAAATGCTTGTGAGTTTTTATTGTGTATCAACAACCACCATTTAAATGACAGTTTGGACTAATAACGTTAAGATAAGCGCTTATTAAGTTTTTTCCGAACAAAACAACGATCAATAAAGAAATGTTGTCGTTGCACCTGGATACAGGGGCCTTTTCTTCAAACAGTAAAAAACTTCTCGTTTGGCATGACATGTATACCTGCCGAACAAAGCTTCTGGGGTGAAAGTTATCCTTTTTAAAAGAAACAGAAAACGCAAACAAACTACTTAATCAACACGACAAAGGCATGCCAATCGGCCTGCGCACAAAAGACGGCGACGGTAGGGAAAAAGGAAAAAAAACTTCCCAGGAATTCACAAAAAGAAACATGGCCGATGGCAGCACGGTTGCCATGACGAAACATCGTTGAAGCTAGGTTAATAATACTGTTGTTGTCATTGTGCGGGACGCTGCTACCGTTTCGTCGCTTTTGTGCATCGTCAATTGACTTGGACTGAAAGTGACGCGTTGAGAATGCTGTTCTTTAACGTAACTTAATACCAATAATACGGTAACAATGGATAGTCAATTGATGGCAACATTAACTCAACAAAACCGTCAGCTTTTTACATGTGACTGCTTGTTGAAATCCTTTATTTAATTGCAAGTTAACCGCGTTTGAAGTTCTACCCAGCAAGCGATGACAACGTCCTCGAGCGAACAGGTGAAGTCATTTTTGTGGAAAGAGCAATTAATGTCTCCGACACTTCAAGAATCGTGTAAAAAACGACATTCCTACGGTCAAGAAGCGGCTTAAGCATCGAAAATAAAACAGCTCGAAACAAATTTCATGTTCGTGACGCTGCAGTAGATTCGCTTCACAACCAAAAACAAGCCAAATTTTTTCACGCTTACGAACGAACAGCTTAAATTAACTGCCCCATCTGCTGCTTCAACATCAACATTACATTTGACGGGCGACGGCGCGGAAAAATTGCTTTCCAAAGCGCACAAAAGGACGCCCCTGGCAAAACATCCGGCCTAACCTAAAAAGCTAATGCATGTGAAATGTCGGGTGTAGAGAGAATGACGCATCATAATTCATGAAGCGCATTCTTCAAACAATTCAATTTAAATTGAGGGGCGCGAACCTGTGTGCAGAGCCAAGCAAAGAAACAAAGAAAACTGCTTTCTCGTGCATGAGAGTTCCTTTCTTCAACGAAGGACCGAAATGATTCAGAAAATCGCAGTTTTCTCTTACCACGAACGTTCATGCATGATCGCTACTTAATACCACAAATTTTACTTTTTCGCGGATGAGGATAAGTACCTTGATCTAGAAAACAAGAAATCGAACGCAAATGCGTCAACATAGCATTGATGAAGCCGCAAAAAATGCGAATAGATATGTCAATTACGTTGTCAAAGCGGCGCCAGTTAGCATTATGAAGCGAAAAATTGAATTCATGCAGAAGAACCATGACCTTTAATGCATTATACCTTTTAAGGCGCACACAGCGAAACGTCTAATTTTTATCGAATTCTGGCAGCTGTATCTTACCAAATAATTGCTGACAGATAACCACATTGATACACGCATGAAAAATTGCAATTTTCTGCTTTTTTAAGGCTAGTCACTTAACACATAAGCATAATAAACTAAATCATTGTTTTATAAACTAGTTTTTGTCTTATAAAATTAGCTTGTATTTGATTTTACCTTTTCATGGTTTCATGACAAAAGAAAATAAACCAACGTAGTTATTTTCTAAAATAACACTAATTGTTTTCGATTAACTAACAGCAAATTTCAATTTGCAAATTTTGATTCCTTGCACAAAAAATATAAATCACAACAACTAGAAATGCTTGGACAAAATAGCAAAAAAAAAGTAGTAAAGTTTCAAAGTTCATTTTGTTTGGCCCCCAGTACAAATAATTTTTAGCTGTACTTATAGATACATAGACAAAAACCTACAAACACAGTGTTGTATAGACTATATCTTGAATCTGCACCTGGGTATGTCTTGGATATTTCTTGAATCGAATTCATGAAGTATCAAGATTCAAAAAGCCTATCTATGCTCCAAGGGTGAGGTTAAAAGTCTAATTATATCTCGCCCCCACACTCCTCTCTTTGTAATCGCAAAAATGTGTCGCCTTCCACGCAAGTCCACAGTTACGATCGCATGGACTGTCTCAAATGCACGTCATAAACGCGGTAAAATGCGCCAATAGAGTTCCGATGAAGCGAAATAGAGAGTGACAGATAGGACACAATGATATCAGAGTTTTAAGCCTGTTTCATGAGCGTCCTTTACGGCAGACGTCTTTTGCGGCTTTGTTCGGAAAAGTGCGTCATAACTGGTACCAGAATCAGAGATTTCAGGACAGACACAGGAAAAGAGCGACTGCCGGACGAAAGCATTGTTTAACCGCTGTAAAGTGAAAAATTATAATTACAGGATGCTGTCGGCAAGAAACATCTTTCGACATAGAGACCACACATAGAGGCGCGACACACGAATTGGGAAACTACCCCTTGATTAGAAATGCAAAATTGGTCTCTGTCAACGCATTTCGATAAACAAGCAAACGCTGCTGCTGCCCACAAGAAATTCTCAAGAAATCGCCCAAACTAAAAAGGTGATTCGGGGTCTTTAGTTTCATTGAAAGATTACAGTCGCTGATGCGCAACCAAAGAAACCACGTGGCGTGAAAAATAACTTGAAACAAAACAATTCGGTTCGAACTAAAACATGCATGTCAGCATGCAGTTTAGCGCTCGTCAATCAACGGTTGATTCGTCAGCTGCTTAAATGGAATAACATCGGCGATCTTCACTTTGTTTCTTATCAGTGCGTGACAAATGAAAAATGAACAAACTCGCAATTACCCACGTGTTTTTTAGCTGAAGCTGCAGTTTTTGCAGAACTTAAAAAGAAAACGGAATATCTCGCAAAAGACTGCTTCGAGCAAGACCGAATAGACCAAAATTCTTTATTAAGAGTTCATATTTAGCGCGTTTGACTTGAATTCGATCAAACGAAATGAGTCACATTGCAAGAGTTAATGTCTGAAACTAATCCAGTCGCTTTAATTCATTCAGTCGTGTCTTTTCGATGTAATCAAAACTAATTTTGCGATCGCATTAAAACCATCGACCTGCACGGCTTTCTGTTTCCGAGGATGACAGCAAACGTCGCCCAAATTGAGGAAACCAAGCGCCTCGTGTCATCTTGCCAAAGCCGTCATGCAACTGGCTGCCATGTAAACGCAAAGACGCTTAAACTTGTTTCTTTTATTTGGTCTGTGAGGTAAGAAACTGTTTAGAAACACTAAACTGTTTAGAAATTAAAATCATAGCAATGGGGAAAAACTGAACAAAAATGATTGTAGAAATTTATTTAATACTTATACAAGAGCGAGATAAAATAGTGATAAAAATTATCGTTTCGAAAATCCGAAACAAATCTCTGTGAAATAACAGAACGCAAACATTAAATAAATTTAAAAACTAAAAAAATTCTTCGAAAATTATGGAAATCGTAATAAACCCATAAGTTAATTTAACTCGATATTAAACCGCAAAAGCGGTTTTTAAAAAGCTGAAACAAAGTAGTAAAAATTGCTTTCGCAATTTTAACTACAATCCAATACCAAACGAAAATCGATTCCGTGAGGGTAAAACATTAGCCTTTGTCTTCAACAGCCACGACAGTCTGGGCACAATGAAATGCAATACAAGTAGTACCAATGATTCTAAAATATCAAAGCCATAAAAATCATGTTGTACTGTAGGTAAAAAACGTATATACTCTCTCTCCCTAAATAGCCATAAAAATCAATAAAGACCTAGGATCTGGAGGGGTTTTCCTTAAATTAACTCGTCAAACCGCATCAATAGTTAGATTGTAAATTACAAAGTCAAAAAATGTTTTTTGGAAAATGTCCTGTTTGCACAAGCTTACCATTAGCAGAAATGTCAACACAATGTTTTAAAAAACGCAATAAAAATCAACACAACGATTTTTTTAACCGAAGCTCTTTTTTTTAGATAAATTGTCAAGATTACAAGCTCCACGTGATCTTAAAATATTCTTATCTGTTTAAAAAACAACAAGACACTAAGTGATAATTAGAAGCGTTGAATGGGCAAACGACTTACTCTTACATGACCGCTCAAATTTACTAAAGTTAGCTAACTTGTCTTAATGCAAAAGTTTTGTGAAATAAAAATGGCAAACCAAGCAAGCACGAAAGTGACTGCTTATATTTACTGGTTAACGCACCGTACTGATGATCAACATGGTCTCGGTTCAAAACCCACTTGCGCCATTCTGTTGTGTTCTTGGGAAAGACACTTTACGGCACTTTCCCCTGCTTGGTGGTCTTGACAAGCAGTTCTAAATTACAGTAATATCTCTACTAAATTACTAGCGGACAGCAATATCTTGGCATCTCCGGAAGCAGGTCGGGGTAATTGCTTACCCTATGTATAGCGCCTCCGTCGCTTTCCTGCGAGTCAGGAGGATAAATATAGAGATAAAAAAAAAAAAAAAAAAAAAGGTTAAAGCTCAGCTCTTTTTTGATTGGACGCTTGTAGCCACAAAATGACCTGGCACAGGTTCAAACCCCAGCCAGCACACTATATGACATTATACTGCTTTGTTATTCGAGGAGGTTTACCAATGACAAGGAACTACAAAAAAATTAACACAACGGAAAATCTTAATTTGATTTTCTCGGGTATCAGCAAAAACTTCACATAATTTATTTAAATTTTGTCATGAAAACAGATATTTAGAAAAAAAAGATATATCTTGCATATGAAAAGATAATGAAATTTTTAAATGGCTCGTAATATTTTCTCTATAGAGAAAGTGTATAATTTTTTGGGGCAACATGAAGTAAAAAATCAAAAAAAATTTTTTCCAATCTCACTAATTTAGTGTTCGGTAGAAATCTTTTTGAAACCAGCTTGAAACTAGAAACGTATCTACGATTTGCGATGAATCACGCAAGAACAAGATCTAAGTAGACGGAATTTCCGCAACTGCGGTCATACAAGGTGACTGCAGTAAGTGAAACGCATCCGAATACAATACAAGCAGGATCACCTGGCTCTTGTTTTGGCCTGTTTTGCGACACTTGTCTTGGACATTAGTTCCTAGCCAGACAGATAAGAAGTAAGGAGAAAAGAGATAACAGGCAGCTTGTGAAAAATTGCACGCCAGTTTGTCTTTGATTGGTAAATGACGTAACTTTTACGAATTCATGAGACAATACTGTTCTTCCGATCATTTTTAGTTGAAGCAAAACGAACTGACAGAAAAAAAACAAACAATGAAGGCTGACGGATGGAACCGTCAGTTAAGTTTCACAATTAAAACGAAACGACTCTATTTCGACACTAATATCAAATATTACACCGTGGGCACTGACCTCATAAGAAGGAACGTGTATTTCGTTGAGGACCCACTTGGATTTAAGCATTGAGCAAATTTGAAAAAAGATCTGGAGCTAATAGGAGAAAATCGATATGTAAACACTTAAAACTGTTTGAACAAAAAAGAAAAAATCACGGCAGAAACGGAAACAGATATGCATAGCCGCGCCTCGGGTGTAATATTTCCTAAGGAAATCTTTTTAGAAGCTATTGCGTCATACAGGTTAAGCATGACATGAAAATCCTAAAATAAAACTTAGGCCTCTGTATACAGATCTATTGTAAACAGCTTTTTCATCGAAAAACATTCAAAAATTAAAATAACCAATAACACGGATCTTTTAAATTCATTTTTCATAGATTTATCCTATTGAGTTCATGTCAAAAAAAAAAAAAAAAAAAAACTACTGCAGTGCTTATTAAAAGTTGAAATCACGCAACAGATCAAATCAATAATGGAATTAAAAATATTATGATGATGGATGATAAAGTTTTTTCGTCAATGCTTAATTAAATAATGTACAACTACAAAAACTCTAAAAACTAGTAGTTCAAAACGTTTTTGTCATACAATTTAATCAAAATGAATTATTAATCTTAACTTTAGAAACCAAATGTTTTGCGATAGTTTTGACTACAATATGCAAACGCATCACTAAATTGAAGCGATTCTTGAGCGAGCGTGATATTAACCGCGAGACTTAATGAGCATAAACGAAAAGCAGCCAATCATAGGAGCAAGTGCAGGTAACAAACCGGATACCACGACCAATTTATAAACTTTTACTCCTTTTAAGGTTGCCATCGCGCAGCTAGAAAATTAGATTTCGAAAGAAATTCACAGCTTATTCTGCTGCAAGCGCTTGTTATAGAATATAGAGAGACCAAATTAAACCTTAATGCAAGGCAAGCAAAAATATTTCGTAAGTTCAGCATAACGATCATCTTCCTTCGTTCTCGTAGGCTTTATAAACTTAAAATAACTTAAACTTTTGATAGGCGTAAGAAATTAAAAATCACTTTATTTTACAGTAAGAAATATCAGTGGAACACTACAAACCGATAATATTTTAATGAAAATCATATTATGTTCTTATACTGAGATTCCACTTTGAATCAAAAAAAGTTGGTCGAATAAAAACGAAATCATGTTATTTATTGCAACATACTCTGCTATCCATTAGCATAAAATAAGCTTAGGCTTGTTCCGTTAAACTATGCTCAAAGCAGCGAGTTTCCTTGCAACAACGTTTGAAATGGGTAATTAACATATTTCAAATAGGAAAGAAGGCAGAGGAAAATATCTTGCAACAAAAGTTTGATTATTGCGACATGCTTTTGTAAGAGAGAAATGCACGGCTTGGCTTACGTAAACTTATACAAATCCAAATTTTCATGGTGGGCATTTTAAAAAAACACTTGCTGCATATTTTAATTAAATGAAGGCTCTGTAAACAAGAAACAGCCGTTTTCTTTACATTTGAAATGCGACAAAGCACGTTTTAATATAAAGAGATGAACAAACATGCTTATCCAAACTAAGAACATCTGGCATGCGATGCATTGGTCCATGGCAATCTGCACACTTTAAGCTAAAGCTTGAATTAATATCGAAAAAAAATGCTGTCAGTTCCGCTTCAGCAACCCTTTAAAAAACCTTGCATAATCTAGGAAAATTTTGAAAAAAATATTGTAATATCAAAATGACAGAGAAACGACAAAGCATTATCTTTTTCCTTTAAAAATACGTGTCGATTTCTAGTTACAAAAATGCTTCTTGCACATGGAAAATTTGTGATCCTGTTTATCGTCGGACGCGAGGGCTTGTTTAGCTAGTGCATGGTAGCAATAACATCAGGACAAATACGCCTTCAGCAAACATCCTGCTGTTTCTCGCTTGAACAACAGCAAATGTCGTTTTTTTCTTGCGATTCTAGCACTCGAACACGTCATCAATACCTGGCTTGTATTAAAAATGGGAAAAACGAAAATCCGGTTTGAACCGTTTACGTCAACGACTCACGGGTGAAAAAATGTCAGGCTGACTGTTTCGTTGCATCAAGTCATAGTTAGGCGCTGTGTGCACTTCTATTTTATAAACTCGCTCTTTGTTCGAATGTGATCGATCGATAAGCATTAGAGTAGCTACCGAGGCTCACGAAAATACATCTATTCTGCTTAAAAACGGCCAATGGCGTTTCGTCAGTTGGAATGACGCATTTTTGCTTGGTTTTAAAAAAATGAAAAACGAAATCCGTGCTTAAAATGTGAAGTGTCACTTGAATGAATTGGTACGAAGTTTCCCAGACAGGAGTAAGAGGACGATGCAATTTTGAAAGCCAACATTAACAAAATCAATGAATCTCACACTGGATAAAAGCGGCGAGGATGAATCACGATTAACACCAGTATTAAATGATGAATTAAAAGTGCCCGAGATATTTCTTTAAAAAAAAGTAATTTGAAAAACGTTTGCATGATTTTCACTCTCAAATATTACTGTCTTGTATGTATGTTTTTATTGAAAAATACGAGTAAGGAGAAATTATTTTAAGCTACTTGAGGTGAATCATTCGCCCTCGAACGAAACTTGACACTGAAACTTGTTTTGCAAAATTGATTACCCAATAATTAACAAAAGACTTTTTATAAAAAAAAAGCAAAAACAGTTACTATCGACTTTATAACTTTTTCTAGCTTCATTTTTGTAATCAATAAGCTGTTGAAAAACGTTTAGGCATCTGCGAGACCAGTGTTTTCAAACCAGATGTATGCTTGGTACACGTAAGGGTGCACCAGAATTTTTTTAAAGGATGATCATGTACCAGACAGTGGGCCTACATCATTGATTTTTTGATAAATTTTTGCAAAACAATATTTTTACCAATAAAGAGACTGAAAAAGGTCTTTACGTTGATAGCCAGAATGTGTAATGTAATGTTAAGTCAAGATCTTTTTTGGTATGCATTTAAATTTTGACAAATGCTCCAATTTCAAGTTAAGACATTTTTTGCCTTTAATTAACTTTCACAGGACAGTGGATGAATTATGCTTTCTTGCCCGCCACTGAATTGAGGTGTACCGATTTTTAGAAAAGCGCAATAAGGTGCAGCGCTACAAAAAAAGGTTCACAAACACTGCACTAGACTTCACCGTTATTATAAAGCAACATAAAAAGATAAAACCATTGTTTAAATATAGAAAAAGTCGTGCAAATAGGCTTTTCAATTCATTTCGTGGGCAAAGCTAAAACGTTTTGTTTGTCGTTGCTGTCTTAAGACGCGGCTGTCCCGCCCCATTCAATATCCAAGTCAACAGCTTGAATAAACAGCGATTGGAAGGTTATTTTTCATGCCGAAAGCTCAATCTTCGACAGATTCATGCAACGGCAAAAAAACAAATCGTGTACACGAAAATCGGCGAAACACTTTCAAAATCGTTTTCGCGACCGCTTTCTTATCTCTCATCCACTTATCTTCCAACGATGTAGACACACAAAGCGACATGAAAGCGCCATTCCGAATAGGCCGAAAAGAACAAAGCCCGAGCCAAAACACGGGTTTCGACAGAGTTGCAGTCGCCTTGCTCACCAAGCAACCGGTTCACATGCATGATTTATCTATACTCGCGGCTCATTTATCCTATTTGCCAGGCAACCGAACTTCAAATGACGTCAGAAGGAAATTCTTCGAAGGTCGTTAAACCGATGCAGGCAAACTAAGCAAGGTTAAAACTAAAAGCGCGTACACGCACGACGTTTTATTGCTTTCGATATCTTGAAACTATTTACATTTCATTTCATAGCAACTATTCGCCTTGTATAACCTGCAAATACAATTTGCGAAACATTGCTGAAAAACTGCTTCGCTTCTATGGTTATTTTAATATTTTACTAATAAATAGTTCATTTTTCGTCCTATATTGACAGGTGAAAGGGAGGAAAAAATTGCGTTGAATTTCGCATTGATTTGACTTCATTATTATTTATTTAATTAAGATTTTAAAGTAGAATTTTCAGCAAAACCAAAAAACAAATGATTTCAAGTATCAAGTTTTAGTCATCATTAAAATGAGGGCACTTAGACCACGCATTAAACTGGTGTCCTTTCGATCCCTACCGACTCAATTCTGTTAATGAGTCAAATTCAGCCTGTAGGCCGTAGAACAAATATTAGTGCAAATCAAAATTATTTAGTCCAAATTCGATTGATAGCAGTAAATACCACATTTTCAAACTAACACGTGACTCTTAGTTGAGCCAATGGGAATTGCTCAAACCTTTTCCAAAACAACTCGTTAAAAGTTTACGGTAATGCGGTGCAATTTTTAAAGCCAAACAATAGGCAGCAGATAAAGAGCGACGCATTAAGTGATGCACTCGACAGCGTTAACGAGTCCTGCGATTCGTTGAGTTCGGTTTAACGTGTGTTTTGAAGTGTCTTTAACCGAAGCAGATTTCGATCGAAGTTTTCAAATAAAGCACAGGGGTAAAGTGGAAAGTACGAAAAGCGGCAAACTCCTTCACCTATTTGTGTTTGCCGCTTTTTATATTTATCGGTTTAGATTCAAAATTAAAATGCGATTTTAACGATAAAATATTTGACAACAAGTGAATATAAATGGTTCAATTTAAAAAAAAAAGGATAATTGACACGCATTTTTTTTTGACGAGTTTATCGACTCGACATCCTATCCATCTAAATTTAAACGTAAAAAATTTCAACTGAAAGGACGTATTTTTCGCATCATAGCAAACCTGAAGTGACTTTGATGTTTCTATTTTCTTCATCACTGCTTGCTTCAATTTTTACGGCCAATGGCTTTCGACTGTTGCTCCCTGTCATCTCATCATCTTTATCGAACGACCTGTCCGCAGCGTTGTTGTTGTTGTTGTTGTTGTTGTTGTTATTGTTGTTTGCATTTGCATTTAAGTTGCTTTGGGTCGGAGATGAAATCACTTAAAATATTCAAAAAATGTTTTTGCATTTTTTCAGCAGTCAAAAAATTGCTTTGCTCTTACACTTACTGCCAACGTGGTTCTTAGGGGATGCACCTTCACTGCGGGGTGTCTCGGAGGAACCGAGCTTTTCCGGAATATTCGAAGGCTGCAAGGATGACGGTCGCTTCTCGCTCGTCCAGTTCGTGGAAGGAGAATTGTGCGATGATGCGACAGGTGATGTGGTAGTGGGGGACGACGTGGGGCCGCGATGACCAGCTCCATTCATGAGAGTGGAAATAAGACTGGATCCGGAGGCTGCAGAAAGGAACAAGTTAAAAATTAAAAAGTTTGAGTTCAATTAAAACACGAACCAGCTGCCATTGTATCTGCTAGTTTTTGAAGATTGACCTCATACGGATTCATTGAAGAAATGGGTATCAGCATCGGGGGTTGACCCAAAGTAGAAGATCTGTTTGCAACAGCAGGGTTGCCAGCCATGGCTGAAGTGGCTTGTAACAAATTAGTCATTGCTTCCGGCAATCCATTAAGCCTAAAACAAATAAATGCTTACTCACAAAGTTAAAAACAAAACAAACTTGATAAGGAAACAAAACGAACTCGCCTTCCTTGAATGGGAGACGAAGAACCCCTACTGTCACTATGTCCGTTTAAAATAAGAGGCCTGCGATTGGCTAAAGGCGGAAAACTACCAAGGCGTGACGGGTTTTGCGTCCACAGTAAATTAGAACGCATGAATTCGGAACATGCGTTAGCCACCTGGAAATAAGGGAAAATAGTTATAAACCTGTCCGACAGTGTGCAAAAATGATAAAATAGCGCAGCGGCGTAAGATTTTACGACTGCAATACATTCCAAATACGTCCAAATATTGCAAACATATTTACTTAGTTCAGTATGCGGGACTTCACAATTTGAAAAAAATAAAAACTCAAAAGTTAAAAGAAAACCCATAAAGCGTCACTCCTCACCTCAAACATTTGCATATAACTGGCAGCAGCAAGAACGTCAATCACGTCGCTTGCGTTTACGTTCAAATCTGACGTATATGCGTACTCAAGAAGTGGTGCAAACCCTCGCATTGTGACGTACTGTAGTTCTATGGTCATGTGGCTACCACTCGCCCCGTTTGATACCGAAACAGAGGCGGTGGATTTTCCTCCGCAAATTGCTGTCAAAAAGTAATCACTGCATGCAGCCATAACAGCTTTGTGAGCCTGTGAATGTAAAGCAAGTTGTCAGAAAGTATTGATTATAAGATAACTTGATTCATTTAGAGACAAAACAGTTAATTTAAATTGAAAAATATTTGCAATGTTACCATGAGATGAACGTATAGCGAAGAAGAACTTGACACAAGAAAACGTCTTCCTGATCATTATTAGATGGTGGAATACAAGCAAGCACAAAAACAGACTCACCTTGAACTTCTGCCCTTGCACTAATATTGTCAAATCGCAAAGGATTCCTTCATGACGAAGCTTACTCAGGCGTAAAAAAGAATCAGTTGCATGACTTGGGTTACGGTGGGTCAACACCTGGGACGACGAGGCCATTTTCATCGTATAAAAATACTTTTTTCTCAAAGCAAGTATTCTATGGAGTTTTTTTAATCAGTATGATAATGAAGTCGTACTTGTCGATATGTAATCATACGAAGGAGCAGATCTTAACTACTTTCTTTAGTTTTATTCACAGTTATCGGTAACTTACTCTTCTAAAAAATTGTCTGAAAAACAAGAGAAATGTTAGAATATTATTTACCAACAAAACAGCAGAACAATGCTTTTTCTTCCACCAACTTAAAAAGTTAAAGTTGTTTAAAGAGATAAACTTTGACAATTCAAAGCATGTGTTTGATTAGCACAGTAACCAAACTGTTTTCATATGTTTTTCACAAGTACGTTTTTTCGCAACCCCTTTTAGAAAATTAAAAAACTTTCGGCCACACAATAATAATCGTTATCTCTGTTTAATGGTAACAGAAATGAAAAGAATAAAATAAAAATACGTGAAGCTTTAAATATACTCAAACAAAAAACGTGTTAAAAGAGGAAAAAAATTTTTTACAGAAAAAGATTGAAAATAATGTTGACACTAGAAGAGCCAAATAATTTTGTTGCCGAGAAAATTCGTTACAATCATTTTTAACATTTCTATATTATTTGAACTTCACCTATAACAACTATTATTTGAACCGAAGTATATTATTTGATTTAAAACAAGCTGCTAAAAGATGAGAAGCACCAGACTCGAGTTTCGCTCTTCTTAGAGCTCGTCAGTGATGTTTATCTCACTGCGAATCGAACCAAGGACCAGTAGTCTTCCACGCAGGTTACTATACCACTAGACCACAGAAATTTTTTTACAGAAAATTTCTGTGGTAATTTTTCTGTGCTAATAAAGTCCCTCAAACTCCTTTATCGGCGACCTTATTATTTCTTGACTTCATCTCTATATTTATCCTCTTGACTTGCAGGAAAGCATCAGAGGTGCTATATATAGAGCAACTGTCAAAGCAAGTACCCCCACCTGCTTCCAGAAATGTCAAGATATTAATGTCTAGTTGAAATTTTCTCTTTTTCTTTTTAGTTTTTATTAGAGATATAACTGAAATTTAGAGCTGCTTGGCAAGCAGGAATCTTTTCCAAACAGAAGTGTCTTTCACATGGAAACAACAGAATGATGCGAGTAGGTTTTGAACCGCGGACGATCACGATCGCCATCAACCACAGCGACTGCCGACTGGGCCACGCTGCCGACAAATTTTAATTTTGTAATTTTTTAATATTATTAATTATTTTTTAATAAAAATTTTCGGCGATTTCTAAAATAAACCGGTGTACTAAATTGAACATTAAGTAAAAAAGTCAACATTTTCACGGCTCCCAAGAAAACGTTTTACATTTCTAAATAAACTTTTAACCTTGGTTTGGGAAGTTGAATTTATTTAAGTTTGATTTAAGTTGAGCAATTTTGATTTGCAATGTTGCGTTCAGACACGAATTAAAAACTGCAATGTACACGAAAACTATGAGCTTTTGAAGAGTTACCTCACTACAAAGTTACACGGCATATTTTATATATATTCGTGTACACAGCCTTATGTAGATATTTTGCCGAGTCCGTTCAAGTTCTTTAAAAAATGCGATTCTGAGCTAATACAAAATGTTTGCTGTCGAAAGAAACTTGAAATGTTTTCCTGGGCATGTCGAAAAAGTAACCACACTGAGCAAGAATAAAGCAAACATGGCGCACGCATGGGCAATGTCGTTGACAGACTTGGGTCAACAAGAAATATCGTAATATCCATAATGCAAAAACTTGACTGACAGTTCAAGTAATATTAGCACTATTTGAAGGTGTGTCTTCACGTCAAAAGCATCTCAAAAAACACGTGACAAGTGGATAATTAATGGAAAATAAAAACTCGGAACTAAGTATCATCTTAAAACAAATCGTTAAATCATACTCGACCTAATGACGATCGTTTGATCGAAGGCGCTTCGACCGATTTTGTCTTAGTTATTTATTTTATCGTCACATGACAGGCAGAAACAACAAAAATGGTTTGCTTATTCAATGCAAGAGAATTTACTTTAAGATGCTCAACGCACGCAACGTTAAAAGCAAGGACGTTGCTTCCTCAAAAAAAACATCGGTGATAACGAATATGCAAATCCAGAAACGCAAGCAATTAGAAATGAAAAGCCGTTACTTTTCCGTAGTAAACAGATCAAGTGCATTCAATGCGGTATATAGTTTAGAGATGTAAAAAACTTAAAAAGCGTATAAGCATACAGTCCCCAACTAAACAGTCCTTTTTTAATAAAAAGTCGAAATCAATTTATTTAAGAATGTTTTGACTGATTATCACAACAAATAAAATTTAATTACCTTAGATCTAAATAGAATATCTTTAAATATGATTTTTAGCTACCGCTTATGCATATTTATTACCAAAATTAATTGGTATTTTTTGTAAGCACTAATCGGTATTCTTAATTACGGAAAATGAGTAAATGTTGAATATTTAAAAGCGGACCCCCGGGCGTAAGTGATTACCTATTGTGCAGGAGCAACCAAATTAATTGGCTTTTACAAAAAAACTATCGGAAAATTAAAAGTAAATGGCACACGGCATCAAAGATACAACTGGCTATTGTGACAGAAAGCGATTATGAATTATTAATATCAAATTAACTGCCTACATGGCCCAACGTAAATTGATCGTTCTGTGGCAATTATCTTTTTGTTATAAACTTATCAGATAATGCCACAAAAATCTTCTTCATGAAACACGTACGTACAGTTTCGTGTTTCGCAAATTCGCAAACACTGACTAAATAGCAGGTTCAAAGATTATTATTGAATGCGAAAAACCGAGAAACATTGCCAATAAAATGTTTTCTTACACAAGAACACAAAAGCGTATAAATGTCCTTTATCAGCAGCTTCCATATTGGAACGTTTAAAGTGAGCAATTAATTTTTTTTTCGTAGGAAAAATATTTTCGAAATAAGTTTTCTTCTTTGAACTGAATTCTTAGTAGACAAACGGCAATGACAATTTTGAAGTGTAAAAAACCCTAAACCGGGGAGGAAAGCCCGCGGCCTTTGTTACGTTTTTAGAAGGCTATTTTTTCATATTTAAAGCTATATCTTATTTTAGTCTTCGTTTGACTTTGATAAACAATTTTTGCTTTGCTGAAGTAAAATCTTTGTACGGCCTTCAGTAGACATTAGATTTTTTTAAATGGTCCTTGTGTTACAAAGGTCGCCCACCCCTGCATTAAAATGCACAATAAGCGCAAAGTACTTTTAGTTAACATTAATTTTTTCGGTATAATTACAGCTAGACAATTAATAAAAAATAAGAGATTGCATGCAAAGGATAAATTGGTAAACGGCTACATATTAACCATCCGAATCAAGTGTTATTAAGCTTTATGACTTTTTGAGCAGCAATATGACTGTGCTTGGTAAAAGAATTTTCTCGAAAAATACTTGCACCAATTGAAGCTAAGCAACTCTTTATTAAGGGACGCGAATCCCGAAAAAAACGGAGGAGATGCGTCTCACAACTTTCGAGACAGCTTACATAAACTTTTTAAAGCCAATTTTAATTAAACAAAAAAAAAGTAGAATTTCTTTCCATTCATTTTTTGACAGATTACTCTATGCAAATTTCGTATTTATTACAGGTAGCTACATTATCAAAATTGCGTTTTTTAAAGTAATTTATCCTTAGAAAATAGCAAAACAAACGTAAAAGCAACTGTACTTGGCTTACATAAACTCATGAATGTATCGAAAGTTAAAGATTGAAAATAAAATTTGAATAAGGAAATATGTCGATGATGCTTCAAATTAAGCTTGCACAAAAATGATTTTTTCGTAATAGTGTACTGAGATTTCGTGAAGGATAAAAAAAGTTTTTAAGTACAGTTTTCCACTCTCATTCCTTAAAACAATTTGGATCAATAAAGAACATAAAAACTGAACAAAAATACGAAATTTCTTAATTTGTCAGTATAATATTATTTATTCAAGAAATTAAAAAGTGTTTACAATATACATGAAAGGTTTCTAATTTAAGAATGATATTATTGGTAGAATTATAGAAACACAAAATAATGCAAAACCTTTTATAAAAATTTATTGAATAAAAGTAGTCAAAATTAACTATAACTTAGGCTAAAAAAATAAACCTGACTTTTTTCAACAAGACAAAACTATTTTATGGAAGCAACTAGAAGATACTGATTTAAAAGTATATCTACATAACAAGGTATTATTATTAAAAAATAAACTAATATACGTTAAAGAACTAAGGAGCAGCCATAACGAGACAAAGTGCAAGTTTTTTTTGCGAAATTCCCAGAAAAAGATTTTTAACAGAAGTCCTAACTACCTAATTCCTAGCTACTAGCTATTCAATTTTACAAAATATTCAAATTTGACTATTGCAAAATTATGAAGCTTTTTTTCTTTTGTCAGCACCTTGACTTCGAGCTTATCCTATAACTAATTCTAACTTTCTTAATTGTCGCTAATTGTGGTTGTTCTTTCCTTTTTTGATGAAGTAATAATACGTTTATTTCAAATAATAACCTGCTTATAACCGTAAAAGCAAAATTTTTCGGGTAAAACAAAAAAATTATATTATTAAAGCTATGGCACAAAAAAAAAATTTACGATTTTTCTTACTATTTTCGAAAACAACAAACACTACTTGAGTTGCCTGCATGTTGCTGACAATAAAGCTAAGGTCGATTATTTCAGAAAAAAAATACGCGCGAGTAATCTTTTGCTAAGTAATTGAAAAAGTTGAAAAAAGTTATTTTTCTTCATGCCTACCAGTATTGGCTTTAGCCAGCTTACACCTTTGTCTCCACCTAGAGTCTTATATTTAATTTTTGAATAAAAATATTCTTATTGTATTAGCTTGTAACAATGACAAAAATAAATTTTCTTTTGCAGATTTTATCTGCTAATACTTCCGGGAAAAATTTCTTTTACCAGACTTTTAAAATCTTGAGCACTACGTTCCACCATCTTTTCAACTGCTATAATCTTTATATCGCGGGCTGTTATATATACATGCGACAGGCAGAGGTGAGCAATACGGTGTACTAAAGTACCACGGTACTTTTTTAATACCGTTACTGGTACCGTCGGTACTTGGGCCTTTTCTTAGCTTTGTGAGCGGAGTCAATTATTGCAAACTCCGCATCAGTATCGTGCAGCACTGCAGCTGCTTCGAGAACGATGACTCTATTGCATAAATTCCAGGGTCATTGCAAGTTTTTTTTGCAAGCATTGCGACATGTTTTTGTTTTTCGTATCAATTGCAGCTTCAAAGGAGTTTCTTGATTTATAGTAGTATCATCACAGACTTACATTTGTTATAGTTAAGTGTTTACCAGTATTTTCCTCATTTTTCTGACACTAGTAACTAGTTAGTTTTAAGTAGGGTTAGGTTCAGGAACTTTCTACGCACCTCATAGCCAAGAGCCACTTTAGAACTTATTGTTTCGGCTTAACTTACTCAGGCTAGCAGGGTAGTTTGGGTTGACTAGCATTTTACTTCAAATAAAAACTAAAAAAATCAAAAGTTTCAACCCATTGTAATATCTTGGCATTTCTGAAAGCAATTACCTGTTAGATCTTCTGGTAGCTTGCGGGCTTGCATATACAGGGTTGCCCATAAGTAACCTTATACTTCTCACAATGATGAATTCACTTATTTATCACACAATTACACAATTACAATGACGAATTTGCTCATTTATCTCACAATTACACAATTTTCAATCCATTTGAAATAACAGTTACAATAAAATCAATAATAATCACTGTATTACACTAATTACTCTTTGGTGATATTAAATGTAAGGTAACTTATGGGCACCCCTGTATAGCATTGAATAAGCAGGTCCGTGGCTTGAAGGTTACCTTAAGTATAATAATGCCTACAACGTTTTTATATGAGTCAGAAGAATAAATAGTGGTGAAATATGATAAAAATCAATAAATAATTTAAATCTTGAAAATGAATGATGGGTTTGTGTATGAAGCTTATTTTGGCTTATTTCTTTCAATCATGTTATTAATGTGCATAGAAAAAAACAAAACTTAAAAGTGATTAAAAAAATGTTGTTTTAACTTATTAGTTTAAATATCAGGTTTTGTTTTAATTAAATTGAAGAAAGGTCGTTAATTACTTATGCGCTTGAAGTTTTACTTTACGATTATACTCATAAAGTCCTGTTACAATTTCAAAATTTTGTTATGAAGTCAGTTCTCAATAAATCTTAACCACGTTTGTTTTATTTTAATCAGTGTTTATTAAAGTTTTTATTCAAGCTAAAATTTTGTGTTTCAGATAAACCTTTTATTTGTATAATGAATGTGTTAAAATTTTTATGTGCTAAATAAACCCTTATAAAATGGCTACACCTCAAGAGAAGGCATAATGTGTATCCTGGTTTATTGAAACAAAATTGGATGTTTAGACTCATCGAAACTACAGAACTCAGTATGGAACAGATCCACCATCACGTCCTTCAATTCGTCGATGGCGCAAGAACTTTATGGAGCGAGGGTCAATGTTGGATACAATGAGAAGTGGGCGACCAAGAACATCTGAGAAAAACATCGAGCGTGTAAGACCAACCTTTGGTCGTTTTTCTATGAAGTCCATCCGTACTGCTGCTAGAGAATTGCAATTACCGCCTACAATAGTGCACAAGGTCCTACACAATAGTTTACGATAGTACGCTTACAAACTGCAAATGTTACAGGTACTTTAGCCAAATGACAAGCCAAAACAAAAACAGTTTGCAGATTACATGCGTTATAGCAATGATTTGCTTACATCAAATCATGCAAGCCAAATTTATGCCGCCAAAAAGTGTTTGTTTAGAACTTGAAACTCTTGCGTTGATCACGTGTCGTGACGTCTCTCTCAAACATCCAAACATCTTCCTTCAACTTTATTACAAAATCAATTGAATTTTCCTTTCCTTCATTCCGACATTTATCTCCTGACAAGTGTCGGACAAAAAGCTTAGAGATGAGTTTTTTGTTAGCTACTATATCTTCAAATTGTACGATGAATCAAACCGCCAAAGTCGTTAATTTTCAGAAACCACTCTCTCGTTTTCGAACAATTTACAAATGTTGATTACCTTTTGACTACTTGCTTTTTTAATCCAAAATAATATTTTATTGTAATATTTAAGTATATATATATTAAGCAAGGGGTTGGACATATATATATATATATACATAAATTAACACTGTATGAAAATCAGTACTTCTAAAGTGCTCAATAACAAAGTTAGAGCTTAAATTAACATAATATATATACATAAATTATATATATACATATATATTATCTACAATATATATATATATATATATATATATACATATATATTGCAGGAGTGAATCGATCTTCCCCGCAGAGTGCTCAATGAAAAAAATCAGAGGAATTTAATACAAAATTTATTTAATCACTGTTTAAAAACCACAACAGTCTGTTTCATCCTTAGATTCGTCAGGTGGTTACTTATTCAAATAGAATTGATTTGAATACTTATTCATTGTGTTACTTATGGTGGTTATTTATTCAATACATATGGTGGTTAGTTATTCAAATAGAATTGATTTGAATAAGTAACCACCTGACGAATCTAAGGATGAAACAGACTGTTGTGGTTTTTAAACAATGATTAAATAAATTTTGTATTATATACATATATATATATATAAATTTCAACCGGTGGGCCATGGCGCTGTTTTCAGTTGGCTACAGAGCATAAATCAAAATGAAAGCAATTTGAGGTTTGTATAATGATGTCATTATGATCGAAAAATCAGAAACAAATTCCAAGTGAGGACCTTTTTTTCTATGTTTTTGGGACTAAAATTGAGAAATCGCAGACAAATTCCAAATGAAGAACCTTTTTTTCGAGATCACTGGATTTTTGTGAGGGAAATCAAATTCTGTTTACCGAAGTGGGTCGTTAAGTTACCTTGGGTTGAAAAGTGGGCCACGGTATGAAAAAGGTTGAAAATCATTGAGCTACATTTCTTTTACATCATCAAAAAAAATAATTGATATGTTAAAATGATTGTGACGCAATAAATAAAAATTGGAATTTTTACTTAAACACATAGCAGGCTGTCTTCACTGTTTAAGTCGACGTTACAGTCAAACCTCAGTTTATGAACAAAATTTGTTCTGGAAAGCTGTTCGAAAACCGAATCATATTTTCCCATTACAAATAATGTAAAAAAGATTAATTTGTTCCACGCGCCAAAAGAATAATTTATTTACCTGTTTACAATATACCTTGTATATCATAAAATAAAACCATTTCTTCCAAGAGTAAATAAAACAAAATATAATAAGTAATTTACATTTACATAACTTTATATAGCATAAAAATTTACATAACAATGTATATTTAATAATACATGTATTTTTTTTCCTTAACCAATATTACTTCTCGCTTTCATTGGATCCATGACTTAGGGCTAATGAAGAGAAAAGAATGTTTTGTACATTAAAATTGTAAATGCACAGCGTAACAATCAATGTTATAAACGTAACAATAAAGCAACGTAACAATGAACGTACTGTAATTCGTATGCTGGTGAACAAAAAAAGTTGTTCGAGAACCGAATTTTTGTTCGAATACCGGGACATTTTTAACTCCAAATTTCTGTTCGAAAACCGAATTGTTCAAATTCCGAGACGTTCGTAAACCGAGGTTTGACTGTATTTGTAAGTTGAAAGCTAGATAATGGCACAAAAACGCCAGTCTATATCCAAAGCTTTTTTAATAGAAAAAAATTGGTGCTTACGTATTATCGGGAGGACCTTTAAAAAAACGACTCAAAAATTAAAGTAAATAGGGTTACTTATTATTAAAGTAAATTAGGGTTACTAACCCTAACCCTAACCCTAACCCTAACCCTAATCCTCAGTGCGCGGTAAATCAAAGATCTTCATACTAACCAATAAACCCTTAATACGTACTGTGAAAAAAAGGAAAAAGTAAAAATCAAAGGTCCTCCCGATAATACGTAAGGACCAAAAAATTGTTTTATAGAAAGTGAGGTAGCTCTCCGGAAAATAAAAGTATGCCTGAAAAGACGTCAAATAAAGTTCAAATTAGTGCTACTTCTTCATCATCTAACCCAGCGTGGTCCAACTACAGGCCCGCGAAACAATTTTGCACAATTCAAGTCTTGTCGATCATAAGTAGCTGCAATCTTCTATAACAGCGTGGTCCAACTGCGGGCTCGCGGGCCGCATGCCGCATATCAATTTTGCACAAGTCTTGTCGATCAGAAGCAGCAGCCGTAATTTTTTTTTGGAGAACGCTATGATTTTGCGCCAAAATAGGAATTTTGCAGACCGATTCCAAGTGAAGACCTTTTTTTTTTTTTTTTTAGAGAACACCTGATTTTGGAACGAAAATAGGAATTTTTAGCCGACTGAGGCCCGCAAACTCGAATAATTTTGAAAAGTGGCCCACAAGAGTGCAGAAGTTGGACCACCCTGATCTAACCCAATGGTTCCCAACCTTTTCAACTTATTATTTCACCTGTTCAATATGAAAGTGTTTTCACCTACATTTGCAATAATTGTAATTTAATACCATAAACAATTTTTTGATAAATGTTGTTAATTGAATGATAATTATTGGATAATTTCTCTTGTCGTCAACAAAATAATAACGGCAAGACAAAATTAGGCCACATTCAAGAACACGAATAATAATAAAATCAAAGTAAGGTATTCATAACCTTCAATGTGAAACTTCAGAATAAAAAGTAAAACCAATTTATTTCGAAATATCGTTTATTGGGGGCTAGTAGCGTAGTTAAGGGGTAGATCACCAATACGAGAAATCAGGGACAGATTCAAAGTGAAGATCTTTTGTTTTAGAGATCCCTTGGATTTTGGGAAGAAAAATTGACAAAACCGAGACAGATTCAAAATGAAGACCTTTTATTTAACACTTTAGAAAATTTTTTCACTAAGCATAATTAATTGTAGTTGTATGGCCCCCTTTCAAAAATCCTATGTATGCCACTGCTAAGGACGTTGCAGAATCGTGACTCATTCCATCATTAACTTTTCCTTTTTTTTTTTTTTTTATCAATTAATTACTAGTTGACTTGTTTGAGCATAAGCACGCACCTTGGAAAAAATACTCACTCTCTGGCACTAATAACTAATGAACGCTTTGGCGTCGCCAATATCAGTTTACCTGAAAATAGTTAAAAAAAGTAATCGACTAATCCTGACTTGCATCTTGAAAAAGACGTTATTTTTTATCTCTATAATAGCTAATCTGCCAAAAAATAGTTATGCGACACTACGTTATATACGTAAGGAATTATCTACGTTTCGTAAAGTACAATTTTTGAATGTCAAATGAAATCCAATGTATGACAGAGGAGTTTTAGTCATTACATTTAAATTGGATTATTCAAAAGTACCAAGTATTGGTACCGGTACAGCGGTACTATTTTAGCAAGGTATCGAGTACCGGTACCGCGTTACTTTTAAGAAGTACCGTGCCCACCACTGGCGACAGGACAAACTTGATTTTCACTCGTTTTTGAATACCAAATTTGTAGTGAAGACTTTTTTACTTTTTACTTGACTTATACGATAGAGGTGCAGTCAAAAAATACTTTCGATCTCAAAATTGATATTTTGCAATTAAATTTGTAAGTGTTACTCTTCCTATTAAACTTGATCACGGCTATCATTGTCCCCATGTGTCTGTCTATCTCGAGGCAGGTCATGAAAATATATACAGTAGAATTCGCCTAAATCACCACTTCAAGGGGAGCAGAAAAAGTGGCAACTTACGCAAACCGTGACCCGACAGTTGATCGAAACGACATTTGGTCGAAGTGACACTTGATCGAAACGACATTTGATCGAAACGACATTTGATCGAAACGACATTTGATCGAAACGACAATTGATCGAAAGGACAGATGATCGAAACGACATTTGATCGAAACGACAATTGATCGAAAGGACAGATGATCGAAACGACACTTAATAGAAACACGCTTGATTGAATAATGAAAGATAAATATACAACTTTGAATCTATCCTGCTTTTGTCAATTTTTTGTCTCAAGAACATAGTGATCTCTAAAAAAGAGGTCTTTACTTTGAATCTGTCTTTGATTTCTCCAAGGTGTCTCCAAGGGTGGGGCCGTGGCACAATCTCCCTCCCCCTAAATACGCTACTGACTACAATGGCAGCAATAGGCATCTAAAGAAACATAACCATGACAAGAGATCTACTTGTTGCCTCCTAAACTGCTTTTCCCAGGGACCTTGTTAAGAAACCCTGACCTTAACATTAGCAAAAAATTGTAAAAAATAAAGACAAATGCTCTTCTTACTTATGGGCTCTGCTTTTTATGAATCTAATTTACAGTAACAAAGAGGTTGTTTAATCGCAGAAACATTCAAAGGTAAATCTTTTTTTTATCAACTGTCATTTCGATCAAGTGTCGTTTCGATCAAGTGTCGTTCGATCAACTGTCGTAGTACTTAGGTAAACAACAGATTAAATATGCATAGACCTACACAAACTTGGAATGCCTTTGCTTCTGCGAAAATTGAACGCTTAAGAAATAAAGAACACGAACAAAAGCACTTTTTGGATTTATTTCATATATTTTAATATGCTGATAGCTTTGGGAACTGTCAATAAGCTGATGGCTTTTGTAACTGTTATTGATAGGCTGCTTTACATGGCAGTAAGATGGCTAACTAAACTAAACCAAAACTGATGAAAACAATCTAAAGTGATAAAATAACGAGGCTATTAAGGAAGTTTGTGATGCACAGTGGGGTTGTATTGCATCAATAAGGAACGCAGACAGATAGGCGAAACAACTGAAGTGTAGTGGTTGCAGACTAAAAGTTTGGAATATAATCACACTGGCAGTTTTTATACACTAGATAATTTAGGCAAATTTTTCTGTTCGTGGTGAGCAAAAACAGTGGCGAGTTTGGCGAAGACAACTTAGCCAAACTTGATAACACAGAAAACAACAGGTTCTCAGCCGGGACCAAGCGATATTTGGCGACTATGCCGAAGGAGTTCTACTTATTACGTATTATTGCGTGCGCACGTGTGTGTGAATTCTTATTTGAACCTTTAGCCTCTCCAAATAATAAAGGGAATTTTTTGACTAAATTAGCATTAAATATTACTGATCTGTATGAAAAACAAAAACAATAATGTAAAAAACTACTAGTAATTATGTTGAATTTTCTTTCAGCTATTATGTGTGTATTTACAGTGGCAACTGGTAAGTAAAAAATAAAGAGGTGCTGCAATCAGAGGCGCCGAAAAATCTTTTGGCGAGTGGGGCATGCAAAATTTAAAAAAATTACTTTTTTTTATTTTAATTTTACTTACAATCAACTCAACATTACTCATAGTGCAAATAGAAATAAAGGTTGGGAATAAGGAGGCAGCAACTAAACCAGGGGTGTGCAATCTTTACCGCTGCCAGGCATAACAAAATTAAACCTCGGGGAGGAGTTGTTGTGCTCATGGCCGTGCCAGCCCAACGTCACTCACATTTAATATGAAGACTTTTTTTCTTCACGTAATTTTGTGGTAGAAAAAAACAGAAATGATTGGTTTTTCTCTTGTGAAGACCAAAAAAAAGGTCTTCTCATAAAATTTGTGAGATATTTGGCCACAACTAATCATTTCTGCTCCATTTTACATCTAGAAAAACTAGCGAAGACCCAAGCTTTCGCGGGCCACAGGTTGCACACCTCTGGACTAAACGATATACGTTATTACATGTGCCGCGCCAGCAAGATTGTGAATCAGGAGGCAAAACAAAGCAGTGTAATGTTGAGAAAAAATGGAAAGCAAAAAGAAGTTTAGAAAATTAATACACATCCGAGCCATATTCAAAGAATGTTGTTAATCATAGGTGGGAGAAACAACCTCAAAGACCAAAAGGGTCTAAATCAAAAAGCTTCACGCAGGCAAAAAAAACCCTCAAAAGAAATCATGCCACGGGTCAAAAGAACCATTTCAAGTGAAGGTTTTGGTCGAAAAGATATTCTCAACAAACGCAAATTTTAAGCATAGACCCAATGGAAAAAAATTGTTAAAAAACTCAGTGAAGACCAAAAAAATAAATAAATAAAGTCTTGACTTTTCAGCCGCGGGGTTTTATTCACTTTGCTAACAAAATATTTTTGATTTACTCAAAAAGGTGGAACGTCTTTGTTGCAAATAAAGACCTTTTCTATTTTATCGGACTTCATTTTGCATTAAAAATTTGCACACCATGAAACTCAAGTAAAGACTTTCTTGTCTCATGTATGTTGAAAGTTCCTTTTTAACAAAGTACTTTTTAAAATTTTTATCTTTCTCACTGAATTTCTATTATATACTAATTGGCTCTTTTTAAAGAAGTCAAATAACCCTTGTAAATGGATGTTTACAAAGTTTGTTGAAATTACTTTTAGTCGAGATTATATAATTATAAAGACAAATTTAACACAATGCTTCTGTTTTGTAAATTTCAAAAGCAATCGACCTTTTCCCCACTTTCAGAACCCCTGAATCTGCCCTGTAAAACACAATATGTGTTAATTTGAAGGATATTAAAGCTTATTGTAACCAGGTATTTTAATTAAAAAGCTTTATGCTAAAAAAAGCGAATCGCTGAACTGGTGATGCCTATAATCAGATTGAATGAGCTGCGTTTATTGCAGCTCAAACGTACAGTACAATCAATCAATTATATAAAGCACTGGTCCCCAACCTTTTTGTTGCCGCGGACCTGTTAACGTTGGACCATTTTACCGCGGCCCGGGTGGCGTAGATACGTTAATTATTTAGGGTGGATACCAAAAAAAAAAAAAAAATCTTTGCTTTAAATCTGTCTCAAATTTCTTCAATTTTGACCCAAAAAAGTAGTGATCTCTAAAAAAAAGTTCTTCACTTTTTTACACACGGGCTCATGTTGTAAAAATCAATGCAGCCCGCGATCAAAATTAACTTTTGAATCGATCTCGATTGATAAAGGGCTAGATCTCTATAACTGCTACGAATCGGCCAAGCGTAAAATGAGTATTACAGTCTATATCTGGCAATAAAACTTTGCAATGCTCTGCAAAAATTAAGATACTTCGCGGACCGGCGGAAAACTGACGGTCAGGTACCGCTGATATAAAGCGTCAATGGAATGCTTCATTTTGCGTGAAATTATTGAGATAAATTTAAAAAACTCAAGAAGTTGCCAATTTAAAATTTTAAAAAAAGTTTTTTTTATTGCCGCACAAATATTTGGGGATGCTGCAGCTCCTATGCGGAAGCCGCCACTGTGCGTTTTCTTATTAATTGTACAACTTTTTTTCATGAAATAAAAATTACTATTATTATTGTTGTTGAGGGCTCAAAAAAATCTCCATAAATTGCACTCCTTTTAAATGAAAATAGATTTTAAAGAAAACGAAATGAAGTGTTCGGCTACACAAAAGGTTGACAAGAACTTTGTTATAACAAACCAATCTTGATTTTTAATTTTTTTTTCGTTTTCTTGGTTTCACAATCATTTGCCCAACGAACAGCTACAAAAGCCAAGGAGTTTGTCTTGTAAACCAATACCCAATCTGCGATTATCTATAATAACTTATTAAAAAATTTGGGAGGACAAACGATGTCGCGTTGTTTTTTGTTCAAAAGTTGCTTAGGGTAGAGGCAGCGCTAGCTTATTATAGCACTCAAAGCAAGCGCATGGGAAGCTGGCCAAATGTTTTTCACTTTAAACTCAATACCGAAATGTGCTTTTTTCTCTTAGAAAGTAAAGTGAAACCTAGAAAAAATCTTCACTTGATTTTTAAAAGAATAAAACAGTTGGACTGTCAATTTAAATTTATAAGTCTTCTTCGTACTTTCGAAGATAAAAAAATTTTGGCATTCAATTCAAAGTGAAAGTATTTTTTTAATAATCTTCACCTAACTTTTGATAAAAAAAAAAAACATTTTGGTTTTAAAGTAAAAATCTTATTTTCGGCCTTCACCTCAATTTGAAGACCAAAAATTAGTTATGTCCTCAGAAAAAAATATTGATATAAAAAAATTAACAATAAATCATTATTAATCTAATTTGTAAGCGAGGGCACGGTCCGATACAGTTCAAGTGGTCACCCCTAGCCATACCAGCCAAAAAAACTTAAGGGGGGTTAGAATTACGGTTTTACTCGAATTTTGTGATTTTTGTCCGAATCTTGATTTTGTACTACTTTACGGATATGAAAAATTTTTTCCAAAATTTGGGGCAAAGACCAAAAAAAGGAGGGTCTTTAGTTTCAATTTGTTTTTGATTTCTTCATTTTCGTTCCATAAACATAGTGATCTCTAAAAAAAATAAATGAAAAAAAAGTTCTTCATCCCAAACCTTTAACTTTTTTCTGTATATTTGCCCAAATAATTCCTTGTCGCTGCCCTAAAATTCCTGATTTTTCCCAATTTTTCCTATCGTTGCCTGAAAAATTCTGATTTCACCCAAATTTTTTAAACTTGCGGAGAGATAATTGCCCCCTTCCTCCCGGTAGATACGGCTATGGCGCCACCACTGGACATATCCTCCATATTTCCGTAAAAATACTTACCTATAAACTCTTTAAAAATTTCTATTGATTATATTTATATATTCATTATTTTTATTTATTATAGATTTTTTAAACGGTGCATGTACCAGTGTCGAGTTATCAGTGACGGCTTTAGTACGAAGGTGAACAAAGCGGCCGCTTGACACCCCTTTTAACGGGACAAAAATGCCGCCCCTAATAGTTGCACAAAGGCAGTTTTTTCTTATAGATAAAGTTTAGGAACAGTATTAATACTTTGCATGACAAGAGATCTTTTTTTGCACCTAAACTTAGTTAACCACTACCTACTTGACCCACCTTTTATTTTTTGCACCAGCCCTCGCCTTTTTTGGTAAAGCAATCGCTGCCAGTTATGCTTAGTAGTCTATACATAAGGGGCATTCTTCTATGATGTCCTGAAAGCCAGAAATCTCAATCTAACCGCAATGCACAGTTTACTATTTTAAATATTTCTTTTTGATATGGCGTCCAGACATTTAGTAGACGGTTACTTTTAAGTAATAACTTTTTTAATCTCAAGCTCACTGCGCTAGAATGACTCACCAAATGAAATGCTTTGGTGAATTTCTTTCACAGTTCATCACTCCATACTTGAAAATACACCGTGTGTTTTGGCTGGATGGTAATTTCTATGTGTAATGCTATTTCATGCGTCCGTGCTGTTCTGCTTTTGCTTTACGAAATTACTGTCTGTATATGGCACTAGATCAGCTGCTTTTTATTATTATAGTTCTTCATCAAATAGGTGAAAATCATTTAGCAAAACGATCTCAAACAAACAAAAACTTTGCACAATGATAGTTTAAAGTTTTGCAATTTCCATAGAAAAGTAGAAAACCAAATAAAGATTTTTTGTTTGGACTCTGTCCAAATCTAATAAGCCTTTAAAAGATTTACCAGTCTTTCGTGATTTTTAAAAACTATAGAGGTGTTAAGTTTAACAATATAACTCAAAATTTCAAAGTTTTTTTCTCCTGTTTAAACTGATTTAACTCACAGTTAAATTTTAAATTCAAAAGTGCACTCAATGCTATTTAAAACCATAGCACTTACTAGGTTAAATAACACTTACTATTAGAGCTAGAATTCATTATGCATAAAATAATTAATCAAACTAAATTAGACAAACTCAAATTTAATAGACCCTTTAAGTAGATTAGTTTGGTTAACGAGCAAGGCAAAAAATAATAATTTGGTCGTTGTCTACCTAGACTTGTAACTGCCTTTAATACAATGGCTAACTAGATTGTTAAATTAAACAAAAATAACAACCAGTAATTTGTTTGTATAAAACCACATGGCTGCAACTACAAAAATTTTTAAGCGTTTTATGACTTCACAAACAAATTAGTAAAAGAAAAAAAAGAATAACTAGCATAATAATCATAACTTCTACTGTATTTAATAAGAAACTGATCTAGTCCACAGCATTTAAAATATATCACAGGTCACTGGCGTAGCCGAAATTTTAAGACGGGGATGTCCAACCTGCGGCCCACTGCTTACTCAAAATTTTTGGTTATATTTTCATAACTGCATTGAATTTAATGTCACTGCTTTCATAACAACGTATATGGAAACAAAGTAATTACGTCAGTTGATTGCTGCGTCGAGTAATGTCTAATAAACTGATCTATAAAAACTTTTGTAGGCAGAGTTTATCATAAAGACGCTTGCCCCAAGTATCGTTTTCAGTATTCACATTGTTTTGCGATTAAAATTATATTGAATATATTAGGCTATTTCCAAATATTTTTTACACTATATAGTGATAGTTGTTAATGACTTTAGTGGTAGTAAAGGTAACAGCTTTGAACCAATGCGGAGTGGTTTGGAATGAGATTACTGTAGTAACAGCGATGCTGCTTGAGGTAAAAAAGAGAATCGTGTAGATTTATTAAGAGGGCGGAAAGAGGATCAGACATTTTTAGAGATTCTAGGTCCAATCTAGGAATTTAACATATGGTCATGGTCAGGGTTGCACCGTTAGCCAAGGAGAATGTCGCTCTTAGTCGGCAAAGCTCAGCTGACTGGATGCTTGAAAGTATTGACAGGTTATCAATTGGAATGGGATGCAGCGTCCAGTGACAATGCGCAAAGCATCATACAGAATACTGTCTATGAAGCGAGTGTGAGCGCTACAACACCAGACTGGTGCGCAGTACTCAGCTGCTAAGTAGACCAGAGATAGAGCAGCTGTGCGCAGTGTTTTGGCACCAGCACCCATCCTAAGCCTACAAGTTGCTTCAACCGTGTACGCGCTAATATAGTTTTTTTGCTCAATGCCACGAGATAGTGACGGAATGTGAGCGATCTGTGCACAAAATAAGTGGGGTTGGACAAAATTGTAAAAGTCCAATGCTGCTGTAGACTTTTAGCTCACGTTTGGCTTTTTGCTATTTAAATAAAAGGCTGTTGTCACCGTCTTAGTGTGACTAAGCTCCTCAAAAGCCTTCCAGTTTTCATAGGAGTGCGACAATGCTAGGTTGTTTGCATAGGTAAACTTTCAGAAAATTGTGGAGGGCAGATGTAAACGTAAATATAAAGAAGTTGGAAAAGAGAGGAGCCCAGACCGATCCCTGAGGAACGCCGTTTTTCAGATGGCGAATCTTCCTTTGCTGGCTGTCACCGGTAGTAAGAGAGTATAAGAGTGAAACTTCGGTTCCGGACAAGCTCCATGATCATTCTAACCATGTACTTATCTGTCAGAAATCTCAGTCAGCAAGCCAAGTTGCCATACAGAGTCATATGCCGCCGTCAGATCAAAAAATCGACAAAAAATTCTCAATGTTTTCTGTCACTACAAGGACTTGCTCCACTGTTGATTTTCCGCGGTCGAAAATCAGCCTGCTCTTTAAAGACCAACGGATCAATAATTGGTTCGACGCGGGCGTAGATAAGCCTCTCGAAGATCTTGTAGGAGACACAGAGCAAAAATAATGGTCGATAACTTTTTGGGTCCCCTAATTGCTTTATCTGCTTTGTGATTGCAACTACAAGCGCTCTTCTCCAGACCTTGGGAATTTTGAGTCGGTGCAAGTAGGAAGAAAAGAACTCAACTAACATCCTGTTTTGAAGTGCTGGAGATTTTTAACATTAATTACGTAATTATTTTAATAGTTTCACATTTTACTTAGATTCCTAATTAGTTAATTAACTTTAATTTTATGTTTTAATACTCGTCATTTTGTCATGGGATCCAATACTATTAATAAGAAGATGAAGTTTCATAGACATTTAATTTTGTTAAATGTACTTAAATTTATAATTTGGCCCATAAAGAAAAGAGGTTGGACATCCCTGTTTTAAGAGGTTGTTTGGATTCATAGTGTTACTTATTACCGTACCCACAGTTGGGGAAAAGAGTAAGGGTGTCATCGCCCCAAAGCTAATTTATCTGCAAAAAAAAGCTGACACAATTTGATTTTTTGGGCCCTGAATATGTTTGTTGAGGCATAAATTACTCCAGAAAATATTTATTGGGAAGAATAAAGTTATTTCATAGCTTGACGTTAAAGAAAAAAGCTTGTTTAATGTAAATGAAGACTAAAAAAGGTCTTTATTTCTTACATACTTATACTCAGGTTTATTTTTGGCGCGAAAGTACAGTAGCAACAACAAATTACAAAGTAACAATAAATTAAGTTATAACAAAGTAATATGAAGTATTAATGCTTATAAACTTATGCTACACAAAAAAATTTGAGTTTTGCCCTCCCTTCCGGAATATGTTAATGCTTTTTCTTCTTTCTGGCTAGAAAATTGTTAATAACAAACAATGGACGAAAACTGGTTCGTTTCGGGGGCGCCGGAAAATTTTTTCGCGGGAAAGGCCAAATTCTATGCAAAGGCACTTTTTTTGGTCTGATAGAAAAAAAGGTTTCGAAACTAAGGAATCATACTGAATGGTAAGTTAAGTGTTCAAAATAAAGTTTAAGATCAAGGCCATCACTCTGATTTGAACACCTATTCTTTCGCTTGATGACATTTTTTAGTCTTCTACTAACTTTCTAGCTCCATACTTTTGCGTATAGTTAAAAAACAAAAAAAATTTACCACCACGATTTCAACACCTATTCTTTTGCTAGATGACTTCTTTTTTTGGTCTTCAACTACATATTATGAAGAGGTATGCAAATGCATGACCTGAGAAATTACTTGAAGACTAAAAAAAAGGTCAACACCTCTTTCTGGCAGTTTATTCACCTAAACTTTCAATTTTTTTGTATATACGCAAAAAGGTTTTTATATTCTGCATTTATTGTGAATATATTATCCTCCAAAAATGTGTTTCTTTTTCTCGATTTCGCGCCGTTGCTAACTTACTGTTATTTGCTGTTGTCAAATCACTATTTTATAAACTTTGTTAAATTTAATTTCGGTCGAGTTTACGTATTTGATTGTAGAGACAAATCTAACCAATGCTCCTGTAGCCCAGTGGTGGATATTGGGTGAGGCGAATGAGGCAGTCGCCTCAGGCCCCCCCTCGAAAACAGCAGCATATACAGTTTTGGATTCGCTCAGTGGACGATTCGGAGTGAAGACCTTTTTTTTTTTTTTTTTTGGAGGATACCTTGATTTTGGAAGAAAAAGAGGAAAATCAGAGATGAAATTGAAGTGAAGACCTTTTTTTTTTTTTTTAGAGAACACCTTGATTTTGGGAGAAAAATATCCAAGCCCAGATCAGACCTCTTTTTTTCTCAGACAACATGAATTTTTGAAAATTCTTGCCTCGGGCCCCTAAATTGGAATATCCACCACTGCTGTAGCCTACTACAAATTTTAAAGGGCACTATTTGCCCCCTGTGCCACCTTGTTTTAAAAATATTTCAAGACAGGATGCAATTGTCCCTCCCCCCGCTACGGGGGTTCTATTTGTTTTACAATTCTTTTGATAATTTTTGTTCTTTGATTGTTTTGCAAGTTCATTTTACGGTGGCTTGTTACTGTAGAACGAGATCTTGCTTGAGTTATAATTATTTTCCGTGGTAGCTCGTCCATAGGAGCTGCAGAACTGCAGCGCCCCCAAATATCTCTGCAGCAGTTTTAAATATTATCAGCAAATGCTTAATAGTTTAAATAATTTTTTTCAATTTTTTTATCAAATTTAAGTTTTGTTGGGTTTTTAAAAAAAGCTTTTTTAAATTTTGAGGTGGCTACTTCGCAATTTAAAAAACCGTTTTATTCTTCTTCAGCTGTTTTATTAAAAGTAAATTCAGCTTAAAAATTTTATGCAAAGTGACGCAAAATGACGCATTTATTGACCCTATTAATGGAAGATTGAATGTACGTTTGAGCTGCAATAAACGCAACTCACTTGATCTAATCGTTAGGCTTAACAAGTACAACGCTTTGCTTCGCTTTGGTAAAAAGCTTTTTAGTTAAAATGCTTAGTTAGTAATAAACTTCAATATTTTTCAAATTAACACAATTTGTGTTTTACAAAGAAGGTTCAGGGGCGGCGAAAGGGGGGCCTAGGGGATAATTGCTTTTGAAATTCGCAAGATAGAATAATTTTGTTTGATTTGTCTCTACAATTATATAATCTCGACAAAATTTGATCCAACAAAGTTTGAAATTATTAATTTAAACAAAGGGTCACCTAACTTTTTTTGAGAAGAGCCACTTGTTATAACAGTAATTTAGCGAGAGGGACAAATTTAGAAAAAAAGTATTTTTTATTAGCAAATTGGAGAAAAATTTTCTCTAGAAGATTGGTAAAAACCAGAAAAGATCTTTACTTGGACTTTGAATCGAAAGAAATTTTTGTGGTGCAAAATGAAGGCCAAAAAATAGGAAAGGTCGTTGCAAAAGAGATGTTTCACTTTTTTGAGTAAATCAAAAATATTTGCGGATTAAGTAAATGAAACGCCACGATTGAGATGTCAAGATCTTTATTTGTTAATTTTTTGATTTTCACTAAGTTTTTCAATAAAAAATTTTCTCCTTTATACCTTCCTTCAAAATTTGCGTTTGTTAAGAGTGTTTTTTTGACCAAAAAAAGTGCTCTTTTTAAAAATTTGCCCGCCCGCCAAAAAATTCTTGGGCGCCTCTGATTGCAGCACCTCTTCGTTTTTTACTTGGCAGCCACCATTGATTATTCTACTGTTATTTCGCAAAAACCAAATCAGCTGGACTAACAGATAGAAAGTTTTTTCAATATTTTGGTTGATAAACACCGGTGCCGTTCAAAATTCCGAATGACGAAATTTCAAAAATCAGAATCCCGAATGTCACAAACCCGATAGGAAAATCCCGTTCACACTCAGCCACCACAGGGTTTTTTACCTTTTGAAATTATTTGATGATCCCGTACGAGGGTTAGGGTTAGGGTTAGGTTAGGAATTTCGACATTTGGGATTTGGAGTTTAAACCCGGGATGCAAGCAATGTTCTAATTTTTTGCAGTTTGTATACGCAGACCGCAACAACCAGCACCGAGGGCCGCGAATTTGACATGCCTTGTGTAGGCTATACGTATTATCAACGGATAACAATGAATATGCAACGGAAACCAAAAATTAGTTAGGTTTTTGTCTAGTAGTCCATGGGCGCGGTTTTTAAAAGCTCTATGCGCGCGCACAGCTTGGAGCAATGGTTTTTGAACTGGGTCCATGGACCCCAGAAGGCCTTCAGCAATTTTCCAGAGGTCCGTAAAAATCTTGTCGTTTAATATTGCAAACTTTTTTGCTACTATAGCGCGCGATGTGATTATTAAAAATATTTGAGCTTGTTGTCAATTCATCGTTGACATTTCTATTTGTTAAGTTTTGCTCTACATTTTTGGAATTTTTTTTGCTTTAAAAATTAATGGAGGTTTGCCATTATTTTAAAGAACCCAAAGGGATCGGCTCGCTAAAAAGTTCGAGTACCACTCACTTTGAGGGAACATTTGCTATAAGCAAACATATAAAGGGTTGTTTTACCAAGAAACAACGTTACGAAGATGGCCACCACATACTGATACAACGCTCGGGCCAATAAAACGAGTTTATTTAAAAATTGGCTTAACTGTCCCGTGAGTATACTGATTACTGTTATTTTTGCTTTCGGCGTGAAAGAGCTAACTGACGTCATTGCAAACAGCTGGCAAGCTGATACAACCTAATTTAGCGGGCGGGTTGCCCTGACGTAAATTTGCAAAAATGGGCACCGCAAAACTGTCTCATCTTTTGGCCTAATAAACGTAGGCTTATATAACTTGAAAATTTGGTGTTAATAAATTTTATTTTAGTTCTCCCGTAAAAACACAATAAAAAAATTGCGTTCTTTTTTAATAATATAGCTAAAAGCAGAACAAAAAAAAGGAACAACAAAATGATAAACGTTTTAACAAACGGTCAAGATAAGAAGCAGAATTTTGAGAAGTATCCACAATTGCAGTAAGCTTGTCGAGAAAAAGAACACAAATTGAAGAAAAGGAAAAGCAAAAACAAAACTGTTGTCGAAATCATGTATAGACACTGTTGATTGCATTGGCGGAAAAAATAGTGGTGGTATAATATATTAATTTAATTCATCTAGCATTTAACCTTTATTAAAGCTTTAAAAGGCTATTTTATTGACATCTAAAATATAACACATTATAAATATAAAACATTACAACACACAAAATAAAACTACATCTTTGTTAGAACTGAAAACGTCTTTCTGAAAACCCATTAGAATAACAATCATGACAACAATTAGTGTGAATTGAAAAGCGCTTTTAAACGAATAATAGATTGAATAGATCTGAACGATTGCGGAGTTCAAAACTCATAACAGGTGGGATACACAACAGGTAAAACTATAGTACTAGTTGGTGAAGCTATTGGTACATAATATGCAGGCTGTTGTGTTCTCTCAAAAAAATAAATAAATAAATAAAAAAACTTTATCCATGTTTCTAGAAAAAATTAAGAGATCTTTTCTATTTAATATCTGGCTGGATAAATTGGCCGACAAATGCCAAAAGCGTTAAACTTAGTAAACTGTCTAGCGGTTACCTCGAATATTTTGTTTTTTTCTTTTTCATGTTTGTATATTGTTTCGTTTTTTAGTTTTTATCGCACCTCGGCTCATAATTGAGCAATATTTTGATTTCAGACATAGCCTGTTGTTGTTTTTTCGAATGAAATTATTAGCTAAAAGTTTTTTACAATATTTAAAATTGTCGTCTTTTGCTTGAGATAAAATCATTCTATCAGTTTTTTCATACAAATGGAGTTGCATCGAAATAATAGTTTGCAATATTCTTGCTCCTAGCAAAATAGCTTTACGCATCTTTCTAAAAACCATAAAATTATTTATTGTTTGATGATGATGTTGTATTTTTCACAAAGTACTCTCATGCTTATTATGTCTGAGGGTGGCAGTGAACATTGAAGACTGTATAGTCATTTCTGCTATCTCCATTGCCTAAGTGCATAAATAACTTGAAGTAAATTGAATTAAATTGAAATATTTCGATACCAAAAGTCTAAAACTGCAGCAAACATTTTTTCCCCAACTTTTTGAAAGTTTTTTATGTAACTTTTTATTCTTCTTTTTCTTTGTTGCATGCGAAATGCTTAATTACAAACCGACGACACGTTAAATAAGAATGAATAAGTATAGAAATAAATGGAATTACACCAAAAAACGCAATAAGTCCTAAAAAACTCGAAATTATGATGTATTTAATTTCATCAGGACAAGTAAAATGAGACTCAGGAACAACGAGCAATGGTTTACCCGCCACTGCCCGGTATCGATTCAAAGGGCCAATACATTCCGTAAAAGTAGCGTTTTTTAGAAAACCTTTTAGCTTTTTTGTTAATGTTCGTCTAAAGTTTGTGTCAACAAGCTCTTTAAAGTATGTTTCATTCACGGGATCAAGCTCTACACTGTGGTTTTTCAGATAGCGAACCAAAGGTTTAATTTTACAGTCACACGTTATTGGGTTTTCAAACAACCAAATTCCCTTTAATGCCACAGAAAAATCGACTTCATTCCATTTGAAACGATCCGAAATTTCCAAAACCTTTAAAGAGCACCGATGCACAGCAAAATATTCAAGTTGAGACAAAACTGAAACATCGAGAGCGACTATTTGCTTAAGTTGCGCATTATCGTGAAGGAAAAGATATTTCAACTTTTTAGCATAAGAAAAGCAATCAAAATCCACAACTTGTAAAATATTGCCAGACAAATCGAGGTACTTCAACATCAAAAGCTGAGTAAAAAAGCTGCAAGTCAAGAATTTGATTTTGTTTCCGCTCAAATCGAGTATTCTTAAATTTTTGGTTTTAATAGAACATGTTTTACTATTAACATTTATTAGATTTTCCAACTCGTTTTCGGCCAGATACAGTTCATGAAGGCCAGTCGGCAAGTTCTGGGGAAACTTCCTTAATTCGTTGTTACTCAATCTAAATTTAGTTTTCATGATTAACGTAAACGTTTCACCAACATGAAATTACTTTAAAAACTATTTTAATTTAAAGAGCTTTTTCTAACCTTAAAATTACGCCTTACAAAGTTATGAAGTTTTAAGGCCCGTTTCCACTACGAGCGTGGAAAAGAGCATTCTTTGTTTGTTTTATTGATTTTTTTGCGCTCGCTTCAATTTTAACCGCTCGCTTCAATCGAAGATCAATAAAAGAGACAAAGAATGCTCTTTTCCACGCTCGTAGTGGAAACGGGCCTTTAGTCGTAATCGCAGTTTCACTTTTAAAACCGCTGTGGCGTTGTTATGAGTTTCAAATCTACAAGTTAATCCAGTAGCATGCTTTTTTGCGTACTGGAATTTAGAAAAGTACAAACTTTTTTCTAATATAAAACAAAAAATAACATGGTCCGATATTCATTTAGCGACAAAATCGACTTAGCTCTTTTTTTGTTGTTATAAAATAAAAAGTTGAATTTCTTCTTCTATTTTCGGTATGGAAAAAAGTTAACTTTCGACTTATGACTGTATTTGAAGTTTTATCTGCGCTTATTTTTTCAAGCTTCTCATGTTTATCGAATCATGTGTGTTATGCTATTAAATAAACACTCCATTTATCGAAAACTTCAAAGTTTTCTATCAAAAGTCTATCAAAGTTTGTACAAAATTCACACTAGATTTTCCCCTTAATTAAGAATCGATGTCCGATTAACGAAAAAAACCACGAAGGTGGTATTTTAAAGTGAAAGTCGGAGTTTATTCGGGCTAAAAGATTGAATAAATATACAAACACAAACCTTAAAACTCGCAATGGCACGTGCTGGGAGAAGACCATCGGTGAGATTTTTTCTAAATTATTGAAAGATAAATCCAGATTGTGAAGTTTGTTAAGTTTCTTGAAAAAAAGATCGGGAATTTTACGGATCACGTTTCGAGACAAATCAAGTTTTCTTAGATTGCTGGTAAGAAAAAAAAAAAATTTAAGGTCTTTTTTAATTTGCAGGAACAATATCAACAATAAGAATAGAAGAATAGAATAATAACAAGAAACTATTATACTTTGGTCTCTAACATTTGTGATTTATTCAATTTAAAAAACATGTTTGCAAGCGAGTTAAATTCTCAAAAATATTTGATAGATTGTCACTTTAGCGATAATTTTGTTTAAAATCAATAAGTTATTGCATTTAACGCTCTTTGATTCTTCATTTAAAAATCAATGCAATCAATGCTTCTATATCGACCGATCAGCTGATTTATCGGCGCAATTTGTGCGAAGCAGTTTTGTTTGTTTTTCTGACTCGACAGATGCTTTTGGATCAATTGTCAACTCTAAAGTCTTTTAAAGCAGTTTTACGGATCAGAAGCGCTTACTCAGTTTCTCTTATGAACTCGTAAAATCTATTTCTTAAGGGGAAAGTTATTTTTACGAATTTCAGCAAAATAAGTTTCGGACTTTCAAAATTTATTTGAGGTACTCAAATTATGCCGAACCTTTGAAAAATGTTAATTGTCTTCGCTTTTACGGGTTTTTCAAAATCGATGCAATCGAATTAAGTTTCGACGAGGATCTTTTGAATGGTCGGGTGGCACCCATTTGAAGAAATTACAAGACTTGGCGTTATGGTAATGGTGATGGTTTACGTCATATAATTTATGTTTTGGTGGTTCAAGTTTTTCAGCCTGCTGCCCATTTTTTAGAAAGATATGAGAACTCTAAGGTCATTTATTTCAAAATTGATAATTAGGAACCGTTAAAGCACGTCATGCCTTGACTTAAAAAAGCCTTCACTTAAAATAAATAACTTGAAACTCTTGAGTATGTTGTGTATTGCATGAAATTAAAAATATATTGCCCCCAATAAAAATTTTAAAGTAAATACTGTAGATATAAAGAAAAAATTAGCAACAGTATTTAACTTAATCCTATATGGACTGATTTAATTTTATGCACGATAAAAATTATTTCAATTGTTTTTTAGTGACAGTAACTTTATTATACAATATTTGACAAAATATTAAAAATTTTTTTATGTATTTTTGTTATTTTTAAACATGCCAGATCTGTCCCACTCGTCCATAGTAAGAGAAATCAAACGTTATATGTCAAGCAATAACAGAACAATAAAAGTCAAAAACGAGTATACAATTAATTTTACATTACAATTTGAATACTTTTAGTTTTTGTGAAATGTTTTAAAGCAATTTTTATTCTTATTCAGGCAAAGAAACGTTTCGCATTTTATGCAAAAAATGTAGGTTTTGCTTGTGTACCCAGGCAGTTTGCATCTGGCTCTTTTTTCTCTGTAATCTGGATATTTTCTTCATTTTGAGGATTGTTATAACTGGATTTACAATAAACATATTCATCAACAAAGTCACTTTCTCCTAGAAATTTATCTTCACTCTCTCCATTTTCACCCCCAGCAATAGCTGCCCTTTATGCCATAAAATTTTCGAACATTCATAATTAATTTATTATTACACTATATTTACTTAAAATATTAAAAAAAACTGCAATATAACACTTAGATTATATTTAGATCTTCAGCAAATAAGTTAACTTTATGGACGAGGTGGACAGATCTGGCACGTTTAAACTAATCGATACCACATTAATCACAATAAGCAAACATTGAAAATTTAGTATTGATATGGTAGAACTACTTTTACTAAATACAAAAAAAATTTTTTAGTCAAAAAATTTGCTTGCTTATTAAGAACTACTTAATACAAAATACTAAGTATTAGCACTTTTCACTAACCTTGCCAAACAAGCAAAAAACTGACTATTACTTTCACACTGGTTGAAGTTTTAGGGTTTCCACTCAAAACTACACTAACTAGGTATGAGAAATCTAAGAAAGTTGTTTATTTTAAAAGAACTTCTAAAAAGGTTCACTAAATACCGTTTTTTTGAAACATGCCAGATCTGTCCCATTTGTCCATAAAAGGGTTAAGATAAGGCCAAAGATTAAACGGTTAAAAATATTTCGAAGGCCACATGCGGCTTGTGAGTCATCGAATAGAACAGTTCTCCGCAGCCGATGTCTCTCCGGTTCTAATGAAGAAGCTCACCTGCTTTTCGACATTGAGTGCATCCCTACGAGTAATGACGAAAAGCCTTTAATCCAGTGGTTCCCGACTTTTTTTTGCCACAAACCCCTTTCAAAAAATTATCAAGCCTACGAATCCTAAATGCTTAAGACTAACACTGATTATAAATTTTACAAAGTTTTTTTTTTTTCTGTCCGATTTCCAGTGCACTCTTGGACCCCTTGCAACCTTTCCACGGATCCCTGGTTGGGAACCACTGTTTCAAGCAGTTGTTACTGGAAGCTTTAAATGCTCTGAAAGTATCGGTTGAATGTTGATCGACGAAACGCCGATTTAAATAAAAATACCTTGCTGATTTTTTGATTTGTGATTGTCACCGAAAGAGCATTCAAGTTATTTACATGATTAATGTTTGGTGAGCGAGATCAGTGTTTTTTTTAAGGTGTTTTGAGGGACCGAAATGGTCTCTCAAAATTGTCCAGTGGTCTCTCAAAATCTGCTACTACCATAGCTGTACTACCATAACCGGTCTCTCAAAATTTGCTACAGTCAAAGTCAGGAAATTTAGAGAGGTGATGGTGAGGAACTGCAAGAAATAATAATCCAAATTTAGGTGAAGACCTTTTTTTTTTTTTTAGAGAACACCTTGATTTTGGGACGAAAATCGAAAATTAGGAGACTGAATTTAAGTGAAGACCTTTTTTTTTTTTTTTTTAGAGAACACCTTGATTTTGGGACGAAAATCGAAAATTAGGAGACTGAATTTAAGTGAAGACCTTTTTTTTTTTTTTTTTTTAGAGAACACCTTGATTTTGGGACGAAAATCGAAAATTAGGAGACTGAATTTAACTGAAGACCTTTTTTTTTTTTTTTTAGAGATCACCATGATTTTCGGACAAAATTGGTTTTTGTCTGAGAAACTCAGACAATTTTTTTGTCATATCCGAAATGTACTCTAAAATCATGATTTGGGCAAACGTCACAAAATTATGGCTACTACAATAGTGTAAACAAAGCTAAGTATGCTCAGGAACAATAGGAAAAAATTAGCGCTTTTTCAAAATTGCTTAGAGGTTCCTCAAGCCAAACCTTAAAAAAAACACTGAGCGAGATCATCACATTTTGTATTTTCTTTTTTTATCTTCTTGATTAGAAAAGATATTTTTTAGTCTTTACATGATTTCAAACCCTTTTTGTCTTTAATATTTAAAAAAAGGTCTTCACTTGGTCGAGATATGCCTCAAAATTTAAAAAGTTTTTTAAAGTGTTCCATCAGGGTTTCGAGGTACTGATACGGAACACGCTAGCTTACATTATTGTAATACTGTATTTCCCAAAAGCTTTTTATTTGAACAAAGCTTAAATGTTTTATGAATTTAAATACTGTATGTGTTTTTTAGTCTTTTTTAAAATATTATTGAGATAATTATTAAACGAATCAAAAGGTAAAACTGAAAATTAAATAATTCACATTATTCTGCTTACTTAATAGCTACCCCAAAGTGCGTCACGTGCCACGTTAATACGGCAAAAGTTTGCGTCGCCAATCTTAGCGACCGAAAGCCACCCAACTGTGGCAAGCTGCCAGCATCATTAAGTTAATTAATTACACGGTCTACCAAAATAATTAAAATTTCATGTTAATTAGAATATAATTTGGTAAAAATTGGCTTATGTGATTAATAAATTTATTGATTAGAATATTGACTAATTTACAGTCCTGGGGACAAGTGATTAGAGCGCCTTTTTAGTGGCGACTGCGATCGATACGGTCTCGCTTTTGCACTTTTCATTCTATTGTGTCCTTGGAAAAGACGCTCTTACGACACTTCTGATAGCGGGTCTTAGCAAGCAGTTTATAAAGCAATTATATTACTCTACAAAAACTAAAGAATAACAAATAAAAAAACTTTTAATCAGACAGTAATAATTTGATTTGGCATCTCCAAAACCAGGTTGGGATAATTGCTTACGGTTTCGCAAAGCTTTGACGTGTCCGGCGTTACCCAGTGAGTAAGGAGGTAACTAAATGACATGATAATGAACCTGATTCCAGCGAATGAATTCACATCGATTCTCGATCCCAATAAATTTCCTCCGATAAGCAAAGTCGTCAATTTACTCAATGGAGCAATTGAAGAACTAGTTCTTCCGAAACAAGGAGGAAAAAAGTGAAGGTGATTGTCTAAAATTTGCAGAAAATAGTTCATTAAAAATATTGAGATCATCCCTTGCATAAAAATTTGACATATTTTACAAATAAATTTAGCTCAGTGGTTCTCAACCGCGTGGACGCGGCACCTTAGTGTGTTGTTTTCAACAGCTAGAAGTCCCGCAAAGAGTTAAAATTTCATTTTTGTTTTTAAGTTCAAAGTTTTTTTTTAGTTTAAATTTTTATTTGAAAGTAAAAACAACGAAAAAAATTTTTTTCGGGTGCTTCGAAATGTTATCTTCTTAGAAGAGTGCTGAAAAGAAAAAAAGGTCAAGAACTACAGGTCTAGCCGATAACTAGTAAAACAAAAACCCTTATTTGTATGAATTTTTTAAGTTTCCAAATAATTGAAATGCAAAGTTAGAAAAAAGGGTAGTCTGATTGAAGTATTATTTTCAAGGTAGAAAAATATTTTTCTTACGCACCTTACTAGCCTATTTTTTTGTACAGCGAGCTGTCCTTTTATATTCTAAATAACGCAAGAATAGTCTCTAACATAAATGGTGTTGGTTTGAGATACAAATAAGGTTTTTTAACGCATGGTATGACTGTTTAATTTCACGCTTTTAAATTACACGAAGTAACAAGGTCGTCCTTTAATTCTCGGTTGAATCGTGACAATCGATTACTTCAATTTTTTTTAAAACTCAACAATACATGAAACCACGTCTCTCGGATAATCAAAATTTTATTCCCTTCCAGCTATCATGCTGTTTAGTTTTTGGAAAAAACAAAGCCCTTCTTTTGAATTCATAGATTTGATTTGGATGATAACGTTAAGAACAGAAAGCAACAGAAAGATTAGAAATTAAGTTAAATAGCTTTCTCTTTCTTTTTTAAACTTCTCTTTTAAATTTTTTAACTTTTGACAAATAATTGTTAAAACAGTTGTGGAATAGTGAACAATATCAATAATTTAAAACCAGCCAACTGACTTCTGAAATCGATAAACTCTATGGGTGAAACATGTTTTCTGAAGGGTTGTGTCGTGACGTTAAAACTTGCTTCGTGCACTTCTTCAAATGAATTCTCTTTTAAAACAACTTTTTTCAAATTGACCAAATTATGGAAACTATTAGCAGGCAAAGTAGTTTGCATGTTGTAACTCAGATCGATTTCCTGCACGTCTTCTACTGCTGTTAACGGAAAAAGAAACGGAATCTGAAGAAGTTTTCTTCTTTTGCAAGTAATTGATTTTTGAGAACAGAAACACTTGTGATCATAACAATTTCGGGGCAATTTGTTTTTGCAGTTTGCTAAATCTATCAGCCATATTGTAATGAAGCAAAAGAAAAGATAGTACTGAATTATCATGGCAAATGCACTGACAATATTTGATTTACAATTCGATTTATAAAGATAAATAGATATTTCTATCACATAGCTGTATTCTCTCGGCCTATTACTCAGAACATTTAATTTTTTTAAAGACAGAAGCAGAAATAAAAAAAGCTAAACAGAAATAAATAATTATTAGAAATTACAAAAAAATTTTTTTGCTTTAAAGTGAAATAAAAAACGAAGTGCAATATCGTGATTTATTACCTTTTACGTGGATAGGCCTTACATTAAACACTTAGAGAAAGCTCTACCACATTAGATGGGGGGACCTGCGGCCTCCATGACAATAGAATTATGTGCCAATGACTACTGCAGATAAGAGAAAACCTTTTTTTAGAGATCACTACATTTTAGAGACGAAAATCAAAAAATCCGAGACACTTTTAAAATGGTGACGTTTATTCTTGGGTATTTCAACTTATGCGGCCTCCTTTGTTACTGCCTAATTGAAATGAGACTCCAATAATAAAAATGTTTCCTACCGCTGTCTATACCGTCGGCAGGGGTGCCGGAAAACTTATTGGCGGGGAAAAAATTCAAAAAAAGGAATCTTTACAGATTTGCCACTTAGTATCACGACCGTTTTCAGCACAAAAATCTTGTAATGACTAAAAAAAGTTATCACATTAATCAGTGTCCAAAATCTCTATTTTTGTCCGAAATTCAAAATGAAAACTAAAATTTCGATTTAATATTTGGTCGAGTTTCTATAAATGTAGGGGCAAACTTAAGGCAATGTTCTGCTTAAAATTAAGGCACTAAATACAGCAAAAATCAGAAAAATCCCCAAAGAGAAATGTGTTTGAATTGACAATTATTGACAATCAATAAAGAGAATGATTGACAATTTTGCGTGACGTCTGCAAATTTGCTTCCAATACTGTTGCGCCCATTTGGAGCAAATTTTAAACAGAACATAACTTTAATGCAAAGCAACCAAAATAACTGAAACTTCGAGGAATGATTATACAAAGATTGAAATTGCAGTTCAACAAATTTTTTGAAATTTTATGGTTGTTGATAAGATTTAATAAAATTTACATGGGTTCTGTTTTTTTGGGTCACCCTGTATCTGCAGTGCTATCTTAATTTTAATTGTCAAAAAAATTTGCGGCTCGCGGTGTTTTTTCCTGTAGAGCGCGGGTTCAAATGTTCCTTCAAGTGATTAAGGTTACCGACCCTTGCTCTATGCGTAAAATAAAGCCCAAGATTGCTTTTGTTCTTTTTTCTTGAGAAATGACAGTGATGACGTAAATGCTACGTGCAATGATATGAATTTGCTAATTTTTTTATCTCTGTAAAAATCAATGTATAGTTGTTAAGAACTCACTAATTAAGTAGGCTTACTGTATATATTGTGCTATTGCAGTGGACAAAAATATTACTTTTTGTATTTGAAAACGTAAAAAACTGCACAGCTAGAAACTTGTATTCGATTTCTAGGTGGATTAAATCTGACACAGTGTTGTCAATAGTTGTGCCATTGTTGCGACTAAAAACTACGTAAATATCTGTGCTGCCTGGATAAAATGTTGTTGAAATGAGCACAGCGAACTTGCAATTAGCATTAGCATAATGAAGTAAGTGCAATAAGAAGAAAGACTGACTTTGCACTTCGTATTCGCTCAACACAACGTTATTACCAATTTGCAGCAGCGTGGCTCAGTGGGTAAGAGCGCCGTATTGATGGCAAACGGGATCGACAAGGTTTCAGTTCAATACCAACTCTTGTCCTTTCATTGTGTCCTTGAGAAAAACACCTTACAGTACTTTATTTTGCTTGGAGGTTTTAGCAAGCACCTCTAAATATTAACCAAATCTCTGAATGAAAGCTAAATAAAAATTTTTAATTGAACAGCAATATTTTGGCGGCTTCGAAAGTAGGTTGGGGTAATGTCTTGACAGTTGTTCTAAGTATAAAGCCTACGATATTTTTTTCGTGACCCGTAAATTCCGCCACAGTATTTTTACTCCAAAAAATCTTTTCGCGAAAATCTTATCCTAGAAAAATTCCACCCTAGGAAACTTTTTCCTCAACAGGTAAGGGTTAAAATTATAGTTGTGGTTAGCAATTACTTAAATTATGTCAATAAAACTATGCAAGTTTCATTTCATGTCAATAAAATTAAGTGGGTGGAAGTTACATAGAACCTCTTTTATTTGTCAGAAAAATAAATAAAGATGATAATAATCTGCAAATAAATCGAAAATGATTTTATGAAGCTCATATAGTTTCAAAATTTGAATTTTGATTTAAAAAAATTTTGCATTAAATGTTGAAACTTTTTTTTAGTGACATTTTTTATGGGATTCCCTAGTAATTCAAGCTCTTCAACTTTCTGCTTTCATCTTATATCAGGGGCTTTCAAACATCATCCACGCAAAGCCCGATCTTACCGAGTAATGCTCGAGTCGTGATCAGAATTAAGGCACTTACAAGCTTTGGTTCGATGAGGTTAGTACCAAAAAATTTTGCTCGCGAAATACATTGCCCTACTACATTTTTTTATCTTTCACAACTAATACTTGGGGAAGCACTGCCTAACACCAGGTTTGTATGTCTTATGTACTGTAACAACTACACTAATAAGTTTCTTAATTCTTTCTCTTTTCTGACGGTTTTATCTTTGCCACAGTCTCTTACCCTCACATGTTCAAGTTAATTCAATCTAGCTACTCTAATTTTGCTGTTTAACTTTCAATTATGCCGTCCTTTTGACGCTTTATGCTTCTTAATGTTATTGAGAATTTTAAAAAGTTCAAAACCCCTTTAGATTTATAACCTCTTCTTGTAATCAAACACTTTTTCTTATTGCCACATTTTTTCTTTTTGACTGCTTCCCTCTCTCTCTCTCATATCTCTTAACCTTTTTCTGCTTTTACTTGAAGTTGCTGCAGATTGCAATATCAACTAAAAAAATTAGTTTCTTCCTGCGCATTGAAATTTTTGCCTGTGTATCAGAAATTGCTACACAAAAAAACAAATGCTTAAAATCCGACATCCGATTTCAAATGACTTTTCAAAATGATGTTTTCAAAAAATATAATTTCAACTTTGTTCCGTCGCATTGAATAACGTAAAGATAATGAGTTGCGTTACCTTGTTAAAGACCCAGAAATACGTTTTGGGTACGTCTGTTCCGCGTGAATGCTAACTGACAACCGAAAAAAGCTTTTCATTTCAAATCCAAGACCAAAGACTAGACCTTCTTTTTAATGGCGTCAGTATCTTGGATATCAACTTAAAAAACCAAATATAACAACTTAAAGGATCGATTTAAACTCAAAAATATGATGATACGAATGGCTTTCTTTTTATTCTCCTATGAAATAATTCTTTTCGTTCAACCATTTAATTATTTATTCATCATCTCTATTTTTCTTCTAGATGACCCCAGGAAAAGGTCTAAGGCAGTGGTTCCCAACCTTTTTAATGTCATGGACCCTTTTGAGAATTTTCCTGAAAGTTGTGGACCCCTTAAAGAAAAAAGGAAATAAAATCCACTCTTTTCTCCCAAAAACATGGTGATTTCTAAAAAAAAAAAAAGGTCTTCACTTCGATTTCATTTCCAATTTTCCTGTTTTTTCTCCCAGAAACATGGTGATCTCTAAAAAAAAAAAAAAAAAAGGTCTTCACTTTGATTTTATTTCCAATTTTGCTGTTTTTTCTCCCAGAGACCCCCGGTTGGGAACCACTGATATAGATAGTCTATAAACCATTACCGTTAACTCTAAAACGTTCAATTACATTTTAAAGAATTCCCCCCTCGAAAACACAAAATTCCCCCCCTGTTGAGAACCACTGGTCTAAGGCGTTAAATTCAGGGCAACTGTTAAGCGATTACCCCGACCTGCTCTCGCAGACACCAAGATATTGCTGTACATTGAAATTATGTTTTTAGTTTTTATTTATAGATATGATTACAATTTCAGCCGCTTGCTGAGATTGCCGAGCCAAATAAGTGCCGTGAATTGTCTTTCCCAAGGGTAAATACTTGAAATACGAAATGACGAGAGTAGGTTTTGCATCACGACAAAATCGATCGAGTTTGCCGTCAATGCGGCGCACTCTCACCTACTCAGCTACGCTGCCGTAAATTACGGTAAGTAATTTCTCACCAATTAATCTCTTAGTTCTTAAAAAATTTTTTTAAGTCTTTTTAATCCTTACAAAACAAAATAGCTCGATTGAAATGTTTTTTATTTTCCCTTGAAATTAAATACTTTTAATTAAAAGATGTTTGGCAACATTTAGCAGCAGTTTTTCATGACCTGAACCATTGGTATTTTTAATGACAAGGAGGTAAAACATTAAAATTAAAACTTTTCTTTTTGCCTTTTTACACAAAAATAATGTTTAACTCAGAATTGGATTGTTTAATTTTGGAATAACATAACTCGTGCAATTATGCGTTTAGTTCTAATTATTATAAAACTGAGGCTTCCGTTCGTTTTAGCCATAACACATCTTGGTAAAAAGACTACTTTTTTTACAAAGGTGTCGCACTGTTATGTTTTTTGTTTCGAAGTCTAGTGAAAACGAAAAAAAGAAGGTCTTCAATTCCAGCAGCACCTTCCGAGTAAGTCGTGGATCCGCTTGTTATCACTCAATAACAAAGACAAACGTTACTAGCGTTTGAAATGTTTTTTTATGTTAATTTGTTTCCTCCAACTCAGTACTTGACTGGAACGCTAATTACATTCTTTACAAAAACATTTAAACGCAGGACTTAGGCACTTTTTTGGAGAAATAAAAATTGATGCCAATCTGAACCGATCGGAATCTTCAAAATTTTACAAAAGTAATTTCAGTACAAATCTAAAAAAATTGGTATTTTTTGTGAAGAGGTCTTATTTCTTTCATTTTGTGTTTGTTGCCAATCCTATTTTTTGACAAGGCTTAAATAAATTGCATCTTTTCCTTTATTGTCTGCACTGGACATTAAGCTTTTATTGTAAATTTTCGTTTCTTTAATGTACCGAAATTCTCAACCAGTATTATTTTGCTTTTAAGATCTACTTGGTGGTTTGGATTGATCTTATCGTCATTATGCAAAGCTTTTTACTTTGATATAACTGTAAAGAACGCATGCCACACAGCGATCGAAAAAAACAATCAATATTAAACCTTAAATCTTAGCTAAAGCTTTTTTGGTTTGAAGGTTGATTTTTTTGATGTAAATCGTTGACTGAAACAATAATGCATTAACAAAAAAGAATTTAATAATTCATAACCTCTGAAAGCACTTTTAAAAATGCATAAATTAGGTTTTAATTTTAAAATGTCGATTGGGTTTATTTCATTTTACCTTGATGTTTACTTGGAAAGAAGCTTTAACAAAAGAAATGATTACGACTACAAATGACTTCTACGTATTTGCTCTATGTTGCTCATTCAAAACTTCTACTTTAAGCTGTAATTAATTTTCTTTGGAATTCTCGCAATTAAAAATCTTTTACTTTACCGTTCTAATGGGTCATGAGGAAGGGCTGATTAGCTAATTGAACCGGCCGGGAATTTAAAAATAAAAACAGCCCACTTTTTCCAACTCGATTTTTTGTATGAAAAAATATTAGCCAACAATGTTTAATTCACGAACTATCTAGTGCTATTATTAACTAAGTTATTAAAAAATATCTTAGGTCAGTGTGGTTCAAACACTGGCACGCAGGCCACATGCAGCCCGCGGTCCATTTTTCTGCGGTCCGCGAACACTTTCGGAATGTCGTATAATTACAAAATCATAAATGTATGTTATTGCTATTACTAGTCGCACATCCCTAGTAAATCGCATAGGATCATAGTGCAGGACATTGTAGGGAGGTCATTTGCGAAATGAAATATTAAATTTTCTCCAGAACGAAACAAAAGGGACGACGGAGAAATACCAGCTTAAATTGAGCGATGACAAGTTCATTAATTCATTGGCATTCTTGACAGATATTAGTGATCACTTGCACACTCTAAACATGAAATTGCAAGGTAAAAAACAAAATATATTTCAACTGTTTGGACATATTAAAGGTTTTTGCAAGAAACTTTGTGCTATTTGAATTTTATTGCAAAGGAATAATGTGACATGTTTTCCTTTATGCAGCAAACTACTTGGTGAAAGAATAAGCATTGATTTTTCTGCCTTTTTTTGAGAAAATTAATAAAATCAACGATGACTTTAATAATAGATTGGTTGACTTTGATTTGCTGAGAGCGAATGTGGAGTTTTTTAACAATCCGATAGAAGTACATGTAGATATAAAGTCTCAACTACTTTATCTTCAGCAAGAATTATGAGAACTACAATCGGATCCTTTTCTTTTGTCAAGAAAAAATGAGAATTTCGAGGCGTTTTGGAAGCTTGAAAGCAAAGAGCAGTTTCCCCACTTAAGAGACTTTGCACAAAAAAATGTGTTCCATGTTTGGTAGCACGTAGCCTATATTTGTGAAAGTGCTTTTTCAACTATGAAGCGAATAAAAAGCAACACACGGAACAGAATGACTATGAGACCTTGGATGCCTGTTTACGTCTGTCGACCACCAAAATTAAAGAGGACATTGACGCAATTATCAAAATCAAAAAACAATGAATTGTTTTGCTATTGCGTTAGTGTGTGGTGTATTTTTTTGCAATAATCACTCTGAGTCGGGGCAAACAGAAAGTTTTAAATTACCATAATCTAAAATTGTCTTTAGCGTGCAGATGCAGCAAACGAGTTTTTTTCACAATGGAATATTTTCGTTTGCCTCCCGCAAATTTTTCTTAAATCAAAATGTGGCGGCAACGTGGTCGAGTGGTTAAAGCGCCGTACTCATAATCATCATGCTCTCGGTTTAAAACCTACTCGCACCATTCTGTTGTGTCATTGGAAAAGACACTTTACGGCACTTTTCCCTGCTTGGTGGTCTTGGCAAGCAGCTCCAAATTACTACAGTCATATCGCTATTAAATTACAAGCGGACAGCAATATCTTGGCATCTCCGAAAGCAGGTCGGGGTAATTGCCTACCCTATGTATTAGCGCCTCCGTCGCTTTCCCGAAAGTCAGAAGGATAAATATAGAGATAAAAAATAAAATAAAAAAAGTAAGTGGTCCTTCATGCTCGCACTCTTGGACCACCCTGACCTAAGCCACTGTATAAGTACTATACAGCAAAACGCGAAATTATTTATTAGTTATCACGTCAATAGTGACGCGTAGCAATGCTAATTGTCACAAACCGGACCTACAAATACAAATTTCTCTTTTAGCAGAGAAAAATAGGCGGCGATGAAGGTTATCATTTTAACCGATTAATTCGGTCATATCATTGTTTAGCAGGACATAGTTTCAACTATTGTTTTCCAAAATTAACTTTTCCAGCGTAATTATTCATAATATAAAAAAAATTACAACTGACTACAAAACTGGCCTACAAAAAGCATCTACCCACCGGGAAAATTCCCGAACTCCCGGTGACCTAATCCGTCCCTGGTCATGAGTCACGACAATCAAAAGTATAGGATAGTAGTTCCCAACTGTAACATCGCAATTCGCTTTGTCGGCAATCCGTAATTTTAAATAACTCGCTTTGTTTTAGCGACGTTCTAAAACGGTCGCCTAGTAAACGGTTCGTTGGTTTCGAAGACAAAGGAATTAACTGCAACCAGTGAAAGTTATAGACAATGCGTACGAGCAGTAAAGTTTTTGACAAAGATTGTGTTGAATTGAGTATATATTGTAGCGTCAAATATTTAGAGTATAAAGAATTGCCAGTGAAGAAAATTCAGGTGAAATTTTATCGTAATGAAGTTAAATGTTTATTTTAATAATTTTAGCTGGTAATTAATTCGGTACAGATACAGTATTTAAAATTAAATTCTAATTTCACTAAATCGTTTAATTTTGTAAATCTGCTTTACTGCTTAATGGTGTGCACTTGTTGGTTTATCGTTATTTCATATGCTGTTAATTTGGTAATTGTTTGTTGTTGTTTTATTCTAAATTTTCTCTCCAACTCTGTCTTTTCTGTTAACAGAAAACCGCAGCGTTGGACCGTTCTGTAATAAAGAATTTGATAGAAGAACTCTGCTGCGCGTTTTCCCTTGTGTATGTCTCGCGTATCACTGGGCGCGTTTTAAGACATTACACCAACCTTTTCGAATGCATTCTTCGCTTTGCTCATTTTAAAACTTTTTATTCCTCTCGTTGAGAAATCAAATAACACATTTTGGGTAAAATTATTAAAGTTAAAATAACATTTTTTCCAGAAATTCAAGTAAAGACCGGAAAAAGGTAGTCAATTGCAGTTTGAGTGAAAGATATCAATTAAACGTATAAAAAAGACCTTTTTTTGGTCTTCATTTAACTTTCTGGAAAAAATAATTTTTCAATGTCAAATTGAGACTCCCAGTCTAGAAGCTCTGTTGTAAAGCAAATTCTTGTTAGTACTAATTTTTCCCCTAAACCTATAAAATTTCGCCATGGAGAAGAATTCCTCTCCGGTTGGAAACCACTGTGTTAGGGTGTACATTCAAAAGTTCTTTAAAAAATAACAATAAAGTAAAAGCATAAGCGCAAAACCAAAGGGAATACTAATAATGACGAGTTGCCTATAATCTCCGATTTGAAAAACTAATTCAGAGATTTAGATCACAAACTTCGAGGTCAAGATCGAGACCAAAAAATTTTACAAAAATATAGTCAATTTTAATTATTGCAAAAACAATAAATTAAAAAAAAAAAAATTTAAGATTTTATTTCATATAAACAAGCATTTCTAATATGTTGGAGAGCGCTTTGCTTTGTGTGGTTACAGCATTAAACAATTTACTTTAACAAAATCCTGAACTAGAGCAGAAGAAAGCCCAAACACTCAAGGCATGCTAATTAACAATGTTGAAAAAACCAGGATATTCATTAAAAATTTTTGTTTTAAAACTCAAAAATGTTGACGGCACGGTCATTAGGGTAATAGTTGAAACTTTTTAAATATTTGACTAGCTCGGCTATGTTGGGGTGTTGCAGTTGTTGAATTTGTTGACTATATTTGGCTTACATAGAATAGAATTCGCCTAATTTAGTGTTTAGCAACCTATGTGCCGCGAGTGATTTCCATGTGCTGCGAAACTTTTTGAAAAACATTTGTCCGTTATTCCGCGACCTTTTTTTAGAGAACACTACTTCTTAAGATTTATCGAGTCTCTTTTGCTTCTTTTTTTTTAAATGAACGCTACGTTTTGTGGTAGTGCCTATAGGCCTACTAACCTTATGTACAAGCCCATTAACGATGCCTTGCGCATAGTGCCCGGATGCCTGCGTCTCACCTCAACGGACTTTTTATCTTAAAAGGCATCCAACCAACAGCGCTTCGTCGCCAAAAGTCGTACTGCTTTAGTTCGGCGCGTTCAGGAGCCAGAAAACCTCTATATGAAATGTTTGTCTCGCCACTTCGTGGACAGCTGCGGCAACTTAATCCCATTTGTGCCTGCTGCACTGGAACTGCTAAACAACCCTGCTTAGTCTGGCATCAGTGTAGCACGATGAGCGGAATAAAAATGGATCTTGGAGTGGCGAGCAGTGGGGGGTCGCGCATTGGAGCTGCAAAGCTGCAGCACCCTAAATATTAGTGTAGTAGTTGTAAATATCATCAGAAATTATCAGTAACGCTTGAAAAATTCTAATTATTATTTTCGCTTATAATGTTCACAACCGCTGCACAAATGTTTAAGGTGCTGGAGCTCTGCAGCTCCAATGTGCGAACCGTCACTGGTCGCGAGAGAACATATCTCGACTCCATACGTTTATTAACGATATTAGCCCAACGCCACCGGAAAATAGCTTTTCTAGACCTGCGTTGGTTAAGCTTAGCCACCTCCTAACCGATGCTGGTTTATTCCTATCAGAAATGCACAAATGGGGTATGGCATCTACGGCGGCCTGTGAGTGTGGCACGAAGGAGCAGGCAATTGAGCACGTCGTGACATCTTGCCCCATCTATCACCATCCAAATGGAGCTCGTGCTTTTTTAAATCTTGACAAGAGCCTGGTGACCTAGCTGATAGAAGCATGTTTGATCATTTAGTAGACCATCCAGCTCCCGTCCGTCTCCCCCAAACAAAGAAGAAGACTACTTCTTAAGGATAAAAATTAAGAAATTCGAGACTGATTCAAAGTGCAAACCTTTTTTATATTTTTTAAATTTTTTTAGGGAACACTACTTTTTGTGATTGAGTCAAGAAACTCGAGGCAGTTTTAAAGTGAGAGTTTTTTTTTCTGAAACACTATTTTTGGGGACAAAAATCAAGAAATTCGAGACAGAGTTAAAGTGAAGACTATTTTTTTTTAGAAAACACTACTTTTTAGGGATGAAAATTAGGAAATTTTGTCCAAGTGTGCCACAAATTTCAAAAAAGTCCCAAAATGTGCAGCAGACGGAAAAAGGTTGAGAACCATTGGTCTAATTAATCATCTCAAAAAGATTAAAATAATGACGAATTATGCAAAGTAAAAACTGTTTGACGACTCGCTGGATTTTTCTTTGGGTATTATCCCTGCTTGTTTTCTGTGAATTTTTGGGTAGGTTATTCGGAGTAGTTTTTAGCACGTCGTCTTTTTCTACCTCGTCATATTAACACTTTTTTAAAGCAATTTCGTATTCTGTTTCACGCAATTACATTTATGCAGAAGTTTGTTGTGGGGAGATTGAGAGTTAAAAACACGATTACTAATATAATCTGTGATATCTTTTACAAAAGAGAGGACTGCTGCATCAAAAAAAGAGAGCCAGTTTTTAGTATTCACTTAAAAAAAAATTATTTATTTATTTTTAATACTATTATTTTATTTTTATGCTCCCGACTCCCTGATATACAGGAAAATATCGGAGCCTCTATACCGAGAGCAACTGTCAAGCTATTACATTGACCTGCTACCGGAAAAGCCAAGATACTGCTGATCGATTGAAATTTTTTATTCTGTTTTTTAGTTTATATTTAAAGGTATGATCAAAATTTAGGACTGCTTGGTAAGATCGCCAAGGAGAGAAAAGTGTCAAAGTAATTTTTTAAGGCACAAGAAAATAACGAGAGCAGGTTTTGCAACCGCGACCGTGTCGATCACGTTCGTCCTCAATCTGTTAACCACTCAACCACGCTGCCGACGAATATAAAATAAAAGTGAAGGCTCTTTTGCTTTTCACTTTTTTCAAGCCATAATTTTCTTAAAAAAGTCCTCACTTTATTTTAACAATTTTTAAGCTGTCTTAATGCTTGATATGGACCTTTGACCATCAATTTTCATGGAGGTCTTTTAACACTCTACCCTCCCTTTCCGCGCATACGCCAATGTATACATAGATACAACTTTTTAACCGATGATTAAACGGGTTGTCGAAGGCGTAGTCGAGAGTTTAGAGCGCCGTGATGGTAATCAAAACGGCTTTGGTTTAAAACCTACTCGCGCCATTCTGCTGTGTTGTTGGAAAGGCATTTTTTGGCACATTTCCTTTGCTTAATGGTCCTGACAGGCAATTCTAAATTATAATTCTATCTTTTTGGAAAGACTAAAAAATCAAAATAAAAAAGTTTTAACTGGACAACAACATCTTGGCATCTTTGAAAGCAGGTCGGATAATTGCTTGTCCTAAGTATAGCGCCTCCGACGCTTTTCTGCATGGCAGGAGGATGAATATGAAGATGAAAGTAAAAAAATAAAATAAACAAACTATACGGGGTGGGCAAACGTTGTAACTGAAAGGGTCACCAACTCTAAATTTTTATAAAAAATTGACGGCTTTAATTAATAAAAATGTAAATATGATGTTCAAATTACAGCTTATATAAATTTTGTTGCAAGAAAAATTTGTTCGCTTTATTAAAAAAAAATGTAGGATCAAAGTAATCGCATTTTTGAGGGGGAAGGGTGCGATTCAAATTCACATGCAAGATAATTTGAAAGAATTAATAAAATCAAAGTAAAGACCAAAAAAGTTTTATTACTGTAATATTGTACCAATTGCGGGCAAGGGTGCGAGTACAAACATTTAAAGCATTACCAGACTAGTTAGCTGCCAAAAAAAAAAAATTTAAATAAAGTTTTTTCGTAATTGGATTATCCTGTCACAGATGGCCCTGATCACAAAAAAATCATTATTGGAATAAATCTAAAAAGTTGCTAAATTATTGATTATTTTGACTCCAAGTTTTTTGTAACTTTAAATTGCGACAAAGCTGTCAATTGAAGTGTCGTTCTTAATCAAATTGCAAAATTCATTCCAAAAACATCAAATAGCAAACATATCAAAAAATTCCTGTCTCCAAACCAGTTTAAAAGACATGAGACCGAGACAACAGCACAATGTCGAGACTGACACCACAAAAAATTGGTCTCGAGACCAGGAATGGTACCCGGGCCCAGCGAGATATTTGACGCGCTGCAAAACAAGGTATAAACTCACATTTGCAACTTTTGATAAATTTTTATTTTCTGTATTTTTTAGAAAAATTTCATAGTTAAAAAAAAAAAGTTTGAGTAGAATAGAAAGAAATGATGTAAAAAGTGTTTTATTTTACAATTTTTAAATGAAAAAATTTTAAAACATCAAAAAAATTAATAAAAACAAACAAATACGGGAGATAAAGTTTTTTAGCGGACCGGCTTTGAAGTTGGGCCAGCTGGCGGTAATCGTAAAGCCAAATTATGGCAAGGGTATTCCTCGAATCGAAAGATTCCGTTCTTGCGACGTCGTAAGTAAATTTATTGCTCAGATTTATAAGATTTAGACAATGATGCCAAGCATTAGATTATGTGATCATTTAGCAAGACAGGTCACTGAGCCAACACAAAGTAGGCTATGATAACTTATTTAGAAAATTTTTGAAATATAGCCTACAAATCGGAAAATCGTTTCAACTCCGATTTGCTAAACAGTGAATACATTGTTAAATGAGGTATAAATTTTCGTTGTTCAAGATCAGTGTTTCTCAACTTTTTTCGACTTACGGCACATTAACAATCTATCACTTTTTTGCGACACTTCTGGTAGCATAAAAGCAACAAGCTCTGCAAATGCATTAATATTACAATTGTATTGTGATAGGTTTAGCTGAATTTAAGAACAAATATACTTAAAACAAAATTCCAGCGTTGCTGGCAAACATGCATTTCTTAATTAATCTTTAAAAATTTTTGTTTTTGATTTCTGTCAAAGCTAAAAATCCATATTTGCAGAGGTCTAAAAATATGTGGTGGCAGCTGACTTAGATGGCCTTTGGGTCTTTTCGCTCTCTCTCTTATAAGCAAATGTAGGTTTGTCACTTTTATAAATTTGTTGTTATTAGGCCTATACGCGTTCTTTTCATGCTAATGAAAATAAATAAACTGAACTGATACAAGTGAAAAATTGTTTAGATGCCTTTTTACTAATTAGCGGATAAAATTTTAGACCAGATAGATAAAATTGATTCAAATTTTTTGCAGAAAATGCTGATATAGATGTTGTTTCCATATCATTAAGCTGCCTTTCTTCTTTGACAGACAGGTTTAAGTTGCGGAAAGACAACATAAAAAGAGTGCCATCATTGGGATTGTGCATCACGCACGCCAAACCGAACCTCTTTGCCCGAGTCAAGTTTCGAGTTTTAAACTCTCATCAGGACTCTTAAACTTTTCAAATGCAATTTCACTTCTATTGGTGAAGTAATGCATTTCATTGGAGCTCAGATACACAAGGTTGCATTCTACCCCATTACCGGTCAATGTCCTTTTTTTGGGACGTAATTAAAATGCAGTAGAATTTATATTATTGCAAATATTTCATTACTTTCTTTTGCATTCTTTTTCTACAGGTCATTATCAGGTATTTTAAGTAGCTACTTTACAAATATTAACTCAAAAAATTAAAAATTTTTAGATCTAGAGGACGACGACATATGTGGATAATTTTAGTACTAAGCAGTTAACTCTCAATTAATTGCGGACCGTAATGGGCTCTGTAAAGATTATTCGCCCACCTACTGTCAGTTGCAGCGAACTATAAAAAGTAATGCTAGAGCGCCATCTGCAGTCCAGTCAATATGTTCAACCTTTCCTGTTTAATTTCTTTGTTTTTTGAAAAGATTTATTAACAGCGGAAAACAAATAAACGTTTCCTTAAAAATTAGTTTAGCAATAGAATCAACTTTTTATCGAATGAATATAATTTTGCTGATGACATTTGCTGATGGTCCTTGGACAGTGTTATTTATATATTTTGGTTTATCAAACAAATAAGAAACAGGACTTTTAGCGAACAAAGTTCATCTTAAACTCCAGCTTTCAATTGGACCGAGCGATCTAATAGATTTTAACTCAAAAAGTGGAGAGCTTAAAAAATTTTCACCACAACACAAAAAGTAATTGAAGTCGGAATAAGATGAATATAATCTTTAAAACGTTAATTTTTTTTAGCAACAAATGCTGAGCACATCTATGTTTGATGGATTTCAGTATAAAAAAAAGTAATAGAAACATACAAACAAAACGCAAACCACAAGCGCCGTGCCACACCATTTGTGAATCAATGTTTTTGATAAAGAAATAAATACAGTATAGTCTAAAAATAGAAAATTATCATTTTTGTATTATTTTATCGTCTTTAAGTGGTTCTTTTCAGCTACTTAATTTGCAAATTTTTAGACCTGCTTTTCCATTCGATTTTTCGGCATAATATAACATCCGAATTTTATCCGTTCTCAGACATTTGGGTTCAGCTTTGTACTTTCACATGCGGATCTAATCAGCTGTGAAATGCCTAGAACTATAAGCTACTTTTTTTCTCATGAAGAAAAAATATTTACTTTTTGTTTGATTCATCCAGTAATGGTATTAGCATGGAGCGAACATAACGTCTGCATTTCCCTCCCACTAAGCAAATATAACCTCTCTTTATAAAAACACCACAAAAGCTTAAAAATGTTGTTCAAGTAAAAATTTTTTTGGTTTTAATATGCATGGAACACCAATCTTATGAGGTTCATTCTGCCTTGGGTTTTTTTTGACTTTAAACTAAAAAACAAAAAAAAGATCTTCTTTTAATTTACGTTTTTTTCTTTTAAAATAAATCTTTAAAAGTGGCTCCTTTTTATTTCTTGTTCAAGTCTTTCTCCTTTCGTAAAGGCATCAATGGATACATCAGTGTTTTTAAATCAGGCCTGAGAACTAAAAACAGTACTAAAATTAAAACATTTAAAAATATTGCTTGCTATATGCCATCTATCGTTATAACAACAATGATTCTGAAAACAGCCTTTTTTTCCTTTGCAAGTTTGAAAAAGCTAAAGACTTTCGTAACAAATCAAAGACCAAATGAGATCTTCTTCTCTTTAAAAGCAAATTTTTTGGGTCTTTTTCAATTGACTTGATCTTGCAATTTCCTATGTTTAATTTTTTAAAAATCTAATTGCAGGTTTTATTAAAATATCATTTTAAATTGGATTAGGTTGTTTAAGTGCAGCAATGAAGCAACACAGAAAAAATACAAAGGTTTTTTCAGAAAGCCACCTGTGGAAAAGAATGATCACTAAGTGGAACAAAAGAGCATATTCCTGTTTTTTGTTTGTAACACAATTGAAATGCGAATTAAGAGACTGTAATTACTGTCCTATTTTACCGAACCGTTTAAAGCAAATGTTGTATATAATCAATATATGGTGTAAGCTAAGTGCAGAAATTTGGGAACAACTTATCTCACTTTCATCGTTTCAAGACTCGCTTCAGTCGGCGGCAAAACACGTGGTCAAGTTTAATAAATTTGGATTTGATTCGACATTGAACGCGCTTCTTGACTGGCAGTTGGGTAAGGACAATTTTTAAAAGTTGGTACTTGTGATGAGCAGTTCGGAATGTCATGTCAATCTTATTTGAAAAATATTTCCGCAGAACTAGGGTATATTAGTATCCCCGAAAAGAAGCCAAACTACTGGATTTGATTTTGTTCTGGTACTCAACGATAAGAAAAAAATTGCAAGACTATGTTTAGGTCTGAAAGTCGATTTAACCTTATTATGCTGACAAACTAAAGGTTTTTGTATCTGTATGCTACAAAAATTAATTCGTTAGCAATAACACTCGAGTAATTCTTGATGCAAACATGTTGTTCGCAGGGCGGTCGAGTTAAGATATCGTGACTGTGATCGACATGGTCTCGGTTCAAAACCTACTCACGCCATTCTGTTGTGCTTTTTAAAAAGACACTGTACGGCGCTTTCCCTTGATTGGCGGTTTTAACAAGCAGTTTTAAATTTTGGTCTTACCTTCAAAAAAAAAAAAATTTGAACCAGACAGCAATATCTTGGCATCTCTGGAAGCAGGTCGGGGTAATTGCTTGCCTTATGTTTTAGCGCCTCCGTCGCTTTCCTGCTAGTTAGGAAGATAAATATAGAGATGAAAATATAAAATAAAAATTAATGTCAATCAAAAATCTTACCAGATCATTAGTAAGTATTTATTGAAATCTCCACGTAATAAGCAATCAAAATCAAAATCGTGTTTATTTTGCATAAAAAATAATGTCGTTCATAAGTGAATATATTACCAGGCTAATAGAAATTGAAATCAGGCCGCATGATGGAATCAAAGCACAGGAGCCATAAACAAACAACATTAGAGTATACATCAGTAGCAACGTTAATACATTAGTAGGACAGTGAATTTTTAGTAGCACGGAATCTTTAAAGCCAGCATCTAAATGAAATCACTCTGAATTTTAAAATGCAGTACATATCGTCATATCGGTGTGCAACTAATTTTTTCAACTTAACATTGTTTTATTATAAATAGTTTCTTAAATCAAATAGTAAATAATATGATATACATTTAATATAATAACAATAAATTTTTTAACTTGATAATATGCAGGATAGCACTATAGTACAGTATAAATATTAAAAATCAAACTTGGACATAACATTTACAATTAGGTCTTAAAAATAAAGAGCACAAAAAATTTATAAATCTAAAAATCAAATAAAAAAAGTTCACTGGTGCAAAATCACACAAGTGTATAATTATTTATCACTTTAATCAAATGGAAAACTTTATTAAACTACCAGCATTGAAGCTGGCGAAAAAAGTACTAATGATTGATTAACAAAATAATATAACAGTGGCAAAACTTTAAAATTGAGTGGGACGTTTAGTAGGATGGAGTGCAAAAAACCTTATTTTTGAAATAATTTTTTAGTGGTCTGAATACTTGCCAAATGTCATAAAACTCACTTTAAAACTGTTTTTAAGTTGTAGCTCACATTGGTAACCATGCTACCCCCCAAATTGAAATTTTTTTTATAGCTTCTAAACTACTGGGGCTAGAATGTCGATTTGGTGTCCAATGATCCAGGAGACATAAGTTTCTCTCTGATCTAAGTTTTTTTTCAGAAAAAGTAATATTCTTAAAAACTGTATTTTATTCAGTAAATTGGCCAGGCTTTCAGTATGCATTGCTTTAAAAGCTTCGTCTTTGCAGTGTATTTGCCTGTGCTAGCTGCACTTTTTTAATGAAAACCTGATTTAGCTATAAATTTAATTAAATGATAAAACCAGACATCATGCTCTTCTAACTTCTTTGAATTCCTTATGTTAAAACTGATGTTGCACAATAGTTGATCATAAAACAAATTTAAACAAAACAGCTTAGCAAAAAGGCTTAGACGTAGAATATTTACTGTAGGAGTAAAAACTATTGTGCTTTGATTAAATAACTTCATTGTTATCAAGTCTTTATACTATTCATCTAAAATTAAACTAATAATTAGTAACTGGTTACTACCAATAATAACTTGTTGATGGAAACCAGGCAGCAGTCTAGTAAAGTTGTTAACACATTGCATAGTGGAAAAAGTTTTTACTATTGGATTGAAAAAAAAGTTTATTTTTGGCCTTCCCTACTGCTCATCAGCTGAATTTAGTCATGACCCAAACAGAGATAAGAATTAACAAAAAATAGCATAATGGCCTAATTTGTAATAATTAGTGAATAATTTCAGCTTGTTGGCACAGCTGGAGCTGCAGTGGCAAATGCATTCATTAGAGATTTGGATATAAACAACAAATCGAGTTGTAAATCAAATGCTTTTCTAGTCAATAGAAGTGAACTGAAATGAGCAATAGATTCTATACCATTTTACATACTAAATGGGAATAATAACAAACTAAATGGGGACAGTCAAAAATTAATTATTCATTTTTACATAAATGTTATTGTAGAGAATTATGCTTTGTGTCATCATAAACTTGTTTGTTCAATATTACAAGGCTTGCTTGCCTTGTGAAGCAGTGATTGCATGGCTAGTGCTGAGAGATAGCTAATAAATTAGCAAGCAGTGATTTATTTTTGAATGATCATTACATTATTCCTGGATAATTCACATTGATTTAAAATTATAATATTATAGCCAATGGAGCTTTTAATATTTTATAATTATGATGATTTATATAATTTTCTATATAAATTTAAAATTTAAAATGTGTTTTTTAAATTAATTTATGATATTTCTTATATTATTCAAGTAAATTGATTGTAACATTAAATTATAAATTTGATAAAATTTTTATATTATGAATGCCTTTAAGTAAAAATACTAAAAGTTAAAAATCTAATAAATTACTAATATTTTTCATATTATTGTTTAAACTCCAATTAAATATAAAAAAAAACTTTATAAATTTTACCCATGCTCAGGAAAATCCATAATTTAAACTCCTATTAAATATAAAAAAACTTTATAAATTTTACCCATGCCCAGGAAAATTCAAGAAGAAAAATTGGCCAATCAAGCAAAAAAGGCTAGAATTATTGATCATTTTTTAATGCAGATGGAGATTGGCACCATTTAGCAACACAAACATACCAAAAACCACTGTCTACTGATGGATTAAGGAAGGAAATAAAGATGATGGCTGTGATGGGAGTTATAACGTAAAAGAGTCATTCCATATATAATCAACCAATTTTTTAAATTTTGTAACCACTACTCTTGGATATTAATAGTTTCAATATATGTTGTAAAGCTTTGAAAAATTTGAAATTAAAAAAAAATTTTGAAATTACTGTAAGGCATTTTTGAGTTATCGTAACTTAAAGTTTTTGCCACTTGATGGCATTTAGGTAAGTAAAGACTGGTCACGCTTTATGATTTTATGTTATAACTCAATTTCTGGTTGTAGAAGAATGAAACTAATGTCAAATTTATCATTTTTGGGTCAAGGAATTCATTTAAGCCTACAAAAAGTCAATAAAATGCCTTCTTCATAGAATAAATAAGCAATTTAACATAAACATCAAGCCAGAAGTTTACGACTCAATAAAAAAAATAGCAATTGTTTTCATAATATGGTATTTGCTTTTTTGCCTAGTATAGTTCATATACTTTCATGTATCTAAAAATTAGAAACTTGTTTTTTGTGGTTTAAGAGTAAAGTTTGTTTGAAAAATTGCACAGTTTTGATGTAGTTGAGTGTGGAGCAACTGTATTTTATTACAATCAGAAGGATGTTTTAAAGTTGTTCTGTTAGTCAAAAAGGAAGATAAAGCTCTTTAAGGCAAAGCTTTTATTCTGTTTAGAAAAAACTCTTTTTGTGCTTTGTTATTTATTTGTGAACTAACAATGCTTTTACTATAGTTTAAGCCTTTCCTGGCTTTTCAGAGTTAGAGATAGAGTTAGAAAAAAGGGTTACAATTAAGTGAAGGAAGAAACTTAAGAGTTTAGCTTATCTTTTCTAATTCCATTAATCTATTTCCATCCATGCTGATATAAATTAAAGTTTAAGAGTATTTTATCCAGGAAAGGTTAAAACTAAAGTACATTTTCAATGACTAACATTGCTATTAATGTACAGTGAAAACTCTTTTTTTGATACACTTCTCCAGTACCCTCACCTCTGGTTCTATTTCAGTTTGTTAAATTGTAAATCCTTGGTTGGTTTAAGTTTTTTTAAAAAAGTTATTATATTGATGATTTATTTCATTAGTATAAGATTGTTTATTCATGTACTGTATATGCTAATGATTTTTTCCTTACATAGGTTGTTTAGTAGCTATTTATAATAATATTGAATGTCTGCTTAGATTTATGCTAATAGTATTACATTAGATTCATGGAATGCTGCAGTGTTAGAATTCTATTACAAGACTGTCACAAAACTCTATACACAGCAAAAGTTGAATTGATACCTTTTAAAAGATTACACATCACAGATCAAGAATTATTGCTTTGGAGAGCTTCATTGAAGGACTCAGGCCAAGTTGTCAATGTATGTATGTACCACAAAGAGATTTTTCTGGGGCCAAGATTTGAACGCAACCTCTCAATATCTTCAATTGGGTACAAACAAACCAGTGAAGACAGCAGCTTCACAGGCATTCATTACTTTTTAAACCATAGCAGAGAAGATTTGCAAGTTGCTGGAAATGACTATATAGCTTGCAAGTATGATGGAAGATGGTGGATAGGACTAATCCTAGAAGTTGACACTGTGTAGCTGGATGCCCAAGTAAAGTTTATGCATTCCCCAGATCCTGCAAATACATTCTTTTGGCCACTAAAAGATGATGTATGTTTGGTTCCATTGCAACAAATTTTCTGCAAAATTGCTACACCTATAACTGCTACTGGAAGATCTTACACTATAACTGTAGAAGATTTCACAACAATCATGAATGTCCATGCTAATGAATAATCACACTTGTATTGATGAATAATGACACTTCAAAAGCCCCAACATTGCACTTATTCCTTTGTTGAAGCTGTATAAACAAATAAATGTGTATTGTGTGATAACTGCTGCAGTCTGGTATTGGTTACTGAATCAAATCATTTACAGTTAGCTCAAAATTGTACTGGTTATTTTAAAATTAACATAATATTTTGAACAAATCTATTTAAAAGTGGTTTAACTGCTTATTAAACCTTCTACCTGCAGTACCAATATGACATAAGTAAAAAGTTTTAGAATAATTCAATATCTTCTAAATTATAAAACAAAAATTAATCAAAGTGAGTGTGAACTATTTTCTAATTGGCTTCACAAGAATAGTTTAGGGCCATTGCCCATTTAAGTCTTACATGATATGGTTTACAAATCTAGCTGCTTTGAAAACGAGAAGCACCAGACTCGAGTTTTCCTTGTTAGAGCTCATCAGTGATGCTTATCTCACTGCAAATCAAACTGACTACCTGTAGTCTTCCAGGTAGGAGACATCACCACTAGACCACACAAGCCAGACAACAATTTGACTCAAAGCAGCTATAAGTAGTTCTTGGATTTGCAGCTCAAGGCGCTCTAATTTGACATCATCAAAACTATGCAATTTTTCAAACAAATTTTACTTTTAAACCACAAAAAACAAGTTTCTAATTTTTAGATACATGAAAGTATATGAACTATACTAGGCAAAAAAGCAAATACCATATTATGAAAACAATTGCTATTTTTTTTATTGAGTCATAAACTTCTGGCTTGATGTTTATGTTAAATTGCTTATTTATTCTATGAAGAAGGCTTAAATGAATTTAATAAATTTTATTGACTTTTTGTAGGCTTAAATGAATTTCTTGACCCAAAAATGATAAATTTGACATTAGTTTCATTCTTCTACAACCAGAAATTGAGTTATAACATAAAATTATAAAGTGTGACCAGTTCTCACTTACCTAAACGCCATCAAGTGGCAAAAACTTTAAGTTGTAATAACTTGAAAACATCTTAAGGTAATTTCAAAATTTTTTTAAACTTTAAATTTTTTAAAGCTTTACAACATATATTGAAACTATTAATATCCAAAGGTAGTGGTTACAGGGCCTAGTTGATTATACATGGAATGACCCAAAAATTACAAATTAGCAGATAGAGATGCCATATGTAATTTCATTGAAAATAATCCCAGAATCAAGCTGGCTCAAATTGTTGCCAAATTACAGCAAATGTATTCCTTGACAGTATCTAAGACAACAGTTTTTAGGCACTAAGATATGTTAATCTATACATTAACCACTTTGAGATGGGAGCCGTACATGTACATCAAATTTTATTTTGCATTTGAAGACGGGGAACCTATATGTACGTCCACATGTTTTGCCTAAAGAATGGCTGTTATTAATACATGTTGCAACCGGTATGTTGCATAACAGTAGTCTAGTTATTATAAGGGGGATTTCCCTGCTTCCTTTAACTCGAAAACAAGAAAAAAAAGTTATCGAAGCTTTAAGAGGCAGGGACAAATGTTTTGAAATTACGGAGTAAGGGGAAGTAGAGGTCACTTAGGAGTTTCAAAGAGAGCAGAAGAGGATTATAAACAAAACGTCAAAGAGAGAACGGGAGGGAGCATTACCTTGAAAATTGTTAAGGCAATGTCCTTTTGCACCACTCCCCTCCTTTTTGGAATGCACATGAGAACATCTGATTTCTTTAAATAGGCATAATAGGGTTAGGGTAAAGTTATGGGTAGTTCAGCACTAGCGTTATGTTACATAAGGATAGGATGAAATTAAGGTTATTATTTCTACTATGTTAGCATGCTACAACCTTATACCTATTGGCTACTCTGTGGCAATGCTTTTGTAGAACTCAAATCTTGTGTTAATTTTTTTTCAAAAAATCATATAAATTTATTCGATATATTTTATTAGTGACCTTTAGATTACTGATATTTTGCTACCACTTTTTATTATCTAAAGTTCTATATAACTGCAACCTACAACATGAGGCATAGCGCTGAAACTACAATTGTTGAAGCTATGGCCCAGATGAACTTGATTAGTTCAGGATCGTCAAGGGAATGTTGTATAGCTGACAGTTCAGATCTAGCAAGTTTCAGCGAAGATCACAGTGAGGATGCCTGCAGCCTTGATTTATCTGCATTAAGTCAAGCAGCTACTTCGGGCACTAGTACTCCAGGAAACTTTGCTTTTACATGGAAGAATAAAGACAATGCTCCTAAAATTCATTTATTTTCTGGTACTCCTGTAGTGAAAGCAAATCTAAGCAGCAATAGTAGCATACTTGATATTTTCCAAGCTTTTATTCCTACTGAAATTATAGACTTGACTGCAGATGAAACCAATCATTATAAACCATCAAAACGTAATCCACTCAAAAACGACATGACTTAGAGTGGAAAGATGTAACAAGTGATGAAATAAAGATGGTTCTAGGATTGTGTATCCTTATCGGTGTTGTAAAGAAACCAGTGATAAAGTTACATTGGTCTACAAAAGTTATGTTAGCAACACCATTTTATTCAGAATTATTGCCGAGGGATCGTTTTTTGCAAATTTTGTCCAATATGCATTTTGCAAATAATGCAGATAATGATGGTACTGATAGACTTTTTAAAATTCGGCATGTTGTGGAAACTATTATTTCAAATTTCAGGGAAACGTTTACCCCTTACCAAAATATTGCTACCGATGTATCACTGCTGAAGTTTCATGGGAGACTAGGATTTAAACAATATAATCCATCCAAAAGAGTTAGGCTTGGCATAAAGGTTTACAAAGTATTCCAAAGTTCAGGTCCTGCTGCAGGTTACACATGGAACATGGAGATATATTGTGGTCAAGATTGAACTAATGATGGATTACCAGCAAGCACCAAAGTGGTACTAGATCTCAACAACCAGCTTTTAGGAAAAGGCTACAATATATATTTGGACAATTGGTATTCCAGCCCTGGTCTATTTGTTCAGCTATTACAAGCAGAAACAAACATTTGTGGCACAGTCAGGCTAAACCGTAAAGGGATGCCTCCAGATTTTTCTAAAAAAAAAGTTGGAACGTGGAGAAATAGCATTTTGTTCAAGTACTGATGGATTACTGGCTCTGAAATGGCAAGATAAAAAGGAGGTGAAAATGGTGTCTTCAATGCACACAGCAGAGATGGTAAATACACAGAAAAAGCACAGAAATGACGAAGATATAATCAAACCTCAATGTGTTTTATTTTACAACGAGGGAATGGGTGGGTTTGATAGATTTGATCAGCGAGCCAGCACCTATCAATGTGTGAGAAAATGTGTAAAATGGTATAAAAAGCTGTTTTTCTACATTTTGGGCATGCGCATTGTGAATTCTTATCTTTTGCACATCGAACTTTGGAACAAGGCTCACGCTGTTTGATTTTTGGTTGAAACTTGTGGCAGCTCTACTTGAATCTTCTGCCCTTCTAGCTTACTGCAGAAGAGGACGCCCCCGAAGCCTTGATAGTCCAGCTTGCTTGCTTAGAAGGCATTTTCCTAGCTATTTACCAGCAACTGAGGCAAAAGAAAGACCACAGCATTGATGTGCTGTGTGCTCTTTGAAAGGAAACTGAAAGGATACCCGATATCAGTGTGAAACCTGTTCTGTGTGTTGTACCATGCTTCAAGGATTGCCATACCAAAAGTGACTTGACACGATGAACAAATTTGAACGGTCTTACATTGTTAAATAATAAATTATTTTAATTTTAATGCATGACTTGAACTCTGTAACTGTATTTTGTTAATTCTATTTGTTGTTGTAAATGTAATTCTTTATAGCATTATATCAATTACCATGAACTACGTTGTGATGTCATAATTGACACCACGGAGATCAATGATTTTATCACATATCATTTCAATATAAATAATAAGTCAGTTAGTATTCACTCGGTTGTAGCTAGGCAGCTGTACTGATTAGTATTTTAGTATTATTAGTGACATAATTCATGACGTCACAAATGTGATGTGTGTCATCACCCAAGAAAACAGTGTCACTTACCATCATGTGCATTCACTGCTACCCTAAAGTGTTTAAAGATGCGTAATAGTAAAAAAACTTAATATAATATGAAAAAGTAAATGTTAAAAAAAAATACCGTCTGAAGGGCAGAACATATAAAAAAATCCCGTCTCAAAGTGGTTAAAAGGTATTAGGTATGAGCCAGAGAGAGCCAAGCTCAGGAGAATAAAAACGTAAAGTTTTTGTACAGAAATTACTTGATTATCAAGGTTAAAATCTGCCTATTCTCTTTATGGATGAAACTAATTTTAACATCCATATTTCTTGTTCAATGCACAGGTTGGTAAGAGAAACTTGCTGTACTGTTGTAGCTGCTGGTTCAAAAGGCGCCAATATTCATGTAATTGGGTGTATCAGTACTCTTGGCTTGATACATTTTGAAGTGAAAAGAGGAGCTTTTTATCAAAATGATGCCTGTGAACGGCTCCATGTTTGCCTTAGGAAAGCCTATGAAATTTAGAAAGCCAGTTAATTGTTTTAGACAATGCTCCTTCTCACTCTCATATTGGAGAAACAATGGTTTAAAATTGGCCCCATACAGTCCAATGCTCAACCCAATTGAGAATATTTGGTTGGTAGTAAAAGCAGATGTTAAAAATGATCTCATGAAACATCTATGAGAAATGTTTAATAATGAATCTAGTGAACAATTAAGTGTAAGGGAATTTAGATTGCAATTCCTTGAAAGATTTATTAGAAAGGGTTTAGAATTAATTGTTCCTGCGTTATGCTGTAGTACAATAACACATTCAAAGTAAATTAGCTGCAGCTCTAGTTTTGGAAGATACCGTAAAACCTCTAATTGAGCGCCACCCTGTTTTTTCAAAAATCGCCGTAAGTGATTTACTAACCTGGATTCCCTTGCGGTTACTATCACTTCTTCAGAGATCCATTTTCTCTTGTTTTTTTTTTATTCCATGCTAATGCTGATGCTGAAAGAGGGATTTTGGGTTAGTTTTACCGCAAAAAGAAATTGCTTATGGTGACTTCTTGAAGAGACAGGGTGGCGCTAAATTAGAGGTTTTACGGTATGAGTTTTTAATAAATGATTTCTAAAAAATTTAAAGACTTTTTTTATATTAATCAATATTATGCCAATTTAATCATTAAAAGAATTTTTTATTATTAAATAAAAATATTTCTAAATTATTTTTCAATTTAATTTTTTATTATTTCTATTTAGTTTGTTACTATTCCCATTTAGTATGTAAAATGGTATAGTCAGTAAAAGAGAACAAAGTTTTAACAGGAAGTTTTGTTAAGAAATATAGAAGCTTTGAAATTAGTGGAATGTCAGTTGATGGAAGATGCCACATTTGTGCAAAAACAGATAACAAATAAATTTAAAGGCAGTTATTAATGCTGAAGTAGACGCATTGGGTCTGACAGACCCAGACAATAGTTTTTTCAAGAAAAAAACATTTCACATATGTACCATCTCAGGAAACTTTGTGTGTCTGCTTGAAAATACTTCAAGTTTTATTTCAGCAGAAAATTACTTCACTACCAATTATTTATGTAAAAATATATATAAAGCTATGAAATGGGTCTGTGAGACCCAACGTGAACATTTGTGTTTCAATACTGCATGGAAAATTAATCTGTTTTTTTTTTCTTTATAGTATACCTGTAGTAAAATATACATTCTTTCTTTCAGGTTCTTTTTTGATAAAGCATAGTGTTTTATAATCATGAATAAATATAGTGAGAAGATGATGAAAGAATTAGTAAGATGTTAGCAACTATTGTTTTTTAGTTTTCATAGAGATAAGACTAAAATTTAGAACTGCTTGCTAAGAATGTGTCTTTCCCAAGGACACAATAAAATGGTGCAAGTAGATTTTGAAGCAAAACATATTGATCATAATCACAGCACTCTCACCACTCAACCGACAATACTTTTATAATGCATAGAGCTGATAATAGATGATAATATGAGAGCACAGCAAAACCAGAAATCATAACATTCTACAAAGTGCCAATTCTGTTAATCAAATATGTTCCACTAACAATTGTGCAAGGAATACTAGAAGATGGCTCATGGTAATATTTTAGAGCCTACTAAATGCTGCAAGCATCAATGCATTCATTATTTACAGTAAGAATAAAAACTCAAGGTTAAAACTAATTGTTGACAACTATCTGAAAAAGCAATCAACAATTGGTACTTTGCTTAAGCAGCTAAACAAAAAGTGATTGCTGCAGCTGGCAGTTCCATGGAAGATGAACGGCCCAGAAATAATATGTGTGCATGATGCTATAAATATAATCGTGATAAAACAGATAGAAAAAATATTTTTGTAAAATTTGTTACAAATATCTCTGTCTTCAACACATTAAAATTGTGTGTAGTCATTATTTGAATCCTACTTTATAAGTATAACAAATGTGTTGCAAAATTGGCTTACTTTTATAAATTTTATTATTTAAGTAATTTTATCACTTTAAAGCAAATAACAGTATTTTCAGTTGATAATAAGCAAATAATTGAAAAAAATTAAGATGAGTTGATGAGACTAAAGCATGACCAATAAGTAACGACTAATTAAGGTGATAAATTAAGACCAATTGGTGCAACTACTGCAAGGTTAAAGAACACTATAAGAGGTGAAGCAGGAGCCATTTATTTGAATCATGTCACAACTTATAATTGTCAAGGAAAAACAATTTCCTATGCTGTCATGTATTTACTCTAGATGGAATAAATCATGGAAGTCAAAAGTTAATCTTGTTGGAGCTCATTGCATTACTGTCATGACTGGCCATTTAATGGTTTTATAAGAAACTGAGAACTTCTTGAAAAACCTCTGCAGTGGTTTCATCTGTTTGCTCTTTTTAAATAAATTGTCTTTGCAACACATATTTACTGGTGTCAATGGCCTGACAGTATCAGTAGATACCTTTTCTGGACTAATTAAAAAACAAATCAAGGCCACTGTTTCAGAATGAAAAGTGGCAAGATTTGAAGCCATTACAAATTTAGAGGTTTCTTTGATGTCAGCTGATATTGTTAATAACTTGAGCTCAGATCAATGTTGTGCCTACAAAATTTTGTTACTGTCATATCAGGAAAAATGGATTTTGATTTGGTACAGCTTGAAGTTGGTCCCTGGGTTCATTCAAGGTGGTTGACTCTTGGTTGCAAAATTTTATGATATAACACATCTCCAGAAGAACCATCCTGCAAGTTAAAATATTCTTGCTGGATTTTGTCTAAACGTTTATTTTCCAACTTGGTTTCAGATTAAACTTTGAATTAAATTAATAGATGGCTCAAAACATTTTTTTGATTTAAGGAAACACATCAACAATTTCTTTGATGAAAACTTTGAAGGTATCAAAAAATGCATTTTGTGCTTATCTAGAAAATGTTCTTCCAATGCTGTCTGATAGATCTGAAGATATCAGAAAAAATGCAGTTGAAAAATAATAGCAATATGAAACAAATGGCTGAGATCATATACAGCTAAACCACAAACTTTTGGTGTTTGTATTAGCAATCAATGATAATGCAAAAGTGTATTATGAAACAACTGACTTATCATGTGAGAACATAACTGAACCACCAGTGATTAAACATAAGACCATGTCAGAACCAAAAGTAAAGACTTTTGAAATCTTTATCACATTCAAGATGTTGAATGTGCCACATAAAACTTCTAACAGGAGCATACAAATCTGTTACTGGATATGACAATTGTGATGGTGTAATTTAACAAAGAATTAAATCTCATCAGATGATGAAAAAATTTGACTCTAAACAACAATTTTTGTGCTTATTTTAAGACTTTTTCTTTTATATTATATTTTAAAATGCCTTATATTATGCTGCATCTAATGCTTAGAGATATCTTAAACCACTGTTTTTGAAATGGCAATTAATGTAAATAAAAAAAATCTGTAAATATTTTGGATTAATGAAAATACATTGGTCATGATATAGCATTATACTAGAAATACTGTTAAATTTTTTTGCAAAACAATGCTTTTTTAGTATAAGTCATTTTCTGATGCAGATAAAGAAAAAGCTTTCCTGAAAGTTGTCTTTTGCATCAACATTCTAGAGCAATTAATTTAAAAGTTCTTAAAAATTTCTGAATTTGGGGTGGTGTTGATACAATTTTAAGGGATAGCATAACCACCAATGTGAGCTACAAGTTGAAAATAGTTTTAAAGTAAGTTTTATAACATTTCCCAAGTATTAAGATTGCAGAAAAATTTAATTTCAAAAAAAATTTTTTTTTACTCCACCCTAATGTTTGGTGAAGACATAATACTATTGTTAAGGCTATAATAAAATTGGACCAAGATTTTAAGGAAAATATTTGATAATTGATAAAAATACAATACTAACCCATCTATGGCATTTTGGTGTTCTATTTGCAATTTCAAAAATTTTATATTGAAGTCATAAGGCATTTCTTACCTCAATTTTAATTGAAGATCTTTGCTTGTCTTCAGTTAAGTTTTGCAGCTCAAATATGGTGAAAAGATATCTATGAACTAAATTTTTTTGAAGGCTAAAAACAAATTTCTTAATGAAATTTACAATAACTTGCTTAATGTTTATTCTTGATAAATTTCATGAACTGTTTGATATTAAATAAATATGCATTTCTCATCATGACCAACACAAACAAAAAGAAAGTACTTGTTGATCCAACAATAATCTTTTTAAATCAATGAAATTATTCTCAAATTTGTATTTTTATTATTTTTACTAAATGCTAAGTGAATTTGTAAAAATGTAAGCAAATATTCCAAAAGGGCAGTCACCTCCATTCATATCTATGTAAGAATGAGCAAGCTAATTTATGCAATGACATTTGGATGCTTTTAAAAAGGTGAGTTCACTTGGGAAAACTTGATTAAATTTCCACCAAATATTTTTATTGATACAATAAATTATTGGTTATTTCTATATTTTTTCAAGGGGGCTAATTCGCTATTACTATTTGTGGGTGAACACTTATATAAGTCATTGGTTTTAATGTAATCTATAACAGGATCAGGAATTAAAAACTTGATACTTTTTTTATTTTTAATTGCTTGTCTTATAGAGGTAGCACTAGTGGCATTTGCAAAGTGTTCTGCAACAACATGCACATGACTTTTTAATTCCAAAAGCAATTTGGAAGTACTTATTATGTCACCAATATTGTGTGAAGGCCTTGAAATTACAATTATTCCATGGTGCTGAATAATTTTTCTTATGTCACTTTCCAGCCACAAGTCTTTGGTTGAAAAAGAATGCAAAATATCTGCACCACACAAAAGCATAGTTTTATCAGCAATTTGATTTTTTAAAACATACTCTTCATAATGCTTCAAAACTTTAACTGCTGGCATCCATTCAGATTGCTCAAGCTCCCATGTTCCCACTTCAACCCATGAATAATCATTGACAGCAAGCTGGCACATTTTTTTTCGGTGACATCCAGCAACTAACTCAGATTTTCCATAGTAATCAGACACAGGAGATAAAATTCCTTTACTGACTTCAACATTTGGATAAGCCTCATTTAAGTAATCCTTGGCTAGTTCAAACATCCGCAAATGCATATAAGTAATTGGATTAAAAGAACCACAAGCCACTAAAGCTACTTTGTTTTTTTTTGAAACTGACAACTCATTCATCTCTTTTTTATTCACAGACTTCAAAACAATGGGTTTAGCTTTCAAATATTGACAATTGAGATAATTTTTCAACAACAGAGACTTTAAACAATTTTGTTTGACAAGGCTTAACATACAACTTCAGAAGTTTTTTAAACTGAAAACAAATCTAAAGTAAAAACAATTCTGCAATCCATAAAACGAAAAATAATTTAAGCAAGTTAATTCGACATAAAAAAATTCAAACAAAGTTTTTTGCGGGGCTAAGTGTTTAATCAAATAAAAAGAAAAAATCTGGTCTATTATAAGTTGAACGATAAACAGTAACATGAGCCTTTTTTTAACAGGAAGACACGAAGAAGTAAAGCACAAAAGTCAAGTCTTATCAATCACGTTTACCTTTCGGCTTTAAATTAAATTTGCTGAGTTAACAATAAACAATAATATAATCGTGGTGATATTTCAATAAAGCCGGAAATTATTTTTCAAAAAGTGCATTCATGTTTTTTACAATAAGGGCCACATTTTATTATTCTAAAGCAGGGTTGCGAACTCGAACTCCGACTTAAACCCAAGAGCTTGGTCTTTTTTGCCGAACTCGAACTCGAACTTGAGCTCGAAAAATAAAAGTTGCTGAACTCAAACTCAAAAAATATATAATTAAATTTGAATTCATTATTTGAAAAGTTTTGAAGAGATTAAACAATTTGGATTTTACTTTTAACATCAAATTGTTAAATTTCAAATGCAACTGAGTTGTATTTGACTTAAGAAATATTTGGGCAATAAAAATTTTTTTGAGCACAGAAAACCAGCTATACTTTTGTAGGACAAAGTTTTCAATCCCTATCAAATTCATAAAAAAGATTACTGTTTCAGTAGAAAATTTTGTTTCTTAGAAACCAAGCCACTTAAAATACAAGAAACATCAGTCTCGAGTTTCGCTCTAGTTAGAGCTCGTCAGTGATACTTATCTCACTGCGAATCAAATCGACTACATGTGGGCCTCCACGCAGGAGACAACACCACTAGACCACACAAACCGGACAACAAATCGGAAGCAGCTAGGAAGTTATTCCCGGCTTTACCGCGCAAGAAATACATAGAATCTACCATGTTGTAAGACCAAGGCTGCACCTCATGACCGGGACTTACCCGACAAGCGTTCAGCGTCGCGCTTACCTAGAGCTTGAAGAGCGAAGAAGAATTTTATAGTAAACAGGAGAATTTACATAGATTTATCTAAATCCAAATCCTCAGTTTACTATAAAATTTTGTTTGGAGATCACTAAATTTTTGGGACAAAAATCGAGAAATCTGAGATAGATTCCTAGTGAAGATCTTTGTTTTGGTTTTCACTCTAAATTTGAGACAAAATTTCTTCTCATTTTCGTAAAGTACTAAAAATCCTGATTCGGGCAATATTATATCGCCTTTCCCCAATATTTTTTCGGCTGGTACGCCAATATGATGGCCTGTTTCATTATTTCTTTTATTTTGTTTATCACTTTGTGGTAGCCTTCCAATGTCTGTTAAGTTATTGTGTTAGATAGGCTTAATCGAGTTTTGGATTTTTACAACATTAAATAGAACTCGAACGCAAACTTGAACTCGAAAAATTGAACATTTATGTCCCAGGTGGCAGGTGCTATCTCGCAGCCTGGTACGTGAATACTTCTGTTATTGCTCTCAAACATGACAAACCGAAACCAAACCTGCCGAAACGGAAGGGTATCCATCCATTCTAATGTTTAGCGAGGGTCTGTGTTGTGATATTGTGCAATAGATGACGTAGTGTTTTTCTTAAACGCTCTAATCTTAATCAGCGCCTTCTGCTCGAACAATTATTGGACACGCGCATCTCCAAGCATAATTGTTACTAGTTAAATATGCGCCTTTATTTTGATTCAGCAGTCAGTTCAAAGCTATCAAGCTACTACAGCAAACTAACTAATAGCATTATATTTCAATACGGTTGTTGTTTGGCTAAGTACTTTTGTGAATATTTACTATTGTTTTTTTAATAAACCTGTGTATTCGTGCAAAGATACAACAGTCTGCTAATCGGAAAACGTTCTTTTTAGGACGGGGCAATGCCTTGAATTAAAAATTAAAAAACTAGAACTAGAACTAGAACTCGGACTTGCGGATTTTTTTATGAACTCGATCTAAAACTCGAATAAAAATCTCTCGAGTTCGCAACCCAGTTCTAAACAGGACCTTGCCAAGTATATACCATAAACCAATATATACACAATGTATACCAAACCTGGGAAAGGTTTATTTAAAATATCGTTTGTTTATTAAGCTAAAAGTGGTTTTGTCTCGGAAACTTATTAAACATTTAGTATCATTTAAAATCATGGCGTTGTTCAAAGCCTTTAGGGCTCGTTTTCGCTGCAAGTGTTTCTGCACTTAAGCGTCAAGAGGAACAAAAAATCAATAAAACAAACAAAGAATATTTCCGCCAACGCGCGTAGTGGAAACGAGTCCTAAAACAAATAAGCTGTATAAAAAACTAACTGTATAGCATTAGCAAGTCAGCAATATCTTGCATCTTCAGGCTGCCACGTTTTATGGCAGAGGCTCTCAACTTGGGTTCAATGAACCCTAAGGGTTCCGTGAAGATGCTTTAAGAGGTCCGTACAGCCAAATTCAATTAAGAATATCCAAGTGTTTTTATGGATCGATTAGACTCGAATCAAAATAGTTCTATTCATTAGAACTACTCCATTTGATCGGTCACAACCGCAGTCACGCACGATAACTATAAAAAAAAGCTGCATCGCATTTGTGATGTAATCATACACAACGTCTATGTCGTAATAAATTGAACCAAAAACTGTGCACGTGCGTGTTCAATTGAGCGCTACAGAAATTTGTCATTGTTGCTTATCAATTTTCTGCTACAAAAGGTTCATAACCAGGAAGGATAAATAAATTAGAAATTTTAGCCATTCAAAAGAAATGTCAAAGAAGAGAAAGTACAGTGAAAAGTATGTTGAAAAAATATTACTCATTTTCGGAATGATACAATTTAATATACAAAACGAAAATTACGAAATTGTTTGTCTGCAAAATAAAAGAATAAATAACAACACGACTCAAAACTAAACACGCTACTAAACTAGAGCTTAAGCTTACTGAACTAACACTGAGACAGCAAACAACTATACAGACAAACGATATTGTGACGCAATAGTACGAACTAAGCCATAGCATTTGTACATCCCCCAAGTTCGTACTCCTACAGCCAAGCATAGTTATGTAGTTGATCCCTTGATCACCTATTGACCAGAGGTCGGATCCAATTCGACAGGAGGTCGTTGTAGGCGAGAGGACCGTCTAGAGAGCATTGATTTGTTGTTTTTGTGGGTGTCAGGGTCGGTCTCCTGCGAATTAGTGTCCGTCACAAATGTGGGGTGTGTGACCGTAGGTACGTCATTATGGACGTCTTGTGGTTGCCCATGATCTATGGCCTCAGATGAGGTTGCATCACCAACGTGGGTGGACGTGGAGGGTGGGTGATGAGGGTGCGTATCATATCAGGTGGCACTGTTGGTGGTGAAGAGGTTTGCTGGAATTCGGTAACATCAAGTATTAAACGAAGGAATCGTCGATTGCGCCTGGTTATACGACCGGATCCTCCCACTTTAACATTATATTGGTCGAAGTCCAATGCTTGGACCATGGTGCCGACTTTGTCCCATTTACGCGGGTGTCTGCCTCCTTGATTTTGGATGAACACGCGATCACCACACCGCAGCGGCGCAACGGGCGTGTACGCGCGCTCAATGCGTCATTGGTCCGCTTGGCTCGAACTCGAAAGACATCTTCTTTAGCTCGCCATGCTTCGCGTTAAGTACGACGAATGAAGCGATTAGAAAAAGTGGCGAGCCGATTAACAAACGAAAAAGCGTCTCGCAAAGGGTGGCCAAAGACAATTTCAGCTGGGGATAAATCACAGTCAGGATCCAGTGTATTACGCAGTTGCAACCAGGGCTGGGGAGCCGGAGCCGGAGCCTCGGAGCCAGGCAATTTGGAAGGAGCCGGAGCTGGAGCCGGAGCCATCAAAATTTTTGCTGGCTCCAGCTCCTAACAATATATTTTTTTACATTTAAAAGTCAACTAATTAATTTGTGGATCTAAACGTGCATTAAGGTAATGTATAAACTGTGTTTGTGTTTGAGTCATTTGTTTAAGATGAGTAGCATGGAGTTTGAGATGGGTGCCATTGGTAGGATACTGGTTTTGTCTTGCAGGTCTTGAATATTTGTGTGCAGCCAGTAGCAATGAACAAAACTGTGTTCTGAATGGTTTACAGTTTCTTGATGTTGGTGTTTGATTATTTAATTTAAATGATAGAGTTGTGCCATATTTAGCTGGGTCTGGTGTAAAAAGTGTAATACTTTGTAAAAATATTCTTGAATAAATTTTTGGGCTTAAATGGTGATTGGTATGAGATACTGTGACTGTTATGTCATCGAGGTATGTTGAGATTTGTACGTCTTTTGGCAGGAAGTTAATCTCAAAGATGTAAATTTTAAATAATGTTGGAGACCGAATTCCACTTGTGATACTCCAAATGTTGATTTATTTGAATTTTGAGAATGTGCCATGGTATTGAGTGCATGCTTGTTGTCCTTAAATGTAGGTGGCTATGAACTTAATGATGTTCGTAATGAAATGCTTGGGGAAACCTCAGGGTTTGGTTTTTTGGAATGCATGAAAAACTTTTTATTTTTATTTTTTATTTTTTATCTCTATATTTATCCTCCTGACTCGCAGGAAAGCGACGGAGGCGCTATACATAGGATAAGCAATTACCCCGACCTGCTTCCGGAGATGCCATGATATTGCTGTCCGGTAGTAATTTAGTAGAGATATGACTGCAATTTAGAACTGCTTGTCAAGACCACCAAGCAGGGGAAAGTGTCGTAAAGTGTCTTTCCCAAGGACAGAACAGAATGGTGCAAGTGGGTTTTGAACCGAGACCATGCTGATTATCAGTCCGGTGCTTTAACCACTCGACCACGCTGCCGACAAGGTGACACACTGCATATTACTTTATTAGCGAGTAATTCAGAATTTAAGTACTGCAGTAACAATTTCAATGCAATTGGCAGTCAAATAAATGGTATTGTTGTTTGAAACTTTGAATGATAATTGGTCCTATATCATTTATTATACAGGGTGTTCCAAAAGTCTTGGGCACATTTGAAGTCCCCATATCTCCTTAACTATGAATGGTAGTAAGATAAATTTGTGCCATTTTAAAACTAATTACATTAAGTTTTTTGTACGGCTATTGATTTTTTTATTTCTTTTCAGACCCATTAACGGCGTTTACTCAACCAGAAAAGGCGTTTTGTGGGCTTGAATTTGCAAAAACTGAATCATGGACTGTTGTTCAACGTGCATTTTGCAGAAAATTCGGAAAGGAGCCACCAGAGAGGAAGTCCATAGTGAGATGGCATGGTAAATTCATAACGGATGGGTGCTTATGTCCAGTTTCAGTTCAGTTCAGTTCAGTTTTTTCTTTTATTTCTGCTCCGCCACATGAACAAAATAACAAAATGTTGAAAAGTTTGTGTGTTGTTAAAGACGGGGTTAGAAAAAGGAAGAAGCAACAAAACGAGTTGACGTTGTGTCTTGCTAATTAGCGATGAAAGGTGTGACTTGTTGTTTAATATAGAAGCAAGGTTGCTTCACCTCATTATAAAATTGTTTAAATAGAAAGAGAAAGAGAAAAAAAATGTATAGGACCGAGGTTATTTGCTTAATAAAACACTGCTATGCTATGTCCAGCTAAAAGAACGGGACGCCCCTCAACTTTAGAAGATGTGATTGAACAAATTCGAACTGCTTTCCGGCGGAGCCCCCGTAAATCGATCAGAAGAACCAGTAAGGAGCTTCAGTGTTCTACAACAACTGTTTGGCGTGTCTTAAGAAGATGACTGCACATAACGCCTTACAAGCTACTAAAAATTGAGATTACAAGCTTTCTGAATTTACCAGATGCGTTTTTATATCCTTAATAGTTTCTGAGATATTCAATGTCAAAATGTGCCCAAGACTTTTGAAAAACCCTGAATATTTTATCAATGATGAAAGCATCATTGTGACAGAGACTAATAACTTTGAAGTTTTAATTGATATTGAGTAAGCCAGAAATAGCTTCGGTTCCAAAAGCAATGTGGTATTTTTATCGTAAATTACCTAATGCTTTACATAGATTGTGTTGGTACTAAATATTAAATATTCGTTGAACTTTGTGGTAATTTGTAAACACTCATGAAATCACTTAAATCAGTAAGTTCACCCGGTGTTAATTAGTTTTAAATACTGTTTCAAAGTAATTTTTATATATGAATGTTAGTTTTTGTTTTGCTATGGATCGAGTTTAGCACATTAAGCAAGTCTTCGACGTGAAAATGTTATAAGTCAGAGTTTTATTATAAGCCAAACTAGATTAGTTATTCATTCATAAGTTCAATTTAGTACAGTGATGGCTTTAATAGTATGCGAACGGTGCGGCCGCACCGACCCCCTCCTAAAATACATCAAAAAGTAGCCCCCCTACACAAAAAATTGCTTAATTCCTTCATAGTAGCACCAGGACGTTGATGGCATGTCAAAAAGAAAAGAAAAAAAAGAGGGGGGGATCCCAGGATGATGACCTTTTTACGAGATGACAATGTCTCGGGGTAGTATAAAGTGGCTCTCCATGCTTTGGATCACCCAATAATGGCCCTCCCTAAATTGAAGACCTTTTTTTTTAGTGATCGCTTTGCTTTCATATACTAAAAATGGCTTCAACTAGCTTTTTTTGATACACTAAATAGTGACTTCCCTTTTTGTAAGGCCATAACTGATTTAGTATAATGGATTTAAACAAATTTTATTAAATTCATTTCTTTAAACAATTTCAGTTGGACTGAGAACTCGAACTCAGGAGTCAAAATCGCTTCAAAATTTTGACGAGTCTACATCTCTGGCGTCTCCGACGCTTTCCTGAAAATCAGGAATAAATATAAAGATAAAATAAATGATACCACATTTGTATTTCTAATTTATTAGAGTCTAATTCTAAAACTATGATCCCTCAGCAGCAAATGCTTTAAAAAAGGGGCCAAAGCAAAAACCTATCCTGGAAAACAAAACCTTTTGTACTAATGCTATAGCTTAGTTCGTACTATTGCGTCACAATATCGTTTGTCTGTATAGTTGTTTTCTGACTTACATCGTTGTCTGTATAGTTGTGTTCTGACTTAGTAAGCGCTAGTTCAGTAAGCAAAAGCTCTAGTTTAGTAGCGTGTTTAGTTTTGAGTCGTGTTGTTATTTATTCTTTTATTTTGCAGACAAACAATTTCGTCATTTTCGTTTTGTATATTAAATTGTATCATTCCGAAAATGAGTCACGTTTTTTTATAACGAAATCGTTAAGGCTAGTTAAGTTTTTGCTATAAAATGGTTGTTATAGATTGTGCGTACCCGGGTTGCGCTTTTCAATCCGAAGATGCACCAGAAGCCGTAGTTTGTGCTATTTTACAGAGCCACGCATTTAGTCATGCTACTCCTGGGCTTAATTTCAATCGCGCTCCCTCAGAGGGACCAAAGCTAACAAGACCCAGCATCGACGTAGGCGTGTCTTTAGAAGCGTGGAATGTATTCACTCGCCGCTGGCAAATGTTTAGGCAAGGATCAGTGTTGACGACGCGTTCTTTCCGTTGGAGGTCGGCTACACCGTCAACGGGATTGCTTCTTAGAACTCACTTCCTCGGTCGGCTACTGCACTTATCGTTCGACAACTTCCCAGTGAGCAGAACAAGTTGGGTCTTCTTCGTAAACAACAAATACTTTTTCCAAAATGCTTTTTTAAAGCTGTGTTGAAGAATCAAGGCACTTCTTAAAACGTAAACGCGAAAAAAACATACTTTATTTGCCATGATCAAAATATTTTTCTCACTAACATCGGAATGAACAAACGTTTTTTGTTCCCTCCTTCAAAAATTTTGATACCCCTTTCGTCTCTCCTATAAAAAACGTCCAATTTCAAAATAAAATCTAATTGCTTAACTTTGTTTTTGTTATTAGGCTAGAGATATAACCTACCTAACCAACCGAGGCAACAAACTGAAAAATAATCAAATGCAAACTAACATACCAAGCGGACAGCAATATCTTGGTATCTTCGGAAGCAGGTCGGGGTATTTGCTTGCCCTATGTATAGCGCCTTCGTCGCTTTCCTACGAGTCAGGAGGATAAATATACAGTAGAAATAAATAAAAAATAAAATACCACTGGTAGCTGTGTGGCTGGTATTTTGAGTTTCTCGTCAAGCTCGTCCATTTCCACTATTGACGTTACTGGTAACTTGATATCCTCTGGAAAGTCACTGGAGCAGGCTAGGTTGTCTCGAAATGGTTGCTGGTCTATCAGAGTATTAATACTCGATGTTAAAATTGAAATTTCTTTTTTCATTTCAATGACACATTTTACCAGCCCGGAGACAAGACTACGAAGAGAAGGCGCCTCTGTAACAGTAATTCTTTAGAAATATTATTTACAATTAGTTATTATCAAACTCAGTAGCAATTTCAACTGAAAACCTAAATGAACGCGCAAAATTTTTTTGCAAAAACCGGCAATAGATTTCCGAGATTAAAGTTTTACCATGTTCTGATAAATTCAAAGATGATGGCGAGAAACCGCTTGTGGACTGCATCTTATTCAAGGAAGAAATAGAAGAAGATGAATTTGATAGTTTTTTGTTAAAACCATAAGTAGGGGAGGAAGTTTGAGGAATTCGCAACGGAGTAGTATCTCTCTCATCACTTTCATGTTCGACTACGCTATCTTCATCACTTTGGTGGAATGACGACGGCGATGGTTCGCGTCTGTATCGGAGTGGCGCTATCTTTCTATAGAAATGTATTCTTATAATTAGATTTCAATGTATTTGCGGATGTTACGAAACACACTGCCATCAGCAACAAGTAACAGATTCAAGCAATTTACAAGCAAGCCTGCCAAGTATGGTCTGCTTTTTAAATCTTTAAACGCAGTGAGATGCAGTTATACTTTTGCAACAACCCCATACTGCGGAAAACCTCGTAATCAACCCACAGCGTACTACACACCAGGAACAAAAAATGTTGCAAAGTATTTGTTTATGCAATTGCAAAAACATGTTAACGTACAGGAAAGGAACATATCTTTTGACCGACTTTATACCAGTATTTTGTTAGCCAAATGGCTACTTTCAAACAAGTTATATAACTTATGTGGGCACATTTCAAGCAAACCAAAAGGGCATATGGATGGAGTTGAAGAGTGGTGGGTGGTTTAGTGGTTCGGCAGCGTGGTCGAGTGGTTAAAGCGCCGGGCTGATGATCATCATGGTTTCGGTTCAAAACCCACTTGCGTCCCTCTGTTGTGTCCTTCGAAAAGTTAGTCTGTGACACTTATAAACAGACAAATAAATTACAAGGGCAAAACATTAAATTTGCTGTGTAGTTTCTATATTATTTCAAATAACTTTCACTTTTGCGAATTCGTTTAATACTTCTACATCTTTCTTTTCATAATCACTGTAATTGTAGTTTTTTAAATGAACTATTTTAATAGCGATGGCCTACGTCCCAACTACGCTATCGTAGGGAGTCTATTCGAATAAATGATAATAATTTAATCAACACGAACTGCGGCTGACTTTATTGTTGAAGTACGCGTACTGGGTACAGCAATCGATAACGAAGCGACACACCAATATACAGAGTATGTATGTAGGTACAAGTACGCACCCACCCACGATTATTAACGAGCAATTATTTAACTATTGGTAGTTTCACAAAATAATACAACAAATGAATTTACCAGGCTTGTTGGGCCACAATACCGCTGTAGTTAGTATAACGTTGATAACGGTAAAGTTTCAGAATAAATCCAAATTTCAATTCAAATATTTTTCTTATTCAACTTATTCAAATAGAATATTACAAAACATATTACCAAAAACATAAAACATATTAAAAAATTGAAGGTATAACAGAAAATTGAAATCTTTACTATTAAAACGAAGCTATAGCTGCTTAGGCACTTTTTGGTTGTATATTTAATTGCGATATAGTTTACTTTGTCAGTGAACAAATCACTTGTAATTTTACATATAAATTGCCTCGTGGCGAATACAGAAAAAAAAAAGTTAAGACAATGAGAATTGTGATTAATCAAGAGACATACACTGTTAAAAAACATCAAAAGAAAAGTTGCAAAATTCCGCAAACATCAAAAACGCCGACTGCAATGATCAAAGAACTCGCAGCAGTTTTTTTAACAGTGTACGTTTGAATTTAGGTCGCCTCGTGGAAATGAACGAAAAGGTAAAACGAAAAAACGAAAACAAAAAGCATTGACGTTAAAATCTTACAATAATTGACAAACTTTGCATTATTCACTGATTAAATTTCATGTTCGTTTTTAGATTACGTTTAACATTTCAAGTTAATCAGTAAGATTTTATTTTAGTTTTATATGGTTTTCTTATCCCAGTTCACTAATTTTTACTGCCATACTTTTCAAACAGCTAAGTTAACTCTTACAACAACATAAGGTTCAAAATTATTAAGCTTTTTTTCTGCTTGCAGTTTAAACAACTTTATTTGAATTTAGAATTATTGTTCTCTTTCAAGCACAATTTTGAAAAATCTATATCTCTGATTGATAACTAAGCGTAATTTAATCGAAACCCGTTTTAAGCCCATTTTAAATCCATTTGTTCTCATCATCATACCATTTCTTATCCATGTTTAAACTAGTTACCGTTCTTACTTAAAGGCCAACTTTAACCCAGTTTATGATTCCCGCCCTAAAACCACTTTAAGCCCAACTTCAAACCAGTTTTTTTCTTCCGATCTATTTCCCACTTTATAAACAGCAAATCATTCCCAGCTCTATCCCATTTTTAGCCCATTTTAAACCCATTTAGTCGTTCCCATTTTTATACCATTTCGTACCCATGTTTAAGCTCGTTACCATTCCCACTTAAAGCGCAACTTTGACCCAGTTTTTAATTCCCATTCTAAAACCGTCTTCAACCTGTTTTTTTCCCCATCAAATTCCCAATTTATACCCAGCAAATTATTCTCATCTCGATCCCACTTTGAGCCCATTTTTAAACCATAAATTTGGCTTTAATAAATTTTTTTTTCTTTTTTACAATCCCTATTAAGTTCAACAATTACTCCAATTTTAATTTTATGCACTTTAAGACCTTATTTTTAAACCACTTCAAGCAAAACTGGGAAGACACTGGGAATATTGTGGGCTAACCAGTAAATATTTTTTTTAATAAAAGTTATATCATAACAAAACTTTTAAAAATTACCAAAACAAAGTTATTGCGACCTTATACAAACAAAAAATTACAAAAACAACACTTAAAATTATTTTGATTTATCCCCAGTTGGGCCCCACTTGTTTACACACATATTTGCCCATGCACAACCCACATCCCACTTGCCCACTAAAAAACCCACATGGGCCCCATGTGGACATGCACACTGGGTTTATTCTTTCGCGCTTTATTGCTAACGGAAGCACACACAGCTACGAAGGCAAGCGGTTTTCTACACGTTAAACAACAATAACTTTAACAGGCTTTTACACTTAAATTATGCGTAAACTCAGAAGACTTACCGAAACAATACTTCCTCCAAGTTTACACCAAATCTCAAGAATTGCAAGATATCAAATACTTGCCTCAATTAATATACACAAACTAGCAGCAAACTTTTAACAATGTTTTTTTTTTATCTTAAGGCCCGTTTCCACTACGAGCGTGGAAAAGAGCATTCTTTGTTTCTTTTATTGATCTTCAATTGAAGCGAGCGGTTAAAATTGAAGCGAGCGCAAAAAAAAAGCAATAAAACAAACAAAGAATGCTTTTTTCCACGCTCGTAGTGGAACGGGCCTTTAGAGTTTTGTAAAATCATGTCCGTGTGACGTCACAATGACTCATTCCCTTTTTTCTCTTGCGAAATCTAAACTAGCGAATGCGATTAGAGGCGTCAATAATAACTATGAATGAAGCGTGTCCAAAGTTACAATCAGGCATCAACGAAGCTTCAGCCACCGCGCAACTCTTTCAGTGTGCCAGTCAGAGCTAAAATCAGATGTTAAAATCAGATGCGGAGATTGTCTCTAAGCCTTTGCAGGAGTTACTATCGCCATGCGTCGACTTGCAGTTATCCCAGTAGCTACTGGCGTCCTGCGATCAGATTTCATGCAAATGCGCCAACTGAGAGACGAACCCTTTGGCGCATTTGCAGCGAGAGTGCGCGGCAAAGCAGACACATGTGCATTCACAATTGATTGTACTTGTGGTTTAAAAATCAATTACACGGACCACATGATTCGGGATACTTTGCTGAATGGCATTGCTGACGATGAGATTCGCCGGGAAATTCTTGGCAGCGCAGATCTGCTCACACGCGCCGTCAACGAGATTGTTGCCCTTGTCGAAAGCAAAGAGATGGCTCGTAACGCTGTCTCCCTAACGAGGTCACATCTGTGTCAGCCGTTCAGCGCCTACATGACGTAGACTACAGAGCACGTCGTAATGCAACCCCATGCAGGGAATCCCACAATTTACCTGATCGGTCGAAACAGTCGCGTTGTCCTCTCAGCCGGCGACTTTTTCAGCTCTACAAAAAAGGGCCTCGTGGTTGGAATACCAAACCTTATACCTTATGTATTGAATGCTACCGGACACAAAAACGCCGAAGACGCCACCTCGTTCATAAAGTGGGTCCTTCACCACCGGAACCAGGTCTACAAACTCTTGAAGTCACGTCGCCTACGGACCCTCAATGGAGTTCGGTAAGAACAAATCACAGGCCAGTCTCGAGGCACAGGTCAAACAAGTGCAACATGCCTCTGTGTGCAGTACATAGAAATGCCACCATGCAAGGCCCCCATTATATACTCAAAGACGGACAGTGGGCAACAGCACATATGAAAGAGCACCCAAGGTCCAGGTAACGATTTCAGTCGATCGCGCTCAGGCTCACAGCAAATCCACATCAGTCCGTGCTTCTAATGTCACCGCTATCGCTGACACCGGCGCCCAAGTGAATGTATGATCTCTGGACGAATATGTGAAGTATGGCTTCCCACATGACATTCTGACCCCTGCATCCAACCTGGTGGCCGCCAATCATTCCTCCATATCAATTGTGGGGGCGTTCTTCGCCATCATTGAAGGATTGTCGTGTCACGGTTATGTTGTGCAATGCCGGGCCATGGTCTACGTTAGCGCCGACATTCAGACCCTCTTTTAGTCGCACGGCACACTGTCGACGCCGTGGGTCCTGTCCCCCAGTTTCCCATCATTGGGAGAACGTGCCAATGCTGAGACGCAGGAATGCGCTGGTGAACCTGCTGCCATCACTAATGCGCACCTCACGCGCACTGTCACTGGTGGCTACGCCTCACCGGGCGATCAAAATCATTCTTGCACTTGCCCTCAACGTATTGCCTGGCCACCACTTTCACGTTCGCTACCATTTCGCTGTACTCCCGAAAATAATGATCGAATGAAAACTTGGCTACTGGAGCGATACGCTTCCTCCACATTTAACACATGCCGGCATCGCCCTCTTCATTGCATGGCGGGACCACCCATCGAAATCCATGTCAGCCCCTCAGCGAAACCAAGAGCGTTCCATACCCCGGCTTCTATTCCTCTACATTGGCAACAACAAGTCCATGCAGACCTCCTTCGGGATGAAGCCCTAGGAATTCTCGAAAAAGTCCCGCACGGAGAGCCTTCTCAATGGTGCCATCGCATGGTGATTACAAGAAAACATGATGGTACATCCCGACGGACTGTAGACTTATCGCCGCTGAACAAATTCTGTCGTCGGGAAACATTCGCGTCGGAAACACCCTTCAAGCTAGCCCGTCGCGTACCAAGTAATACTTGGAAAAGTGTGACTGACGCTTGGAATGGATACCATAGCGTTCCACTACGCGAGTCAGACCATCATCTTACCACCTTCATTACACCATTTGGACGCTGGCGATATACAAGGGCACCACAAGGTTTCCTTTCTTCGGGAGATGGCTACAATCGTCGCTTCGCTCCTATTTTGTCTGATTTTATGCGAAAGGAGCGATGTGTAGATGACACCGTATTTTTTGACGAGAACCTAGAGGAACATTGGTGACGCACCATCCAATTTCTTACTCTCGTGGGCCGCTGTGGTATCGTTCTCAACCCCAGCAAATTTCAATTCGCCCAGCAGTCAGTTGACTTTGCAGGATTCCAAATTTCCGAATCATGTGTAGAACCCCTGCCCAAGTACTTGAATGCGATTGAACAGTTTTCTACGCCTAAGAACATCAAGGACATAAGAAATTGGTTTGGTCTAATTAATCAAGTGGCCAATTACGCCAAAATTCGAGATTTGATGGCTCCATTCAAGCCGTTTCTCAGTCCGAAACGTAAGTTCGAGTGGAATAATAATCTTGATAAAGCATTTTCGCGTTCGAAAGATGCTATCATTGACGCCATACGTCACGGCGTAGAAATTTTCGATCCGACTCGACGTACTTGCCTAAGGCCGGACTGGTCAAATCGGGGCATCGGATACTTCCTGCTTCAAAAACACTGTGCGTGCCCGTCCACCCTTCCGATTGCTGTTCCAATGGATGGCGAGTAACTCTCGCAGGCTCTCGCTTTCTCTCGTTGGCTGAACAACGTTACGCCCCAATTAAAGGAGAGACCCTAGCTGTAGCTTGGGGACTCGAGCAGACTAAATACTTTACGCAGGGATGCGATAATTTAATAGTTGTTACCGATCACAAGCCGCTAACGAAAATTTTCGGTGATCGAACTTTAGATGAAATCAGCAACACCCGGCTCTTCCGATTAAAGCAGCGCACTCTAATGTGGCATTTTGACATTGCACACTTGCCGGGGTCGACTAATACGGCTGCGGACGCTGCATCGCGACACCTAGCCACATCAAAATTTTTTGCTACCATTTCGGGTGCCGAGCGTGATTCTATAGACTCTCTCAAAGAGGCCCTTCTTGCTTCGGTGCGGCAAAATACGCGTGATGAGTTGACTTCAAACTGGGATGAAATTGCCCGGCACACTGCCAGTGACGCTGCACTCAATGACTTACTGTCTGCCATACAATCAAACTTTGATGTAAACTTACCGCCGAAAGGAGGTATTTGTCAATACCTTCCATATCGCGATGGGTTTTATATACCTGACGGTGTTATTTTATATAATGATCGTGTTGTGATTCCGCCGCAACTCCGCTATCAAGTATTATGCATATTGCACGCCGCCCATTAAGGGGTGTCGGCCATGGAACGGCATGCGCGCGCAACCGTTTTCTGGCCGGGGATAACTCAAGATATTCACAATATTCGCGATTTTTGTGCTCATTGCAACCGAAATGCGGCGTCGCAAGCCGCAACCCCCTCGTTGCCCTCCCACCCGCCTACCACGCCCTTCGAAAAAATTTTTGCGGATTAATTTAATTACGCGAGACGGCACTTCTTGATTGTTGGAGACAGATTGTCCGGTTGGTCAGATTTGTTCGATACACCTGCTGGGACTACCGTCACTGGCGCAAATGCACTTGTTCGCCTCCTTCGATCATACTTTGCCACTTTTGGAGTGCCTGAAGAAATTTCCTCAGATGGTGGCCCAGAGTTTACTGCCTTTGTCACACAGGATTTTATGCGCAAGTGGCACATTAAACACCATGTTTCTTCCGCCTACTTTCCCCGATCTAACGGCCGCGTGGAGGTTGCAGTCAAAGCCGCTAAAAGACTTCTCATGTCCAATATTAGCCCTAATGGGGATTTAAACGATGATTCATTTCTGCGCGCCCTGTTGCAACTGCGTAATACACTGGATCCTGACTGTGATTTATCCCCAGCTGAAATTGTCTTTGGCCACCCTTTGCGAGACGCTTTTTCGTTTGTTAATCGGCTCGCCACTTTTTCTAATCGCTTCATTCGTCGTACTTAACGCGAAGCATGGCGAGCTAAAGAAGATGTCTTTCGAGTTCGAGCCAAGCGGACCAATGACGCATTGAGCGCGTGTACACGCCCGTTGCGCCGCTGCGGTGTGGTGATCGCGTGTTCATCCAAAATCAAGGAGGCAGACACCCGCGTAAATGGGACAAAGTCGGCACCATGGTCCAAGCATTGGACTTCGACCAATATAATGTTAAAGTGGGAGGATCCGGTCGTATAACCAGGCGCAATCGACGATTCCTTCGTTTAATACTTGATGTTACCGAATTCCAGCAAACCTCTTCACCACCAACAGTGCCACCTGATATGATACGCACCCTCATCACCCACCCTCCACGTCCACCCACGTTGGTGATGCAACCTCATCTGAGGCCATAGATCATGGGCAACCACAAGACGTCCATAATGACGTACCTACGGTCACACACCCCACATTTGTGACGGACACTAATTCGCAGGAGACCGACCCTGACACCCACAAAAACAACAAATCAATGCTCTCTAGACGGTCCTCTCGCCTACAACGACCTCCTGTCGAATTGGATCCGACCTCTGGTCAATAGGTGATCAAGGGATCAACTACATAACTATGCTTGGCTGTAGGAGTACGAACTTGGGGGATGTACAAATGCTATGGCTTAGTTCGTACTATTGCGTCACAATATCGTTTGTCTGTATAGTTGTTTTCTGCCTTATATCGTTTGTCTGTACAGTTGTGTTCTGACTTAGTAAGAGCTAGTTCGGTAAGTTTAAGCTCTAGTTTAGTAGCATGTTTAGTTTTGAGTCGTGTTGTTATTTATTCTTTTATTTTGCAGACAAACAATTTCGTAATTTTCGTTTTGTATATTAAATTGCATCATTCCGAAAATGAGTCAAGTTCTTTTACCTTTTCTGTAAAAGCTAAGTTAAGCAGAACATATCTTAAGAAAAAAAGAACCCAAAAAAGTTTTTTTTCCTTACTCAATGCAGGTTTGTCTTTAGGTACTGGTTTAAATACCCACTTGCAAAATAGGCAACTTTAAAAGTTTTGGCGGGCCACAGAAGTTGGTTGCCTTTGGGTTTTAAGAAAAAGCTCTCGTTGTGTAACCGTTTAAGGCGGCACTTTACGACGTTTTTTAGAGAAAACCTGGTACGATTGCTCCGATCGCTTTACATTGAAACCATCAATGTCCAAGAACAACTTTACAGTTAATGAGATTGGTAGGACAAAATTTGTCATAAAGTTCTTTTAAAAAATAGATAAATATATAAGCTTGATATCAGAGGGGAATGATAATGATCAATACATATCTTACATTCTTAGTACGTGACCTACACAGACCTACTATATTTTTGTTATTGTTGTTTTTTAAGTTATATTAATAATTGTTCTGTGGTTTCTGCTAGGTTTCTTTGTTGTTGCAGATTTGAAAGTACATCTAAATCTAATTCTAAAACCAAGCATAAGAAGAGTAGCAAGCAACCTCGAAATCAATTAACTATTCTTTGATTTTTTGATTCTATTTAATCAGAGTTTTAATAAGTGATAATTTTCACTCGTGTACTGATACATCCTACCGACTTGGAGTCACACCCAGGTCACCAGTTACTGAAATGGTTTTTGACACACTAAAGGATTTCTTTTGGTGGGTTTCTTTGCCTGCCCGACCCTTCTGGTTCACCAGTGATTGCACTCCCACCCCTGATTAAGCAATGCACTCTTGACTTGTGACGAAAGAATTTTTTTTGCATATGTGCTTTTAAATCTTCAATGTTAAGGCGGTGACATAAACAATTTTTTTTACGCATGTTATAACGTATATCGTTTAGCTGTCGTCTTCCTATTTGCAACCTTTGTTCTATTTTGTCTTCAATTCTTATCAATTGTTCTTTTAATAAAAACAAATAAAAGCAAATAAAAACAAACTACTACTACTATTAAATAAATTAACAGAAGCTCTTATAGTCTAAAATCTATTCTACAATTATAATCAACCAATAAATAAGGAAATAGCAGGTGGCCAACATTAAATATGAGCAGCCAATTGCATTCAATTAAAGGTGCATCGTCGTCGTTGTCGTTTGAAGGGTATCCACTCCAGGCCAGACACAAACAGGACTGGGGCCGAGGGTTTATCCTTTTACTACCCCAGACTGCTGCACTGCCCGGATCAGATGCTGGCGGTGATGTCATTAAGCCAGCATCGAGTTTCGTCATCCAAAACCGTCAGACCTCGTGCTCCATGTGGTGCCCGATGTATAGGGCACGCTGTTAGTACATGGTCTGCGGTTTGCTCAGAGGCGCCACACTCGCAATTCGGTGAAGGAGCGAGACCCCATTTGTGCATGGACGAATGGAATCGCCCAACACCAGTCCGCAGGCGGTTGAGCTTAACCCAAGCTGCTCGGGGTAAGCCCATCCCAACAGGCCTGGCACTGGTCTTGGGCACAAAAGCACGGAGCCTGGAAGCATTTTTACAGTACTCCGCGTTCCATTTGTGATTTGTCCATTCAGAGGCGCGGATGCCAAGTCTGGCAAGGTTGTCCAAGAGATTCCGCGCACCTGGCACAAACGGGCGTCTGGATCTTAGTCTCACTTGGCCAGTATCTGAGGACCCACTTAAAAGACCATGCAAGATATGATCGGGGTCCAGAGATCCACGGTAAGCCAAGGAGAGTGTCGCTCCCAGTCGGCGAAGCTCAGCTGTGAAGATTAAAGATGCAAGTGAAGAGTCGTATTGCGCAAGCAAACAAGCATTTGTTAAACTCAAGCTGAACTGGAAAAAACACAGCAATGACAATGTAAACGAAAATAGGAGTGCTGAAGTACTATATCCTAGATATTGTATTCCAGCATGGTTGCAAATCTAAATCTTAAATGCCAGAGTTAAAAGGTTGAATGGCGCTCTTGAAATGTGCTGCTTGGAAATAAGGCAAAAGCATTAAATACATGTATAATTTTAGAAAGACCAGCCAAAAAAAACAAGACCACAGAAAAAATATTTGGGAAATAAATGAAAAATCAAATCATTATTTATGCAGGTAAATCATGAACCAGAACCTCGGATAAATCTTGATTAAAAGCTTCCGGCTGAAACGACAAAAATTCGCACGAGGACGGAAACATGAATCATTTTCCGATTGTTTTGGGTAGAATGACAGGAAAAAATAAAAATAACATCATGCACAAATTTTTCAAAAAGAGCTTTAATTCAGATCTTGTCTACGACAAAAATAACAAACACTAGGAAAAATCACTAGCCATTAAAAAAGACTATTGAACATGTAAAACATTAAAATCGAATCAAAAAAAAATAGTGTTCAATCAACAAAAACGACAGCAAGGCCGTGCACTTGAAAACGGTGCTTCCTACATTTTTCACTTGGTCAAATTAAAGATATACTGTATTAGCTTATAAAAGCTAAAAATCGTGATAAAAGATATTAACTAGAAAATAATATCTTAGTAGGTATTTCCAAAAGCAGGTCGAAATAGCAGTTTGAAGGTTGCTTTACGCTTAACCTTTGTTGTTCTGCAAGTCAGTAAGAAATGTGTTTTTATTTCAAATTTTTTTATAGCATAAGCAATTTAATGCATGCAAAATACAGAAAAAAATAATTCGTCAAAAATTCCATTTACACGCTACTTAAGTACCCTTTACAGTATAAGTTTTAAAAGACTTGTTTCTTCCATTTTTCTCGAAATCCTTTTAGATATAAAATTATATTCAATATAGTTAAACAGAAAACTATGAATACAAATACGAGCGTGATAGAATTGCTTGAGCTATTTGGGCTTGTCCTTTTTTCATTGTCGTAATAGTCATCTGTCAAAATAATTAGTTTATGCTTACCAAAAGGTTTGGTTATTGATAAAATAAAGAGATAAATTCTTTCATAAAAGCGTCAACAAAGTCTCTTTTAAAACCTTTTCATTGAAATATCATTGAATTTCCAATAAAAATTTTAATTTCAATTCATATTCATATTCAATTTGAAAATAGCTAATGTCCAAAATAGTTTGAAACTACATTGAAAAGTTTTACTTCATATGTAATTTCAAAGTAAACACAGCATTTAAATGTGCAGTGTATGCACTAATTTTAACCGTTGTTTCATTTACTAAAATCAATGGCTGCAAGGTAAGTGCAGTAATTTTTTTGATCTTTCATAAAGAAACAAAAGGTTTGCATTTCAATTGATCGTCACTTCATTTTTTTGTTTTATATGTTTTTTGTATTATCGTTGGGGTTCTTAAAACCGGGGTGCAATATCTGTTTCTAAAGGGTGCGTGGTTGCTGAATTATTAAGGTTGATTAGATCTATGTCACTTAGACAACAGCAAAATGTTACTGAAACACAGTAAGTGTATAATCTATTACTGTAATTTACATTTTTGCTAATGCAAAACTAACTCACGTTTTAATGTTGTATTATAGTGTTGTCAGTTACTTGTTTAAAATTTTAACAGCAATGATTTTCTTATTTAACCACTTCTAAAAGGGTTGCGAGAATTGGTTGCTGATTTCAAAGGGGTGATAGCAAAGAAAAAGGTTAAAAAACACTGTATCATGGAATTAATAAAACAAATCCACTAGATCAGTGCTCCGCAACTATTGCCAGACGATATGCTAGGTGTGCTGCGAGATAACTGTAATCTGAAAATACTTTTTAAAAAAAGAACAAAACTTATTTTCTTGAAATTTAATCTGTGTTACGCACGCAATCGACCTTATCGCGGTTCAACACTTGCTCGAGTCATTTAGTTGTGTTCTTGGGAAAGGCACTTTACTGCAGATTCCTCTGCTTGGCGGTTTTAGCAAGCAGCTCTAAAGTTCTGTTGTAACTCTAAATGTAAAACTAAAAAAAACAAATTAAAAATTTTAACCGGATATCAATTTCTTGGCATCTCCGGAAGCAGGTCGGGGTATTGGCTTGGCGGTTGTTTGGTATAGCGCCTTCAACATTTTCTTTCAGTTAGAAGGATAAACAAAGATGGAAAGGAAAAAAACGATATATTTTGATGTTACAGATAAATCAATGTTTTCACGAAACTTCTTCGCTTTGCTTTTTTGAGCGTATAGGCCTAACACACAGCAATCATATTCAAAAAACAAGCGCAACAAGTATATAGTGTATTTAAATTTACAGCGAGTATAAGGCGTGACGTCACAGCGCCTCTTAGGGTCTGATTCTATTTGAATAGTTTTCACCGGGGTCGCAAACTTACTTCCCCTGCTCGTTGATTTCACACCTTAAGAACGCAAAAACAAGCAGAAATACAGCTAGTATATGTTAATATTTAACACACTCTATAAACACGTTCTCCGTCACTGAGGCACTGGTGCTGGCGTTACGAGCTAGCAAATTACGCTCTAAATAATAAAAGAAAACACGGATTATAATAAATTAGACAACTTTAGAAAATCATAAATCTGACTAGCTAATACCAGATTATAAGATTTACCAACTCGATCAAAATTAACGCTTTTACTTTAAATGTTCGCACACAAGGGTCTACACAAGGCTAATCGTATGGACTAATAAAAGTACATAAAGAAAAGAATCCTGCACGCTCGGTTATCTCGATGATGAGCTCTCCCGAATACAAACTAGCTCAATTCTTGGTTACGTTATTAAGCCGTATTTATCAGATAAACACATGATACGCTCGTCTTATAAATTCTTAGAAACGCAACAACAAATTAATCTGGATTCAAATCAAGTAATGGTAAGTTTCAATATCAAATCTTAATTACAAATTTTCCTTTACAACAGTGTTTCCCAAACTTTTTCGGCCTGGCACCCCCTTGGCTTCTAGATAAATTCCCAGCGCCCCCTTGATTTTCAGCTTGATTCCCAGAGCGCCCTCGCTTCTTTTTTAAGTGAAAAGAATGTTCGAGAGAGAATATTTATCTGTAATTTTGCTATTTTTCTCCCAAATTCATTGTGATTTCTAAAAAAATAAAGGTCTTTACCCTGAATCGATCTTGTATTGAATACTTTGGGAAACACTGCTGCAAGATCACCTATAAAAGGTCTTTAATCATCCTTCATGTATATTTCTTCTCATTGTTTCCTATCGCCCCTTGTTCTCTTACCGCCCCCCAATCGCCCCCTTTCTTCTTACTGCCCCCCTAAATCTCGCCAACGCCCCTTGGGGGGCGGTAGCGCCCACTTTGGGAACCACTGCTTTACAAGAAGCAATTCACCATATTTCAGATAAAATTTATGACAACAACTTAAACTTTGATCAACCACTAAAATAAAATAAAATCTTTAAAAGATTGTTAAGTTTCGCAACTAAAGAAATGCTTTTATACAAAGACAAATTATTTCAATAAATTGATGGTGTTTGTATGTGTTCACCACCAGATCCTACTATAGAAAACTTCTTTCTGGCTAAAACGGAAACCCACCTTCTATGACAGCAACTCATTTGCCCTCCAAAAATCTATTCTACGTATGAAAATGACATTTTTGCAATACTTAACAACGAGGCAGGCAATATAAAATTTTTGGATATATTTAATTCATTACATAATAACTTGCAATTTACTATAAAAAAGTCTTCTCTTTTTAGAAATGAAACTTAAAATACACAATAATAACTTACAATCATGAATTTGGAGGAAACCGACTCATACTGGTGTTTTTCTGAATTTTAAAGCAGTTTGCCCTTTAAAGTGGAAATCAAACTTAATTAGTTGTATGCTAAATTGTGCCAAAAATACATATTTATTCCGATCACCAGCTCTTCCAAAATGAAGTTGAGAAATTGAGGTCAATTTTTTCCATAAAGTTCTCAACAGTTTTTGAATAGACCAGCGTTTCTCAAACCATGGGTCGCGACCCAAAAGTGGGTCGCCAAGACTATGTGGATGGGTTGCGAAGGCTTGTAAATTACCGCGCGTAAAAGAAAAGATCTGCGCACAAAAGATTTCAGAAGTGAAGAACCTTTTTAAGAGATCATTACAATTTTAAGACAAAAATCAAGTAATCAGACTCAGATTTAAGGTGAGGACCTTTTTTTTTTAGAGATCACTACGTTTTTCAGCCGAAAATCAAGAAATCGAAATGAGTTTGCTCACAAACAAATTTCTGCCGACTTATTTACAGCTAAAAATTAGACAACCATTGTTGGCTTACATAACAATTTCGTTTCTTTCTAATCAAAATAAGCGCTCACTCAAATTTATTTGGGTCGCAGTCACATTTGTAAATCGTTGTTTTTAGCGATTTTGGGTCGCAGAAAAAAAGGTTTGAGAAACACTGGAATAGACAAACAAATTTAAATCAGAGGCAACTTACAAATAAAAAAAGAAAAAGAATCCATTGCGGTTGAAATTCCATATGTGATGAAACAATCTTATAAATTCGCAATAAACTTATTTGGAAATTTTGCGCCGTGTACTTAGCATCAATATGTAGAACATGAAAAGTTGGAAATTATTTCAGTTTAAAATCAAACACACCAGCGCTATTGTTGTCACATGTCGTATATCGTTTTTCGTGCCCGTACAAGCGGGTCTGACTTAATTGTTAGGTCAACCCGTCACATGGTAACAAGAGCAAAGGAACACTAAAACTTAGGTTCTTCGGTCAAAAGTAAAATAAAAGAACCTATTATTATGTAAATGCAATTCTTATAATAAAAAAGATGCAGATAGTTTAATGCAAGGGTGGGCAAACTACGGCCCGCGATGACCTTCTCTGCGGTTCGCGCAGGGTTCAAACAAATAATAAAGAAAATTATTAATTGTTTTGTGTCTTCAACCAAATACTTAAGCATTGCTTTTAGCGATCACTAATTTTTAGGTACGAAAATTATGTAATCCGAGACAGATTTAAAGCAAAGACTTATTTTTTTTGTTTTTAGAGGTCACGGTAGTGTGGCCAGCGAATAAATTTAACTTCCGAATGCGGCCGGCAAGCTAAAGATTTTGCCCACCCCTACTTTAATGAATCATTTTGCTGTTATAAAGAAATGTTTATCAGACTACGATTGTAAAAATTATGAAGCTTTATTAATTAAAAAACATCAACCAAAATAAATCAACAATTGTATAAAAAGGGTTCTCCTTTTTTATTACAACTAATTTAATTTAGTCATGTGATTAATATTCCTTTTTTCCATTTTTTTTTTTTTCTTTGAAATATGGCGTTCTTGTAATAATAATTATTGAATTTTTATTGCTTTTGAATTAAATTAGTGGTGCCAGTGTGAGCATACACTTGAGAAAACTGTTGCATATGTTTTAGTTTAATTGTATGTAATTGTATTTTACGATTTATTGTTAAATTGTGCTAAAAATTTTTAGATGTTTTGATAAGGACATATGAAAGCCGAAAATGTTCAGCTTTTTGTTTTTAAATAAAAAATTTTGCAAACCAACCGATAAAATGTTGGCTACTATTGCTATTTTTTTTACAAATTACCGATAATTTGGCTATCTTAAAAAGACGAAAAAAGAGAATTTTGGCTATCTTTTCAAAATAGAATAGATTTTTTGCAATTTTGATTGAGATGTGCCGCAGAATTTTGTAAGTTTTTCAAGTGTGACGCGATTGAAAAAAGGTTGCGGAACACTGCACGAGATTAAAGCTTCTTAAACTGTGGGTCGCAAAACTAATTAGCATTTTGTGCTTTTGAAATTGTTTTTTTTACAATAATATTTATTTAATTGACTTAATCTGCATTTAATCGAAAAAATAAAACCTGAATCAAAGTGAAGACCTTTTTTTTTTAGAGAACACGTGATTTTGGAGCTGAAAATTGCAAATCTGAGCCTGATTCTAAGTGAAAACTGTTTTTTAGAGAACACCTGATTTTCTTTACTTTTTAAAATGGGTCGCAGAACAAAAAAGTTTGAGAAGCCTTGCATTAGATCAACGCTTTGCAAAGTGTTTTCTAAGGGCGTACCAATAAACAGTAGACATTGTAAGAAAGCTTACCCTAAAACTTATTTTCAGCGATAGAACAACGAGTCAGTTTATTTACTGATTAGCTCGATCTAAATAATTGGTTTACACTCTATTATACCCCTACACTAAGTAAATAATTGGCCGTTTAAAAAAACCACCCCACCGAAGCTGAATGTGTTACTTAGATGAAGCAGATTTATAGAAGAAGTTCGATTCCCTTTCACACCAGCTCACGACTTCCTTGCTACAGCTTCGAAAGGTAAAAAAAACCTCCGTGCACAAAGAACGGGTTTATATAGCTGCGCACCATATGTGCGAATAAGCACAACGTTTCATACGTTAATATTTTGTTGTTAATTGATATGTTTATTAGTGTTATTTTGTGTGCATTGGTAAAAAAAAGAAATAATAATTTATCTAACTGTTTATGGTGCGAAAAAGGGAACAAATGATTTTATTTTTTGACAGGTATTATGGACTTCAAGTGCGATTTCTTGTGTCATATGCTGTTCTGTGTTAATCATAAACCTCTTAAAATATGTGGACTAGTATCTTTTATGGTCAGTATCTGAAAAAAATGAAAAAAATTTGGCTGTAAAACTACTGGGCGTGTGACCAAATAGAGTAAAACGCTGTATTGATGTCGAACGCGATTGAATGCATACTGACCTCTTCTTGTTGCGTCTTCGAAAAGACGCTTTACGGCACTCTCTATTTTCAGTAATATTAACATATAAAACACTAAAAAACCAAAAAAAAAAAAACTTGACCGTGTTTTTTCCAATTACTCAAATATACAGAGCATTAAACTCACTCCTTCTGTTCGCGAGTCAGAATGTTATCGCGCTAAGTTATTTCTTACGTTAGTGTACATTACCATCAAACTTTTTTCTTCAGTTTTTATGTTAAAAATTAAAATTTTATAATTTTTAACATTTTAATCAACAAAATCAGTCAAATAATGTTAAAAGAAGCCACTACAAATAATAATAGTACTGTGATAATAAAAGCCATAGAAGTACCCTAGTCACATACTAGCTGATCGCAACTGTGAAGCAAACTTGTTATCGGGTTTTATTTTTTGGCCCAAGCCCGAAAATACAGATCCTAACCCAGCCCCAAAATATTTTAAAGCTTAGATCTATCCCAAATTAGACCTAAAGAATATAAAGATAAAATGACAATGATCTTACAATACAAATGTATAAATTGAAGTCAGAATCATGACAAAATTATTTGTTAAAACTTAAGCCTAAACCCTTCCTGAGCGCGAAACGGATCCAAACAAACTGGCACGACTTACTACTCTGTTATAACATACTCTAAGACTAATCTAAACAAAGTCTTACACCATCGATGGTATGCATGCTGCGACATGAGCATTGAATTCAAAATAAACCAGTTACTTGGTACACCAAATCACAATCATAGCGAGAAAAGCCAAAGGATACTTTTCTAGCTCAGATTTTAAATTAATACTTTTGCTTTTCGTCAACCTTCATAAAATTACAGCTACTCTTTTGCCCGCTTATTAGACCCGTAATTCTCCTGCAGTCTAAAGTTTGTTAAAGAAAAAGTAAAACCTGCATAAAAAAAACTAAAAATTTTTTGTTTGAAAGGAATAAGCTATGAACTAATATGCTCTAATACCTGATTGCAAAGTTTCTTCACGACAATTTTTTCCATCTGGCATCAACACGTATCCAGAGGGGCAAACACATTTACGAAGATCGCCGGCAGAAAGACATATGTGAGAGCATCCGCCATTATCCTAGAACAGAACTCAAGCAGGAATGAACATATTATTTAAGAATACTAAACAGTTATCAATTTTGCATAAAAAAGAAGTCATTAACTTCAGATTTGTTTTAGAAAAATTGGTTTTCTTGTAAAAGTAACGTTGAAAACAAACAAAAAACTATGCTGAAATTTCGTTAATTTTTTTTATCAAAAACATTTGTGTTTTTCAAAGTGTTGATCGAATGTTGAGTCGCTTGCACAGGCGTACGCACGGGGAGGGTTTTGGGGTTCAATTCCTTCTTTGAAGAATGGTAATCAGAGATATGCACTTATAAATAGGAACATATCAGAAACAAATAGGGGTATCATGGTTTAAAATTTTATTGTCACTGGGCTTTGTTTTTTTTAAAACTTTATTAGTGTTTTTATTACAGAGACCGATTTTTTCTATCATCTAAATTGCGTTAAAGTTAGTTAATGAACAACTTATCAGATCACCGGTAAGTAAAACTTTTAAACCGCAAAAATATTTGAACTAAAGTCAGGTCTTCTGTGTTTCGTTTTTGATGTCTATTGTTTTATCACAATGCTTGTCCGTGAGATGCGAGCCTGACCTACTCCATTGTACATTGCTACGAAAATCATAACAGATCTAAGCAGGGCTGGGCAGCCGGAGCCGCAGCCCGGAGTCATAAAAATTTTTGCTGGCTCCAGCTCCTAACAATATATTTTTTACATTTAAAGGTCACTTAATCAATTCGTAGATCTAAATGTGCATTAAGGTAACGTAAAGAATGTGTTTATGTTTGTATCATTTGTTAAAGACGAGTAGCTTGGAGTTTGAGATGGGTGCCCATTGGTAGGACACTGGTTTTGTCTTGCTGGCCTTGAATATTTGTGTCTCGTGTACAGCCAGTAGCAATGAGCAAAGCTGTGTTCTGAATGGTTTGCAGTTTCTTGATGTTGGTGTTTGATATGATAGGACTCCATATGGTGTTTGCATATTCCAATATTGGCAAATGATAGCTTTAAATATAGAAATGCTTAGTTCCTTTTGTTTACCCCATTTATTTGAAGTAAGTGCTTTGAGAATGTTAAGCGTTTGTTTTGATTTAACGACTGTGAGATTTATGTATTGTGAAAATGTTAGTTTTGGGTCAAAAGTAATTCCAAGAGTGTTTGGGTGTTTTGTTGTTGGTAGTGTTTGATTGTTTAATTTAAGTGATAAAGTTTTGCCATTATAAGTTGGGTCTGGTGTGAAAATGTGTAATACTTTGTAAAAATATTGCTAAATGAGTTGTTGGGCCTTAAATAGTAATTGAAGGCCCTATTTCTAAAAGTACCTAAGTCACATTTTCGAAAAAATGAGATAAGCTGAAAAAATTGTTTGTATATTCTCCAAAAATATTCTGACTAAAAATCTTTTCAGAATAATGTACGGAAATCACTTTTTGAATAGCACAGAGGTTTAAAATCTTAGCGTATTTTTCTTCTAGAAGTACCGAAGTCCAACTGATTTATGTTAAAAATTCCTATATACACTTGATAAGTTACTAAACCTATTGTTTGAAGGCTCTACCTGCAAAGCAGTCTTACCTGAACAATTTTTTTTTTACTTTTGTCAATAAAACTTGAAATAGAAGCTTTTAAAATTTGTCAAATGTTAATAATATAGGAGTAACGCAAGCATTATAATAAAGTAATAACTTTCATTTTTATTATAGGCAAGCTTATTAAATAACTTATTTTTGCATTAGGTTTACCTGTATTATTATTTTAATCATTATTTTTACATCAATTGGTAATCCTAACATTTTATTTGGAGCTTTTGATTCCCGTCTATAATCTAATAATTTAGTTACATAGCATTCTATTGGAGTCACGAAGCATCAACTCATCTATTGACATTCAGAAACATTTTTTAAAAAATTTGTACTTAATAGCTTTATATTGATTTAGCTTTTAGTTAATACATTATGGAAAAGTTTTTTTCATGTTTTTTTTGTTTGGGTACGAAAATTTTCGGAAAATTTATTTCTTATCACTTGGTTTTTTGATTTCTCTCAGATCCTAAATTCTTTTCTGATATTTCACTCTATAAAAAAATAGAATGGGTATTATCATTGTTATTAGTTGTGATTGACTTTTTCTGCCTAACTACACTGTCAATTTGGTAGAAAAGCGCTTATAAAACAAAATTTCCAATAAAAGTACCCAAGTCCAATTTACAAAACAAGCTTTAATTCCTTATGACGTCTTAATAAAATTGGGAGAGATGCATAACCAATGTAATAAAAAACGATTTAGGTTTTTTCCATCATTACTCTGATTTGCCAGGGTTTTTGAAAACTTTAAACCTCATTTTCGAATCCACATTGATGAGAAATAACCGGAATGTTATCTGTTATTTATGGTAATAGCGGTTTCTCTAGTGCTTTGGCAATGGGTGATAAAGGTGATTTGGATTGGTATCTTTTGCCAATGTTGTGGTCTTTGTTTGGTTTTAAAATGGAAACGGTTTGGGCACTTTTTCCAAGATGTAAAATAGTGTTAGTGTAGGGGGTAGTGTTCTACATATTTGTGAGGTATTTGATGGAAAGTGACTCTAGCTGTTTCAAGGGTGACCGGTAAATTCTACCACGGTAAATTCCACCGTAGGTAAATTTTACCACGGTTGTTTTCGGTTGTTTGTTTTATGTTCATGTATTTGTTTGTTTATGTGATTGTCAAAGTAATGATTTGGAGTGATCTGTTTCGTTTGCAAGTGTGATTACGTTGTTGAATGAGCTTGCGGATATGCCTTGGCAAGTGAGTGCAATTTGTGCTATTTTTATTTTCTTTAAGGATGATGAGTCTGTCGGCATCCAGTATTGCCTCGACAAGATGTTTGTTTGCTTCATGGACATTTGTGGATGGGATCTGTAGAAGATGAGATCTTCAACATGATGTTTAAATAATGTCCAATTAAATTTTTGGTAGTTTGTTATTGTTTTAGTGAAGTGAGATCGAGTTGTTTTGGTTTTGTGATGCAAACTGAGGACGGCGAGTAACAATAAACGATCTGATGTGAGGAAAGGGATGGTCTTCCAGCTAGTGCAATCACGCAAGTCTGCTAAAGCGTGGATGTCTGGTGAAGTAGGCTGTTGTGTTTGATTGGGTGGTCGACGTGTTGAGGGTTTGTGGAACAAGAATATCTAATAATTCATCAACCATAATCGATCATATTATAACTAATGATTCAAAGCATGAATTGCAATCTTTTATAGTTAAATCTGACTTGACTGACCACTACCCAATTTTTTGTGTTATTAATAAAAATTCCACTAACAATAAAAAAAATATAGAGAAATTGTTTTATCGTGATAAAACAAAGTTTTGTACAGAATCGTTTTGTAAAGACCTTCAAACTGATTTAGACAATTATTTTAGTCATCGACCAACCCTGTCTAATGAAAATTTTAATGAACTATTTAATAGTTTTGTCCACATTATATCACATTCTATTGACATCCATGCGCCTTTGAGGCCAATATCAAGAAGAATGAAAAAACTCTTACAAAAACCCTGGATTACCAAAGGCTTACTAACTTCAATTAAGAAAAAGAGACGGATGTTTAAATCTCATTTTTTAAGTGGTGAAGAAAAAAAAAATCATTTTATAAAGTTTACTCTAATAAATTAACTAAACTAAAAACTTTGTCTAAAAAATTATATTATACTTCTAAATTTGATGAATGCCAGAAGGATGCTCGTAAAGTATGGAATGTAATTCGTTCTACGCTTCCGAACTCTAAACCAATTAAAGATACTCCTGACTCATTAGTAACTGACCGTGGCACAACCTCAGATTATCAAAATATAGCTGATGAATTTAATAAATTTTTTTGCTCAATTGGCTCAAATTTAGCAAATAATTTTTCAAATACGTCCTTTAAGTCTTTTTCTACCTATCTAACCAAACGAGTTTCTTCTTCTATCTATCTGAACATACCCAACCACACAGAAATCTTTAACGCTATTTATTCTCTAAAAAATAATAAAGCAGTTGGCCATGACGACATTCCAGCTTTTTTTCTTCGAATCGCTTGTTATTATTCCGTATCTTCAAGTTTTTATTGAGTTTTGTTTCACAGAAGGCGCTTTTCCCGAAAATTGTACAATTGCAAGGATAGTTCCAATTTTTAAAAAAGGAGAACGTGATAAACCTACAAATTATCGCCCTATTTCTATTCTTACTTGTTTCTCAAAAATCTTTGAAGGACTTTTATACAAACGTATAAATAATATTTTAAATAAACATAATGTAATTATAAATTCTCAATATGGTTTTCAAAATAAAGTCTCAACCAATCATGCTTTTGTTGATGTTATCACACACTCCTATGACAATATAAATTCTAATCAATACACTGGTTTAGTTTTTCTTGACCTTACAAAAGCTTTTGATTCAGTAAACCATGACATTCTCCTTCTCAAACTTGATCATTATGGCATACGCGGCTCAACAAATCAACTAATTAAATCGTTTTTATCTCGCAAACAATTCGTTTCCATTAAGGGTGCTAAATCTAAGCTGTTACAAAATAATTATGGTGTTCCTCAGGATTCGATTCTTGGCCCTCTTTTATTTCTCTTGTATGTTAATGATATGCCCCAAGCGGTTAACTGTATGCCAATACTCTTTGCTGATGATACATGCTTAATTTTTACGGCCCCTAACCTTGCTTCCCTTACTACAATTATGAATAAAGAACTTCAAAATTTATCAATTTGGTTTGATTCTAGTAAACTTATAGTTAATCCCTCTAAATCCAACTTCCTAATCATACCTCCCAAACTAAACAAACCTTTCCCACAAACTAACGTTTTTTAAATAATATTTCTATTCCACAATGCATGAATATTAAATACTTAGGTTTAACTATTGATATGAATTTAAATTTTGATTTCCATATTTCAAATATAGCATATAAAATATTAAGAACGGTTGGAATTATCTCTAAAATTAGACACTATCTACCAGAAACAGCACTATTAAAAATCTATTACGCTCTGATACATTCCCATTTATTATATGGCCTTATTATCTGAGGATCTACCTTCCCGACGTATCTTCAAAAATTGATAACTCTTCAAAATAAAGCCGTTAAATTTATACGAGGTCTGTTCAAAAAGTATCCGACTTTTTTGTATAAAGCACACAACACAATAAATTTTGCAAGTTTTATTCAATCTCCTTCAAAATATTCCCCTTGGTGGTTCACACACTTATCCCAGCGCTTCTGCCACTTCTCAAAACACTTCATAAACTCCTTCCCCGGAATGCTCTGAAGCTCCTCCGTCGCTTTTTTCATAATGTCTTCTCTTGACTGAAATCGCCTCCCTTTCAGAGTTGTTTTTAGCTTAGGGAACAGCCAGAAATCACACGGTGCTAAGTCGGGAGAGTAAGGAGCCTGTCTAATAAGTGGCATGCTGTTTTTGGCTAGAAAAGCTTGGACCACATGTGCAGAATGAGCGGGAGCATTGTCGTGGTGAAGCTGAAAATTCTTTGCTGCCCACATGTTTGGCCGCTTTCTTCGCACAGCATCACGAAGGCGACGTAGAATCTCCAGGTAGTACTCTTTGTTGATTGTTTGACCTTCTGGTGCGTATTCATGATGCACGATGCCACGGGAATCAAAAAAACAGGTCAGCATAACTTTCACATTGCTGCGGACTTGCCGAGCTTTTTTTGGGCGTGGTGATTCCGGATGCTTCCATTGTGATGATTGAAACTTGGTTTCTGGGTCATAACCATAAACCCAGGTCTCATCACCAGTAATGATTGTCTTGATAAATTCTGGGTCATGATTTGCAACATCCAGCATGTCCTCCGAAATTTCCTTCCGGAGTTCCTTCTGTTGCTCCGTCAGCAGCTTGGGGACAAATTTAGCCGACACTCTCCGCAGGTTCAAATCCTCAGTTAGGATTGAATGAACTGAGCCTGTGCTTATTCCCATTTCTGCAGCAATCTCTCGTACTGTTAAACGACGATCCTCCAACACTTTTTCACGAACCTGATCCATCGCCTCCTCGTTTCGGCTTGTGGATGGCCTTCCTGAGCGAGGATCACTTTCCACTGATGCACGGCCATCTTTAAAGCGTTTAAACCATTGCTTTATCTGAGTTGGGCTTAAGGCCTCATTTTCAAAAGCTTGTTGAATCTTTCGAATTGTTTCAACTTGAGTATCACCAAGTTTTTGACAAAACTTGATGCAATACCTCTGTTCGATGCGTTCTGTCATTGAAATGAAATTTTCTGAAAATCAAAAAACCGATGAACACGTATTACACGCCTGCACTAAATGCTTTACACAGAGAGATACGAATGACGAATCGGCCTGAAACGCTTCACGATTACGCGTGAATGTGTGTGTGTGCAGCCACGCTTTGCACGGGCAGTTTGCTCATACCTTATTAGCGAGAGGGAAAAAGGTCGGATACTTTTTGAACAGACCTCGTATGTGCAGCTAAATTTTGTGATAATTCCTCACCTTATTACAAACGCCTTAAGATTCTAAAACTTAAAGATCTTTATAAACTAGAAGTTGGTAAATTTATTCATTCCAATTTTAAAAAAATGCTTCCCAAAAATTTGTCTAATTATTTTATTTTAACCAACCAGATCTCGGAAAAAAACACTAGATTAAATGAAAAATCAAAAAAAACTTTGCATATTTCCTTTTGTAAAACTTCACGATTACAAAGATGTATAAAATATCAAGGAGTTAAGATATGGAACGAAATTCCCATTCTAATTCAAAATGCTTCTTACCGTGTTTTCAAATATGAATTTAAAAAATACTTATTGAAACCTTATATTTAAAATAAAAAAACCTTATTTAAAATGAAAAACCCTCTTCTCTGCAACAGTTAAATTTTACAAGTTGTTGTATCTGTAGTTTTGCTCTCAAGGGTGGCTGCTGACTAGAAGACCGAAAGGTCAAATCGCAGTCTCCCTGCGGCTAAAAAAAATTTATTATTTTATTTTTTTTATTTTTTTATTTTTATTTTTTTTATTTGATTTTAGTGTTTGAATTCGTTATGTGTTTATTTTTTTTCCGCAAATAAAAGTATGTTGATTGATTGATCGATTGATTGATTTGTGTTTAATGTGATGTGATTCGAGTTATTCAATCAGTTCTTCTCTATGGCTTTTGGTCATTGCGTATTATAATCGCTAGTGAGCATTGACATTTGCGGTGATGATTGTGTTTGGGCAATTTTATTTGTATGTAAATGTGCTGGATATATCGAGTCTTCTTTTGTTTGAGATATATAATTAATAGGACCCTTGGATAGTATATAACTCTACCCATTGGACCCTTGTGTAATATTAACCCCTTGGACAATATATAATTAATTTTAAGGTTGTAACAAAGTGCAAGTTAGTAAATTTTTGATGATCGATATATGATCTAGTTATCCCTTATGGCCAATATTTATATATGTATTACAAGCTGGAGCTGGAGCCGGAGCCCGAGCCGGAGCCGGAGTTGAAGTTTAAAATTAATTGGCTCCGGAGCTGGAGCCTAACTTAAATAAGGCTGGATTCCCAGCCCTGGTTCTAAGCAGCTAAAGAACGTCTCTAAAGGAAGCTCAATAATTCTGGAAAAGTACGATAAAAAAAAACAAAAATGAGCTGTTGGCCCATTATATATACAATAAAAAGTAGTTTAACTAATCAGGTTGCCATAATAAACAAGTTTTTTCTGTATGAGTCAAAAATTAATAAAGGTTTAAAATTTACGCCTGCATCAAGATTAAATAAGCAGATTAAACAAAAATTGTTCTTTATTTTTACAAAAATTTTACATTTAGTGAATACGACAGATTCAACCTTTGTGATTCAGCGTTTGTTCCGATTACGCTAAAACGTTGATAAAAGCCACCTGGTTGAATTTCAAAATCAACTAGCAAGTTGTGCTTTTAAGCAAAATGCTTTTATATTCACATCACACTTTCTAATTCGATGTGAATATAAAATCATTCAATGAGCAATGTTAAATAAAAACAATTTTTTTGGATTAGCAATGTATATTTTTTCACAATAATCTATAAGATTTGTTCGCTGAAAACTACATGATCTGAAAAAAAGTTGGAAACATGACTGTATACACACCTTGACACAAGAATTCTTTTTTTTCTTTTTCACCAAAAGAGGTCCGACGATAATTTCTTTAGTTTTATGCTTCATGTCGACACTTCTTTTCTTTCTCGCGCATTCCTATCAATAGTCATTTTGTCAAATGCGTTTTCTCAGAACCAAACTGTACAAACTTTTTTCAGTCACTCTAATCAGTCTAGTATGCAAAATCTGCTTGCATTTAAAATTTTTTCAAGGTCACAAAATAATTAGAAAATGTAAAACCAGGTTTTAAAAAAATTGGTCAGATTCATGCGCAATGTAGCTACATTTTGATAAGCATTTAAATATGAATGCCTTTATAAATTAAATCCGCATTTTTCAATCATAGCCTAAATCAGCGTGGTCCAACTACGGGCCCGCGGAACAATTTTGCACAAGTCTTGTCGATTACAAGCAGCGGCAACTTTTTTTTGAAGAACGCTATGATTTTGGGACGAAAATAGGAACTTCGTAGATCGATTCCAATTGAAGACCTTTTTTTTTTTTTTAGAGAACACCCTGATTTTGGGACGAAAATAGGAATTTTGCAGACCGATTCCAAGTGAAGACCTTTTTTTTTTAGAGAGCACCCTGATTTTGGGACGAAAATAGGAATTTTGCAGACCGATTCCAAGTGAAGACCTTTTTTTTTTAGAGAACTCTGATTTTGGGACAAAAATAGATGTTTTTTAGCCGGCTTAGGCCCGCAAACTCGAATAATTTTGAAAAGTGGCCCACAAGAGTGCAGAAGTTGGACCACCCTGGCCTAAATGATAAAATTAAAAAATGGTCGATATATTTTTTCTAAGGAGCGCGGATGATTTACTATAAAATTTTGTAGATTATTTGAAAGCAGTTTTTAGTAGAAAAAACTGGACACTATGTTATAATCAATTTATTATGGCAATCGAGACTTGATATTTTAGGGTTTTGAATATTAAATATAGCAACAAACTATATCCATGATTAAAACAACAACGTGCTGCTGATGGTTCTTATGGTAGAGACATAGTTAATAATCTTATTTTATACTGGAAGCAACAATACAATAAATACAGTATATTTAAAAAACGTACCGGTAGGTTAAATTTACGATTACTTGCGAGAAATTCTAGAATAGCTGGTTGTCACACTTCATTCACAACGTAATCTAACTTCCTAAATCTATAGTTAATTTTACAATTATCATTCTTGCGGAATTTTGCTAAAATGACGGAATAAAAATTGGAGCAAAACAAGAACAGAGTTTCCACACCAGGGCGTCGAACCGAACCCGGATCCACAAACCGGTATTAACCGTTATTATTCTTTGAACTTGAACCGAAGCTGAACCCGAAAAAATAAAATCTGCTAAACCTGAACCAGAGTTGAACCCGTAAAAATTAAATTTGCTGAACCTGAGCCAGAATCTAAACCGGAACTTCATTTAAAACGGGTCTAATTCGACGTTCTGATTTGAATTTTATATAGGCCTAGATGAATTATAATTTTTTGTTTAAAGCTGCCACAATTTCTTTGATCACAGACTTGCTTTGCGGCAAAACAGAGACGTCATAAATGACTATCTGTTGGGAATAAATTAAAACAAAACGTTGGTCACGTGATTTAAATAAAGAAAGCGCAGTTTGAAATGAATAGTATGCTAAAGCAGTAAAATAAAAGATTTATTGAAATGTAGACGCACGAAAAATAACGAAACAAACTCATAGAAAAAAATCAGATCTTACAACTGTGATGATTATTTTTAATTTTTTTAGATATCTAATTATGTATTAGCCGTATAAAATAACAAATTTCATTGATAATATGCTTTTTACACTTCACAAGTACGCCAAATTTAGTAAAAATTTGTTTGCAGTTAAGCAATCGGCAAGTTGACTATTTACTTGCTGCAAAAAAGCTAAAAGTTCGTCTGCTAGCTTGTAAACTCGTTCAAAAAGTTTTCTTGCCGAAAGCCACCGGAACACACAATAAAATAGCAAACTTCGATGTTCTGTATTCATCTTTGCACAGAGTTTTTTCGAAAACTTTTGACTTCAAGGCCGTGTTTTAAAGAAATTAATAATTTTGATAATGACTTCAATTGTGTTTACGGGTTCAGGACTCAGTTCTTTACCAACTAACGCCTCGCGATGAATGATGCAATGCAACCACTTTGCCATGAGTGCACGGCTGCACGTTCTTGAATTAGATATCAGCAGCTGCCAGACAGCTTTGGCGCCAGTTGTGCAGATGCTAATACACTTTTCCCAACCTAAGTTCTTTGTTGAAATAAAATTGTCGATTATATTGAAGAGATCAATTTCTCGGCATGTAAATTCAATAGATTTGCAAAACAACAGCTCTTCTATTATTCTTTGTTTAGAAAAGTCAACAAACGGAACAGAACAAATCAAGTGTGCATTTTGACTGCCATCAGTTGCCCATCTAATTGCAGACTAAATTCTCGTTGTTTTATTTGATCAATCGTGTGGTAATGAATATCCTCCGCTGTGTCACCGACCCCGCAACACATGTATTATTGATTATCGGTACCAACTTTAACTTTTCTGCAGCTCCTTCTCCTATGATCTTAATTACAAGATCGATTGTAGTAGGCAGTTGAATATTAGTTCCTCGGCAGTGGTGTGAAGCTTTTTACGCTTAGCGATTCCATGCACAGCTAGGTAGGATGCTAATGAAGTCTTTCAGGTCACATATGTGAATTTTGAAATGGTCTTCACTTGCCTCTTTACAGCATTTAATTTTCAAGTAAAAAACTCCCTAGGTTTATTTACGAATTGCAAGTGTAATAATGTTAAATGACTTCTAAAGTTATTAGGTAACGTACTTCCACTAGCCAATACCTTGCACGCTAAGTGCAAACAACGCACTGATGTTTTTCATCGCCATTTTGCAAAGTAAAAGTAAATCCACAACTTAAATGACTTTCGCTATACTTCCAAGACTTCTTTTTAGGTCTATCATCAATTGAATACTTACACTTAGGTTGCAACATTAGCTTTTTGTTTACATCCATTTTATAACTGACTAAAATAGCTTTTGTCTGTCTGTGTTAAATTAAATTAAAATTGCACAATGCGTTTATTATTATTCAATTACTGTAATTACCTAATGATGCTTTTTTGTGTCAATAGGATATCTATTGTCAGTTCACAATAAATTCATAAAACTGCACTCTAAGAACAATTATTCTTCTAAAATAAAGTTCTAAAACTGCAGTGAAATTTACTAATATTTAATCATTTGAGTTTTGCTACAAACGGAATTATTATGGTGCGAGGCACAGTTTGAGAACTACTGTTATAGAGAGACAGAATTGTTTTAGCTTGTGTGGAGGACGAAGTATTAAGTTTAACATTAGCCATCGATGTGCTTCATTCTTATACTGTAGTTTGTCAGTACGAAGTTGTTGAAGTAGCTATTCGCAGTTGTTGGCGCTGTGGATTGCTTTGAAGTTTAGTAACGCTTGGGAGCCAAATTTTACGAAAATTGTTCAAGTGTTCTTGATTTCTGTAAATACACTCTTTATAGTTTGAAACTGTGGTTTCTTTCCATCTGCAGAAAGATGTTTGAAGCAAATCTATTCGTACCTAGCCAGAACCTACTGCTTACAGAACCAGTCTCGAGGCAAACTATTTCTAGAGCCGGCATAAATAAAAAATAACCACAGCTTTACTTCAGCGCAGGTATTTGGGTTATCTAGTTTAACTGGTTCTTTTGGTTTCCCGAGTGAAGTTGTTGGCACTGGTATTGACTATTTTATCATTTTAGCCTAATATGAATCTAGGCCTGCAATATTATTATCAGTTATTTATAGTAATGACCTGTTTTTAGTCTAGTTAATGACATAATCCGACAGTTTCAAACCATCTATTTTAGGAAATTCGGCCCAACCTAATCAATGATCTATAAAGAAAGCAAAAGTGTAGTAGTTTCTGTGATCAAGAAGCATGACTGGAAGTTATTGGGTGATTAGCTGAAGAATTATCATCAGCTACAAGTGTCACTTAATACAAATAATTAAAATTACGTTCGCATCAAAGTGGCGGCTACCGACTGGCACGAGTTTATTAGGTTACAAAATTTTAAAATAAATATTAATTTATTGTAGAAATTATATCGAGAATATTTCTACAGTTTACAGAAGTTGAGCTAAAACATAAGTTCTGTACACTGTGTTGGAAACAGAAATGCGTCTTTTTGTTTTTATTCCGGGTGACCAAAAAAAAAATGTACCCTTTTTTAAATTGCTACAACTTTTTAACCGTTAAAATTAGAAGGATAAAATAAGTCTTATAGCAAAGCGCAAGTTTTAAAGATTTATTTTACTTATGTGTTACTATTCACAATGGCATTGTGGCGAATCGAAATCCGATCAAAAATTCGAACGATTCGAAACAATTATCAATCTTAAACGCAGTCACAACAACTTTATCAACCGGACAATCGAAGCGTCAAGAAGAGAGTACACAACAAGAAAGCAAAAGAAGTGACAACTGATAAAGAAGTGACAATTCGAACTGAAAGACGATAAAGCAGTTTTTTAAGCTATTATTGTTGGTATCTTTCGGATAAAATCAATAAAGAAATTTTGTATTTGAAGAAGAGACATTTTTAATTTAAAATATATATTCTGTTTCTGTTTTGCTTAATCGTTTTTTACAGTTAATATAAAAGTAACTTTAAATTTTGTATTTAAACTGCAATAATTAGGCTAAGTCTGAAAGATCACAGTATCCATTGAATTCAATACAATTCTTCATTTAAGCTTCGCACCAAGTCAATATTACATTCAGTCGTAACATTTTTCGGAAGACCTGAACGTCCTTTATTTAGATTATGTACTGTTCCGTGTTCTTTCCATTTTCGATTCTTCTGACAGCTTTCTTCTGTAGTCTCAAAAATATTTCTTTTGAAATTTTTTAACTGCTTTATGCCAGAACCGTGTTTCTGGGAGTAAATCTACATTTACATTAAAATTTTGAGAGATGCATAATTATAAGCATTATAATCGTATCTTGAATACAAAATGAATCTTTTGAAACTTGCACTTTGTAATAAGACTTATTTTTAAAAAGGGCTAAATTTTTTTTAGTCACCCGGTATTATTTGAAACCAATTTATGAGCACGCTGCGTAATAATCAGGGTTACCATCCGAAACCTAATTCGTCATCATTTTCAATCTGTGTCCAAAATCTCGATTGCCCTCTTGCCCTCCCGCTTCCGGCTCCCCTGAAAATACTTACATTAAAAAGTTTCTAAGAAAATGTTAAAAAAATAAGCACAAAATGGTAACCCTGGTTATAATGCTTTGGATCATGATTCGCATTTGTCGCTACAGCTTCGTTGAGCATTCAGCAATATGATTCATATTTTCACGACTGCTTCGTAAACGTTCTAAATTTCTACTTTTACTTTTGTTACGGCTGTGTCGCCGAGCGATAATTTTCTCTTAAAATGTCTAATTTATTCTAAGCTCCAAAAATTTAATTTTATTGTATTGTTGGCAGTTTGTTTTGAGTAAGTTGCATTCGCGTTAAGTGATATTGGTGCACCGTGTTAACTCTGCTGGCGATAATTATACTGATTCAAAAGGGTTTGGCTGTGCTATTAAGCCTAACAATAGTTAAAATGTTTGCCAATTAGCAACCCATACTCAAGTGCACTGCTTTAAAGTAGAATGAATAAAAAGGTGACGGTTTTAAATATTCTACACGCAGTTTTTAAATTTAAAAATCTACTCATTTAAATTCTGTTTGTATTTTAATGTACAGTATTTAACAGCTTTAAACAAATTTTGATCAAAAACACGACTTAAAATCAATTAGGAAAGCATAATCATTTTTTTGGCGAGGTTTCACCTTTTTTTGACAATTTTCTGTATTCCCGTCGCAAATTCGGACGGAACATGTGATGAAAATTTGTTGTGTAAGATCCGGATTTGTCCAATCAAAGGATTCAAAGTTGAAGCGAACTTGTTGTGGGTTTGATTCGTTTACAATCCTGACGGACTCATCCACTGGACACCTTCAAAATGAGTAGTTCGCCCATTTAATTTTAAATCTGTTTTTCTCTATGATAAACTTTAATCTGTAGCACACACAGCAGAACCGTAACTATCGCCAGTGCAGCCGCTGCAATGCACCGGGGCCCCAGCACGAGGGACCCCGCATTGCTACATTTTATTGTAAAATATTTTCGTTAAAAGCTCAAGTAATCTTATTATTATTAAATGTCACAATTCATCAATAATTTTAATTTATATTCAACCATCTAATTTATTTGAAGTATTTCTTAATATACTTAAAGTCTCGATTGCTACATATTCATTTTAATTTTGACGTAGTCATGACGTAATCGCAAATGCTAATCTAATCGCAAATCTAATAATCGCAAATCTGTAAATGCTATCCCCACTCAAGTCTGTTTTGTAAAGTAAGTTTAAGCTATAATGATCATATAGCATCTTATTAATCCGCTTTATTTTACCGTGTAATTGTTAATAAGTTTTGCTTTATGACGTACGCAGTCATACGTAATGTCAAGTTATGGTTTCGAGAAAATTCTACAGTTTTCCACAATAGTCCAGTAACTTAATAGTATCACATGTTACATAACTTGTTTATCAGCCTTTTAACTCGGCCAAGTTTCCAAAATCCAAAATTTCCAAACAGGCCAATTGACCCCCAAGTTTCAAAATTTGTGCAAAATTTAAATTTTTCGGGCAGTGACAAGAAAATATTTGGGCAAAACCAGAATTTTTCGAGCAACAATATAAAAAATTTGGGAAAAGTCAGGAATTTTAGGGCAGCGACAATGATCAATTGCCAAAAATGGTTACCAAATTTAGGTGCAGACCTTTTTTTTAAGAACACCTTGATTTTGGGACAAAAATTGGGAAATATGAGACTCATTCCAAGAGAAGACCTTTATTATTTTTTTTTAGAAAACACCATGATTTTAGAACAAAATTTGGTCTTTGTCCGAGAATCTCAAGCAATTTTTTTGTCCTATCCGAAAAGTACTAAAATATCATGATTGGGCAAATGTCACATAATTTGGGCAAAAGACTTGCCCCCAAATTTTTTTGGCTGGTACGCCTATAGGTACAACAAGTTTAAATGACTAGAGGCATTTATCGCAGCGAATTCGAAGTCATGAAAGCTCCGAACATCATGTGGAGGCGTGTGTCATATATGCGCAATGGAGAAACAGGGGGACAATAGAAGAAGCGTTGCACGAGTCTTTGCTGGAAAAAACAAACTTTTTGCAAAATGTTTTGGAAAGACTAGTAAATGATACGTTGATGTTAGCAAAGTGCAACTTACCTTTTCGTGGATCCACTAAAGAACTTTTCAAAGATAACAAGGGCAATTTTCTCTCTATCATACAGGTTTTTGCCAAATACGACACTGTTTTAGACAGACTTTTTACAACTACCTAAAGGTTCTCTAAAATATTTAAATATTTATGTCCTTTGATACAAAATAAACTAACATCAGTACTAGCTGAAGAAGTTCTCCGTGATATAAAAAGCAAACTACAAACCGTTTCTTTTTTTGCCATTATTCTTGATATCACTCAAGATGACAGCAAAAAGACCAGTTAAGTGAAGTATTTCGTTACGTCAAAATCAATTACCACGATAATGGAACGCCATCAGAACTGAAAGTTGTTAAAGCGTTTACTTCATTTATCGAAGTTGAGGATTCATCTGCTATTGGATTGCACAAATTGATAACAAATTCCATTCAGCAGAAGAGGCTTAACATAAAAAACTGCCGTGGACAAGGATATGATGGCGCTGCAGTGATTAGTAGGAAGTACTCCGGCTTGCATAAGAAGATCCAAGATGTAACTCCACATGCTTATTACGTGCATTAGGGTTAGGGTTAGGGTTATTTAATCTGATGGTGTTTGGTTTAATTAATCTGATGGTGATGGTGTTAAGGGTTAAGGTTAAGGTTGTGCTTTGCACAATTTAAATTTAGTGTTAAATGATGCCATGGAAGCCGTGACTGAGACCCGTCAATTTTACGACATCATTGAGTCGGTATATAATTTTTTCGGACATAGTATTGTGGGATGACAATTTAGAATGTCCATGATCGTTATTGCTCAAATCCTACATTAAAAGTGTAAAATACAACTCGGTGGTCTGGTCGATATGATGCTGTCTATGGTTTGAAGGAAAGATTTTGTGACGTTATGAAATGCTTGACTAACATAATACTTACCAGCACGAGGCCCAGACCCCGGGGGTTTCTCGCTGTCTGGGACGTGAGTAAGTCTGTTCTTGGTGTTAAACATGACAGACCGAAACCAAATCTGCCGAAACGGAAAGGTATCCACCATTCCGATGTTCAACGAGGGTCAGCTAATCGGCAAATGTCCTTTTCAGGACGGGGCAATGCCTGGAAAAAATTGCCCTTTTCAGGGCACAATGCCAACAAGTTACGAAGACCCACTCTTTTTTAGTTGAACATCGAAGGCGTCACTGCAAGCAAGACGAACGTTCTTCATTACCTTGTTCTGCAGTCTGAGGCACTCGTCATCCTTCTACAGGAGACCCACTGCACTGATGCAGAGAAGTTGGTACTTCCAAGCTACCAACTAGCTGGGTCTTCTTTAAGCAGGAAGCATGGCCTTGCCACGTTCGTCCACGAGCTACTAAGCTACATGCTTTTGGACCAACCTCCACCGACATCGGAGATCGAGTGGTTGTGCCTGGAAGTTGATGGTTATAAAATAATCAACGTCTACAAACCTCCACCAACACGATTGCGATCTCTGGATCTCCCAGTGTTTCCTGACCCCTGTCTTTATGCTGGCAATTTTAACTGTCGTCATGTTGATTGGGGTTACGATGATAACGGTCCGGACGGTGAGTGCTTGGCTGGCTGGGCAAGTATTAATTGTCTTGCCCTCCTATACAACGCCAAGGACGCCGCCTGTTTTTACTCCGGCCGCTGGAACACTAGCACCAATCCAGATCTAGCTTTCGCTAGCGTAGTTCCTAACAGTCGCTTACCGGATAGAAGTGTCCTTGAAAATTTCCCCAGGTCACAACATCGACCTTCGCTTATTACACCACCAAGGTTTGCTCTGGCAATACCAAGCATATCTGTTAAGCAATGGAACTTCCGCAAGGCCAAATGGTGTCATTACATTACTTTAACCAATAAATTCGCAAAGACTTTGTTGCTGCCTGATCACTTGATGTGGATGCGACTTACCAAGACTTCTGTAACTTCATCAAGAAAGCAGCCAAAAAGATTATCCCACGCGGGTATTGAAACAACGATATTCTGGCCTGGGATGCGGAGTGTGAATCCCTCTATAGAACTTTCCTACAGCCTCCTCAGGGAGACGACTCAAGTTTGGCTGCTACAACTCTGCTTGCCAAGCTTGACAAGAAGTGGAGGGATCGATGGTCCGAGGCTGTTCGGAGCATCGACTTTTCACACTTTAGTCGAAAAGCATGGAGTATTTGAACAACCTTACTGGTAGGTTATGACACTCTCCTCGTCACTGTCCCGTCCAAGCTGATGCTATTGCATCTCAGCTGGTCAGAAACGGAAGGTACGAAGCTGTTGACCGCAAGTCATCTCAACTTGTCTCTCAAAAAGTGTCTGACGTTTGGAGGGCTACAACATCAAACCCAGTAAATATCTCTGACATTTTTTCACAGAGAGAATTTACTGCTGTCCTCCAAAATCTAAAACCAGGTAAAGCTCCGGACCCTGATTCCATCTTCCCAGTGCTTATAATCAGGGTTCGCGCGAACCCGTTCTTGGAATTTGGGCACGTTTAGCGAACCCGTTCTTGGAATTTCCGCACGTTTAGCGAACCCGGTTTTAACTTTACGTAATCTATATATTTTAATATCTCTGTGTTTAATGTAACAGTTTCAATCTGCTGCAGATGTTTGTTCAGAGTGTAAAGAACCATTCTGAGTGAAGACCTTTTTTTTTTTAGAGAATACCCTAATTTTGAGAGAAAAATAGGGAAATTAGAGATGAAATCGAAGTGAAGACCTTTTTTTTTAGAGAAAACCCTAATTAGCGAGTTCGATACAAAAGAGAACCTGTTCTCAAAATTTTGAATCCCATCACTGCTTATAATCAATGCTGGAGCTGCTTTGAAGTCCTGGTTTATTTCATTTCATTTAATTTCATTTTATTCTCAATCATTATTAAACAGTTTGGCACAGAAATTATAAATGTTGGAATGATCAAGAAAAGGAAGAAGAAGCACAACGTCAGACGTTAAAACATGCATAAAATAACCAGAAAGTGAAAGTACAAAACAATAGAAAGCATGGCCGCAACACCTTAAGTAGATAAAAATCTAAGAAATGAGAAAGAAAAAGAAAATATAATAATAATACTATCAAACAAATTGAGAGATTGAATAACCAGTGCATGACTAGTCTGCGTAATGATGATGGGTAGCACAGCTAGCCAAGATGGAAATTTAGCTCAACTGAGCAAGGTGAGTAAAGATTACGTGACTTCCTTTCTTCTTGCTTGCGCCGACTCAAAATTCCAAAGATCTGGAGAAGAGCTCTTGTAGTAACAAACCCAAAGTCAATGAAGCCCGTGACCCAAAGAGTTATCGACCGATATCTCTGCTCTGTGTCCCCTACAAGATCCTCAAGAGGCTTATCCACGCCCGCGTTGAGACATTAATCGATTCACTGCTCCTAAAGAGCAGGCTGGGTTTCGACGTGGGAAGTTAACTGTAGATCAAATTGTTCTATTAACCCTGAACATCGAGGATTTTTTTCGAAACTAAGAAGAAGGCATGCCATATTTGTCGATCTGACAGTTGCTTATAACACTGTCTGGCACCGTGGCCTTACCTGCAAGCTGCTGAGACTTCTGCCGGATAAGCACATGATGAAATTGATCATGGAGCTTGTCCGAAACCGAAATTTTACTCTTATTACCGGTGACAGCAAGCAAGCAAACAGGTTATGTCGTCTAAAAAACGGCGTTCCTCTGGGATCGGTCTTGGTTCCCCTCCTGTTTAATATCTATACGTACGATCTGCCTTCCATGATTTCCAGAAAGTTTGCTTATGCGGATGATTTAGTATTGTTGCAATCTTCAGGAAACTAGAAGGACTTGAAGGGAACTTTAAACCAAGACATGTCTACATTTTCAGCGTATCTCCAGACTTGGAGGTTGAAGCTCAGTCACACTAAGACGGTGACGGCAGCCTTTCACTTAAATAACTGAGAGGCCAAACGTGAGCTAGAAGTCTGCAACAATGATAGACTTTTACCGTTCTGTCCAACCCTTTCTTATCTTGGGGTAAAACTGGACAGATCGCTCACGCTTCATCACCATCTAGTGGCATTGAGCAAAAAAACTATGCTCGCGCGTCATACTGCTGAGTTAACTTGTAGGCTCAGGATGGGGTGCTGGTGCCAAAATACTACGCATAGCCGCCTTATCTCTGGTCTACTCAACAGCTGAGTACTGCGCACCGGTCTGATGTCGCAGCGCTCACGCTCGCCTCATAGACAGTGTCTTGAACGACGCCTTTTGCATAGTCGCTAGATGCCTGTGTCCCACTCCAACGGACCACCTACTTATACTCTCAGGCATCCAGCCAGCTGAGCTTCGCCGACTGGGAGCGACACTCTCCTTGGACTACCGCGTAGATCTCTGGACCCTGATCATATCTTATATGATCTTTTAAGTGGGTCCTCAGATGATCGCCGAGAGATACTAAGATCTAGACGCCCATTTGTGCCAGTTGCGCGGAATCTTTTGGACAATCTTGCCGGACTTGGCATCCGCGCTTCTGAGTGTACAAATCATAAATGGAACTCGGAGTGCTGTAAAAATTCTTCCAGGCTCACGTTTCGTCATCGGTATTATCCCAGGACCAGTGCCAGGCCTGTTGGAATGGACATGTCTCGAGCAGCTTGGGTTAAGCTCAATCGCTTGAGAACTAGTGTTGGACGATTCCACTCGTCATGCACAAATGGGGTCTCGCTCCTTCACCGAATTGCAAGTGCGGCGCCGCTGAACAAACCACAGATCACGTTCTAATAGCGTGCCCCATAGTCGGGCACCATATGGAGCACGAGGTCTGACGGTTTTGGATGACGAAACACAATGTTGGCTTAACAACATTACTACCAGCATCTGATACAGCAGTACAGCAGCCTGGGGTAGTTAAAGGAAAAAACCTCGGCCCAAGTCCTGTTTGCGTCTGACCTGGAGTGCATGCCCTTCCAAACGACAACGACTGCGACCAGCACGAAGCCAAAGGAAAGAGATGAAGCTATGGCAATAAAAAAACAGATAGAAAACTTTGATTTTGTATGCATGCTGGTTGTGCAATCTAAGATTTTGCAGATCGTCAACATTCCTTTGAAAGCTTATGCATTGTAAAACAATCTTCTTCTGCATAAACTTCTGCAAACTGCTGCTGAAGATATTGCTCAACTCAAATGGAGTTTTGACGTAGTACTAAACGAAGCTTCCACTATTGCTTCTACATGGAGTTTGCCAAAGCAGTTTTTAAATAAAAGAGTAAAGAAAACAAAAGCCTACTTCGATGAAATATCCAAAGGAATAACGTTAAGCGATCCTAAGAAGCGATTTTGCGTAATTGTGTTTCTTCCGACGATGAACATACTTTCTTGCCAACTAATCAGTCGCTTTGAAGAAATGAAATCAGTGGTGACATCATATCAAGTTTTGGAACTAAGTTTTCTATCAAATGCTTCTCATCTGGATCTTGAGGTTGAACCAAAAAAATTTTCCAAAAAATTTTCTGATAACGTCTCTCCGTTGTTTCCTAGCGAAATGCTCTCCATCAAAACGTCGTTTAGAGAAAAGATTGCCCATTTAAAATCTGCTAAAGAAATGGCTTTTGATTGATTGTTGAAAATGCATCACTTACCACAACTTATCATGACGTTTGTACGGCATACAGGATGTGCACGACAGTATCTGTAACAGTTGCTACGCAGAGAGGTCTTTTTCTAAACTCAAACTGATCAAAAACTTTCTTCGAAGCTCCATATCCCAAGAGAAACTTAGCGATTTGGTTCTGCTATCCATAGAAAAGGAACGAGCTAAAAATTTCGATTTTAGAAAGTTATCCAGCAGTTCGCTAGTGCAAAAGCAACACGGAAAAATTTTAAGTTTCCACCCACCCGCAAGTAAATTGCGGTAGCCTACTTAATTGGCCTCAACGTATTGTGTTTTATTAGTTTGTGTCTTTTGTGGTGATGTCAGTGTACTATACGTTAATTCTTTTTGGGTTAAACAATTTATCCGCATTGCATAGCACATCTCCATTTTGCTGAAATATTGTTGATAGTGCTCACAAAGCATCTTGCCTCAAAAGGTTGCACATAATTATTTTTGTCATTATTAAGCGATTTTGGTTTGCGACGCATATTTAATTAAACTTTTATTAAACAATCAAAAAATTTTTGTTGCAGCCTGCCCCACGAAATCCTTGCTATGGCATTATTTTGATTTGAATACACTGCAATCACAAAAATCATGTTAAACCGTGCAACCGTGATGAAATTTTATTCCAATTATAGCCTTTGATTTGCAGGCACAGTAAACTTAGATTTAGCCCCTTTTACCTGTTCAGTTCAGTGCTTTTTTGACTCATTATTCGAATTAAAAAATCTTTCTATAACGTGGAGTCGTCAATGATTCCTGTGTTGAAAAAAGTAGCTCGATTGAATATTAAGTAGAGAAAAAAACTCCATAATAGATGTTTGCACCGGGGCCCCACCCGACAAAGTTAGGGCCCTGACACATAGGTATACCAGACCAAACTTTTTGGGGGATGAGAGCAAATTATTTTTTTCAGAGTTTTAGGTGTCCGTTGTCTTAATCAAAATGTTGCATCAATCTGTGGAGAAGCCCAAATATAAGAAAAATTTGATGTGATACCTTTTTCTTTTCTTTTTTTTTCTTCACTTGTTTTTTAACTGTAAATTGGACCAGAGACCAATAATTGGACATACAAATAGATTGGTTTCACCAAAAAAATAATTTGAAAATCAAAAAAAGAGTCTTCCCGTCATGATTATCAGTGGTAAGCAAGTTACTTTGTAAAAAGAACTGGTAAGAAGTTACAGTTACTGCTTTAACATTGAACTACCGAACAAAAAGAATTAAGATTTAATGTGAATACTTTTTTTTGGTCTTCACTTGTTTTTTCATTGTAAAAGAAACAGGGACGTAAATTTTTACATTGAATGAACTGGTTTTGCCAAAACAAATTTTTGAAAACCAAAAAGAAAGGTCTTCGCATAAATATTAGTTGTTTTTGCGCACTGATCTGGATCGTTATGAATCATAGCTTTGAATAATTCTGCTTCCACTGCCCCCACTTCGTACGGTTATGCGTATACAATTTTGAAAACGGGTAATTGATTGATTTTTCTTTTGTGTTGTCAAAATATTTTTTCAAAAATTTAAAAAGTAACTTTTAACTGGGTTAAAATAGTAACGAATTACAGTAACAGTTTTTTGCAAAAGTAACGAATTACGGTAATAGTTACCAAAAAAGTGACTAGTTACTAATGCTGCTAGTTCTGCCCACTTCTGATCATTATAACCGACACCTATTTTTTTAAAATAAATTGATATTTCAAAATGTTATATAATTGTTTCCAAAAAATGCATGCTCAGAGCCAAAAAGATCAAATTTTTCCAAAATTGCCCCTTCTGCCTTCAACCACTTTGTACCGAGAAAATTGCTCCAGTAGAGTTCGCTCTTTGCGGAAAAAAAGAATAATTGTTGTTTTCTCAAAAACTGTTTCTTTTAAAAACGTGGAATAAATATAAATTTAGTCAGAGGTTTATTAAAAAGCCATTAAGTTGCTCAATAATATGAAGAGCTTGAAAAAAAGGCGAATAAAGTTTTCACCAAAGAAAAAGAAAAGATTAAAAACAAAATTAATCAAATGCAATTAAAAGACTTTTGAATAATCTTAAACAATCTGTATTTTGATAAATCAATTAGTTTTGATTGCGACGTCATAAAGTGAGAAGAACCGTCGTTTTAATGCTATGCTTTTAATTCTATTCAAGGCTGTGCTGCAAGCGGAAAGCGTAATTTTTGGCTACGTTTTAAAAAATTACGTTTTTCGTTTGCTTTTTTACGTGACCGCCTTTAGTCTCAACCGATTTACAGACAGTTGATGCATTGGCGTATTCAACAAAGATAAATGAAGAACTTATTTTTTGGTATTTTAGACGAGCAGCTTTTCAGCAGTCAGCCTCATTGATGCAAGCTTGTTGATGTAATGTTCAGCAGGTCGGGGCATAAGTTCAATCATTGTTTTTATACAGTTGTCTTTAACTGCGTTTCCTCTGCTTAAATAAGAACAGGAAACGCAATTTGATCTTAAAGGTTCTAACATGTGAAGTATTTAACCTTAAAATATAAAAAAACAATATTTTTAACCAGGCATGTCAAATTGTGAGCGTTGCGGGCTGCATCAATGAAATTTTAGCTTAAAACTTGCCGCGAGCCACAAATCGATCAGCAAACAAGGTGAAAACCTTTTTTTGTGTTTGGTCTTTATCTGAATTTTAATGTAAAATCTTAAAATTCCTTTTTTTTAAGTTCAACATTTGCGCCGCAAGTTAAATTACTCCATAGATTTTTGTAAAAATCGAAGTGACGATCATATAAAAAGAACGGTTCATCGTTTTAATTGAGAGGCAAATCTCGGCCCTCTAGGAGGTAGCGTAACTTTTTTTTTATTTTGAGTTGTATTCAAAGTGAAGGCCAAAAAAATTCAGCAACCAATCAGCTCTTTCAAAAAATTTCCATGTTTTTTTGTAGATGAAACCAAGTTATAAATTAATTGCTTTCGATTTCGAATTGAGCATCTTATTAAAAAGTTCTTTAAAAGACTATGCGAGCCGCAAGTTTGACAAGCCTGTCTTAAAATAAGTTAATATAAAAGTTTTATATGTTAAAATGGGTCACTTATTTTGTCTTAAATATTGAAAAAATTCTTGGTTATTGAAGAAAGTTTACAAAACCGACGACATAGTGAAGTAAGACAGCCAGTCCTTTCTTTGTTGCCTTTACTTTTGTCACAGAATAGCTACCCATTCAATTGTTGGGTAAAAAAGAGCGACTAATGGCATTAAAACCAAGCGGCAGTTTTCAGCACAACAGAAAAACACGCCAACTATTATCTCACCTCGCTTTAAGTTTTTTAAATCATGTGATGTTCTAACAATTTTAAAGTGTATCAGCCGCCAATTTTCAAAAAAAGAGTAAACATCAGTCTAGTTTGCTTAAAACTGGGATGGCTAGAAAGACTCCCGAGTCAACAAGGGATCAATCACCGATAGGTGGCCTTGTTATTTCAAAACTTTAAGCAAACACAAACCAACAATCTAACGACGACTAAGGTATCTACTAAATGCGAATTATTAAAAGAATTGGTTGTCTATATGGTTAAAGCAAACTAAGTACAAAAGAGTAGGTTTTTTACATACAAATCTAAAAAAATTATATTTAAATCTGCTGTCCACTAAAATTTTTATGCATCAGCATAACTTTCAATTTGCATCCGTACAATGAATTGTTTGTAATGTCTGACAAAGAAAAATGAAGTTTTTTTGTACGAGTAAGTTATTTGTTTGGCAGAAAATAAATTTTATTTGGCGTATTTTATTGTACTTACTCATTGTTGATAAGGGTGTAACTGGCCATACGAATAGCTGGAATAGAGTTCGACGCAATGCATCTGGTCACCTATTGGATAAAAATAAAATGACGACAGCTTTCAGTTTAGGTTTTATTGACCAATTTTTCGTCAAAGTCATTTTTAATCGCCCAAGGTTTAGAGTAAGGTGCGTTTATTATTCAGCTTCGATATCATTATTATATTATTATTATTTTTTTATAGCAATAAAATGATTTCCCAAGTAACTTTCACTGAATCAAATAGATTAAGAATTTAATTATCATCATCATGATCAAAACTGGAACAATTTTATTTGAAAATGAAGCTTTTGGGATTTTTTGTAGAAATTCCCCGCCATCTATTGCGAGTAATTTTTATCGCCCCATTATCTATAGCAAGTAATTTTTTTTGGTGAAACTAACCCGGAATCCTCCCTACAAGTTTCTTGTATATTTCATCCTAGTGTTGTAGAGGGATTTCGGGTTAGTTTGACCAAAAAAAAATTATTTGCAATAGATGGCGGGGGCTTTCTACAAAAGATCCAGCTTTTGTAACTGGGCAGTATTGCCTTGTGATATAAAACGAATTTTAGATTTGAATGAAGCGATTAATGTTACAGCACAGCACGCGGGTGCATAAAGCGTTTTTTGAGCTTTTTTAGCTTTTGACAAACTACCAAAAAGGTTTTTAAACTCAATTTTGGTAATCTCACCAAAAGAAGTATTGTGCTCGTAGAAGTTTCAACATCAACGCTGACGTAGACATTATCAGGGACAGTAACGGTGCGTTGCTCCATTGTTCCTCCGCTCATAAATGCTTGAGTGTAGTTCTTGTCACGAAACAATCGAAGAGTGATGTCGAAAATTCCGGGGCTATCTTTTATCGAAAAAGTCGTAGTTCTTAAAAAAAATGTAAAAGATTAATGGCTACAACGGTGCTGTATTTTACGACAAACGAACTGTTTTGTATACAGCACTAACAGTGAAGGATCACCCAAGCAAACAAGTTAATTGTTAACAGTCATTTTATAAGTTTAGGATTTTTAAATAAAGAGTATAGCTCTTATTATTGATATATTTAACTTTTTTGTTGATGATTATATTTTAGTTTCATGCAGGGTAAACAGGGTGACCGTTATAGGTAAGTTTGCAAACGACTTCTTTTCCTTTTAAATTTATTCTGATATGATTTAGAGGGTGGGTACATTTTTTGTTCGGATTTTGTTAATGTTTTCAGCCACAACTTACCGATCAAATTAATAGATCATAAAAATATGGTGAAAATTAAAAGAGTACTTGTAAAGAACTCGTTTAAAGGACATCACTATTTAATTGCCACACTGACATCATAGAAAAAATGACGTCATTAGATTAAATTAATTTTTGTTGTATCTACGAATAGATATAAACGTCTTTGTGACGTCATTGTTATAATTGCGAGACAAACGAGTCCCATAATCATTCTTCTTGTTTGTTTGGGGGAGATGGACGGGAGCTGGATGGTCCATTAAAGACCGGACCTGTTTTCATCAGCCAGGTCGCCGGGTTCTTGTCGACGTCTGAGAAAGCACGGGCTCCATTTGGATGGTGTAAAAGGGGCAAGATGTCATTACGTGCTCTGCTGTCTGCTCATTTGCACCACACTCACAGCCCGACGTAAAAGTTCTATCCCATTTGTGCGTTTCTGAGCGGAATAGATCAACGTTGGTTCGGAGGCAGTAAAGCTTGACCCATGCAGGTTTGGTAAAGCTAATTCCCGGTGGCGTTGGGGTAACATCATTAATAAATGTATGAAGTCTAGAGGCGTTTTCTCGCCCGGCCATGTTCCTTTTATATTCCGCCCATGTGCTACACTGATGCCTGATTTGGTGAGGTCGTCCAACAGTTTTAGTGCAGCAGGTACAAATGGGTGTCTTGATTTAAGTTGCCGCAGCTGTTTACCAAGTGAAAGCAGGAGCCTTTCATATAGAAGGTGTTCTGGCTCCTGAGCGCGGCGAGCTGGAGGCAATACGGTTTTTTGGCGCCGAAGCTCAGTTGGTTGGATGCCTGTTCAGATAAAAAGGTTGTCCGTTAGTATGGGATGCAGGCATGCGGTCACTATGCACAAGGAATCGTTAATGGGCTTATCGATAAGGGAGTATGGCCAGTATAACACCAAACAGGCGCGCTATACTCAGCCGTGGAATGGACCAAGGCAAGTGTTAGCGCTCGCCGTCAGTTTCGAACCGATTTTTTATCATTTTAATCACGCACCCGTCGCGTGATTCTTAGCAGCCAGCTAATAATTGTGTCAAGCTCCTGATGTGATTGCGCCTTGCGCATTACTGTGGGATTTTTATTCTTTTATAATCTCCCGAATCTATATTTTGTGAGATGAGCTGAAGGCAGTCAAATTGGTTGTTACTTTGATTGATCGAGTCCTAGAACATTGTAACATTTTGTTTTATTTTTTACAAACGCATTTATTATTTCGCATTGAAAACGAAAGACAGCGAGTCTTGACAATCTCTAGCCTCTCTTTCTATTTGAATAAGAAACGCAATTAATATTTCGTATCTGGCTGGCTGGCTGGCTCTGGCTCTGGCAACTGCAGCCATTAATAATAAATTTGTAATTATTTGTTAAGCTGTATTTGCTTTGGTGAGAACAATTTTTTTACTAAGATACGACTCGGATCTTATTCAAATAGATAGAGAGGCTAGAGGTTTCAAGACTCGCTATCTCTCGTTTTCAGCAAGGTTGGCTGTGCGAAGTACTGTAGCATCTGCACCCCATCTTGATTCAGCTAATCGCTTTAGAAGCCTAAGGCAAGATGTTAACGTCTTGCTCAGTGACTTTAAGTGTCTTCGAAACGTGAGTGCCTTATCCGGCTTTATGCCGAGATAAGTGGGTACAGCACAAAACGGTAGGACCTGTTTGTTGACAAAGATATTAAGCTCACGTCATGCCTCCTTGTTGTAAAGATGGAAAGCTGAATGGAAAGCTGATATTTTATTCATGCTTAGTAACATTATTAAGTAATACGCAATGTACAGTATTATGAAGCATGAAAAGGAAACGCGACACAACGACGAACGTTAAACATGCAGAAAGTATAGGGTTGAGAAAGAGAAAGAATGAGAAGCACGGCCGCGTTACCTTAAATTTAAACTAAATATTAATATTTAAAAAGACAAAAAAGACAAAAAGTGTGCAGTGCAGGAACGGTTATGTAAATCAACGGAGTAGCTTGCAGGTAAGGCCGCAATGCCATACAGTATCGTTGTCTGCCGTCAGATCGACAAACACAGCGATGGCCTTCTTTTTGGCCGAAAAGCTAACCTTAATTTCTTGAGTTGGAAGAGTGGCTTGATCTACGGTCCACCTTCCGCGCCGAAACCAAGCTTGCTTTCATAATCGTAGTGAGTTGATAATTGGTTTGACGCGGACACAGATAATTCTCTCTCCAACATCTTGAAGGAGACACAAAACAAAGAGATAGGTCTATAGCTCTTTGGATCCCCAAATGGCTTATTCGGCTTTGGGATGACAACCACTAATGCTCTCCTTCAAACTTTTGGAAACTTGAGTTGGCGCATACAGGAAGACAGGAACTTGTTTAACCAGGACTTCTAAGCAGAGCCGGGATGGAGTATTAGCTTTGGGCATAGAGAGTCAGGGCCCGAAGCTTTTCCAGAGTTTAACAGCTGGAGGGCATTAGCCAATTCTTTTGGAGAAAAATCTCCAGAGATACATTTTTCGGGCGGCGTTGGAACCCTCGAGTTGGGACACCTCTCCAACGACAAGTTTGGCTGACTCGCGGTTTATTGTTTTGTATATTCCATTTTTAACCAACTGCGAGGCAATCGAGTTAACGGTAATGAGGCAGAGGCGGCGTGTGTGTCTGTTTCTGCCGGTCAAGTTGTTAATCATATTTTATGCCAGCCGACTATATTATATTATATATTAAATAGTTAATTATATTTTATACCAGCAATCAGAGAAGAAGCTAGGGGCATCTTTAAGGTTTTAGAAGAGCGAAAAATTTTTCTTGGCTGCCCAGTCAGCCAGGCATTCTCTATTGGGGTTGGTGTAATTATAGCCGCAGTCATTGTGCTGGCAGTTAAAATCACCTGCATAAAGACAGGGGTATGGAAACACTGGAATAGCTGTTAGTGTAAGTTGCGAGGTTCGTAGTTTGTAGACATTGACAATCTTACAACCATCAATGTTCTTACACAACCACTCAGTTGCTGATCTCTCTGACAATTGATCCACAAGGGTCCAGCTAAGTTTCTTGTGGACAAACGTAGCAAGGCCATGCTTCCTGCTTGTGACCCAACCAGCCAGTGTGAGAGTGGTGTTACTAGCTGGTCTGCATTCGTGGAGTTGGTCTCTTGTAAGAGGATGACAAAAGCGTTATGTCTGGTGGCCAAACCTGGATAGCGCAGATCTTATTTGCGCTTAGGCTTTCAATATTTAAAAGTGGTATTATGGGCAAAAATGGCCCAAAGCTAGCATTTGTGAGTTCATTGAGTCTCTTTTGGTTCCTAAGCACAGGGTCTCTTCTTTTACCACCCCGGAAGCATCCCGAATTTGTCATCATTCACCTGGTTATTGCCAGTTACCAGGACTCGCCACGTGAGGCTGATTATATGAGTCCCAATAATCATTCAAAAGATAAAAAAAAGGCAGTAGCTAGAAGTCCGGCGCCGAAATCCAAATTTTTGAAATTCTCAGGTCCGGTATCAGACGCCAAATTCTTTAAAGTTTAAAATTCGATGACAGCTTTTTTGACTAGATTTCACATTATTATTATCACGCGGTATCTTGTCGATTAATGTGGTGCAACTAAAAAGGCGTCAGTGAACGAATTTTAGTTCTCAGGCTCGATTTGCTTAAGTTGCATTGGCGTAATTTTTGCATTTTTGTAAGTTGTATTATACTCGCATTAAGTTTTGAATCAATTTTAAGAAGCTTGTGTAGACTAATCTACACTTAAGCCGACTCAAATTAGCCTAAGTTATTTTTAACCTAACTTAGCTTCAACCACGTCTTAATTTATATATTTTCTTTGCTTTAACCACGCATTAATCAAAGTTAAATCTAAAACTATAAATTAAGAATTGGTTAAAACTAAATTAAGTTAAAAATGACTTAAGCTAATTTGAGTTGACTTAAGTGTAGATTAGCATACACAGACTTGTTAAAATTGATCCAAAACTTAATGCGAGTTTAATATAATTAACACTTAAACCAATTCAACTTAAGCTAAATTCAGTTTTAAGTTCTTTCATCTTGTTTAATTTTTAGTTTCAATTTGAGTTTTAGATACTGACTTTATTTATAAAAACTGGAAGTATTTCATAGGATAACTCATAAAAAAACAAAGTTGTTTTAACCTGAATTGAAGCCGAGTACCGCTTGCACCGACCCAAAAATTTCCAAAATCTGAAAAAGCTTATAATTGCGATCCTAAACCAGATAAAGCCTGCGGGGCGCCCAAAGAGTTATCGACCGATATATGCGCTCTGTGTCCCTTACAAGATTCTCGAGAGGCTTCTCTACGCCTGTGTGGAGCCAATGATTGATCGATTGCTCCCAAAAGAGAAGTCTGGTCTTTGACGCGAGAAGTCAACCGTGGATCAAGTGTTGACAAGAAACATCGAAGATTTTTTCGAGGCTAAGAAGAAGGCCGGTGCCATATTTGTCAATCTGACAGCATTATATAACACTGTATGACACCAGCTACTGAGGCTTCTGCCAGATAGGCACATGGTCAGAATGATTATGGAGCTTGTTTGAAACCGAAGTTTTACCCTTTCTATCGGTGACAGCAAGCTTAGAAGACTACACCGCCTGAAAAATGGCGTTCCTCAGAGATCGGTCTTGGTTCCCCTCCTTTTCAGCATACCTACAACCTGCCTTCCACGATTTCCAGAAAGTTTGCTTATGCTGACGACCTAGCATTGTGGCGCTCTTCTGAAAACTGCAAGGACCTGGAGGGACTTTAAGTCAAGACATGTCTACACTTTCAGCGAATTTCCAGACTTGGAGGTTAAAGCTCAGTCACACTAAGACGGTGACGGCAGCCTTTCATAACTGAGAGGCCAAACGTGAGCTAAAAGTCTACAACAGCATTAGACTTTTACCGTTTTCTCCAACTCATTATTATCTGGAGGTAAGCTGGACAGATCACTCACGTTCCGTCACAACTAGTGACATTATCCAAAAAAACTATTTTCGCGCGTCACACAGCTGAGACAACTTATAGGCTCAGGATGTGAAGCTGGTTCATTTCCATCTCATCTCCATATTTATCCTCCTGACTCGCAAGAAAGGGACGAAAGCCCTGTACATAGAGCAAGCAATTACCCCGACCTGTTTTTGGAGAGGTCAAGATATTTCTGTCCGGTTAAAACTTGTATTTTGATTTTTAGTTTTATAGAGATGTGACTGTAATTTTGAACTACTCACTAAGACCTCCAAGCAAAGGAAAGTGCCATAAAGCGTCCTTTCCGAAAGACACAAGAGAATGGCCCGAGTATTTTTTGAACAAGGATTATGTTGATCACAATCACGGCGCTTTAAACACTCGACCATGCTGCCGACTTCCAAAACACTGCGCACAGCTGCCCTTTCTCTAGTCTACTCAACAGCTGAGTACTACGCATCAGTAAATGCTTGCCACTTCAACGAATTACCTACCCATATTTTCCGGCATCCAGCCAGCTCAGCTTCACCGACTAGGAGCAAAATTCTCTTTGGCTTACCGTGGATCAGAGTTGTAAACGGGCCGACTAGTTCAGGCCCAAAAAGGCCGAAAATTAATTTTAATCAAAAACACGTTTGAGTTTTGTGTTTCAAAGAAACAAAAACACAAAACTCAAACATGTTTTTGTGTCTTTGATTAAAAACTTTTGTGTTTTTGATTGAATCATTGTCCAGCGATTCAATCAAAAATACAAAACTCTGCCGTGGATCCTTGGATTTTGGTCATACGCTAAATGGTCTGGTATGTGGGTCCTCAGATGCCTGCCAAGAGAGAGACTAAGACCTAGACGCTTGTTTGTGCCAGCTGCGCGGAATCTTTTAAAAAATCTCGCTGGATTTGGCATCCTCGCTACTCATTGAACAAGTTACAGATGAAACACGGAGTACAGTACTGCGAAAATACATCCAGACTCCGTATCTTCATACCCAGAAACAGTGCCAGGCCTATTGGATTGAGCTTGCCCCGAACAGCTGGGTTAAGTTCAATCGTCTGTGTACAGGTGAAGGGCAATTTCATTCGTACATGCACAAATGGGGTCTCGCTTTTTTATTTATTGCCAATACGGCGCCCCTGAACAAACCGTAGACCACGTTCTAATAGCGTGCCTCATTATCGGGCACTATACAGAGCACAAAGTCTGACGGTTTTAGATGACAAAACGTAAAGCTGGCTCTATACCATCACTGCCACCATCTGATCCGGGCAGTATAGCAACCTGGGGTAATAAAAGGATAAACCTGTTTGTGACTGACCCGGAATGGATGCCCTTCCAAACGACGACGACAAAGATGACCGCGTTTTATTCACCAACGCCTTCCTTGTTACGCCACACTTGTTGACATGTCACCGCATAAAAACGATAATACGACAATCAAGTTAAAAAAGCCATTATCGGACATTTCAATTTTAAAATTTTGGATTCCGGTACCGGACCTCAAGCCACAGCCAAAAATAAAATGTGTTGTAATCCAATTATTTGTCATAAACAAAACTATATTTCTCTATAAGATGTTAAAATAATGGATTTAAACAAAACTTACCCAAGTATTGGAAAGAGACTGACGTTGGATGCTAAAGAGTAATTTGTTTGGTACGTACAATTAAAGTTGAAAATATAGTTTCCAATGCGCGTGATTGGCCCACGAAACGCATCGTCATCAACAACAACGCGAAGGAAATAGCCATATGTTATGTGAGTTCTGTTTACCTGAGTTAAAAAAAATTAGATACAGTTGCAAAAAGAAACCATTTTTTAAAAAATGAGTTGTTTTTCTCTTTGATTTACTTCCTTTTTTTGGTCGCTTGCTAGTCATAAAAAAATATTTCTAAGATCCCTGTGGTCCAAAGTCCAAAGCGCAAAAAATTTCAAGCACACTTTTCTCTCCGCTCAATATTTTGATTTAACTATAATACGTTGGCTATATTAAATATTCTTGCAGCCACAGGCTCTTTCTTGAGCCTATATCAAAGTCGATGAAAAGCAAGATAAATTAGCTCTAAATTGTGGATATGCTAACAAACATCCTATTTTTATTCAGGTTTGGCTAAATGCTCAGTATATAGCTCTTGTTATTACCACATTGACGATTTCAGTTTGCAACAAATAATGTACTACCTAAGTGAAATAGCTGAGATGATCAACATCAATTAAAACAGAGTAATTCAAGCCCTTCGCTCGTGCGGACCACTTTTCAAACCTGCGGGCCGTAGCTAGTTGGATATATTGTCTTAGAATGCAAAAAACAATTCTTACGACCTTTTTTGGTCTTTATTTAAAATTAAACGTAAATAAGAGTCGTTTAGAAGGGGAGAGGAGAACCTTTATTAATTTTAACTTTATTTTCCGAACAGTTTTAAATGCTGATTGTGTTTGGACAACATGTGGTCTGCGGGCCGGTGTTTGGAGCACTTTAAATTAAAATAAAAGTATTCCTGATTTGGTAAAAGCAATTTTTTTCAAAACTGTTTCTACATTATTCTAAATCATTTTCATGAGATGAACTCAAGAGAATTCAAGAGAAGTTTTAAAATCTTTACAAGCTGAAACCCTCTGCGTTTGAAAACTGTTTGTTGCACTAGGAGCGAAAAAGATAGACAAATTTTGTTTGTAAAAGATCCGAAGCTACTCCGTAAATTAAATTATTTGAATCACAGCAAACCAGATTCACTTGTCGCAATCTACTATAACACGAACGGGTTTTAAGTTTTAACATGGGTCTATGCTTTCTGAAAAAAGCATTACCGAAAACACAGCTCATATTGGCTAATGTATATCGTAAGCCTACATTACTATATTGGTGAAAGCGATTTTTAAAAAATGAAGAAAAAAATTATTCAACTTACTTTAACTTATATAATAAACTAAGACCCACAGGCTAAATTTGTTTGATAAAAATTATCATTTTTAATATATTGCGTCTACTACACAATAAACGTGAAATTCGGTTCTATAGGCCTACAATGCATAATAGAAAAGTTATAAAATTTCGCTGTTGAGGTGGGCGCTCCACCACAGTCCATCCTTTTTGAATGAATTAATTATATTTTTATAACTTGAATCGAAAAACTAGTAAATATAGAAAGTATTGTTTAATTTCTTGCTGAGACTCACCATTATCTGAGGTTCACAAAAGCTTAAGTCTCGAATAGTAAACCGAACATTGATCCTGTCGGGATTATCAAATATAGTTGGAGTGCAACCATCTTCAAGTTCGGTTGTCGGTAAGAAAGGTCGGTCGGGATCAGCGACAACAAACTCGTCCAAAAAGATGATCCCCAAGTTAATTAAAGTGCACCGATCAGCCCTAGAAGAGAATTTATTGGAACAATTCTGAGTTTTATGAAGAGAACGAAAAAATTGACTCAATCGATACCTTATGTTAATTCCATTTGATTGGCATTCTACTTGAATATTAAGATTGGTTTCAAAGTCCGGATCATCAACAGTTAGAGGAATTCTTGGGGGGCAATCGTTTACTGTACATTTTAATCACAATAATCTATATACTTGGTAACCATATCCATTTTAGCTATTAAATTACTTTTATGAAACACAGCATTTGTTTTATGAAAATTGTATATTTTGCTGTCAACATATCAGAGATATACGATATCGAATTAATTAGCGTTTAGATTGTTGCACAAGTAGAATTTTCTTTAATTTTTACAAAACTTTAAAAAATTGTTTTTTCTTTTTTTTAGATAAGGCATGTATGCTTGATGATGTCCAATTTTTCAAGAATTACATATTTATTTTTACACAAAATCGAGCACATTTTTTCTTTGCTTTATCATCTTACCAAAAAAATTTAAAAAATATATTAATATCAATTTCAGTTTGTACCCATGTAATTGCTAAATTGGTTAAAATTCACTTCAAATACGATTTTTTAAAAATGTTGTGGTTTATTACAATTAGTGAACTTAGCAATGAAACATTAAAAGTAGTGCTTAATTATAAATATAGTGGATACATTTTTATGGTTGGATTTACTTTAATTGGTTTTGAACAAGCGCTTGTTATTTCCATTTGTCTATACACATATAAAATTCTGTTGCTATTTCTACTTATTTATAGACAAATAATATTTCGGTCCTTTCTTAAATGAACCTGCAAATTTTCGTTTAATGGAGCATCGATTTTTTATTAAGTAAATTTCTGATCCAAAGGGTTCCTGGTCTTTTCTGAATTAAAGTTCTTGTCTTGTATTTAATAGAGTCGAAATCACTTATCCAAAAAAGTCTAGATTCTTTATTAAATAATGACACTGTCCTTTATTAAATGTAATTCTAGCTTTTTTTCAAATGGAGTCCTAAGCCTTCATTAAATTGTTTAAACAAGCGTTTTAAAATAGATCGCAGATCACTTTATGTCTCTGTGTCCTCTACAAGATTCTGAAAGAGAAATGTAAGTTTACCTGGTTGCAACCTATCCGTAATAATTGCTGTCACTCCAAAAGGTCGCGCAAGGCGAGAACCCCTTCTTGCCAAGGAACCCAATCTCGAAGGCCAGCACCTGTTGCACTCAAGTTCACCGTCAAAGTCGTATTCTTCCAATGCCCCCACATTTTCAGAAAGTTGTAAACAGGTACATGAACTAAATAAAATAAGGTTAAGTAGGCAAGGCTATAGATTGAATTTAATTAGGCACGGTTATAGAAAAAATAAGATTAAGTAGGCCAGGCTATAGATAGGAGTCCAGATCTAATTTAAATTAAAAACGGTATGAACGAAAAGTCGACATAATTGGCTTAACTGTAGGCAACGTGGTCGAGTGGTTACGAGCACTGTGATTGTCATTGGCACGGTCTCGGTTCAAAACCTATTCGCGCCTTTCTGTTGCGTCTTGAGAAAGACATTTTACGGCACTTTCCCCTTCTTGGTAGTCTTGGCAAGCAGTTTCAAATTTCAGTCATATCTCTATAAAAACTAAAAAATCCAAATAAAAATTTAAACCGGACAGTAATATCTTAGCATTTCCGGAACCAGGTCGAAGTGATTGCTTGGCCGATGTAAAGCGCCTCCAACTCTTTTCTGCGAGGCGAGAGGATGAATATACGTAAAAATATTTAAAAAATTGGCGTGTTTTTTGCATAACTTTTAAAAGCTTGTGTCAATGAACGTCAAATTTGTACCCCAGAAACTTTATTTTAAGTTGCCAATATTTGTACCTGCTTTCGAGCTTTCTATGAGCTTCTTAATGTTTTTTCGACTACCTTTATGGAAAAATTCTGCCAATTAATCTATTTCTAAAATGTATTGAACGCACCGTGTAGAAGCTAATAGATAAGCATTCTTTAATAGTACAAACTCGTCTTAACAGTGGCGAAAAACACGAAAAAATCTCAATCCGTTTTTCGGTAGGATTAGCAAAACTTACAGATTTACAAATGGACACATTGCTTCATTGTAGTTTTGGTGCAAAAATTCCTGGGGGCAATGCAACGAAACAAAAACAGATTTAATGAGTAGACTTTGCCTTAATTACTTTGGGCAAAAATAAATTAGCAAAAGAGGGTTACAATAATTAAGTAAAAGAATTTCAATTGTTTTCTGCAATTATGATACACCGAATCATTGCTTAAAAAATGCCTTTTGATATTTTGTTGCTCTTAGGCCAACTTACTGTCGTAATAGTCTTAGTAATTAGTGCCTTAAAAGCCGCAAAGTCTAAGCTCTCACTACAGTTTAGAAAAAGCGATATTTTATTTGTTTTTAGGAATTGAAACGATCAGAATTACCGCAAATACTGTCTTTTCTGTAAAAAATAGGCTCAAAAATGGACTGCAAGTTTGTTAAAGAAAAAAAGTCAACTTTGTTTTCTCCTTCAACCCATCTTTTTGTCTTTAATAAATTGGTTTTCTTAGGTATTTTAAAAACAGCATGGATCTAAACCAGGGGCGCCGGAAGCGGGGGGGCAGGGCGGCAATTGCCCTCCTGCAATTGTCCTTCTAATATTCTGAAAAAACGGGGGCACAAGGGGGCAGATTATGCCTTTTGAAATTTGTCTTACAGAAATATTTTTAGATCTGCTCTACATTTAACCTATGTAATCTCGATCACCATCAAATGCAACGATGTTTCTAAAATTAAAGACATCCGTAAATCATGGTACAATAATGAAAGTCGCGAAAATCGTAAGTTTTAGGTAGTGATGGATTTTGGGTGAGGCGAATGATGCAGATGTTTGTTTAGAGTGAAAGAACGATTTTTTTAAATGAAGACCTTTGATTTTGGACGAAAATAGGAAAATCAGAGATCGATTACAAGTGAAGACTTTTTTTTTTAGAGAATACGCTAATTTGATTGCGACATGGTTGCTATAATCGACTTTTGTTGGAGTGCCCTCTTTTTGAAATTTGCCCCCTTGGAAAAAAAACTCCGGCGCCCCTGATCTAAACCAAGTCTCATACTTTTTGAGACTAATAAAAGACTTCAAAATATAAATCTACTTGTTGTTGTCATCAAAGTTGTGTATCACTCTAAATTTCTCAAGCTTTTATAAAAAGATTAAATCAAAGTAATTAGTTGAAAATTGCCTAATTGTTGTGTCAATTAGTCAAAATTATTAAAAATCACTCTTCGATATATTGGCGAAGTATTGCAAAGACTAAATATTATAAGACGTTTCTGGATTATTTGAACAGATCAATATTCTTGGGAGAATAACAAAACGATGTAAAAATAGCATTAACAGGAAAATTAAATTTAGGTTGGTCATAATCTAATCATGTTGAAACTTTGTAAATGATTTTCATAAACTAAAATACACAAAAATGAACAAAAAAGTACTACAGTTGACTAAGTTTTTTTAATTACATTAGCTTTTGTGAACTATATTGCTCACTTTGTCAAGGGCAGCGGAATGAGCAATGAGCAATAGTTTACGAAAGCTCGTTTAATTAAAAAAAAACTTTATCAACTTTATTGATTTATTGATTGATCTCTATAGTTGATTTCTATAGTTGATTTTCTATATTTGATTTTCTATATTTGATTTCTATATTTATTATATTTGATTTCTATATTTATTATATTTGATTTCTATAGTTGACAAGGATTTTCTTTTTATTTTTTTGAAATGCACAGTAAGAAAAATTGATTGCAAAATACAAAATAAAACCTTACGGGCAAATAATATCCGTTTGCATCAAGGCGATAACCGACGCAATATCTGTAATAGTTTCGTCATCTTCTATTTCCAAAGTTACACCAAATACTTCCGAAGAAAAGTCAGTTAAGAATTCTTCGTCATTTACTTCTGGGCATAAATCATCGTCAAAAGGCGATTCAATTTCTTCAGATGGAAACATAGAACCTACATTATACTAGTTGTAAATGCAACATTTCAAACAAATAGAAGGTTCAGATTAGAATTCTTCCTGATTGCTCGAAATGATAATCTTATATTTTGTATTTATTTTATTCATTTTTATTTAGTTATATTTATAAACGTATATGAGCATTTTGACTTAATAGGCGTAGGTCGAAGCAAATCTGCCACAATGTGTCTTCAAACATAGAGGTACAATTCTATTAAAAAGTATTTGGCCAATAAGAGCCCTTTCAAATTTTAATCTTCTAGAAAAATTTTGTTTTAATCAAAATCCGAATAAATTCCACAATTGTTCCATTTGTTCCTCTCAGACGGCTGGCAACAGGTATTCGTGTTATCCCTATGCTTTACATAATTGTTTTAACATCAAAACTTGCCAAGAGGTTTATGTATTTATTGGCTGAAAAAGTTACTTTTTTGACTTATTGCCATTGTAAAATTGCTTAACGATTGCTTACGGGTTTTTCTGGCATCACTAATTTACGTAAGCCAATATATGATAAAAAATTTTTGCTCCCTCCTCACTTGAACTGTATTCTAATATTGTTCTACAGCATTTCTTTGAAGCAAAATTAAGCTGGCGGCTAGGCGATAAGCTGGCGATGGCCAATAACGGAATTTTAAATTCCTAAGCTACAGTAGACTAGAAGCTACAGAGATGCCATCAAAGAAATTTTTTTATAATCATTTTTAATTCATGAAACAAATCATTTTTCAACAAATAGTAGTTAGTTGTGAATATAATATAAATTTGTTTTAGTTGATGTTTAACTATGGTAAACAATTATACACATTTGATTTTTAATCGTAAATAACTACTAAAGCAAGTTTTTGCAAAGTTTTTTGTATCCTATGTACGACCAATTAGTTTTTTGTTATTTTGACAGTTTACAAAATATAAACAATCCAACTGTACTTACCTGTATAATTAATTCCACGTGTTTCAAATGTGTACTCAACGATGCATTGCTTGACTTGATCGAGTAGTGAAGAATTGGCAAAAATCAATGAATTGATATTTTGAAGCCAGCATTCTGGTGTATCTGTATTTAATGTTTCCCTGAAATTTTATGCAAAATTGTTTTGATTTCTGCTTCTTACTAAAAATGTTTTGTTTACCATCCCAGCTGATATCTATAATAGCATTTTTATGAAAATATAATCTAGAATAAAAACAAAAAAGATCTTACAACTCTTGCTTTGTAAAATAGAGAGAGCCAGAACAGAAGATTTGAAGTTTTGCAAAATACAAGATTCAAAAACTAAACGAGAGTCATAACAGTTTTTCTGTAAAGGTTTTAAAAATCTCGTTAGTGACGGAGTCGAAACAGCTGTCTGGCGGAGGATAATGCTCCCCAGTAATACTTTAAAAATTTTTTTTTTTACAACTTGAGGCCTCTAAACTATGTCTCTAATTTTTCTATTGTTCATGTCTAGATAAACTTTTTTTCAAATTAGCTAACTTAATTATTGTTTACTGTTTACCGAGTCAATTTTCACCAGTAGGCTAATTGTCCTGGTTGTTGGAAATTAGTGCAGTGCGGTCGTATACCGGTACAGCAAAGTGCCAATGTAATATTGGCCGAAATCGAATAAGTCTTTGTACTTTTGAACATTAATGTGCCATTTGTCTCGATGGTAAGAGGTCAAATTACCCTGTGTGTGCAATTTCTCGATCAGTAGAATATATTGCAGGAAAAAAGTGATTTTGGTTAAATTCAATAAAGAAGCAGTGGCAGAATTAGAGTAATTCCCTACCCATCTTTCTATGGTTTTATAAATGTTATTAAACAGAATTGTTTCGTATCCACATTTTAGGACAATTTCAATTAAGCTTTTACTGATTTTTTCACCTTCAATCACATCATTTGTTTCAGCAACAAATTAAACATTGTTGCTTTGTTAATGTTTAATTCTCGTGTTAAATCCTAAAGTGCGTCAAAAATTCAATCATTCTTCGCTGCGAAAAGCTACTATGATATAGAAACATAAGGGAATCTTAACGTCTGAGTTTTCTGAGCACCAAAAAAGCTATGACAATCAACAAAAACTTTACAATTTATGCAGCATTGACCAAGAAAGAATGCTTTTCCAATTCTATAGTTGAATTTCATATTGTCACAGACTTTGTTTGGGAATACTAAAGGACCAGTTGAGCTAGGTAATCCGAATACCTGCGCTGAAACAAAGCTGTGTCTAATTTTATTTTATTCCGGCTCTAGAAGTAGTCTCGCTATGAGCCTGAAGTTTTTATACAGTTGGTTTAAACGAAAGCTCGGATTGGTTCGTTGAAGACTTCCCTCCGCAAACAAACAGAGAACACTGTCTCTAACTAAAACGAATTTATTATGAAATTTACGACTCACGACTGACGAAAATTCTCTTCCGTGCTTTGCCAAACTGCAAAGCGAAAATCGGCGCTGCGACTTAATTCGATCACCACAAATAATTCTACTTTCGTAGAACAAAATTCCAAAACACTGGCGTAAAATAAATTCAACACTTATCACTATAATACAATCAAAGAATCCTTCGCACGCGCTCTATGCCCAAAACCAACGTTTAACTCTTTTCTCTCGTCATGGCCTCTGCATATCGTCTCTCGCTTCGCATGCATTTATATAGACAAACGGTCACGAGACGCAAATTGCTGGAATCGTCTCAAACGCTTCGTCACGTGCGTTAAAATTAGGGCATTTTCCACAGTAAGTGAGAACGTTCCAGATACACTTAACTCGGTTAAGCGTTACAGACAAAGCGCATTACGTCACCGGCGAAAAGAAAAAAGAAAGTTACATTCAGCAGTCGCGAACAGATAAATAAAAATACAATACGAAAGCGATTATCTCTTGCCCAAGCGATTTCTATGTTATAGCAAAACTGTAAATTATTTAAGGCGGAAATTAAGCTATGTCGCCATGATAAAAATTATTAGGAATGAAGTGTGACACATATGTATTCAAAGTATCAAAGTTGATTGAAACAACAACAACTTTTCAGATCAGGTGTCCCACAACAACAGGATAAGGGTTTACCACAAAACTTATATTTCTTATGCGAAACAGCTGAAGCCCAGCCTGCCACACTGTTCGGTTAATACGTACGCATGACGATTCAATTTGCTTTTCCCTAGATTTCCAGTTTATAGTATATAAATATTACTGCTGTACTGAACATTTCGATGAGTTTGCTGAGGAATTCAGTGCTGCATTTATATTCGTATCTATAGACACCAATAATTGCAACGTGTTTAGTTCTATATCTTGAGCCATTGCTGCATGATTGTATCTGGTTCTCTTTCCGGTTTTGCTAATGTATTATTGTGTAGGTAACTTACCTTTTTGCGTTTCACGTATGTAAATACTGCACTTGTACTTTATTGTCGTATCAGTTACCTGATGAGCTCCATAAGAGCGAACACAGGGCCTTGTCGTGACTTAAACGCTTTATCGTATTTGATTTACAATAGGCATGGCTTTCGCATCTCGTTTGTTCAGACATCTATGGCGGTAACCGGGCTTTGTCCAATCACTTTTGCTAATATATATATAAATATATATTTATAATCCAATAAAGTATATATATTTATAAATAAAATTAACAATGGCTAAATCACGAAAATAAAAACAAAGCTAAAACCCAACAGACTGTTTCACCCATAAAAGGGATCATCAGGGGTATCTAAAAAGTAAAATAAAATAAATTAAAGTTAAGATAAAACTGCCAGAAAGAATTGAAAACAATTGAAGAAACTGAAAAAACTGAAAAATCATAAAAAACTTAAAAACTGTAAACGCTTATTAGGGTCGGAGCATCCCATCACGGACTCTGCTAAACTAAACTGATTAAGATCGGCGAGAAAACACGAGAAGAAAAAGAGCGCGCAAAAGAATTACAAATACAAATATAATTTCAAAATTTTTTTAAATTTTAAAAAGGGGGTTCAAGTATCGGCTAAGGTAGAACGTTGTACACGGCGAAAAATGAAAAAAATGAAAAAAAAATGAAAGAAAATCACAGTTTAAGTTTGGCGTTGATCAATTTATATTTATTTTTATGCCGACACTTATTGACCAATTCGGTTCGTTTGTTCAACAGAGCGTCATCATTAGCAGTTAAGATTGCATATTTTTCTGCCAGACAGAGGTTGCATACTTTGCCCCCTTGTTGATAAGGTGTTGCGTGGCAAACTATTTTCCAAGATATAAAAAGATTTATGACAGAATCTTTGCAGGACCAAATGAATTCGGAAAGTTCGGTTGCATTTCTTTTGGAATCCGAATTGAAGGAATGGTTATGGTTGTAGAATCTTGCTTTAAATTCAGTTTCGCACAGTCCGATATAGTTCTTAGATTGATCTTTGGTTTGCACAGTTGCTTGATAAACGATTGCTTTGTCTCGGCAGTTGCCATTCAATGGGCATGACGGCTTATATCTGCAATTATAGAGTTTAAATTCTGATTTGCCATTGTGGGACTTAAGAAGCCTCTTGTGGTGAGCTGCGAGAATGTTTGCCATATTGGGGGTACAGCTGTAGCTGAGTTTGATGACATTTTTGTTGCAGACTTTATGCAATCTGTTTGATGGAGGGAAGTGTTTCCGCAAAAGGTGGAAGAAGGCTTTCCCGATGTTGGTGGAAACCCGGTTGTTATAATCAACGTTTCCCTGCGTAAACAATCTGGCTTAAACCAATGGAGCAACACCGCCTCTACGCTTAATTGGTTCAACGCTATTTCAGATAAATCCAATTGCAAATTTCTTAAGTTTAACGTTGTGGAATTTTACCCTTCGATTAACGAAAAGCTTCTTACCGATGCCATCAACTTTGCTAACGATTATGCTAACATTAATGATGAAGCCATAAGCACCATCATGCACGCTCGCAAATCACTCCTTTTCTGCGACGGCGATTTATGGGTTAAAAAGTCGGGAGCCGAGTTTGATGTTACAATGGGATCGTTTGACGGTGCAGAGGTATGCGAGCTGGTCGGCCTGTATCTTTTACATCACCTTGCTAAGATTTTTGGAAAAGAGGCTGTTGGCCTGTTTCGAGATGACGGCCTTGCCATTCTTCGTAACGCTTTGTGCCCAGACGCCGAAAGAGTGAGGAAGAAAGTGACACAATTTTTTCAATACCATCAGCTTAAAGTCACTGTTGATACCAACCTTATACCAACAGACTTCCTTGACGTTACCCTGAACCTTAGCACAGGCAGATACTGGCCGTATCGAAAACCAAACGACCAGCCC